>CM065367.1:16941459-17573959 GCA_033032245.1 Poecilia picta
TTGTGTTTAAAGCAATGAGCTACCCAGGATATCCCCCTCCGGCTGGCACATATCCACCCCAGCCTGGGTTTTACCCTCCGCAACAACCAGCTGGTTACCCACCTCAGCCTGGGGCTTACCCCCCCCAAGCAGGTGGCTACCCCCCCCAAGCAGGCGGCTACCCCCCCCAAGCAGGCGGCTACCCCCCCCAAGCAGGAGGCTACCCTCCGCAGCCCGGTGCCTATCCTCCACAGCCAGGTTCCTATCCTCCTCAGGCTGGAGGCTACCCAGCACCATTACCCACAGGTAAGCAGTTGTTTTAGTTGGTTGACTTCAGAATTACAAGATTACATAATTGGGTTAAAATCATCTTACAATTATAAGAACAGCTCAAAAATACTTTATCCTTGTTGTAAAGTATTGGATATTTGTGATAGTTAAATTATAAGAACAGTTAAATTCTGTTATAGCCTGTTGGAAGTGTTTTATTTTCCCTAGCTGTCTACTCATAGGGCATTCTTTTTTTTTTTTAAAGTTATGGATAAAATAACCAAGCCACAACACATGGGTTAATGGAAATGCCAATTAAGTCTATTAACTTAAAGTTATTTAAAACTCTGGCAGTATACATGCAAGGAAATTAGATTGTATTATCCATGTCTTTAGAAATTAAAATTCAAAAACACTTTGTTGATCGCAAAGGGATATTAAATGAACGAAGTAAGTGTATTTTCTAAAATACTCCGCGCTCAAGTTTTGGGACACTTTCAGGCAGAATTTGAAAGCCAAGTTGTGTTTACTGGCAACAACAGTCATGAGACAGGAACCTTTATTAGTCTGGCTTTCCTCCCAAAAGCAAACATCTCTGCTGTTTGCTAAGAGAGGTAAATCCTGCTGTCCACAGTTCAGATACTGCTCCCATTCTCTGTCCAGCACTCTTACATCAAGTTATTAAGCAAACAGAACTACTGTAAATCCACTGATGAGGATGTCCGTCAACTTTATTGGGAACTTTGCGCCACAATACATTTGCATGTTTACTTTTTGCTGCAGGCACGTGGGGAGGCGGCCCCTCTGGTGGATATCCCTCCACTGCTCCTGGCAGCTATCCCAACCCCGGATACAATGCCGGCATGGTGAGTTTAGCCCTCAAGTGTTAGTTAAACATACATTTGTTAAAATAAACTTGTAATGCACCGTATTCAGGTTATTGCATTAAGTATTGCAGTTAGGCTGAGTTGCACAGCCTGTAGTGGAAACTGATGCTCTTACATTTAACGGTAAGATTTTTTTCCCTCCAGAGGCATATTCCCTAAAGTTCTCAGCATTGCAGTTTTCTTTGCAAACTTTCCTCTCGTTCTACTGCATGAAAATCAGTTATGTGCTAAAGTCTCATTCATGCATATTTTTCTATTAATCTGATGCTTCTTTTCTCTTTCCTGCATTGTTTTCATCATCGCTATGTCTGTTTTGGTTCTCATTTTCTACAAAAAGTGCATTTAATTAGCATGATCACACTTTGGATGCCTAAAACTCATATTAATTAATACCAAAACAATAACAAAAAAAAAAAAAAAACCCAGGAGAAACAATACCTTGAGTTTCTCTTCTGTGGGATTAATCCATAATTTAAGGCACGGATATGTGTTACTGATGCAAACAAGGTGTGAACTGCTACACATTCTCTGCAGTAAATAAACCAAGAATAATTATAACATTAATTTAAATGCCAATCTTTCACAGGACAACCAGATCTCTGCTGGCATGGGGGCATTTACTCCAAACTCATCCATGCTCCCCCAAGCACCTGGGGGGTACCCAGCTGCACCTGGGGGGTACCCAGCTGCCCCCCATGTGGGTGCCCTCTATCCTAACCTACAGTCATGTGGCCTGTACCCACAGCCAGGAGGCACCATGCCCCAACAACAGTATCCTGGGATGGGCTTTCCCGGTCAGCCTGGACAGACGATGCCCGGCTACCCCCAAGCACCGTCACCCAACCCACCCATGCCTGGCTTTGGAGGAGCCCCGTCACCAAATCCATCAATGCCAGCCTATGGAGGAGGAGGAGCCATGCCGGTCGCTCCATCCATCAATGTAAGGGATGCAAAACAAAAGTAGAAGAAATTGATTTGTCTGTTGCATGCAAACATTTTTACATAAAAAAAAAAAAAACTTGATTTCTGTACTTTTGCATTAGCGAGTATTGGGGGGAACAATCAAAGACTTCCCAGGAGCTGATCCGCTGAAAGATGTGGAGGTCCTTAGGAAAGCTATGAAGGCTTTGGTGAGTTTTCTGGGCTGATGAACCAATCACAGTGTACAGAAATATTAAATAAAACCTGTCTGTAAAACTAGAATATTAAATGTTATCAGGCCACGTTTTTCTGTCTGATTTGAGCCTGGCGTTACATATCCGACTTGTCTGTGCAGGAACTGACGAGCAGGCCATAATCGACCTACTGGGCAGTCGCTCCAATAAGCAGCGGGTACCTTTACTCAAAGCCTACAAAACGTCCTACGGGAAGGTAACGTTTCTGTTTGAGGTTATTATTATTACAGAGCTGCTTTCTAGAATAGCCTCCTTCAAAAATAGTTGACACCATTTACAAACATAGCAACAGACATGGCCCCAAGTCCATTCCACTGAAATGAGCGACAGGCAGACATCTGCTGCTGGTGCCAGCAGTAAAAAGGAGGGAAGATCCAATATGCTTAAGGTCGACTTGACCATGATGGCTATGAGTCATTTCAAATTCTTTTCCACTTCCAGGACCTGATTAAAGATCTGCATTCAGAGCTTTCTGGAGACTTCAGGAACCTGGTGATGGCCATGCTGAAAAGCCCGGCTGAGTTTGACGCCTCTGAACTCCACAGTGCCATGAAGGCAAGTGCTCAGAAAGAGACATGATGATTCCACTGAGTTCATTTATCCTCAGATGCTGGAAACTGTTCTGGAAGAAAATTAAAAAAAGAGCTATATTTGTTGCTCTGTTCTTCCTCACAGGGAGCTGGAACCGATGAAGCCTGCATGATAGAGATCCTGTCCTCGCGCTCCAATGCTGAAATCAAAGAAATAAACCGGATTTACAAAGAAAGTAAGAGACGTCAGGACTGTGAATATGTGGCTTTCTAATAATACAATTCAATATGTAAAAGCACAATCATTGATATCTGTGAAGCTATGTGGGGAGAAGTGAAATGATTAAATGATTGAAACATCAAAATATTCCAGTCTTGGTGGAAAAATATTAATAGGTCAGGAACAACACCTGCTTGCTACAGCTACAGGTTGATTATATTCATTGTCTTATTTCTTCTTTTCAGACAATAAGAAATCCCTGGAAGACGCCATCAAAAGCGATACCTCTGGCCACTTCCGTCGTCTCCTGATCTCTCTGGCTCAGGTACAGCCGTGTTGTAAAACGACTTATCTAACTTTGCAGCTGCTCTGTTGCCCTTACCGTGTCAAATCTAATGAGTGTATTGCCGTTTTGTATCTTGCAGGGTAATCGAGATGAAAGAGAGAATATTGATGTCAATCTGGCTAAACAAGATGCTCAGGTGAAGTCCGATCTCATGTTGGGGATTACTGTTTGTACGCTGCATGAAACAGCCAACAGATTACAATTTACTTCCTACTTGGTTCTTGGTTAAAAAAAATAGGCTGGGATCAATCCTTTCTAATTGGTCAGCATTGCCATTTGCACATCATTCTATATACATGTGCTATTTTTTTATGCTGCAGGCGTTGTATGCTGCTGGAGAAAACAAACTTGGAACTGATGAGTCCAAATTCAATGCCATTTTGTGTGCAAGGAGCAAACCACATCTCCGAACAGGTACAAAGACAGCACTTAATAGAATATATCTTTTTGTTAAACTATTCTGGCCCATAACATATTTAAACATCAATGTATTTTATTGGGATTTTCTGTGATGTATCCTTTTCGTTTTTTGACAAAAAATTGAGAAGTGTGGAGTTTGTATGCATTTAGTTCCTTTCAATCTCATATCTTTGAAAATATTTTTTATGCATAATTAGGATTGGTTATTTTAGGAAGACTGGCTACAAGAAAAGCACATGTTTAGAGTTCATGACAAGTCATGTAGGAGACGCAGCAAACAAGTGGAAGACCAAGCAAAAATGCTATTACCCTAAACACGCATCCCTTTGACATGACTGAGGCGTCGATATGCTTTTCTTCAGGGGGCTGGCAAAGTTGGTCAGTGAAGGGAAATAGGAATTGAGTATGGGGCAATTCTAAAAGAAAAGAGTGAAAAGCTGCAAAAGACTTCAGATTGAGATTGAAGCATATTTTAGATTGGTCCAGTTCAAGTCCAGAGTGATGTGACAAAATGTGAAAACCTATTGATACTTTTGCAAGAAAGTATTTGTTGTGTCCCTTAAACACAGTCCAGGTAAAAGGTAAAAAAAAACATAAAAAGACATTAGAGAGCAATTATTCCCATGCTCACAAGCTGCCCAGGCTTGTGAAAATGTGTTCTATGCTTTTGTTAAAATTCATGAAGAACGGGGGACAGTAGCTCTCTTCTTAAGCCGGTGGGGCAAAGGTGCTGAGGTGCAGACTTTGAGAGCTGCTACTCTGCAGCTTTTAACTGCATCCCGGCCCCAGCACGGCTGAGTCATGCTTTGAACGGATCAAGGCTGATTAAAACTCTCACCTCTGACACAAAGTAATGTAACAGTCAGCCAAGCCTGTTAATACACGAGTCATTTCATTATTGCGATTTATCCGTCAAAATCTCGGCTCCATGATGTCGGACATTTATTGTTGGCCCATTTCTCTGATTTTAGACTAGAGGTTCTATTAAATGTGACTACATTGCAAAGTTAAATTTACAACTTCGGGCTTGGAAAACAAGAGTAAAATAATACATATTTTATAATTGACTTATAAAAACATAATTAAATTCTTTATGGCTTTACTTAAGAATCCCAGTTCCAAATGAGTTTGTAATTTAGTTAGAATTGGGTGGTGACATAAACACGCAAATAACATTAAAAATGTCATTTGTTTTATATCCCTTCACATCTCCACTTTTAATGTTTGTGTTTCTGATTCGCTGTGTGCGTTTTGTGTGTGTAGTATTTTATGAATACCAGAAGATGTGTGGCAGAGACATTGAGAAAAGCATCATCAGAGAGATGTCTGGAGACCTCGAGAGCGGCATGTTGGCAGTGGGTAAGAAGAACACATTCTCACCGGTTCCAGTTTTTCCTGATGCCCTTTCAGTGCTCTATGGAGGCGGTTTCCCCCTTTTTCTCACCTGTATTATCATGGAAGACTACACTGTAAAAAATATAATAAGAAAAAAAATAGATGTCTCTAACTTACTGTAAAATACCAACAACTACGGTATAAGTACAATAAAATTTTGGCAGCCACAGCTGTCGGTATTTTTCCATAAATTAGATACGTTTTTTTTGTTGTTGTTGTTTTTATTTTTTTAAGTGTGCCATATTATGTTTGATGGAACATTTATCTGCTAAAATGGTTCATTCCAGCTTTAATATTTTATGACCAATGACCTACTTTTGATGTTAAAAATGTTGGGGAAATGCTAATAACTGTTTTCTTTTTGATTTTGCAAACATTTATAAGGTTTATGGTACAGTAACCTATTTAAATTTAAATATTGATATCACATTTTATTTAGATTTTATTCACTCGTGTGCTTACATTGTGGTGCTGTTGGTTTGTTTCATTTCATTTCACTTGACATGCAGTATCTTGATAGATATCCCACTGTAGAAATTAACATATCAGATGCATGTTTTTAAAAGAAAAATAATTTACCCGCCCCCCCAGGGTGTTTCAGTTATTTTCCTTTATCTGTTTATCTTATTATTATCCCGTAGTAATTATTTTTTGCTGTGTTTTGCGTGATGTGTTTCAGTCTGGTTTTCGCTTTGTGCACGCTGTGTTGCACATTTTTGTTTTTGATTTCCAATAATTGAAGTGTCTGTTTGCAGTGAAGTGCATTAAAAATACACCAGGCTACTTCGCAGAGAGACTTTACAAGTCCATGAAGGTACGGCAAACATTAATAATCAAACCATTAAAAATTAAATGTGAATTTCACCTTTCAATTAGAATTACTGAAACAAATGTACTTTTATGCTATCCTAATTTATTGAGTTATGTCTGTATGTATATTTTGTCCAAACGCTTATCTAAGTTTGTGTAAATATGGAACTCTTGTAGGGAGCTGGAACTAAAGACAGAACCCTGATCCGGATTATGGTCTCCCGTTCGGAGATTGACATGCTGGATATCCGTCAGGAATACGTTAAGAACTATGGAAAATCGCTGTACACACACATCCAGGTAAGTACTTATCCTCATTCAGAAATATTGTGAAATATTGTATTTATTTATTTTTAAATGCAATGCTTTTGCAAGATGCATATCAACATGAATGTGTTATACTTCTAATTAACAGGGAGACACATCAGGAGACTACAGGAAGTTGCTGATTAAGCTCTGCGGTGGCAATGACTGAAGAGGAGATGTAGCCTGCAGTAGACCATGAGCAGTCAGGTGCATTTGCAGCATTAAGATGTTTCTATGAATATCATGTTCCTGCCTCCTCTGTATGAATTATATCCAAAATGACATACTTGCTCACCATGCCAATGCTTCTAAACGCTACATTTACACAGCAGCACCTGTTTTCTATGTAGACTTTTTTTTTAATTTGCCATGTATTTTCAGGATTTTCAAATGGTTTGTTTACTACCATGACATATATATTTTGAAATCTAAACTTATGCTATATATTTTTAAGGATTTTTATTACAAGTGTGCCATTATGATTACATGTCAAAAGAAATTTTAAATATAAATCATCTTGTTTTTTGATTTCAAGAAATGCTGAAGTACCAAAGTAAAGAGTCATGATGGAAAATGTATGATCTACATGACTTGTCTCCATTACACATTATTGTTTACTATATTTGTGTTGTGTTTCCAACTGATATTTCAGGGGTTTTTGTGCCAGTGTGCTTGTTAGTGTTTGTTGTAAAACTCAGCATGCCAACTAATAAATTGCAAATATAAAAAAAATAAAATAAAATAAACTTAGTGCCGTTTGGTTTGTTAATGCAAAATATGCAAAACCATCTGTGAAGATACAGGGGATGTCACCCATAACATTTGCAAAACTTAACAAATTCCACAGTGAAGTTTAAATTGCAAAATGATAAAAGGTTTTAAAATGCATAATCCCAACCCTTTTACCACCAGTGTGCAGAAAAATACAAACACCAATAAATATGACTTTGCAAACAAAAACAGAGCAACAGAAAACCTGGGTGCAAACTAGAAGTATGAACCTGTCAGCTAGTAAGAGCTTTAGAGATTTGATAAACTTATCCTGATAAATGAGGAACTATTTATTCAAGTCTTTGAATACTTTTTAAAAACAGAGTTGTCGAGGTGTTTCCATGGCTACTCGGATAGTACCAGTGCACTGTTGAATTTCCCTGCCAGCAGAGGGCAGTGACGTAATTTTAAAATCTCAGCAGTTTCACCCAAGATGTAATTTTCCATCCTCCAGACCTAATATGGATCATTCCAGACCTTATATGGATCTGCACTACAGTCAATAATGGTGAGGTGTTGGGTTTTAGATCATTGATTGTGAACAAAGGTTAAAAGTGCCTGGTGTTGGATTGCATCAATGCCAGGAACTAGTGGTTTTTTGTTGTTGTTAAATCCTTCACATTTTGCTCAATGCATAAAAATAAATATTTTGTCCATCTTTCTTATCTTGAAGCCAGCTTGTGTGGCTGTTCAGTGAACTGTTTGACTTTTTAAAAAAAATCTTGTTGACTTCACTTAAAATGCTGTTCAACACACCTGGCTGCAAAGACTGGCAGCTGCGCTTGGATGGGTTGAGTAGTGTGGAGGAAGACTGCAGTGCAGTCAATAATGGTGAGGTGGGGTTGGGGGTCAGCGGGAGGGGGTTTGTGGAACTGATAGCAGCTGTAAAACGGCTTTGGCACATTAAACAAAACCAACATGGAAGAGCAGTTTTAGAGCATGTCAGTAAAATACATTTGAAAAGAAGTGCTTGGTGTTAGAAGTGGATTTCAAAATTAGAAGGCTACTGAGGGTGTTTTGAGAAAGATTGCGTCACTTTTTTGCCAGTAGGGTTCCTTTGGACTTAAGTTTTTCTAGAATTTGAAACTAGAAAAAAATCGCATTTCCTGTGAAAATACAGAATGAATGCTGTAAATATTTTGTGGGAACTAGAGAAGAATGAATTCAATTGCAGAAAACTTTCAGTAATGTAAGAAATTGGCAAAATGCATATTGAAAAATTGTTGAAAAAGAGTGAAAGCTTTCAGTTAATGCAAAAATCCCACCCAAAGCCTATTAGAAATCTCTGCAAAATACTTCTTTCAAGCCTATACTGTAAGGTCACAGCAGAGCATTTCAGCTAGCCTAGAACAACAGTGTGTTATTGTTGAAATCCCATCTGTATAGTGGAATTTAGTTTATCAAATGGGTGACAGAGTCTTAGTAATTAATTGAATAAAGACAGCCTTGTCATTGTTGCTTATTTAAAGGCACAAGCTTTCGGACGCACACTGTAGCAGATTATATGTTTAACTTGTAATCTCACATTAGTGGCATATACCAAGTAACTATTAAAAGGCATGTTTCAGACAGACTTGACAACGTGCCAACAGTTTGTTGCAAAATGGAGAATGTTGGTCAGTTACCCCCAACTGTGACCTGATTGCTGTTTATCAGAAACTAACACTTTCTCCACACTAACCTCAAAAGAAGTTAGAACGCTCTGTTAAAACACTTAACTACCCAACATAATTACATAATTTTAATAACAATGACAATTTTTGTGTCAGGCTTCTAGCAGAATTTTTCAGAAATTGGGATTTTAAACTCATTTCAATAGAAAATGAAGATGATCACAAAAAACGAAATATTTCATAAATCATAAAAGATATCAATACCAATAGACATAGCCGTAATGTCCTGAATTAGCAGAATATGGTAAAGTTGAATGGTTGAGTAGCACAAAGTATGCAGAAGTAGTTAAGAAAAGTGTATGGAAAAAAGTGGAGGAATTCAAGAGTGTAAATGCCTACAGCATTCACACTAATGAAAAAACTATCCAATGAACAGCAGTTATGTGGTCAGGGGAGAATGGTTCCAAACTCTCAGAGGAATGTTTCCAACAACCTGAAACTACTTTCTGAGTGGAAAATTAAGGTTGTGCAATGGTGCAGCCAGAGTCCAAAACCAGAATCTGACAGAAAATGGTAGTTTGTAAGAGTTGCACTTACTTATGTGCTTTTTATTGGTTTCAGGCTGTCATCGATGTTCCGTCTACATAATAGTTGTTGAAGATAAAGATTTTGTTGTATTCTACTGAGTGACATAATCTATTATCATTTGAAATCCATTCCTTGATTTTAAAAACAGAAGAGCGTTTAACATTTTTTACTTTTTTTTTTTGGACTTTATCTGTACTGAAACTGAACTGTGAAATTGAACTGTATTCTCTGTTGCATTCTATGACATTCTGCTGTGACGTCTGTGAGTGCAGTGCGTCGCTGTAAAATATTCCATTAGCTTGAATCAAGTGGCATAAATAAACCCGTCCCCTTTGTTCACAGCTTGCTTTTTTGTTATTTGTTGTGAACACTCAACATATTGGAAGCTCCATCATGCTCTGCTTTCTGGCAGGATTTGAATAAAACAGATACATTCCTGTGATGCAGTGAATAAAAGAGTGTGAAAACTGAGCGAACACTGCAGTAATTGTTTTGCCACCCTTAGCTCTGACAGCTTTAGCTGAATCTCTACTCGAGCTTGCGATGAAAAAAAAATCTATAAAATGCAGGGATATTTTTTTACTTCTTTGAGGCCATTGGGCCCGGATAAGTGATGGATATACTTGCTGACAGTCTCTTCAATAAAAGATAAGGCTATTATCTCAACTGTTCTAGACATACTCACAAACAAATCTTTGAAACAATATTTCAATGAATTGTCAGACAGTTTGAAACACCACTTTAGTCGCCTAAATAATAAACACATTCATACCCTCGAGATAAAAACCATCAGGCCGCCCTCTATTCACATGAGCGTCCTCAGAAAAGGGATACAGACACAATTGTCCGATGTGTGTCAGCGGAGGGGACTCGCTTCCCTTTGATATGAATGAAATGTAATTAATTTTTCATCCAAATGGAAGGCACATGGTTGCACAAGCGATGTAGCCATCAGGGCAAAGAGACGGAGAGGGGAGGAGGGGAGCGAGTTGCAGATGTCACAATGAGATTCACTGCATGCATGAATAAGGTCACGGTTTGAGAGGTATGCCTGCAGTCGCCTGCCCCTGTGCCAACAATCTCTGTTCAGCTGCAGTTTGGGAAGCAGGGCGCATCCATTGTCATTACACTGTGTTGCACAAATCCTCCTCAAATACACATTTCATTTGTCATCCCCCATATATGGGTTGGCTGTTAATAAACAATGTGCCGCCTTCTTATATTTTATCCCTTCATGGAGACAGAGCACTCTATGAAATTGGCTGCAGCTCAGAAGGTGCATAAGCCTGTGACTACAGCAGCGGCGTTATGCAAGGAATAAGTAAATCCTCCTATTTTATCACTACAACGGCATTTTTCACTAAATGAAATATTTAACGTGGTCAGACAGCTGATTTGATGCAGTTCTGTTGATTGAATTTTTTATAATTTCACTAATTTGTGCCACTAACTACGACTGAAACCATCCGGATAAATGCACAAATATGTTAGCCTTGTTTTAACACAATAAACAAAATGCAGGCTTTCTTATGTGATAAATCTACAGACCTAAAGCAGAGACTCTCGAGTTTAATTAAACTGCATTCACGTCCCAGCTAGAGCAGGATGCAGCTCCTCGGGGAAACAGAGCCCTATTTTTCTAGGATTGAAATGTGACCGGGCAACTGACTGCAAATAGATTTCACACTCTCAAATGTGACCTTTTCTTCTGGTGTTTCTTCAAATAAAATGTCTGGGCTAGGTTGCACATTTGTAAGATCTTTGATCATGCCACAGCTACCATCAAAATTTGGCCAAAAAGCAAATAAATAATTCATGATATCCCATTGAAACACACACAAAAAGGTCAGTGCTTCATTATGTGCAGGATAACTCATGATTAAATTGGGAGGAATACTTGGAAAGAACCCACACATGGACATGGAGAACAAGCAAACTCCTTGCAGAAAACTAGCCAGCGGGGATTTGAGCCCAGGACCTTCATGCTGCAATACAACAGTGATACCAACCCATTTGTTCATTGTTTTTTTAAGAAAAAAATATTGCAATGAAAATGAGTCATTTTGTGCCTAATGGTAGTAAACTCCTACTGACTCCAACAACTTAGCATCATTGGGATTGTTACTTTCAGCATGAGCAAGTGCTTGCTGTATTTCTGATTGAAAATATTATCAGATGCAATTATTACATACTGTTTAGTATGTTTATGTTTATATGTAGTATGTTTAGTAGGACAGCTGCAATACTGAATGAAGCTTATGTTTTGATAAGTTTTACTTTCAGATAATTATTTGATTTTGTGAGGCTCAGACTGAATGCAGGATCTGACAAAGACGGTTTTAGCATGACATTGTTTGTGTATGTTAAACAATGATGGAAATGACATTTTTTGTCATTTCCATCGTTTTATATGTATATATATATATATATATATATATATATATATATATATATATATATATATATATATATATATATATATATATATATATATATAGTGTTTTTCTCTGGTATTTTTACTCAAGCTTACCATACACTGGAAAAATTAAGATGTTTGAGTTTATTCTGTATGATACATTTTACGTAAAATATTTTATTTTTGCATACTTATAGGTGCTTTCTAATTTAAAAGGACCTAATATGACCGTTTAGTTGTACTAATACTTGTGTTTTCTATGAAACTTTGAAGAATTTGTCAGAGTGACACATAAGGTCCTTCTACTACTACATGTGCCAAAAAGGCGCAAAAGAACATTTCAAACAGAAAAAGTTCAATTTCTGCTGTCCCACAATTTTAAAATACATGGTGAAATGGTGGCGCTTGGAGAAGTTATACGTTAAGAAATGAGAATCATTGTTGTGCTATTCCAGTTAATTTTTGTTGTTGTTAAATTATGATAGATTAGCTTACTTTGAGTGCTACTCGTATTGGATGTAACAAACACACGTTGCAGAACGTTTTCAACTTAAATAATTTCCCTGGACAATATTCTCTCCGTTCTCGGTTCATCCATCCGCTGATTTTCGACCTACACTACAGAGTATAACGTGCAACGCCCATCGAACAAATGGGCGTCTTTTGAGTGGCACGCCGCCCTCTTTACCTTTTATGGTAAATACACGGACGGTTGACTGACAGTGGGCAGCAGCTGCTGAGTTGCTCAGACATGGCGGAGGCTACACTGTAACTGAGGAATCAGCGGCGGAGTTAAGTGAGTTTTCCCAGCAGTTGAGTTGGCGAAAGGAGCCCGAAATGAGCCAGAAGGAGAGGAAAATGTGTTCCGTTGACGAGGACGTGAGGGGGAAGCAAAAAACGACCGGAACTGCTCCACGTTAGGAAGATGGAAACATGTATCGCTCTTTAGTGCAGTCAACAGCCTTGGGCAACAAATATGGCTTCTTGTGCCTTTTTCAATATGCTATAAAAATCGATTTCCCGTGCAACCGAGTGCCGTGCTGGTTCCGACGAACTTCTGCGAGCAGCGGCAAGTTCAGCTCGGTAATCGTTCGGTACTTTTGATCGGTGAGGATCCCAACATCCACTCGGCCGTCTGTGGGGGGTGGGAGGGGGGGTTAGCTGGGAAAAGCTACGGAACTACGGCGGATAGCAATGGAGCCAAAGCACAAAGAGTTGCTCGACCAGTGCCACCAGAACTTACTGGAGTCCATAACAGATGCGGACCGAGTGATCGAGCTGCTGATAGTCTCGGGGACTTTGAGTCAACTGGACAGGTTCGAGCTGGACCAGAACTGCTCGTCCAGCGCCGAGAAAGTGGATCACCTTTTGAAGATGCTGATGAGCAAGGAGACGGACCATTTCCTCGACCTGTGTGTGGCCCTGGAGAAGACGTACCCTGACCTGCACGTCGCCCTGTTCGGCAACAACGGCGGTGGACCTGTGGACCACCCCACCGGTAAGAGCCCCAGACCCCCCCAACCTTCTCCTAAACAGCCTCCAGACAGGAGCCGATCCCTCGTTTCTTGGGCCGTATCGACCTCGCAAATGAGTGTGATCTGCTGCAGGAACACGGTGCAAGACGTGAAGCTTGTTTTTAACTATCGGCTCAAAACTTAACTAGAAATCTTTTTTTTTTTTTTTTTTTTTTTTTTTTGGAAGCATATTCGCGTGGCAGTTGTTGCCATCACATCAAGTGACTTTTTTTTTTTTTTTTTTTTATTTAAAAAATCAGTAGAGTGCAGCAGCGCAAAGCAGAGAGTCAGGACTTCAGCAAATCGCCAAGACGGAAACATCCCGAAAGTCGAGGTCATCCGCTCCCATTGGAGCTTCGTTTAGATGCAAACGGTTTTGCTATAATCCACCACAAAAAAAAAACGCTCGTTTGTCGTGAGCTGGCGTTGTAGTTTGTACATCATGTAGTCTGGGCTGTTTCCATGGCAACGGACGTGCTGCTGACATGTTAAGTCCACATCAACCTGCAGCATGCCTGCGTGCATGCAGCCTACCCACGGCAGTTGTTGCAGACCAAACTGCTGGACAACTGTGATGATGGCGCATACATTTTTTCTTTTTTAATTGTCTTATTGGAAAGTGGGGGGGGGGGGGGGGGGGGGGGTTATCTGTATGGGACCATAAGGTCCACAAGTATGTTTAAGGAAAATAAAAAGCAAGAAATGAATTCGATATAACAGAAAAAGTAGCATTGAGAAATAGACAGCAAAGTTAAAATTTAAGCACAAATATTGCTTGGATATGGTAAAAATTAACTGATAGATCAATATGTGCCTTTTAATGGGAAAGCTTCTATAATTCACAATGTTTTTAGCCCCAGTCTGAAGGAGCCAGCAGGTTTTCTAGAGCTGACGAGCCTAGATGCTGATCAGGCTCTCCTTGTTGAGCTGATTGATTCTGTGAGTGAATGATTCTCTAGTGATCTAAAAGATTTAGATGGTTCAGACCTGATGGGCAACTCTAAAAGTTCTGCAGTCCAAGACCATTTAGATCAATAATGTAACACCTTTTTAAATGTAGAATTTGCAAACCATTGCTGTAATTAGGTGTGAAAGGATTAATTTTCATGGTGTTGACTTTGGTTACAGCATTTTGGGTGTCAGATATACACCTTTTCTTCGTGTCCTGAGAGCTTTAAGGAGATCATTACAATAATCTAAAGATCTAAACTGCTGAAACCAGAAAGCATGTGGTAATTTTGCTGTGATCTGATATTTGAGTCTGATTCAATACCATAACAAACTTCTTGTTTCATGTGTAAATTCCTCATTTTAGGAATTTGGGAAAGTGTAGTTTTTTTTTTAAGTTGGGGTTCAGTCAAGAAAAACAAAAACTCTAGCTCTCCATCTCTCTCTCGCCTCTGCTTCCCGGGTGGGGAGGAGAGCTCTTCATCACAAGCTCCAGTTTTCTACCAGAGGCCCGGGAGCCTGAGGGATTTTCGCAGTGTTTCCTGAACTGTACTGTTCTAGACTGAGATGTCAGATGTTTCTCAAGGTATCTGTTGCAGCCATTTTTCCAGTGTGGGTGTAACTGCGCCGAGGGCTCCAATGACCTGCACTATAGCTGCCGTCACCAGCCAGGCTCTTTCTAGCCCTTCCCCCCCAGAAAGAGCCTCTTCGGCTCCTCTAGAAAGGGACGTAGGGGCTTCTTTCGTCAGAAGCAGGAGAAACTGTATTTCTGTAGTTCTACGTGTTACTGTTTCCAGATGTTTCCATCATTTGGAATTATCAAATTGATAAATAATGTCAATAATCACAAAGTCAGGTTTGTTGGCCATTATCTTTTTTCCTTTTGCATCTTGAGGTCCCACCGGATCTTTTTTGGTCATTTTCCACCACCTCGGAGGATAACTGCTGCTGTGACCAAGGGATCTCTAGTTTGTAGATGTTTCTATACACTATACTACCAGCCAGTGATGAGATATCATAAATTCCTTTTCTGCTAATATCTTATACCCAGCTGTGAGATGCTTGATTGTTTCTGGAGCCTTTTTGCACAGCCTGCAACTGGGATCTGGTCTGTTACAGTAGATTTAAGCTACTATTGCTATGGTGCTGAAGGCTTGCTCCAGTGCTGCCTTCTGGCATTTCAAAAAGTTCCCAGTACTGATCTGGCTGGGGATTTATTTATTTTTTTATTTAGTCAACTGCATGTGGTCTGGTTTAAAACATCACTGTATTATTTGTTTTATTTTTATTTTTTGGTTCTTGTGCATGCTGATTACCAGTACCATTACACCCCTGATGCTTAGGAGAAAGTTATGGTACTCTATAATCTGAATGGCCTGGAAATTGAGCCCTGATGGGCCCCAGATGTGATCTTTGTATTGAGCAGATTTTTAAGTGCTGAATTACACAAAGTAGTCCTGGTCTGCCATTGTTGGATCTGAACCAGATCAGCAGTGACCCACCCCACTTGTCCAGTCTATCAATGAGCGTATTATGTGAAGGACTGAGAGCCAGTGTTGCCATTTGATTTGTTTCCTCTCCTCACAGCTACTGCCTTCACTTCACTGGTTTTGGTTGCTGTTTCACAGAGACAAAGGAAAATCTAGTGACTAAAAGCCAGTCAGTGCAACTGGCATCGTGGCCCGGAGGCTTGAATTCAGGATGAGCCAGAAGATCCAGAAGTTTGGAGGAGATGAAGACACATACAGTGTTTCACACAAATAAAGCAACCTTGCAGGCAGTGCTTCGAATCATAACATAGCAAGCAGCCTTATCCTGGGAGGACTACATCTATTGTTCAGTGGTGCAAAGTTGGCCTTAGTATATTGGTTGAAAGTAGACCTTTGCAACTTGTGCTGAGTTGGTTTCTTGCCGCTTTGCTGACAGGATCACTAATGCTTCCTTAAGCTTTATTACTTCCTTGTATTGAGTGTTGCTGCTGGAGAATAACACTCAGCAGTGTGGATTTGGGCTTCCCTTTAACACACACCTTTTTATTCTAAAGCACCAGGCCTTGGAGGTGACATGTGTCGTATTTGGAGAAAGCGAGCACAACTATAGTGGGTCTGACTTGTCAGTCTGTGGTTATTCAACAGAGGATTATAGCCCAGCTCTCCTCACTCTGGGATTAAACTTTCTCTGCGAGACACGCTTTTTAATTCATTTGCAGTCATTTGTGTTAGCTGCTGCGTTTCTGGCTTACTCTTTTTACAGTTACGGTCTTCATTAATTAGATTTTTTTGTTGTTGTTGTCATCATTGAGAGAATGATGAGGGTGATCTAATTAACGTTCTAACATTGTCTTATAAGAGCCTGAAGACAAGTCGTGTACCTTCAGGCAGTGAAGCTGGTGGAAAGGGATCATTGGGGATGAAATCTTCAGAGCGGTGGTGTGTCTGTGAACAAGGCGGGGTGTGAGAGAAGAGGAGAGGTATTCTGAATGTGATGTGTCTTGCTGATAGCAACCTGCTCTCAGCATGTCCTCGTCTCATGCTGCCTGCCTGCTCTTGTTCTCCACTTTACCGCCTGTGCCAGCTAAAGCCTCCAAAGACGCGCATGTACAAAATCATCCAAAAGGAAAATGGTGCAGGTACACTATTAATACGCAATGATTAGCGCCCACAAGCTGTAAATAATTAGTGGCAAAGATGGCAAACTGCTTCATGTTTTCTGTAGAGGTACAGTTTTTAGATTTGTGCACCTAAACACTGCAGCTTCCCTGTTGCGAAAGATTTCTGCTAAATATTGACCATGAATGAATTGTATTGACCCTATGTTCTCAGATTTATGTGTGCTGTTTTCTGCACACTACATATTTATATCCATAGAGCGGTAACACAGTTTCACATTTTGTAACTTTACAACTATGAACGTCGATGTGTTTTGGTCACAATCGTCCACCTAAATTGACAGGCTAAGCAAGAAGAGCCTTACACAGGATGTCCCATTTAGGTCTTTGGTAACTCGGAAGGAGCTGCACAGATATAATACTCAGGTGGGGGGAATCTGTTGGCAAGACACCTATTAGTTGTGGACTCTATTCTTGTAGCCTTATGGAAGATTGTTGGCATGAATAAAATTGTGAAAGAGTCAGAGGATGTATGGTTTGCAAGTACTATGACATCAGACTTGTGTACCTTGTGTAGCGATTTTGAGGACACTCAAAAGACGCTTTGGATGAAATCTGTTATTTCCATTCATGCACACACTCGGATGCTGATGATAGCAAGCTACTGGATTGTAGCTACAGCTGCCCTATAGCAGATTGAGAGAAATGAGGCAGCTATATTGTGCCATTGGCCCTTCTGACTACTGCCAGCAGGCAAGGTGAGTGAAGAGTCGTGTCCAAGGACACAACAGAGACAGAGTAAACTTTTGGTCAAAATAATTTTTAAATTTTTTTTTTATTTTCATGCTTAACGTGATATCAGAGTGACACTGCTTATCACTCTGAACACACCCTCCTCACTATAACAACATGATGGTTGCGGTTGGAGAAGGAGATTCCAGGGATCTGGTTACAAATGCACTTGCACATAAACTTTGAAACCAACATCTCATTTATTTAATTAATTATGCCTTAGTTTATATTGGTCTTTTCGTCTGCTTCTTTTGCTTTCTTGACTTGTTTTCTCATTTTTGGGACCTTCCGATCTTCCTTCTCCCCCCTCCCAAGTGCTTTTTAGGACTCATAGGCTTTGTTCCTCCAAGCCAATACCACGACTCACCAAGACTCTTTATCCCAGCAAGTAGCTATATTTCTTTGCACGCTAAAAGGTTTTGCCAGTGAGACAGAGGCGGGTGATAGGCAGAGGGAGCAAGAGAGACTGAGACAACAGGGCTTTTGTTGAGAAGTTCAGCAGCCCCCAAAGTGCACAGTCAGCAGCTTGCTCTGTGTACAGCAGCTCAGGACATGGGGCAGTGTTTCTGTGTTATATGAGCAGGGTTGCTGTCCTCTATGTCAACGAGATTCTGTCCTATAAACCACTCTTTCCAGACGAAATGAATTATGACCGTGGCGCTCTTTGTCACCAGCAAGGCTTTTAAATACCTCCCAAGAGCTCGACCTGGCTTTACTTTCTCTGTCAGTCCGAGTTTGCGTCAGTGTCTGTCATTCTGTGACGCACGTCGCCACTTGCCTTGTCACCCTACTTTCTTACTCTTCGATGCTCTTTGTACCTTCCTCTGACTTCACCACCCCCAGAGCAGTGTTGTGAACACACAGAGGAAGCCATCAGTTTGTCAGCTGTTAGAATATATTTAAATGGATACTTACTCGAGGATGGCCTTACCTTTTCTAACTTTCTCAGTTGGATTATTATCTAATTTTTAGGCTTATCTGCATTTAAAATTTTTTTAGACTTTACACAGTTGAACTCCAGTTCTTGAGATCAAGAAACTGATAGACAAATGCTGTCAGCAGGGAAAAAGTGTCGAACCTATCTGGAGTGAAAGACTGCTTGCACATGATGTTGGCTTTACTCAGAAGCAGCATTAAGAACCGATTACAGTCCACAAATTCACATCGGGGCAAGAGGAAGAACTTAATTTCAGTAGACATGTCCTCAGACAAGTTTGTTCAAGACTGAAATTTAATATTTTAGCCATAATGACCGTTGTTGCATTTAGAGGAAGTAGGGGGAAGCTTACAACTTAAAGCTCTCTCTCTCGCTCCTCGTGGTAGCTGCATCATATTGGGGACTGTTTTGATGCTGGATGAACTGCTGCACTTCACGAATGCATGGCGTGATGAAGACCAAACATATTTTATTAATATTGAAACGGCATCTGAAGACATCAGTCAGAAAGCTAAAAACTCGTGTGCAAATTAGTCTTTCAAAAAGACAGTCGTCCTAAAATTGCTGTCAAAATAGTTACAAAGTGACTTTGAGACACATTGGGATCAATATTGTGTTTTATTCATATTTTTATGTTCAGCAAAGTAAAAAAGAAAAAAAAATTAAAACATTCTCCATTTCAGTGGCACTTTCTATTATTCCAACTGATGTTGGCTTGTTTCTTGTCAATTTCCCTTGTGTTTACCACACTCTTCACATCTTCAGTCCAAAAAAAATGCTGAAATAAAATTCAAATGCTTCGAGCCCTTTTCATTGCCCGTTTAAAGAAAACCTTCTCATCTGTAACCTCAATTCCTGCACAGACCACAACACTTTCCTCCTCTGAATAATGAAAACAGATGGCTGTGGATGGTAAAATAAAACACGAGTACCCTTTCATGTGTGTGCACACAATATGACCATATTTCTAATGCTCTGACTGAGGATTTTTTTTTGAAGTACTTGTGTCAAAACAGCCGGCCTGCCTCGGAGTCCACTGGCACAAATCAGCTTTAAGACAACCTAAGAGTTAACGGTTGTCTGAAGTGGTGAAAACAGGTTGTGTTTAGCAGAAGAAACCTGGCGTTCGCCATTTTAGTCCTTACTTTAATCTAATGCAGATGAAGGAAATCACATGCGGTTCTTTTCCACAGAACAAAGGAGAGACCGACCCAGTTTTACTGCAGTAATGGTTCTCTTTGCTAAAGCTCTTAAACAAAATGTTCCCAGTGATGACATCCAAATTAGCATTTTGTGTTTTTCCTCTTTATCAAGTCAGGATTATTGGCAAAAGGCACAGCGCTGACATTTTTAATAAGTAACATTTTTAATAAAATCTTTGTTTGGTAATTCTGGTCTCCTAATTTATTTCGATTTAGCACTGAGATTGCAAATTAATTTGTGATAAATAAAACCTATTCTGCCGTCTGCTCTGTCCCCTTACATGTTGCCTTACCATCTCTCCAAATCAGAATCAACCACTGTCTGTGTCTTTAGGCTCCATCTGATTGGTATAAAGGAAGTATGTGCACGGAATTATAAATTGTCAAGATTTTTGAAAACCTCTAAAGCAATCCAGATCTCTTCCACCCCCCATCCCCCCTCCACATAATCTGATGCTAGATTCTGAACATTTTATTTTTCACATCTGGAGCATTGTTTCTGAGTAATAATTATGCCCTTTTCATCATGATCTCTTTTAAATATTGCCATTTCTTGTTATGCTCTTTTAAGTGAAACCCACAAAATCTTTTCTAAATGCGCCTGGGTTCCTCTGTAATTAAACACGACTGGAACGTCGTAAAGATTTATAATATTTCACCATCTATTTTTGTTTTTGCTCCGGCTCTGTTTTGCCTCGTCCTAGCTGCAGCATGTTACGCAGCATTTGGAGGACATGTTGCAGACATCTTTCACCCTTTTATTTCTGACCCCAGGAGGAGGCAAGCTGTTCAGCAGCAAATTATGCCTCGTTTATGCTGAGCTAGGCCTCTTTGCACAGAGATAATAGGTTGGTCTGGATGGCACCGATGTGCCTTTTTTTTTAGGGGCTGTGACAGGTTCGTTGGACTAAATTTTTCTCTCTGCGTCCCAAACGACTTGCAGAGATCTAAAAACGCTCTGGGGTTCAAGCTGTTCATGGCAGCCTTGATTTTCAGTCAATAGTGGAACGGATATTATTTTGAGATGCACCGGAGGCCAGAGTTGGACCTTTTATATATAAAAGAGTGTGTGGGATTTGCCATGCTACAATGAGCACTGAGGTGTGAGGCAGGGAGTGTGGAGCCAGCCTGGAAGTATCCCTGTCTCATAGAGTCATCATATAGTGGTCATTGTTTTTTGGCCAAGCAGAAACTCTCGAAGGCAGATGATCAATCTTTCACTCTGTCCGTGAGGTTTCACTGGCTCCATGCCCAGAATCCTGGTCTGTGGTGTTGCTGCCATCCCAGAAATCAGACCCACTCACAGTTTACAGTAAGTCCCAGTACACGGTAAAGAATGTATGAAATTACTTAGTGATTTTTAAGTTGTATACTGATTCTAACCTTTTTAAAGTCTGAATGAGTGTTGCTGTCTGTGCCAATGAATTTTGACTAGCTTTTTCCAAATATGTTTTTTTTAATCATTATTATTTTCTTACTTTGATGTGCCTCAGTAAGAAGGTCCTGGCTCCGGGGGTCTTTTTTTCATGAAGTTTGCATGTTGTGCATGCATGGGTTCTCTTCAGGTTAACTGCAGGTTAATTGTTGTGTTTGTGTGCTCGGCTGTTTGTTCTGTTTGTTTCTCTGTTGCCCCTGTTTGAAACTGGCAATCTGTTTCTTGCGCACCCCGCCTCTCACACAATGATCACCAGACCCAAACTTTCCCCCGCCTTCCTTCACACCCGCTCCTCCCCCGCCAAACACACACTTACTGCTACCCTCTCGAAGGATAAGCATGTATAGACAATGGATTGATGTGATTACATGTGAAAGCCATTACCACCTTTAACGATGCATGTTTATGATGTTTGCTCATTTATTTTAACTTAAAACATGCTAATATGAGAACTTTTCACTATATTGCTAAGAAAACATTTGCTGACCTAAATCACCTCATTTCAACACAGCGGAAATTAAAACTAATTGTCTTTCACACAAAGCATTAGTATCACCTGAGGTCCTTTACAGTTCAGCTGTCATCACTTAGTTTGTTCATCCAGGAGATTTTGGTGAGATCTCATTGAATGTTTTTTGCACATTATTGTCATGTTTCTAAAAGCCTAAATTCATTAGTTTTTTGGGAAGAGCACAAAGTAATGCATAAGTGTGAAAGTAAAGGAAAAGGGGACATGGTGTCTAACATTTTTTACAAATAAATATAAAAAAAAAAAAAAAAAAAAGGTTGCGCGCATTAGCTGCCTTTACTATGACCTCTTCAATATCGTCTCTACACAAATTCCAGTGCAACTATTAAACGGAATCCACCTGTGTGCAATTTAATCTCTTTCTGAACACAGCTGTTCTTTGAAGGCTTCAGCGATTTTATTAGAGGACATTAGTAATCAAACCACCTAACGCAGCAGACAGGTCAGGGAGAAAATTGTGCCAACACTTAAGACTGGGTCAGTTTATAAATTAATGTCTTAAACATTAATTACTATTGCTTGAAGTCTGTTCAATCCATTATCTAAAAAAGCACCTAATAAATGATAATTTTATTTTTGGAAAGACTTAAATATCATCTCTGTACACTTTTCATGTAAACTGACTGAACTACTGTTAATTTGCAAAGACGAAGCAGCAAACAATTGTACTCCATAAGTGGGCAAAGTTGTTGGAGACTTGTGGCTGTAATCGCTTCAAAAGTAAA
Organism: Poecilia picta; assembly: GCA_033032245.1. Taxonomy (NCBI): domain Eukaryota; kingdom Metazoa; phylum Chordata; class Actinopteri; order Cyprinodontiformes; family Poeciliidae; genus Poecilia; species Poecilia picta. The sequence goes on from CM065367.1 coordinate 16,963,876, forward strand.
ATATCAAATTTCAAATAAAAACAAACTGTTTCTACTTAGTAAATTAAAAAGCAGAATAGTTTTGCTTGAAAACAGAAAACCAAAGTTGTTGAAAGGCACAGAGCTCAGTCTTCTTTATAACAAGCCCTTCTTTACAAAACCCATTTTTTCAGCCGTGCGACTAGCTCTGATCTGACTCAGAGTTATATCAGTAACACAGCAAGTTAAACCCCCACCCTCTGAGCCGCCATCCTTCCTAGACCCTGGGAACATGTGCAAAGCAGACCATCATTCAAGCCTTGAAGGGAATTGTGTGAAAAATAGCTTGTTTCAGTCTTCATATCTACTATGTTTAAGATATGGAGTGTACATAGCTTTCTATTGCCTACGCTTAACCAGAGGCAGAAAGTGATATACAGAGAATATAGATTGAAAATGAGGGATAAAGGAGCTCTGCTGCTGGGTTGGTACTCGATCTTTGTAAATGAGACAAAGTTGAGGAATAAGAATCAGTATTGCAAAACATTTGTGGGACTGAAATGTTTCTTATTTAAACCACATCATCCGTACAGCGCATAAAGCCCCTGCCAGGATTTAGCTGTCAGAATTATGAAGACAGTCTTTCTGCTTTCTGGCTTAATACCGCCACATCCTTTAGCTACACAGAAATAGGCAGTAAAATCAGTTGGTAGTTCGTTGTATTTTCTCCTCTATAGTTTAAAGAGTGTGAAGCTGGGGAAACTAGATTTGAGGGAGATGTAGACTCATTGTGGCTCACTGACAGAAAGATGAGGCTATGTTGCCTTCTAAATAATTGTATAAACTGTATTGTAGATGTATATATTGAATTTCCTGCTGACCCAGGAGATTTAATATCTCATTTACAAAGATGATGTTTTGTTTACATTTTGACAGACGCTCACAGCAATCCAACATTACTAACCACTGTTCTCAGTAAATGTATTTCTCGATGGCAAATAATGTACCAATTGGTACCAGGGATTATTCTAGAAAATATTTTTTCATTGAATCACAGGAAAGTGAAAAGCATATTATTTTGTCACACTGAGTTCATGTTGCGCAATGCAGACACTGCTAACTTTTGAACAGCCTGATATTTATTGCTCTTTATGTTTCTGTGGACTTAAATGAAATGTAAGATTTTTGTTCTTAATGTTTTACTTTGAAATAAAATCTGGAGTGTTCCCGATAAATTTTCGTTAATACTATAAGCTTTTTTAAAAATAAATCTGGCTTTTTCTTTTTTAAAACACAGAGCTGATATTTTCATTACAATTTTTTAGTGATCTTTTTGGTAGGTTTTTAGTCTAACCCAGCTGTGAAAGGTTGGAGCCACACTTTGCATGTTGTTGTGATAGTCTGAGGCTCCTTCTTTTCAGCACATAGCAAAGTCAGCTTCTCGCTCATCCACTTTCTCCATGGCAACGTGTGTCGTCTTGGTTTATGAGCTGAAGAACATAATCTGGTTGTCTGAAGCAACTGTTGGTAGCGTAGTACATGGTGTGACTGCGAGGGGAAGCAGACGGAGGAGTGGGGGAAGTGGAACCTCATCGGTGGAGCAAGCACTCCCCTGACCTATTTAGATGACAGCGAAAAGGCCTTTGTTGCCATTGCCTCAGGACTTCCACTGGAATAATTCCCACCTTAGATGCTAGTGTGTTGTAACATGTAACTTGCTCCTGTTAAAGTACACCATGACTTTTGGCAGTGACATTTTACTTTACTTAATAGAATTCCTTCTGTCCTTTTTCTTTCGTCTTCCTGTTAGACTGGTATCTTCTTCTCCCACTGTGGAGATCAGGTCTATGCTTCTCTAATGGAGCTCCATTTTATTGATATTGTGAATGTGTTTACAAATGATCAGCCTCCCAGTTTGTGGCTAGCGCTAATTGGTATCGATAATAAAAAGGCCTCTCGCCACTGACTCATCTTTGCCACTCTGAGTCCCTCCGTGCTGCGTTGAATTATCAGCCGGTGATTTTAATCTCATTATAGAAATTGTGGCGCACACACACTGGTCCTCGCAGAGAAAGCGTGTTGTGTGTTTCCAAAGATTGTCCCAGAGCTTCTGCATGCGTAGGAGTTATAGCTGTATGCTATTTGGTGAGTGGCTTTAGTAGATTACTGGGATTTATCCAAGTGGTTTGCCTTTTCAAATCACACAGTGAAACATAAAGGAAGGTGATGTTCAGAGGAGCACCAGTAGATCAGCCAGAGATCTGACTCCGACTTTTTTCTTCATCTTGCTCAAAAGGTTAAATAGGGAAAATCGGTACTTAGTTTTAATTACTTTAAAACTAAGAACTACCTGTGTGTGTGGTTTTTTTTTTTAAATAAATGTATTAAACAAATATGTACTGTGAGGTACTTTTCTGGAGTTTCATGAAAATCTGGTAAAATTTGGAGAGATGCTCAGATGAATAAATGGAAATAATCTTATATCCTCATTTCCTGGTGAATTTGGTTTGGTGCTATCAGTTGAATAATTTTTCTATTTGATAAAAGAAAAAAACGAATAATTTTCTTCCCAAAAGCTATTTTATTTTATTTTTTTTACTTTTACCACAAAAAACATAAAAGATTGCACTTAATATATAGAGATGTAATTGTACTGAATGTTAGAAGTGCTACATCCAACATGATGGTAAAAAAACAACAACACAAACAAAATAGTTAGACATTTGCAAATAAGAAAAAACATATCTGTTTAGAATTTCAAAAAAATATGTCTGAACTGGAAATGAATAAAATATCAAGCTTAGTGAAGAGTACAACTCTCAAGGAAAGTGAATCTAAAGGGTCAGGGTAGAAACTCCAACCGATATTCAGTTGCCACAAAAATATATATTCCTTTTCTTTTGGAAAAAATATGTTTTGGTTCTGGAACTGCAACAACTTGGTTGTAGCTTTTTAATGTCTTTACCATGGCAACGTAATTCTTCCAAACCATGTTTTGCTATATTTATGTGTACAATGAATTTGCAGCAGTAATAACTTTGCAATATATGTCTTTCTTAAATGCTGTTTGATATTTTCAATAGTGTTAAAATTAATGATTTAAAATTGAACTTGAGAAAAACAAATTACACATTAGCTTTGTCTGTTGGCTCATCTCACCTCCAGATGTTTCCTCATCATTCATCACTCTGAGATGATGCAAACATTAGATCACATTGGTCTTTGAAGAACTTTTAGAAACGGGTTAATGTTACAGGGAAGCATAACCTTCCCAGCTGTAGCAATCCATTGACTGGAGCAGAACACGACCAAAAGGCTCAAGACACAGACACACACTTACAGCTGAGGTCCGCAGGCTGTGCTGCACACACAGCACTTGGAGGAAAGAGTTTTAGTATTTAGTTTAAAATGTCAAAGAAAATAAAGAATGCTTTTAAAGAAAAGTCAGTCGACATACTACTCTAGTCATCATGATCAATTTTGTAGGTTAGCTGCAGTAGTATTTTGTCCGTCTCCAATAACCTGTGGCATATTTTGTTCGTTTTGGTCCCTTATAATAAAAAGTAAGAAAACAGGATCAATCGGTCTAAAATTTTTGAACTGAAAAACCAATGCGGCAATCTTAAAAAAAAAAAATGTAGAGAAATGAGATGCATGCAATTACTGAGTGCATTTTGTCATCTGAGGGTGTTTCTGTCCATGCAATATCTGTCCTCATAACTTTGCCATAAGGTTGCCCTCAAATACTCTTGTTTTTTTTTCTTTGCATCAGAGCTTCACTGAGTTTGCCTCTAGGATATTATGAAAAGATTTATCCTACAACTAAGCTGACATAACGCCTCACAGTGGCTCCCGTCTGTTTCTGTGAGACACCGTCAGTCACATACTGAGTTCAAGAAGCCAAATATTGCATCAGAAAGCCACCGAAGACATTGAAAAGCAACACGCAAAAAGGGAACCGCTTTTTGCATCGATGTGCTGATTGTAGAGAGTCACTGCTGTGCAACTCCACAGCACTTCTCATCATGTCTGGTGGAACAATATGCAATCAAAGCTGTGTGCTGGAAGCACTTTGCAGAGCAGGAGGGTTGAGCGTCAGACAGGAAATGTCAGAACATATTAAAAGCGCTTTGCTCCTCTCCTTCCTCCCCCTTCTCCAATATACACTTCTTCCTCATCTTTTCTGTGACTTACTTAAGGCTATCTCTTTTCATCCATCCTCTGCTTGCCCATGCCCCCTCTGTGTCTCTCCTCTCCTTTCCTCCGTCTGCCGCCCTAAGATGGAGTGGCTCAGTCGCACAGAGCTCATAGTTAATTAGGCTTGGCCTCGTCACACAGGAGAGCTGCAGCTAAAGCCAGTGGGAAGCAAGGGCAGAAGTAGAAGTCAAGAACTGCTGCTGTCAAACTGCGACTTGACTGCCACTGATGAGGCTGGCCACCATTTCAGCTCTCTTTTAAGTCCCGACTTTTATTAATTTTTTTAAACACATGAGCAGGTTCCTGAGTTCTGAGCTAACCACAAGATTATTGTGGTTCGAATAAAAGTGTCCAGTTTAAATAAATTTGTTTCCACCTGGATTTACATGAAGCGTAGTTTGTAATGCCTGCATTCAGTTGAGCTTTGAGTTTTTAACTGCAGTGTTGGCAGTCAAAAGCTGAGCCAAGCTAGCCACGCTATGCCCTGTTTTCACAGGATGACACAGTTTCCTGACGTTTCCATAAAATGTACGTGGTACGCTTTTGCTCAAGACGCACCATTAAAATATAGAACATCTTGCACACCTCTGTTCTTTGTGTTGTTATTCTGTAATTCTCTGAGGGGGCCCAGTTCAAAAAGCACACCCCAAACTTGGCTTGGATCATATCTCTGAAAACAAACGGAGAAAATTCTATCAATTTCTTCATTGATCTGGCAAAGGTTTACTAAATGCAACTTGTAGGATACAATAACAAGTATAAAAGTCAGGTTTCTAACCTGGATGCTGAAAGAAAAATGAATTAATTTGAATTAATATAGAGCCAGTCAGAAGAAGAGTTGAGGTACAAACACTGCTCTGTATTTATCACACGATTGTGCATTAAACAAAGAGCTGAGTTTATAGTATTAATTTCTCGTCTCACTGTACTGTGGGTTTATCATTCTGTTCATGCTGTGTGTCTGAATGGCTCTCCTGTCCTGGCAGGTTCCACCTACAGCGTCCTGTCCACCATGCCATCAGACTCGGAAAGCAGCAGTTCTCTCAGTAGCGTTGGTACGTATAATGACGAAAGACTCCTGCTGCAAAATGTTTGTATCGGACTCGGTGGGTGAGTTGGAATCCAAAGCGGGCCAAAACAATGCCGAAGTAAATCCAGGAAAATGAAGGAATGTGTTCATAAATGCCTGATTTAAAGGACAGGAAGTTGGATTTATTTGTCCTCTTAAAGGCCACAATGTGTACAAAAACACTCGACCAATTCTTCCCTGTTTTCTAAGGAGGTTTGCATGTCTGCCTCTCCCTGTTTCTGACAGAGGTCCAAGTGACTCAGCTGTGTTGCATAAACCCAAGAAAGATCCAAAAGTTGACTCAAAGATGCACATAATCCCCAGACTTCCTGCTGGGGGTGTTCTTTTGAAGAAAGCAATCCTGAATGTGACTCTGAAATGATCTTCCTGATCTGACAACTCGACAAAGATTTACAATAATTAAGCGTAGACGCTTTACTGGAGTGGAAAAGTACTGCAATCCATGTACTGGCCTGAAGAATCTTATTAGAGTTAAAACTGAAAAATGACTCCAATAAATAAAATCTGAATTTTAGTTCTTTCTGTCAGTTGTGTGTTGGAAGAAATACTCAAATAAATTTAATAATATTCTTAATACTCTTACTAGATAGAGCGGATCATGCTATACTCGTCCTTCTTACTTTATCATTTTTCTAGTATTTAAACATTTTTTGAGTTAAACAGCAATTCCGATCATGAAAGTTGGGCAGAGACGGGCTGTGTAGTAAAAGTGACATATTTGAAATGATCACCATATTCAATAGTTCTCGTAGCCATTTTGTTAATCAGTTTATACACTAAATAGTTTTTGCTGTGTGTAATAATCAACTCAAATGGACTCGCTGTCGCAGGTTCCCCAGTAAACGGCGAAGCGTCCTCCCCTCCCCCAGCCGTTAACGACAACCGTCACGCCGGCGACAACCTGGACACCATCCTCCTGCAGCTCCGCCAGGTGACCAGGGAGCGGGACGAGCTTCGGAAGCGTCTGGCGTTGGCATCGCCTGGGACCACCTTCGATGACTGCAGGTACAAAACCTGGACTGAACCGTTGTTCTTGGACATTTAAGCTTTTTTTTTTTTGACTTGTGATATGTTTGTGGGAGCAGCACAGCTTGATCAGTAACGTTTGTTTATCCAGGGAGGCAAAGCCAGTGGGATTACAGTGTCATCAGTTCTTTCTGCTGTCTTTTCATCTGCTAATTCTCTGCACTTTGGAATAATGTTGACTCTACAAACACAGAGTATTTGTCCTTGAGCTTGAATGAGCTTTAGTCTTCAGGCTTTTTGAGCTATTAAAGAATACATGGCAGAATTCTGAATGCTTGCTGCTTTTCTTTTATAGGCCAAATCCCAAAGCCAGTCATGACTATGAGCGCCTGAAAAGCCAGTGCATGAGGGCCATGGGAGACCTGCAGTCTCTTCAGAACCAGCATACCAAAACTCTGAAGAGGTGTGAGGAGGCCGTGAAGGAAGCCGACTTCTACCAGTAAGCATCCCTCCAGTAACGCCTGTTTTCATCTCCACATTAACAATGAAGGCAGCATACGGCAATATGCGTAGGTTAGCCAGCGGTGGCGTCTGTGCCACTCTGCTCGTTTCCGAAAAATGTAGGTTGAACATTCTGTCACAAGCCACCTGCTAGGAATAATAAAATTTTACTGCATTGTTTTACAACGTTCGTACCAAGTGCTGGCATGGTACTTCCATTAACCTAATTGAAAGAGCTCCCCTTGTAGCTACAGCCAGCTTTCACACTAACTCACCTCTGGCTGTACAGAAATCCTGCACGCTTTTTAAAAGTTTGAAAACGAGGGCATTTATGAGATTGAATCGTTCAGCGTGGCTTCTCGTGAGCCGAGGCCACGATCCTGATCGTGTGTTATAGCTGCTTGAGAGTTGGAATATTTTGAAATGTGGAAAAATACTGAATCAGGAACTTGTAACCTTTTGGAAAAGCACGAGGAAATATTTGGGTCTTTAATACGTCGCCATATTCAGAAAATCCCATTCTGTCCCTGTAACTACTTTAGTATTGTTCAGATATATCCCTGCTCATCTTCCCCCCACACCGCAGCATGCTGCACAGCCGGTCCTGGGCGACCAGGCTCTGCTTAAGGAGGAGATGGAAACGGCCAGGAGAGAGAATGCCCAGCTTGTCCGAGAACACAACCACCTGAAGCAGAACTGTGAGGAGCTCAAACGACTTCACAGTCAAGACCAGAAGGAGTTGGCAGACCTTCGGCTGCAGCAACAGCAGGTATACAGCTGCAACACAAACCCGTCACCTAGTGCATGATGAAGGCGCTCGGATGCCGTTTTGTGAATATTACAATCAATTCAATTAACATTTGTTTCTATGCTGAAAGAAACAATTTCAAGATTTTTCAGTGTTTTTTAAAAAATTTTTTACTAAAATAAAATGATAGAAATCTAACCTTTTATGTTCTACGCAGTGAACAATGTGTTCCAAGGGAATTGCGACCCTTATTGTATTACTGTAAATTTCTCTTACACAGCACCCATGGGTCCGCTGCTGTAGTTCTAAACGGGGCAGGAAAGAGGAGGGAGATGCATGCAGAGCATTTCTAAAAAGGGCAAACGCAGAAGAAAAGGGCCTGGCCTCGGCGAAGGGCATTCTGATCTAAACCGTGTTGCTACAGCTTCACAGTATAGCCAATATGTGTTGCATAGCCGAGGTCAATCCAGCCCTAGGGTGACGGCAGATCTCTCAGGAATCGGGAAGACTGGATCAGCAAGACTGTCAGGAGAAAGAGAGAGTGTGTCTTACTGAGAACGACTCGAGTCTGAAGGACAAACGCTGTACATAATCAGTTTAAGTCGTTAAGTTTTAGTCAAGAACACAAGTTCAGACACAAGTTCAGGTCAATGAGTCTGCTTATTTTTTTTTAACAGTCGTATTTTTATTTGATTGTAAATGGAAACCTCTCTGCACATCGATGCCATCTGCTGCTGACATGGTGCACAGCAAGACAATAGTTCACCGCTTTACGTGTGCTGTCCTGTCCAGGTGATGAGGGAGAAAGGCTCGTCAGAGGTGTTGAATCAGCTGTACGACACTGCGATGGACAAACTGGAGGGCGTGAAGAAGGACTACGACGCCCTCAGCAAGCGCTACGGCGAGAAGGTGGCCAACCACAACACTGACCTGAATCGTCTGGAGCAGGCGGAGGAGGAGAACCGCCGGCTGCAGAAGCAGATGAACGCTTTGCTGAAGCAGCAAGACTCGGCCATGCACTACCAGCAGCAGTTCTCCACGTCGATGAGGAGGTGAAAGCACAAACCGAGGCAAAAGTTGAAATCCAAACCACCGTTTGATCAAAAAGTCTCAGGAGTTGGCGGTGAAACTCTGAGCTGATTCTTATCGCGATCCTTTGGTCCCGCAGGTTTGATTCAGTGCAGCAGGAGCTAAACAAGTCGTCGGCTCAGAACAAGGAGCTGCAGAGGGAGATGGAGCGGCTGCAGTCGGAGGTGACGCGCTACAAAAACCTGCAGCTGAAGGTGTCCAAGGACTGCGAGAAGTACAAGGAGGAGAGGGATTCCGTCTTCAATGAGTACCGCCTCATCATGAGCGAGAGGGACCAGGTGATCAAAGAGCTGGATAAGCTGCAGACCGAACTGGAGGCGGCTGAAGCGCGGCTGAAGAACACTTCTTCAGAGCGAGTAGTGGCTAGTGAGGAGTTGGAAGCACTCAGACAGGTGGGAGATTCATTTATTTTGCATAAGCAGTTTTGCCTAATAAATAGTTTTTTCATGAAAGATGCTGTTGTTAAAAGTAAGGATTGGGTATTTTGGACAATATCTAACACAGGACTGCGATTAAAATCATACTTTTACATATTAATATTGCATGAAGTGGCTTGCAAAAATATTCACATACCTTGATTTTTACAAATTTTTTATGCTGTGTCTTTATAACATAAAGATATATCAAAATTTAACAGCATTTTACCACATGGACCACCTCAAAGTAGTAAGTACTTGCAAAGTAGAAGGAAAACGACATTTTTCATTCATAGCCCCTTTTACTCTGATACCCTGCACATGATAATTCCAGATGAGGGGCAGAAATCCAAAGTTCAGGTGACAAAAACCTATGGACAGGACATGTCTTGGTGTTGCACTGCACAAATCTGACATTTTTTTCAATTGAAAAGTGGCCAGCAGAAAGCCACGCAGGGAACACAGGAAATATGTGAAAGTGGTCAGACTTAACTTTTTAATTCACACTGTGACGGGATATTAACGGTAAACGTCTGCAGAACAATCACCACAAAACAAACAATTAAATATTTTAGTTCAAAGTATAATCCTTCTCTTAGAAGGACCTAGTCAAAGTCTAGACCCAAATCCAATTTAAAAACTTGAGCTATTTCGCAAAGAAGGACGGGCCGACAATTTGACCTCCAGATGTGCAAAACTGTTTGAGACAAATCCCAAAAGACATCCAGCTGTAATTTGGTAGATTTATTTACTGAGTCTAAGGGGAAAAGTTGCTGAACACACACAGAGAGCACGTTTTTCATATTATTTGTTGAAAAATATATATACATCATTTACTCTTTTCCTTCCTTATTACAGTCTTGTGCCACTTTGTCTTGGTGTATTCAGTTAAAGCACATTAAATGTTGTGCACTGTAACATGAAAGAAAATCATGGAAAAGTTCAAAATGTATAAAAATAGTTGCAGTACTCTATACATAAAAACTACATATTTGACATAAAAATGTTGCATATAAAGTTCAACTATTGCATCTTTAAGTAGATATACATTTAGCAAAAAGGGGTTGTGAGACAGATTGAAACTGATTGAAAAGCAGCGTTAAATATCTCCTTGTTTGGCGGGCTTGTATCTGGAGTGCAGATGCTACGTCAGACATAAAAGTGCTGTGTTTTTGTGCATCTGACAGACCTTTATCACCAGACCCAGCCTACACTTTATTTTAGTCCCTTTTACTCACAAGTTTCACTGTAGTGGCAAAATGCTGTTATGTAAACACAGCCCTCACTGCTTTCTACCCTCTCACTGGCTGAGTGAGCACCGTTTTTAGTCTGCATGTCTGATGAGAAGCAGATTAGCATCACATTATTAGTTCATGTAAGGGATGCATCAATCAGTCAGGCAAAATCGTTTTGATTGGGTGGGGCAGGTCAGATTAAAAGGATTGAAGATTCCACTTTTTTATCTTTAAATGCATCACCAATATTATGTACCATGTTGCGACATTTTTGTGCAGAGTAGAAATCAGATAAAGGTTAGGCGCATGGGGATAATCTTGCAATCCCCTCATTTGCTGTTGGATTCAAACTCATTAATTTTTTTATGGTCAACAGCATCTAATTGTTAGATTAAAACAATAAATACAAAAAAAAATGGTGTAATAATTCCGATAGTGATCAAAATCTCAATCTGACAATCAGATGCCAGAGAGCACTACATATGTGTTGACCAGTAAAAGCCTGATTGCTGCATCTCCAATCAAAATTAAACAGGGCTCTGATTATGAGACATTTTAGCTGTGGTGGGGTTTAATTGTCATCAAAGCAAAAAATCTACAAGGAAAAACGGTGTGCTAAATTTAGATTACCACATACTGTGAAGTTCTTGCATTACAGGCTTCACAAGAAAGCCACAGAAAATGAGATGCTGATCTGTACAATTCTGATATTGTCGTTGGAGACACAATGGGATGGAACCCATACATAAAAACAAATGGATGAAGCAAAATGAGCAAACCTGGACGTTAATCCGGCTCAACAGGACTGCGTATTTTCACAGCGGTTGTGTTTTCCTCTGCTTCCGGCTGTGTGGACATGAACACATAGAGGGCTGTTTGCTGCGTCGTCAGTTCTGCTGCCACAATATTTTAATCCTTATGAAATCTACAATTTTCAGCCTGACAAAATGATGGCACTCTTGGGCTGAGTTCATCATTTTGATGGTGTACAGTGTGAAATATTTTTATTGAGGAGCTTGATGACAGGTCAAGTTTCTAATCCTTGTTTGTCACATTCTCTCTCAGAGAATCCTGCAAGTAGAAAAGATCAATTCTGAAATATAGCCGTCTGTTAATTATTTTATGAACTAAACCAATATTTGTTTAAGATGATAGTCCAAATGCAATATGTCAGAGTTGGTTTATCCAAGGTTTATTGAAGAACAGCGAAACATGTTGACATTGAATATCATCAGTCAACAACATTCAACACCTACGTTAGATTGTATATTCAGTGTAATTTTTTTCTACTCGTATTCAGGAGTAGTTAACGTAACCATTAACAAAACGTAAATAAAAAAAAAAAAAACGAAGGCGGCATGGCGTAATGTGCCTTCTGCTAGTTGCGTTTGGTTTGTGCAAACTGCAGTTTCAGTGCAAGTAATTTTGAGCGCCGTTGTTTTGATAAAGGAGCTGAACTCGTCACTGGTGGACCGGGACAGGGCCATCTGCGAGCGGAACGAGCTGCTGGAGAAGTACTGCGACGAAGTGAAGGACAAAGCCGAAGCCCAGAAGGAGCTGAGTCAGGCCTGCAAGGACATCGAGATGGTCCGGGAGGAGAGGGACGTGGCTCGCAAGGAGAGGACCGAGGCCATCATTCAACGGGATCAGCTGCTGCGAGAATACTACCAGGCCAGACAAGTAACCGCTCATTCTGCTGCTCTTAAATCTCTCGACGGCATCTGTTTGCTTGATTCTGTTTTTTGCACATAGGAGGCGACGCACCACCAATAAAATAGGAACACGTTATAGCGTAACATAGTGTTTATATATTTACTCTTCACACCACTTATAACCTTTTAACTGATTTTTATTACACATTTAGATTAAGTATTTGATATGCATACAAACTGTGACATTATCGAAATTGTTTTTTTATTATTTTGTTTTAATCAATGTTCTCAGAAACAAGACTCCGCTACCCTTGACATGGAACGAGCCAATAAGGAGATAGAGATGCTGAGGAAGCAGTATGAAGCCATGTCCCAGGAACTGAAGGAGGCCACACAGGAAGCAGAGGTGGCCAAATGTCGAAGGGACTGGGCCTTCCAAGAGAGGGACAAAATAGTGGCAGAGAGGGAGAGCATAAGGTCAGGTGTGTGTGTGTGTGTGTGTGTGTGTGTGTGTGTGTGTGTGTGTGTGTGTGTGTGTACTTTCAAACCTTCTTTTATTTATTTAATTTTAAACACCATCACTGGGGCTTTCATACTTGTCACATTATACTTATTTGCACATATTGCTTTACATGCCACCTGCCACCATCTGTTCTCTCTCTTTCCTCAGAACTCTGTGTGATAACTTGCGGCGAGAAAGGGACCGGGCCGTCAGCGACCTGGCCGACGCCTTGCGTAATTTGGACGACATGAGGAAACAGAAGAACGATGCGCTGCGAGAACTTAAAGAACTAAAGTGAGTTCCTTCTCAAGTTTTTTTTATTTTTTATTATTATTCTTTTTTATTGATCAGAGTAATGGTGCACATTTACACTCCTTATCTGCATTGCCTCTCTCCTCTGCCTCTTCTACTGAACCAATGTGGAGCTTGGTGGTGATTTTGTTTTTTGGCCTCATTTCCATTTACACAGATTAAAATTTTATCCCAGAAAGCATTAGTGTTTTAAGCACATGTAAACATTTTAGCTCACATGGTCGCTAATTCTGTTTGTGTGATTCTATGCTGCATGCAAAGGCTCCATCTGCTGGTGAAAGTGGACAAGACAGGCATTTCTAAGTCAAAGCTTTGAATGAAGAGATGTTGACTTTTAAGGCTTGAATTTGAATTTTGCATAACTTTGAATCTGCTACCTGACTATAATTTGGGTTTCATCAGGATCTTATGTACCCTGCTTTCCCTTTTAAACCTTAACATCAGTTGCTTCTCCTGTATTTTCAGGTCATTCAGTAACTTGGTAAAAACATTCCCTCTTTATCCTCCTTAAAGGACAGGTACCTCTGGGCTTTGAATGTCATTGCTACCTTGTATGCAGGCCTCAATAGGACCTCATACATCTTGCTGACAAGTCCAATCTGCTTTTAGTTTTTTTTCTACTTTAAATATAGTTTATATTTCCCAATCCACAGAGCAGTAAAGTTTTTATAAAGACATTCAATGTCTTAAAATAAACTCTGAGCTCCATTTTAAGAACTTTGAATTGTGTTATTTCTATTTGTGATATTTACTACGGTACCTCACAAGTATTTGTATCGTTCAATTAAAAACACATTTATTTATATAGCACATTTCAGCAACAAGGCAATACAAAGTGCTTTACATGGATTAAAAGGAAATGCAAACAAAATAACAAACAAAAGGAAAGGGCAAATGAAGAAAAAGAATCTAATGTTGATCTAAAGTATGTAAACTAGGTGCTAAATGAAATCCAGCTGCCCTAAGATGTTTCTTATTTCGTAAATGGCGTTCAGTTCTGTTATTTCGTCTCACTGTGGATGTTCTGCAAAGGCTTCAGAGTTTGTGAGAAACAAATTACGCATTACATTGAAATTTGTGATTTGACCTTGACAGAACATGTAGAATTGCAAAGGCAGATAAAGGGGAAAAAAAAGTATTGATTTAAAAATGTGCTTCAGTCGGGTTGAATATGTGTCGGTGGCTGACTTTTGACCCTGCTGCTCTGTGTTAAGGGAAAAGATGGAGAGCCAGCTGGAGAAGGAGGCCCGGTTCTGCCAGCTAATGGCACACAGCTCTCACGACTCCGCCATTGACACGGACTCCCTGGAATGGGAGACGGAGGTGGTGGAGTTTGAGAAAGACAGGGTAAGACCGAGCCGCAGGTTGAAATCGGGGACAGCAAATCGAATGTAATGAGAAATAAGTTGACTGAGCTGCATATCATTGCTCTAATAGGAGGACATGGACTTGAAGGCTCTCGGGTTTGACATTGCCGAGGGGGTAAACGATCCCTATCTACCTGGAGACTGTGGAATATTCGTTACGAGGGTGGATAAAGGAAGTGTTGCTGATGGAAGGCTGAGGTATGAACCTACTTAGTAAACATTATTGTTGATGGACGTCCGTTAATTCATCGTCGTTTCTCCTCTTTGGACTCCAGAGTGAACGATTGGTTGTTGAAGATTAATGACATCGACTTGACCAATAAGGACAGAAAACAGGTGGTGAAGGCTGTGGTCAACGGAGGCGGATTGATCAACATGGTGGTACGAAGACGGAAATCTCTGGGAGGAAGGCTGGTCACGCCTGTTCATATCAACCTGATGGGACATAAAGGTACATTACACTTCAATTACACACACAGAAAGGATAGGAGACGTTGTCTTCTTACAGGGCTGAAACAAACAGCGCGAGAGGGATGTTTCACTGTAAAGCTCATCTAGTCCTGGGATCCTTTCTTTTATCTCTTCAGGTTCATGTTGTGTCTGAATCATTTATGTGCTATTATTCTGCTACAGGACCTGGTGAAAGTTCTGAATTTTAAAAAAAATTAAATTTAAATTTTTAATTTAATATAGACAATTAAATTTTAATTGTCTATATAGGTGTCGTCGTGGATTTTATTTCCCCCCTGTAACCATTTGATTTTCTCCTGTGTTTCAGACAGTGGTATTAGTTTGGAAAGTGGGGTGTTTGTCACCGCCGTCGCCCAGGGAAGTCCCGCAGCCAGAGAAGGCTCGCTCACAGTTGGAGACAGACTTATTGCTGTGAGTAATTTTTAGACACCTTGAAATCGCTTCTTTTTTTTTTTTTTTTTGTTTTTATTATTTAGCCAATTTTTTTCTCAATCCAATCCAGAATTGACATGTTAGGTGGGATTTAGTTGTATCCAGAAGTTTCTTTCCCCCTTTTAAATCCTTTGAAGGAGGGACTGATTGAAATAGTGGGAGTTCGCTGCAGATACAGCAGCAAACTCTCGCTGAACAGATTTGTAATGAGTTGTAAGGGCGTCTATAATGTTAATCTGTCAGAAAGAGAAGATTTAGTTTCTCTGTTCATTAAGCATGAACATTTGAGCTTTGCTGTCCATACTTGACCAACCTTTTGTTAAGGTTAAAAGTTGTACCGCTCCTCCAATTTAAAGTCATTTTTAATGAGATTCCAGAGAACATGCTGGACTCGCTTGACTTTCGGGGGAAATCGGGGAAACGGGCTGATTTATTAGCTAGCTGATATATTGGTGCACCCCAAGTTTATACGCACACAGTAGTAGACCCTGCTAGTGGAAATGATTGCATATTTTTGTTTCATTTCATCTTTCTTTAGTGTTTTGAACCCAGTTATACAGGTGGCTCATAAACCCTTAAAGTAATGTAATGACATGCATAAAGTTAGGACAAAACATGCTGCACAGCATATTTATGTCCATTTTTTGTTCTTTAAATATATTATTGGCTGTATTAGCTCCAGACTGCATTAGTCTGGATAATTGTATTCAAAACACTTAAGAATGATGAAGTGAAACAAAAATATGTATTCGTTTTTACCAGTAGGGTCTATCATTATGTGCATTAACATGTCAGACGTTCTCAGTTTCATGCGATAGCGCTCAAGTTGAATCTTTTATGGTGGAAATCTGTTTGAATTTACTGCAAACTAAAATGTGGCTGACCTAGATCCCTTGTAGTTTTCCCAGTGTAACGGTGAAGTCGCAATTTCAAGCTACCGATCCTCTCTGCTGAATGTGTTGTAGTTTTGCACCTCTTTTAAGAATATTGATACCCAAGACGCACTCGTAAACACCTGTGGGATTTTAGAAGAGTCACTTTCATGGCTTTTTAGTGCTTTGTGACCCGTCCTTATTTTCACTGCGTCTCTGTGCAGATTAATGGAATTGCTCTTGATAACAAATCTGTGACGGAGTGCGAGGCTCTGTTGCGGAGCTGCAGGGACTCCTGAGCCTCTCCCTTATGAAGGTGAGCTAGTTCTAATATCTCTGTGTGCCCTAAATAGTTGAAGAACCTTATAACAGAAGGCATATCTTTTAGTTGTTTTATAAATCTATCAGGTTTTGTTTTATTTTTTTATATGAATCAATTTTTTACTTCATTCCTTTGTTTTCCTATAGTTTTTCCCTCACAGCACGTCAGGCCAGAACATCTTCGAGAGCCTGCGCGATTCATCCGAGAAGTCCAACGGACGCATTCTGCTGTCTGAGCTCCACTCCAGAAACGGCCGCAACCTGAAACACAACAGCTCGACGCAGACCGACATCTTCTGCCCTGACGGTGGAAGCGCCAGCTCTGGCAGTATCTCTGGGGAGAGGAGGAAGGTCAGAGGGGAGTCTGATGAGATTTATGGTGATGTGAGCAAACCGTTCTCCAGCGTTTCCCTCCACGCCACTAGTCTGCGACCTCTGGCCGACCTGGGAACCGGTCGCTACGGTCCCAGCGCATTTCAGGAGTGCTGCTCGTATACGAAGGCGCCTTCCTCCTTGCCGTTTGAGCCCATTTCCCACTCCGAATGCATCAGCATGGACACTGCCATGGAGAAGAAGCACAGCGGCGGCACGTGGCCCAAGATGATGGTCGGAGGTATGTCGGTCGTTCCAGACAACGCCAGTCCATCTCAGCAGCCACCCAACTTTCCATCTATAAATCACCCAAGCAGAGGAAGTCCATCTTTGACCCAGACACTTTCAAGCGCCCCGAGACTCCCTCCTCCAAGCTGGAGTACTTGGCAGCCAATCAGATTGCGGCCGTAGCTTCACACTCCCCACAGTCTTCAAAGACGGATTCTCTCTCATCCTCTTCTACCCCTACTCCAACTCCTCCTACCCCTCCCACCCGCAGCGACTCTTTTAAATTCAAACACAAACATCAAAGCAGCTCCGCCTCAGACTGCACGATCACCTCCGACGGCAAAGGGGAGGCTTCCATCTCCATGGCAGCAGGAGAGAGCAGAGAAAGGAGTGAGCGAGAAAGAGACAGGAATGGGAACCACTACTTCCTGGAAGGAAAGGTCCTGACTTCAAGAAAGTCATGCGATGAGGACATTGGCCGCACCAGAGGCGAGGAGCCAGAGGTAAAGAGGCCTCGTCCTAAATCTGCCCCTGCACTTCGACGTCGGACCCCAAAGATCAGTCATCCCCCATTCCAGGTGAGTAGATTACACACTAGTAAGGAGTGTGGATTGGTTTAGATCAAAGCATAATGACGATTTAGAACGGCCCAGTCAAAGTACATGCTTAAATTTAACTGATACTCTGTGGCAAAGCTTGAAAATAATTGTCGGCCAGTTTTTGCCAAGATTTCAGTCTGGAGGTGTAAATGTGGTGGGAAATATTCCAAGAGACTTTCAGTCGTAATTGAGGTAAACTGTGTTCTACAGAGGATAAAAGCCGGTTAAATACTTTTACTTTCAATTTCACATTGATGCACTAATCATCTTTTATGCAGAATCGTAAAAGAATCGGACATATAGAAAAGCTCGAGGTGTATTAATACATCTGCAAGTTTCTGAATAAATGTTGAATTTAACTCAGAAACTTTGTCCTGTGTGCTTGGTTCGGATTCCTTTAAATTTGAATATTCCTAAATTAGGGCTGTTGTGATACAATAATCTCACTGTACGATATACAATATTCTGCTCACGATGTGATATACATATATATATTGAGATATTCAGCAAAGGATACAATACACTTTTTTGATTTTCTGAAAGATTTTAGAGGGACAGAGTGATTTTGGTGACATTTTGTGACTGTTATAGAGTTGAATTGAATTAATTTAACTGAAAACTGATTAAAAGCACCAACTACACAATACCTGGCTCTGGTTGGACACAGACTTAAAGTCGACAGCTGGACAAAATGAATCAAAGAAGTGGTGAGAAAACATGTTTCTTTTAATTGAAACAGTACAAACTGTACTTACATGCATTTGTAAAGTAAATAAAGTGCACCAAGTACCTCTCTGAATAGTTTGATACCTTTTTGACCTTGACACTTAACATCTGAAGGAATCACTCTAAGCCTGATGACCTAATCACTCTCGGCGAAGCAAGCAGTGAGTGAACAAGGTGACAGTTGGATGTTACGATACTTGCAGATGAATATTGTTTTTTTCTAGGAAAGAAAATATTGATAGCACAATCAATATTAGTACACAGCCCTATCCTAAATGTAATGTAAACACATTTGTAGTGAAACGCTCCATTTAATTTTGTGACGTAATGCATCACATCACCTGTCACAGCTGAGGAGCTGAGTCAGAGCTTGGATTTTAAGCAAACCTCCTCTGTTACATCTCCAGGCCCCCTGAACACAACACATTCATTTTATTTTGTAGGATGCTCTTGCTGTCATTTTTCCTCATTGGATGCTTCCAATTAAGGGTCAGACAGGCTTTTCTAGACATGTTTGTCTCCGATTCTGTACAGGGCTACTCCAACGATGAGCATTCACCAGAGTCCAGGGACGTACTGCACTCCCCCGGCCCCTCGAATCGCCACAGTGTCGGCTTGATACCTGCAGTCTACAACGGCTCCCTACCTCCTAGTGAGCTGCTTGCATGATTTATTGTTGCCAGAATGTTTGATGACATTTTCTTTAACATCCTGCCGTGTGTGTGTGTGTCACCAGATTCAGCCCATCGTGGACTGTCTCCTTGCCCTGCTGTGACGGCCGTGATGAGGAATCCTGTATATACCGTGCGCAGTCACCGCGTTCATACTAGCAACTGTCCATCTGTAGCATCTCAGATATGTCACCAGCACACCCACACCAGGTCAGCTTCAATTTACCACCATCATCTTTAAATTCTTAGTCAAATCATAGACTTTTAAGCGTTATTATACTTCAGTAGGCAGAAATAAAACCTCACTGGTGTTCCAGAAGGTTCAAACTTGAGGCCCACCGCTCTTTCACATTTTTAATAAGCCCCCTACATTTCATGTGGTGACTGATGTCACTTAATTTTTATGAATATTATTTATGCTACTGCCACTGCAAAGGTGACCCGAGCAATTTTAATTCAAAGACTAAAACCGCGATTACTGTTGTTTAAGTTGGAAATCTTCAGCTATTCATACAGAAAAAATGAAAACATTTATGTCAGTTTATTCAATAATTGTATTGTTCTTTTCTGTTACGTTTTGCATTAAATGCATTTTAATGCAGAGTAACTTTATTAATTCTCCACAAGGCAAATGCTAGTCTGACCCTCCGGTTTCCTCATTCGATTAGTCATCTAGTTGAGGGCAGAATCATAACGGTCAGTAGTTAGGATGCCTTCAGTTATTGCTGTCATCTTTTGTGAGACCGTTTGAAATTTTCATTGTGGTCTTCTTACACGACTTTTAGTGTACTGCTCCTTATGGACCCTTAGAGAACATAAGTGGGTGTAATTCTACTGGTGTAGAGTTACAACCAGTAACTCTACACCAGTAGCATTATTCTACTGGTGTAGAGTTACAACCAGTAACTCTACACCAGTAGCATTATTCTACTGGTGTAGAGTTACAACCAGTAACTCTACACCAGTAGCATTATTCTACTGTGTAGAGTTACAACCAGTAACTCTACACCAGTAGCATTATTCTACTGGTGTAGAGTTACAACCAGTAACTCTACACCAGTAGAATTATTGATCCCAATTATTCTGTTCCCAATGGTTAAACTGGCTAATTAAATTTTCATCTCTGTCTTAATGTTTGTTTTTTTGTGAGTGTGTTGCTCAGCCGACTGATCCAATTAATCTAAAAAGAAAAAAAAAAAAAGAACACTTGTTTTTTAGCAGGCATATTTCATGCACAATTGTACCTTTGTGTGTCCGTGCAGCCCCAGCACCAGGGTCGCCTGAGCCTGGACCTGAGCCAGCAGAAGCGCACAAGCGATTACTCTGAAACGTCCTCGTCGCGCAGCGCAAGCGTCACACGGTACAAACTCACTGCCTCCAGCGCACGGCTCGGTCAGTCTGACACCCACACATGCACACAAACGCATACGAAGGGTTTCTACCTCCCTTTCCCTTTGTCCTTCTGTATGTTGTGACAGAGGTTTTCAGTTGTCTACGTATTGTCTTCAGGTTCTTCCAGTAACGTCCAGTACCGCACGGAGAGGATCAAAATCCCCTCGACTCCCCGTTACCCCCGCTCCATGCTGGGCTCAGACAGAGGTGAGCTACTTTCAGATGCAAACGGCATAATCCTCACTTCATTTTTCCAGATTGTGATTAAAATGAAAATAAGGTTATTGTAGGATCAACAAACTAGAATTGGTACTTTAAATGTGTATAAATAAGCACTAAAATGAACATCCTCACCGCAAATTAAAGGTTGCTGAGTGGAATAAAGCGCAATGATTTTTATCTTGCAATTAAATCATTGATTTTTTTTTTATTAACCTCCAAATTAATTACAATTGTAGGTGTTCATCGTCTCCCTTTCTGCTGCTCTTTTCGTGAATCCAGGCTCTCTGTCGCACTCCGAGTGCAGCAGTCCCAGCCTCATCACCCCTCCGCAGTCGCCACTCAACCTGGAGACTTCCTCGTTTGCCAGCAGCCAATCACAAGGCTCCATTTCCACGTTGCCCGTATCTCAGTCAGCCCTGTGCCAATAGGGGAGCGCCGAAAAGACAGGTATCTATTTTAGTGGATTCCACCGCTCGCTTTAAGGTGGACGACGTGTCTGTGTTGTTTGTTCGCTTCATAATTGCGTTCTTTAAAAGTCGGAAGCGTTTGTCAAGTGTATCCGAGTTGCCTCTTGAAAAAGGGAGAAGATGCAGAAAAAACAGTCGATATCCAAACTGTAAATATTTGAAGATTTTAGTTCTAATATCTGAACTGTGATGCGTCAGCTCTCGGGTGTAGTATGAAGCGTTGCCTGGCTACAGTGCTACCATAACCCACCATGTGATCTGTGTTGACTAACTTCACAGGAGCTGCGGCACGTCTCTAGCATTGACACTGTGTCTGTCTCTCTATGATACCTGTCTCTCCCCCGTTCTCCTCTTTATCTTTGCAACCCTCTCCCTCCAGATCTCTTTATCGTAATCGCTCTTTTCTAAGGATTCCTCTGGCTGCAAGGCCGAGGTTCTCCTCTCTCAGGAGCCTCAGGTTTGTCCTCGATCACCCACGCTGCAAAGCAGAGGAATGCCACCACTCTTACCCTTCCCTGCCCCGCAAGTCTCTACAGTGTTTCACATGTTCTAGAGCAGATAAGATGCTGGATGGAAAGTGAATATCCCGAAGGAGCAGAACACTCTTTTGCAGTTTACGTGCACTTTGTGGAATGCAAAAAGAGGTTTTGTGATGTCACCCCCCCCCTCCCTCTGGGGAGAACAGTTTAATTTGGAGATTTCTGTTTCTTTGCATGCAGCATATGATTTATGCCTTAGGAAAACACACAAGCTCAGATTAGCTACACTTGGTGAACTTCAAAGGTTCAGTGTTATTTTTGTGCCTGCACATTGCCCCGTTCATGTCCAAAGACCCATTGGATCTCAGTGCATGTCTCAATAATGCTGTATGCATGTGTGCATCTTTGCCTTAGGCCAGATCACCCTTCAGTCTGCAGTATGTATGTTATGCAATGTATTATTCAACATCCAGCTTCTGGGTCATATCTCCGTCCATACACCAGCACTCTTGTTTACCCCAGTCTCTGGCTGCGATCCGTCTTCTCCTATGTGCTTATGAATTTGGAAGGCATGTTACAAGCCCAACCTTGTTATGAAGACACAGAGTTCATACAAGTCTCCTCTAAATAAGGGCATTTTCCTTTGTGTTTTTACTGCTCACTTTGCGTTTATGTGGTGTGATCTAAACCTTTCTGCTCTCCTCTGTAAGCTCGGTATAAAGTAGCACCAGAACTGTGTTTTTCAGTAGCGTTCCACAAGACCCACTGCCCTGCATCGTCCTGATTTCTACTGTTTTGCTTTAGATGTTTTTTTTTTTTTTTTGTAAAGAATGTTTCATACAAAATTTCACAAATAGGCCTAGTCATCCCCTTTTCTCCTTTGTACAATTATTGGCAAAAAATAGGTAGTAGTAGTACTACACCTACATGTACAATTGCAAATGCCTACATGTCTAAAACCCCACAGTGCTTGGTAGATCTGTTGGCAAGTACATAAAAAAATCCTGTACATGAGTTACTTTTTTACAGTAGGCTAATTTCTTACTGAAAAAAAATGAAAATGCAAACACATTGAATTAAATGTACTTGGCAGCACTACCGCTGCTCCTAGAATTTATAGAATTGAATAGAAATATCCTTTATTATCCCAAAGTGGGGACACTCAGATGTGACTGTTGTGTCCAGACATGTAAGTTCACACAAAGATAAAGTATTTATAAAATATGCAAAAATTAAGGATGAGATTATCGCATAAGAATACGTTGTTAGAACGGTGTACTCTGATCTAAGGAATATGCAACTGAATACATCTCAACACTCTGAGAACCTTTTTAGATTCTAATGTTTGGTCCTCACCGCTTTCTTCCTCCTCTTTAGCTAATTCCTCAAGTTTTTTTGTAGGATTTACATCTGTGGACTGAGGTGGCCTTGTAAGGAGTTAATTTGGTGTCCAGTGAATTATTTCTACATAGATTTGTCCACATGTTTTATAAACTGCTGAAAGATTTTATTCCAGTTGTCAGACATGGTGGACATGGCAGTGATCAGTTTTTTTTTTTTTTTTGCAGCCATAATATTTTCTTTCCTTTTTTACACGAATGCCTTAATCAGCTTTGAAACTAAGGCAGTAATTTAACAACAAAAAGACAAAGCAGACCTTTTCAGAACATTGTGTTTTATTTTCAAAGGGGGAAAAAAACATTTGAGAGCTCAACTTTGAGTCTAAACAGATCATTCATGCAGGACACTGGGTCCTGAGGATCAGGATTGAAAATCAGTGCACAGACTTAAGGGGCATTTAGTTAATCTCTGGCTCAAGTATTTTTAAATTTAACACAAGCTTTCTGTTGATATTCTCTGATTTGCAAAATTTTAGCACCAGACCCTGTAAAGTAACTTGACGGCGCCCCGTCATCTTTTGTGTCGAGTCGTCGAGTGGTGCTTCTGCAATGCTCCCTTCTAATTTCGATCCCACTCTCACACCAGGCCGTACTTGGAGGAACCGCGCAACGTCATTGTTCACAAAGGCGCCGAGCCTCTGGGCATCTCTATTGTGAGCGGGGAGAACGGAGGAATCTTTGTTTCAAAAGTTACTGGAGGGAGCATCGCTCACCAGGCAGGGTTGGAATACGGAGACCAATTACTGGAGGTAAGAACAACTTGCCGAATGCCACAGGTCGTATCTCAAGGCTGTAAAAATAACAGTTTTTTTACATGATAGAAAGCAAACTTATAGTTTTGATGTGATTATTTATTTGGTTTTCCATGAACCAACCTGCATTATTTTTTTAAGCTGGTTTATATTTGTACTTTTTTTTCTTTTCTTTTGAACTCCTCGTTCAATCCATTCCATAAATCTACTCCACACACAAACTGAACAAAAACTCCTTTTTGGTGGTTCTAATAATTTCGTGCCTTGTGTGTATTAAAAAGAAAAATGCTGAATATTCATGAGTAACTTTTGACATGACCATAAATTTGTAGAGCAGAAATTTTTTTGTATGATCCAATACCATGACAGTTATCACAAACTTCTCCCCCAAGCAGCTCTAATCATTTAGAGCTCTTAATAGTCTAGACACACACTCTGCTTCAGTCTCACAGCCTTTGGCCTCATCGTTTTCTCTATTATTATACCTTTTCCTCTTTATCAGTTCAACGGTATCAACTTGCGAAATGCTACAGAGCAGCAAGCTCGTCTCATCATTGGACAGCAGTGCGACACAATCACCATCATGGCCCAGTACAACCCACATATGTACCAGCTGGGCAACCACTCTCGCTCCAGGTAAAATTGTTCTCTGTTCTTTTTTCTTCTTTTTTTTTTTTTTTTTGCTTTAAATCTGTCTTTTGAGACGTTTTCCAGAAATCCATGTGCTATGCTTTCATTCATAAATAAAGGTGAAATAATATTTAAATATGTTTTGTAGAGCAGTGTTTTAGAGATGTAAAGCTTGGTAAGATTCACTAAATTTAGCGGAGATCTTTTTTCTTAGATGCTTGATTTCATTAAAAAACATTAAAGCTTTGGAGACAGTCTGAGTCTTTTTAACCATCAATCAGACCTGAAGCTCTTCCCTTTGAACTGCAGTCCTGTCCGAACCCCAACCCCACCTCCTCTTCCCCCGCCATTAATACAGCTTGAACGGCTGGCCTAGTTGAAGCCTTCGGGGAATTTGTTGGCGCAGAAAGAGATCCAGATGGATTTTTCCACAGTGCTCCCTTTTATTTGCTTGATTTTCAATCTATTAACTCAAATTGAATTCTTCATCTTTTCTGCAAATTCAAATATTTGAGAAACCGCCCCACATTGCAAAAGCAATCACAGAGGCGCAAAGCCATAAATGATTAAATATGAGTTAAACCAGGCAGCTGATGAGCTGCTCACTGAAAGTCTACACTAGGAATTTCTGGCCCTCATTACCAGTAGATAAGTTTGTATTATTGCAATACACACCTTAAGGGTTGCAAAATGAATGAAAATGTGGTGGTTTATTTTATGTATTTATTGCTATTTGCAATTCACTTCATTCTAAAGTGCCATTTGTCCCAACGTGGGGGCAAATTAAGAGCTCAGCTATTCTATTCTATTCTATTTCAGCTGAAATCTCTTTCTTTCTCTGCAGTTCCCGCCTCGAACCTCAGTCAGCGCTCAGTCGACCCCACAGGGGAGTGGGACTGCAACTCCAGACAGTCACTCTGCTATTGATACACTCAGCGAGCAGGACGAGGGTACGCTCACCCCCTCCTCCAAGCAGACCACTCCTACTACCAGCCCCAACAGTTTTGTAAGGTAAACGTGTAAAAAAAAAAAGCTGAGCTAAAATATTCTCTGCCTGAAGAAAAATCTGATGAAACAAACTTTACTAGCACCTGAAAGCGTCTGCTGTCCTCCTCCAGAGTGCCGCCTGAGAGCAACAAGAAGGTCGGTGAGCCCCGACTTGTGACGGTCCACAGGCCTGGGGTGGAGGTTGGCGTTGCTCTCTGTGGGGGGAACCTGCGGGGCGTCTACATAGAGAGTCTGGATGAGGACAGCCCTGCAAGAGGTCCAGAGGGGCTTAATCCTGGGGATCTCATCCTAGAGGTACTAACATGTATTCACAGTATTTTATGCTGCTGTCAAAGACTTGCTGCTTTAGAAACATTGGGTGTTTTTAGGTGAGAATTGGGAATTTTGATTGTTTTTTTTTTTCTTCAGCAGTATACAGATTTTGCTCCATACCTCCTGCCGAAAATGCAACTTTTCAGTTCCCCTCAGCCCTAATAAGCTTTGTGTTTTCTCTGCTGCTGCTTTCCATATGTCATTGTATCTCATTGATCTGCTCAGTCTCATTCCACATTGGTAATCTTTCTAGAACACCACAAATTCTTGCTAGACGTTTCCTGGCATGCTCCTACTTAAGCTCTCAGCCACAGAGAGTCTGCTGTGGAAATTGCAATGCAGCTCTGTCATCAGACCGCACAGCTTCACGCCGTCCTTCAATCTCCTTGTTTGTTTTCCTCCCTCATGCGTGGCACAAATCAATACTGCGACACTTTAATGGCGCTGAAAGCTTGGAGGAAATGTGGCTATTTACTAGCGGAGCCTTCACAGTCGGGAGGAAATTGTTTTTTGCAGTCATCAGTTTTCTGAGTTTTATATTTTTGTGACGCAACGCTCTCGCTGGTCTGTGTTTTCGTTGTAACTTTGTTTCGCTTTGTGATTTCCTCTGTCTCAGTACAACTTGGTGAACATGAAGAATAAGACGGCTGAAGAGGTGTACGTTGAGATGCTGAAACCCGCAGAGACGGTGACGTTAAAGGTGCAGCATCGGCCTGACGATTTCAACACGGTCAAAGACGCACCCGGAGACGGCTTTTATATTCGGTGCGTATTTACACGAACAACGGAGCGTCGCAATATAGTTGACTATCTTTGAGAAGTCGTATATTTCCAGTAGTTCATTTCAAAAATCTATATAGCACCTATATGTGTTACACAGAGTGATAAAAAAATTTTTTATTCATTTGTTTAAAGCTATTGTAAGCTACCTAAGTAGTTTTTGTACTGAAATGTAATGTCAATGCATATAAAATCATGGAGAAGATGCTACACCTGACCTCTGTTCAGCAGACGGTTACTGACGGCAAAGTTAGTGAAGGTGGGTGGAAGGAAAAATAAGTACTCCACTGTGGTGCCATGTACAACTGTGGACAACGTTTATGGGTCTTAAATAATATTTTAATTATATGAGAAATTAGATTACGGAGATTACAGTTAATTTTTTCTCAACTGTAATCATGAGGACCTATCAGAAATAAACCCTTGAAATGCATCACTCTGCACTTAATCTATTTTCCATTCATTTGTATTTAATTTACATTTTACATTGTTGTTTGGGCTTTCTTTAATACTGCACAGGAATGGACCTCAACCAAGCAGTAGCAGCTTTATTGCTCTCTGTTATGCTATACATAGCCTCCAGAGCCCTTCGGACAGTTTGTCCCATTCTCACCGAGCCAATTATGTCCCAGATCCGTTTGTGTTATCGCAGCGACTCTTAACTTGCTAACGCTTAAGGTCGTCTAATCCTTTTCGTCCTCGTTGACGAAAAGGATCGCACTAAATTCAAATGGAGACTGCAACTTTGAATCGGTTTGCCTTTATTCTCGGTTTGTTTCCACAGCTGCCACAGTCACTCGTCAAATAGACAGGCAGGTTTGTGATGTCATCTGCAGTAAATACACTCAGCTTGCCTGGCTGACACAGATAGGCTGCTTGGGAATAACTTACGAGCCTCGAGCAAGACAACGAAAAGGCCTTTGGTGTCGCTAGATATACTTGCTCTGCACTTCCTTTGTCATCCTACTTCTGCACTGAAGATCCTTAATCTGGTTCTCCTCATACCTCGTCTCCTCTCCCATTTTTATCAGCTTCACGCTCCTCGTCTTGCCCTCCTACCGCCCTTCTCTTAATAACTCCCTATCTATCTTTGTCTCTGCCTCCCAACAGAGCACTTTACGACAGGGTGGGGGAGGCTGAAGGAGACCTCAGTTTTAAGAAGGATGACATCCTTTATGTGGATGAGTCGTTACCAAAGGGCAGCTTTGGGACCTGGATGGCCTGGCAGCTAGATGAGAACGCACAGCAGATCCAGAGAGGACAGATCCCCAGCAAATACATGTGGGTGGAAAAAAAACAAGAAAAAACCCAACAAAAACTAGAGTGCGACTTACTGGAGATGCATCAATCAGGAGGCTTTTGGCTTCTTTTTAAACACTTATTTTGAATTGTGTAGTACTGCCACTTTTGATTTAGCAAATTATGATTAAAATCATATTTTGCTAAATCATAATCAACAAATTACTTAATTTACATTTTGGATAAGGTGTTTCACAATTCTTAAGCAAGATTTCACCATTTCCAAACAAAATGAGTAAGGAGTTGACATTTGAAGCCTTTGTGTCTGGCTGTAGCCATAGCAACATTTATGGCTGTTGTAAAATAGAGCAGATTACCTGGGAAAAAAACAACAAACTTTGGTTCGTTTAAATCCAACCAAAGAGATCTGGTGTTAATCCCTGTAATTGGTGAATCCTCTCCCCTAATAGCTGAATGGTCAAAAGTAAGATGTTCAGCTCCAACATGCCTCTATAGGATGTTTTTCTAGAAGATCCTTGCACCTTTGTTGATTCCTTGAAGATTTTTTTTGTTGTTTTTGTTTGTTTTATATTGAGACTGAAAACGGCTAACTTTGAGGCCTCTTCCCTCAGTAACAACTTCAACTCTGAAGAGAGTTATTGCATGTGTAACCCAGAAGCACATGATGTTCTGCAAATCGATTCTGTTTGTAGTCTCTGATCATTCAAGTGCATCTCTAGTAACGACACACATATTGCTGCAACCCTTGAACTATACAAGGTTTTTAGTTTGGAAACCTTTAGAGAGAATGTTTTGGTTTTTGTGTGTGTGTGTGATGTAGGATGGACCAAGAGTTTTATCGCAGACACAGTGTGACAGAAATGAAGGAAGATTCCAGCAAGACCCTCTCTGCAGCCGCCCGCCGATCGTTTTTCAGGAGGAAACAGAAACACAAGCGCAGCAGCTCCAAAGACAGTAAAGAGATGGTGGCTCTGGACACCATCAGCACTGATTCCATCCCCTTCCTGGATGGTGAGGGGAAAATTGATGGAATTATAGGTAGAAATAGAAGGAGGCTTTATATCTAACCTTTTGTTGTTATTTTTTTTCCCCAGACTGCGTGAGCCTGGCATACCAGCGAGTCCAGAAGGTGGAGTGCACCTCTCCTCGACCGGTACTGGTACTCGGGCCTCTCAGCGACCCGGTCAAGGAAATGCTGGTTAAAGAATCTCCTGGGAAGTTCTGCAGATGCCTGCTGGGTGAGATACCCTCATCCAGATGTGTCACTTTTTGTGTCACATCCCTCTGGTCAGAAACAATACATGACCCTTAAGGTTTCTGACCAGAGGGATGAGACTGGACGGGTACTTAATGTTGCATCATATCAATAGTTTTCATTTTTGTCACGTCTTCAGAGGTGATGAAGGCCTCGCAGCAGGCCATCGAACGCGGCGTCAAAGATTGCCTCTTCATCGATTACAAGCGCAGGAGTGGACACTTTGATGTCACCACTGTTGCTTCTATAAAGGAAATAACAGATAAGGTAACACCTTTTCCTTTCTTGTCTATCAGGAGTCCAGTGGCTTTTATCTACACTTAATCTCTGCTTTTGCTCATAAATCAAGATTACTGCTTATCAGCCTTGGATTCTGTTGATTTCATATTTGTGGTGGTGACAGGAACTTTACAGTTTCTTTTGGGGGTTTTTTATTGTAAAATTACAGGGCTGTCACTGTTTGCTTGACATTGCTCCGCACGCCATCGAGAGGCTCCACAGTGTTCACATCTATCCTATTGTTGTCTTCATCCGCTACAAAAACGCCAAGCAGATTAAGTAAGTTTCAACCCGCTTCATGACACAGATGGTGGCGACGCCCCTGTCTGCTCTTGTGTGGTTAATATAATAGAGCAGAATAAACATTTGCTTGTTCTATTCGATTAAAAATTGTTCATTACATTTTCTTTAATACAGTGACATATTGCCAAAATGTTTGTCTCCCAAACTGCTGTATTTCATTTGCTTTTTAAGTAGTGGATGGAAAATAATGCATCATTTTCAAAAGTATTTTGAAAAATCTATTCATTTAATAACAGTCAGTAATTTTAATTGTGGACTATATATTTTGTAATAGCTGTGAGTTTGTAAATGCTTGTTTTAATTGGAGTCACTGGGGCATTTTACACGGATGACTTCAGAAGATGGTTCATTTTAAAACTGCTCTACACAAAAATAATGAATATAAGCCAATCATCTGCTTTATCCTTGACACAACCAAGGCTTGTTTTAAAACGACTACCCAACATGTGTGTATAATGGACAATAACTATTTGTGGTGTTTCTGAAAACAAATTAGAGTAATCAACCAACAAAAATAATACCACAAAGTTTTTTTTTACTTATTCCTGACATGTAAGACAAAATTTCACATTATTAACTTTGCTGAGTTTTTCTTTTTAATAGAGAACTCTGAAGGTCAAGGAGTACAAGTAACAATGCACTTTACCTCATATCAAAACACTAATTTTTACTTATGTATTGAAATGTTTAAGAGTTTAGATTCTTAATTTAAACTAACAATATTTTGTTTTAAATTGACACCCAATTTTGACCATCTTGCATCCGTTTATATTGTTTTTTTCCTCACAGGGAACAGAAGGATCCAATTTTTCTGCGGGACAAAGTATCTCAAAAACATTCCAAGGAGCAATTTGAAAGCGCGCAGAAAATAGAACAAGAATACAGCAAATTTTTCACAGGTGTGTATGCAGTCGGTAAAAAACAAACTTAAAAATAAGACGGAACTCAAATATCTTCATGTTTTTGCGATGCGATCAAAGATTCGTCATCTTTAAACAATTCCTTTTATTTTTTTCAGGTATTGTCCAAGGCGGCAACCTCCCGTACATTTGCACTCAGATCACCACTATAGTTGATCAAGAACAAAGTAAAGTCCTGTGGACTCCACTTGGCTCCCCCTAGAGGAGCCTGGCCGCCACTACAGCGAGCCGTGGCTCTGCTTTTCATTCCCCAAAA
The DNA here is from genome assembly GCA_033032245.1 of Poecilia picta. Taxonomy (NCBI): domain Eukaryota; kingdom Metazoa; phylum Chordata; class Actinopteri; order Cyprinodontiformes; family Poeciliidae; genus Poecilia; species Poecilia picta. Next base: position 16,994,316 of record CM065367.1, read on the forward strand.
CACTAATTAACTATTTCACACTTTACCAATAGGTACACTACCATGAGCTAGTTGTGTAAATTATTGATTATATATATTTTTTTATTTCGTCTTTGTTATGTTTTATAATCGGTCTCCTTTATCTCTGACGTACTCTGAAGCAGGTTGGTAGCATTGCATATTAACGTTAAGGTTTAATCAGTCTTCCTTGAGGATTCTGTTGGTGTGTTCGTTATGCTGCATTGTCTGTTTACAGTTCTGAGATAAGTCTGAATATTGGTGTTCGATATTTGATGCGAGTGTCCCTTGACCATAAACCTCAACACTAATGAAGTTCTGCCACTCCTGACATTTGTGGTTTCCCTACAAATATGCACCCATTTGACAATGACTGACAACTAATTATAATTTATTTTCATTTTATTTCTTTATCGTGCACATGGTGGCTTTGAGAAGCGAGAACACGGCTTTAGGATGAAACCGCAACGACGGCTTTCTGCAGAGTTGAATTGTGGTTTGTAGCAGTGACATGGAAGTGGAATACCAGCGTCAAAATCAGTCATGACATTTCTTCAACAATGCAAATAAATGCATTTCGCCTTTCTAACAAATGTAGCAGTGGGTTCAATGAAGCCGTCTGCCAACAATCTCATGTTTCGCTCTATGCATAGTTTCCATAGCTGCCGCATGTGTGGACAGATAGTAGGCCTTTCAGAAGTGCCTTTACACTAGAATATTAATCTGAAACCAACCGTGGGTCATTTAACACTAATTAGGACCCGTTTTAGATTCCTTTCAAAGTTCACCTTAACCTGTTGACAAATAATGAAGGGGCTGATCAGAGACCAGCACAGTTTTAAGCGAGTAACGATGGTGAGACTTTGAAGTTAGGCCGACACGGCGGCCAAAAGGTTAACTCCTCAGAATGCACTCCAGGTTCAGACTAACCACTGTGTAGCTCATTCTGTTGCTTTAACAATATAGAGTATGCCACATATATGTAGTATGCAGCAAATCTGGGAAGAAAACATGTATAACTATATATTCCATGTACTGTCACTTGGTAATACTCCTACAAGCGTTTGGCAGTCATGTCACACCTCAACAGGTTAAGAGCATGTTTTATGTTTTATTTTTCCCTTGTGGTTGGTTGTCAGTCACTTCTCACCACACCACACAATTTAAAGACACACTACAAAGCTTAGTTTGCAGGGTAATACCTTTAGGGATTTTCCTCAAACCTCTAAATGTTAGTGACTTTTAACTGTTCGTTTTTTTTCTCTCTATTATTCAGGATGCAAAAAATAAACCCCAAATAATGACCCTTATTAAAGCTATATCCTATATTTTATTGTGCCAAAATCCACTGAAACACCTTTATCCTCATATAATACCCTATATTTCCTTTTTGCACATGTTTATCTGTGAACCCTAAACATGTTACTGTTGTGTTTCCAGCATACTACAGATAGGTACTATAATTTCTACTGTAACTATTTCATGTTTTTATGTTTCACATCAGTTCCTTACATTTCATCGTTGGCCTTTTTTATTTCTTGATTAAAAAAATAAAGATCACTTCTTATTTGAGTTATTAAAAAGGGATTTGTCCTTGCACATTTTTAATGCAAATTTGTCCTTGAGTGTGACTATTGGGCTAAACGAAAAATAATCAAATTGTAATGTTACTATTTTTCTGAGTAGTTAGGGTAAACCAACTTTAGAGTGAGATGCAACATAAGATGCCTGTCTGTTTAGAGAAAAAAAAGTGTTTAGATGCCAGGTACTGATTGAACTCTTTCATTAAAAGAATGTCATTTGTATGTTGAAGCATTAACATGAGAATAAACTCATTTTCTGTATCACAACACAGGCTCATTCTGGATCTCAATCTTGTCTTCTAATGTGTAAAACGTTCCGTATTTTCAACAAGATGTTGTGTCAACCAATATAAAACCCGAGTCGAATCAGGATGAAGAGAAATGTTCAAGTCCTCTGAATTGCTAAAGGACAAAAAGCCCAGTCCATGTCAATAGAAAAAGGTGCTGATAAAATGCTATCGGTGGCAAAGATTAGATAAGGAAGGTGCGACATAATCTCTGTGGATCTCGGAGAGCTAAATGTGACCTTTTCTCAAAGAGAAAATGGAGGAGCGGGGGTAGACAGCAGAGGACACACTGGTTCTGTCCCCCATGGATGTCAGACATAAATTGGTGCCATTTTTTTTTATCTCCTCCCACTTAAGATCTTTTAAGCTCTAAGCAAAAAAATACTAATCTTACATCCCAAGTACAGTATTTAGGTTAACTTTATATTATATATATTATATAACTTTATATTAGTCACATAAGTAGCTGTGACTACTTGTATGATCCAACTTTTCTGCTCCCCATCTTCAAAAACTCTATAAGGCCAAAGAATACAAGTATGCAGTTTTTTTTTTCTTATATATGCCCTGTGCTTAGTTTGTATTTAATCTTGCTGAAACTAGAAAAATCTTTTGTTGGAGCAAATTGCCTTCTAAATGTTTCAAAAAAGCAAATGAGAAACACTTTGCATCGACAAGTCTTTCATTTATAAAAGGTTCTATGGCATTATGATAAACCTGAATCTATAATATTGGGGTTCATAGGTCAAAATAAAGTGGTGTTTGTGAGTTGGAAGGAAAGTGATACCTGGTTTGTTTTGTTTTACAAAAAAAAATCTGAAAATGTGGAGTGTATTTATTAATAATCTATTTAATTTATAATGCACTTTTCATTAATAAAAATCTCAAAGTGCTACATGGTGCATCTAAAAACATTTATGTTCAAAACTTTGTAGGGCAGTCTTCACGCAATTACAGCTTGCAGGGATATATCTTTACCAGAGCAAAGGTTTGGTTGTTCTTTGTGGAACAGCTCAACTTTCAGTCACACTGCAATATTCTGTCACAGATTCTTATTTGGAATGAAGTATGAAATTTTCTTCATGCATTGACCTCCAACGTCATCCATCCTCCAGTTGTCTCTGACCACTGGAGCAAAGCTGTCGCCACCGAGTTGGTATGTTAATTTTCCACAACATAACATTTTGCTTTCAAGGCCAAAACCTTAAATTGTTCTTTTTTTTTTTTTTTTTTTTAAATCAGAATCCATTTTTCATATGTGCTGTATCTCCTGCCTGGACTGTGTCAAACTGCAAATTGAGCTGCTTATTAGTTTTTCAATAAAGCCCAGATTTGCGAGATGACGACCAAAGAGAAAAGTAATTATTTACTGCTGCCCCGCGACCTGACCCCAGAGAAGCGGAGGACAATGAATGGATGAAAAAGTAATTATTTTTCAAAATTTCTGTTTCTTTCTTTGTTTACTGGATACAAAATGAACCTCATGATGGGGAAAAAAAAAATAAAAAAATCTCTAGTCTTATATTAACGGGTCCGGTCAGCTGGGAGAACCTGTCTGTGGATCTCAGTGTGGGCCAATTTAAAAATGTACCTCACTTCTTATGAAACCAGGACCGGTGGGGCTTCTTTCATTCATATGGGCTTTAGTTTGCTGCCAGCAAAATAATGCACCAAATTTTCAGAGTAATTAGTTTTCCTGTTGTTAAACATTTCAAGTGAAATCCAATTTGAAATCTCATGAAACATAAGATGACCAAAGTGGACCCACAAACTATGTCAGATTTGTGTATTATTAGCAGATGCCCAGGTGAGCTACTAACCTGCAGCTTTTAGAGGGCATCCCTTCTCCAACACACCTGAGTCACATGACTACCTCTGCAGAGCTGAGTGACTTGTTAACGAGAGAATGCAATCGTTAGTTTCAGGTGTGTTGGAGCAGGCATCCATCCAAACAGCACTAAAGGTGAGATGACAGAGGCGTTACAGTGATTGGGTGTTTAGGATTTTGACACAAAGTTTCTGAAGGACTGAATCCTTGAAGCATGACTCCAAACCATTTACAAGTCTGCTGCTTACTGTAAAAGTAATTAAAGCGGACAATTATTTTATTTAAAGAAAGCAAGAAGGAATAACAACCAGTGGAGACGACATGGACATCAGGACTGTATCAATGAGACAAAAATGTAATCTGCAATCCTGTAAGATACCAAAATGTGAGTTTGAGACCAATAACAAAATAAACCCTAGAGAGATGGTTTCAAAACTGTCAACATTGGGAGCTTGAGTAAATGATTGTTGCCTATTAATAATTTGGCAAACTGCTCTTCCAGACACAAAATGCCTCCTGCAGCTTGTTTTCCAACAGCTCTGCATAATTTCTACAGCGCACAGGTGTGGAGTTGCAGCTGCACTCTGGCTCTGAGGGGAAGTTGTGCTAAACACAAGTAAATGGTCTTTATTCAGGTGAAGGGGACGGTAACTCTTAGTGTTGCTGAAAGAATGGTCAGTGGACACCATAGCAATGTGTTGAATCAGGTCTGGTAACAAGCTGGCCAATCAGGATAGGAGGATTGTGTGGCATGACAGAGAAATGGTGAACCATCCTTCTATATAATCTAAGACAAGTAATGGTAGAGTAATAAAATAAAATAACTGTAAAATTCCTCCATTTATACATTTCATTATTAAGGATATTGGTGTCACATGATGCCAACATTACCAAAATGAAATGTTTTTTTTTTTTCAGTAGTTACAGCTAAGCTGGTCAAAGTTGATGAGAAGATGGATGGAGCTAAATATAGAACAATGCGGGAAGAAAACCTGTTAAAAGCTGGAAAAGACTTCAGAGTGGAGGCTGACATGGTTTACAGAAACCTGTATTTTCAAGGTTTTAAGAAGACAAAAAAGTATCCTTATCCTTTCACTTTATATTTTTATTCCTATTTGTATTGGCCTCAGAGGTGAATTAAATGAAACATGAATGAATGCGAGAGATAAACTGTTATACAAAATCACAACAGAGCACATGGATGATTATGTTTGTAAAGTGGAAAACTAAACCGTCCTTGCAAGGCACTGTTTAATTTCTGATGTTTTTAAAAAAATCTGTCAGCATAATTAGTATCAGCTGCTCAGTGTGTTCAGGAAATTGGCTCTTTGCATGTTTGCGTTCTATTCTTCCCCTCTAAAGATGGACTTTCTCTCTCTGTTTATTTGAACAAATGTGTAACAGCATTCTATTTTATTTTATTTTATTTTTACCTGTCTTTCAAATGATAAGTGAATTTTCAGGCCTACAGGAGCATAACAAACATCACTCAGTTTTGAAATCGTAAAAAAATATTATATTTCCAAATGTTTTTCATCCACTCGGACAGCCTGGAGCTGGGCCATATCTTGCTAGTTGATTGAGTGCCTCTAGCCTGGGGTTAATTCCTCTGAGTGCTGCCTGAGTCACATGGTCTCCTGGCCAATAATGTCACGATGAATGACGCCCCTCCAGCTGCCTGTCGAGTTCTTTATGGCAAGAAACTACCTGGCATCTCCCAATATGAGCCACGTCGTCAAATCAAAAAGTGTCTACTTAGGGTTCTGCTTGTCTACAGGAACATTTTGTCTGATGTCACTTAATACTCTCAGGAGAAGGTTGCACAAGGTTTTGGTCACTAATAACATTCTAAATCTGTTGTACTGTTGGTTGCAGCTGTGTGGTGCCATGTCCCAATTCCTTATGTCCTCCAAGTCCCCTCCTGCCTGTTTTTAGAAAGAAGTCGGGCCTCAAACCCTTTAGCTGGGGTGTCTGTTTCAAGACAGCAGCTGACAGCTCAACTGAACTTGAGAAGTCTTATGTCTGACAGAAGGAAGATCGTTGTAGTTGGTGCCCGGGACGCCGTGGCCTTTCTGCGCTCGTGTCGGCTCTTATTGTTGGAGTTTTCGCCTCCTCTCCCTAATTTCAGTCCAGCAGCAGGGATTCAGATGTGGGTTGTTCCTGTGATTCTGGGCGGGTTAGAAATGCTGTGCTGTCACAGACCTGCCGTCTTGCCTACAATCTTGAGCTTTGGTTCTGCATTATCTGAAATTCTTCCCTGTGACACTTACGATTAATTTTAATGAGTGAATTTTGGCATTGTGAGCATAATTTAAGATATTTTATTGAAGGGAATATTATTTTTTTACTTGCTGTTTGTGGTAAATTAATACCAAACATACTGTGCCTTGCAAAATTGTTTACATTCTTGGATATTTATATTATGTCACTTTACGACTACAAATTTCAATTGGTAGACTGGTAATGCAAAGTAGCATGTAATACAGTAGTAAAGCTAACACTACAAATCATCCTAAATAAAGCATATCCATGGAGCCACGTGGCAATGGTGGCCTGATGCTGTGGACGCTGCTCATCTTCAGTCGAAGGGTTTTTCATATGTTGGAATGGCCTAGTCAAAGTAAATACAAATGCATGTTATGCTTTTCAGATATTATGTTTTTGATCAGTTTTGAAAAGCATGTTTCATTTTCCAATTCTGCACTACTTTTTGTTAGTCTATTGTCTAAACTTGAACTTTGTGGCAGTGATTTGACGAAGTAAAAATATTCAGAGGTTACAAGGCGGAGCAAATCAAACTTTGAAACTCAACTTGTTGCCTTTAGATTTTGTTCTAACTCAAAAATGTAATATTCAACATGGATCCAAACAGTGGACAGCTACGTCGAGACGGACCAGCATCCTGTTTCATGTGGAGCTAAACCGCTCTCACATGGAGTCATAACTCTGAAGAGCTATAATTCAAATATCGGATTGCCTTACATGTTTTACAGCTCATATCTGCTCCTAGTTTAAATAACAGCCAGCCGTTACCGCGAGCTATTTTTGTGGAAGCACTAATATTTCCTTGGTAATAAATTTGATAGCATGCATGTCATACTTAGACGTGTTTTCTTTTCAGAACATTTACACCTGAGAATGAGTGTTTAAACTCCATACTTCCTCAGACAGAGCTGGTTCAAAATTGTATTGGGAAACTGAGGAGAATTTACATTGAGTGTTAATACTGATAATTTCCTATGTATAAATCCCTATATCATATATACATCTAAATAAATAAGAATATCAAATTATGTCAGCTTAACGCCTTTGTAGGCTAATTACATACTCAAACACATATTTTAGGCATGACCAAAAACTTAAATTTCAGTTTCCCAGAATATTAAAAATAAAATATAAAACTGTTTTCTATAGTACAGAAGTCAATACTTGGTGTATGCCTTGTGAAGATCTCCAAATGGGCTTCACAGTCATGTTAAGACTCCAGTTATTCCCGTTTGTGAAAAGCCCTTTCTGAAGGCTGTCGCTGATCCAGCTAATGTTTATATTTGGGTCAAGTATGGATAGGAACCAGGACCCAGACCTGACCAGTTGAAGGTTACTTAATAGACCCATGCTAACTGCTGATAGATGTTTGATACAGAACAACTCTCAGAAACCTCTGTATGGGTCCCTAATGTTTGACGCAGTTTGAACTAATTTTTTTCTCAGTGACCATTTAAGACTTTCCTGTGGTACCCAATTATTATTATTAAGAATCAACCCAGGCCTACTGGTTCCCATTCAGGCCATAGCACATTATTATGCAATAGTAGGATTTTCTGAGAAACATTTGGCTTTTTATGAGCAACTGACATCAGAAATAAACACATGACCTAACCCTATGTGTAATATGCAATTTTGCAAGTAGAATGAACTGTTTTTGATCTGAAGAACTGAAATTCAATGGTATTCAATGATACTCCATTTTATTAAAATGTCCCTGTGTAAACAAAGCACTGAACAATTTTACTTTTTGTTGCCAAAACAGCCTGGAGAACTTTTGGACCCTTCTGCCACAGATGCATGGGGACCTGTCTTGTTCTGAAGCGGTCGGTTGTTCTTCAGGCTCAGCTGTTTACCCCCGTATACTTTACACTGACTGGATACTTGAGGTTTCCAGCAAGCAGCCATAAACTACTGTCAGCCATGCCTCACCGTCGTCACCAATCTACACCTGTTTTGACCTCCTATAAAGGCTAAACCTGTGAGCGTTTTACACTAATTGATCACGAAGGACGTTCATTCTCTCGCTCTGCTAATTTTTTTTAAAATGAAAAGCAGGACCTCCTCCACGGGTGAAAAGCCACTATCTCAGTAATTGGAAAAAAATCGGAGCACTATCCTTGATGAGAAAATCAACGCAATATTAACCTCTTCCACCTCCCACCCGCCAGCCGAATACTCTGGGCACTGTTGCGTTTGTGTGCGTGGGAGACGACCATCGTTTTGATGTAAAGCAAGATAAAAACCCCTTTAATTTACGACTGATCAACACACAGCCTCTTCTTTGCGACGTGCGTCACAGGCGCGCAATAAAGACGCAGAGGCGCAGTTCAGCTCCTGGAACTTTTTTTTTTTTATTAAATTATTATTTATAAAGAAGAGAAAGACGAATAAAAAGCATCGTCGCGGTCTCGCAGCTCCTCTGTCCGTCTTTATTATTAGCGCTTGGCTCCGCCCTCCTACCTGTGAATCCCCCCCCCTCCCGGAGCGACCTCGCTCAGCTGGCCGCTCCGCGCCAGGGCTGCAGCGGGACCGAATGGAGGCAGCGACATCCACCCGAGCGGCGCGCCTGTCCTCTTCCTAACGCGGAATCGACAAACCTCAAACCCGCCTGTTTGAATATGTAGTCTTCTGACCTGCGTTTATTTTGTTTTCCCCCTCCTCCTCCTCTCCTCTCCTCAACCTTTAAGGACTGAATCCCACGCGAAGCGTTTACAGCCGGAGACTTGAATCGATTCTTCACCCGCTGATCGACAGGATTCCTGAATGGAAGACGGCTAAGGGAAAGGAGCACAGCCGGGAACGCTTTTTTTTTTTTTTTTTTTTTTTTTAAATATTTTTTTTATTTTTATTTTTTAAATCCTCTGCCGTTTGTGTGTCTGTATTATCAGGAGAAAGAGAGAGAGAGAGAGAGAACAAAAAGCAACAGCAGCCTCGGCGGCTGCAAACGACGCCGTCCCTGTCACGGCATATGGCGTGAAAGAGGCAGAAAAGCCCCTCAGAATGAGAAGCGCCTAAATTCGTCGTTATTATTGCGGATTTAAATGCCTCACTCCAAGGGGCCACCGAGGCGCTATTTTGGTCTGCTTTTGCGTGCGCGGCGGCTCACACTGTCATTAATAATAAACAATTCTCTGGCATTAGAAACTATATATTTCTGAAGATAATCTGGTGGGGCTGTCAAAATCTAGTGCAAAAATAAAGGGGTCCGTGTGGGGGGGCGGGGGGGCTGTATATATATATATACATATTTCTTTCTGTTTTTCAAAGCAATATGGCTGGTGAGTGGGGCTGGGGACGCTGGCACAGGCTCTCCAAGGCTCCTCAATGCTAGCCGAGGCACATGGCACGGATCCCCATGGAAGCGACAGCTCTATGAGGACAAGCAGCATCGACAACAGCAACAATCCGGACTCTTCGATCTTAATATCCAAGATGGAAGGCGTTGTCATCCCCTACACGTCTGAGGTGCCATGCGACGACTATGGACAGCGCATGTGGTGGGCATTCCTCGCCTCCTCCATGGTGACGTTTTTCGGGGGTCTCTTCATCATCCTGCTGTGGAGGACCCTGAAGTACCTGTGGACTGTCTGCTGCCACTGCAACATAAAAAATAAGGTAATGGGCTGGAAACCTGTGTGAGCAATCGTATACCACGCAGAAGCACTGATGCAACATGCTGTGGGAGTCAGAATGGGATTGTTTTATTTTTTATTTTTTTTTATTTTTTATACATCAAATGGTTTTTGGTGTTATTTTGGACAATATAAAGACACATGAGGCGCCTATTGCAGTTGTGAGCACACCGTGGTTGTTGTTTTCCTCTGGCTGTTTCCTCCCACTCTGGCATGAAGGGGGTGATGTTGCATGAGGGATATGGGTGGAATAAGAGCAGAGGGATTCCTTCATTTTATTTTGCACTAGCAGAGGCGGCTCAAGGTTATAGGAACCCTAGGGAGAATTACCTTTTTTTTTTTTGTCAGGGGTGGGGAGGTGTCGGGGTTTCCACCATTTTCACTTTTATACAGAGGTTTTCTCAGGTCAGAGGACAACATGTTGCTCAATGATCCATGCATGCTTTGAAGCTGGAAATTAAAAAGAATCAAACAAAACCATCTGACATGGAACCTGTTGTTTTTTGTCATAACAGAATACAAATTTTGCTCTTTCAGAGTTAAAAATAGAAAGCACTTTTTCTCATCTTTTTTTAACATCTAAAATTATGCTAATGAATTATTTGTCATGCAAAACGCATTTGGCCAAATGAGGTTCCTTCTGTTTTTGTAATTACGCCCTAGAACTTTCAGGTCTCCTTTGAGTTGTTTTTTTTTTAGCTGAGAGCAGGATTTATTGTTCAATCAAAAATAACAAATGTTTTATTATTACGCTACATGTCTGTGAGTAATTAAGTCCAAGTGCCTTTTGTGAAATTTGACAAGAGAAATGTGGTTATTCAGTTACATTAGTCATCTTATGTGATTAAAATAAAAACAGAACGCGCGGAGAAAAAAAATGTCTGAAATCATTTGTAAGCTAATTTGTTACTAAATGCTAATTCCTTAATATTTCTAAAGTACATCTGTGATGAGACTGGCCAAACTATTTTAAGACTTCTTTTGACTGATATTTACTTGTAAAATTAAAATGCTGAATTCAAAAGTGATATTTTTATAGATATCAACTGGTTAACATAGCTAGTGTCACTGATTGTGTCCGCTGGTTGCGGATTCAATCATTTATTTATTATTTCTTCATGCCATTTATACAACACACTCATTTTGAATACAACCCCATTTATGGCAGGAGTGTAGAAAACATCTGATATTCTCGTCAGGCTATTCTTGGTTGGCTGTTTTACATTCTGTTGTAATTGTGAAGATGCGTCATCACTTGTTTGAGGTCTGCGGTAGTTGTTGGTTGAAAAGCCTTTCAATTCCCATCTTTTTCAGTCCCCACTATTGGTTGTTTTGGTGCAGACCAACTGATGTTAATATAATCAGATATTGGTTCCCGGTTGCCTGACAGTGCCCTGATAATAGCCACATTGCTCCAGTCACAGAAGCCGTGGTGGTTGCCGTTGCAAGAGGTATTTCCCCAATGCTTTCAATTTCTGTGTACCAACTCCCCCTTTAATGCTTTTCACATGGCTGGAATGCGTCTCTACCTTAAATGGCGGCATAGTGCTGAAGGTAAATTGTGAGAGCAGGAGTAATGTAGAAATAGGATAATAAGGCGGAATGCCTGTTATGCTGCCTGCTTGGGGTGGATGAATCATAGCTGATTCACATTTAGTTCATGTGTGACTCACACACTTGCGTGTAGTGAGAGTGGTCCCCCTGGATGGATAGAGGAGCTGTTGAATGGTGAGGGTGTAAAATGTGTATTTTAGAACAAAAAAAAGTAATGATTGATTAAATGAAGAGTGATGTTGGGGGGGGGGAATGATTTAAATTTTGTGTCCTTGTCGCATCCTGTCTGCGTCCTTCATGCTAGGTTTTTTTGACCTTTTTCTGTCTCATTCTTTGAAATAATGAGGTTGGAGCATAAAGAGCATCTTCGTCGAACAATAATTATAAAAAAAAAAATCACATTTTCTCCTAAACCTGGCTCAGTAGTAACTTATGCAATTCGGTATATTTTTGTCTTGGTTTGGTTTACAGGTTGTTTTAAGTTCTCTTTAATGTACGTTTACTACTGCTGGTTCTGCATGGTTCAAAATAACGTCCAGGTTTGATATCGTGTATTATTGTCATTATCCATCAGTTTGATTGAAGGACGTACATTTCTGCATAAAGTACTAAGTGTTTCAGTATGCAAACCTGTACTATAATTGTGTAGCTGATAATGTTGGGCAAAGTTTTAGTCAATGAAAGGAGCAGAACATAATTTTTGTAAGTTTTAAAATAATTTGCTGTATTATTGCCGACAGGTTGTTGACCCGAGCAACTTTTTAGCAACCTTTAGTATTCAGAGAATGAAGAAAAGAAAAAATAAGTAGAGCCACAAATTCTACATGACTCTCATAAAAAGGTCATCTTTAAAGTTTGAACAATATCCAGCATATAAAGCTTGATATATGTTTAAAAACATTAAACAAAAATCAAGATTATTTATATTTTTTGACAAAAGGAGACGATATATTTTGTAACTCTTTCTGCTGCAGAGATGCAATGCAGGTGTTTATTAAAACAAAGGAATTATTAAACTGCGGCTTCTTCAAATAATATAAAAAAACACCTTTTATTTCAAATAAGATGCTACAAAAGATGCACTCAGCCCTGGAGCTGCAGTTTGCAACATACTCCTAAACTCATTGGAAGCCTTCATAGAAGAGATGAACCTGTTATAACTGCACAGGGTGGACTCACTTCAAGTCAAACCTCATGAATATATGAATATGAACAGGATGTCACTGAAGCTCACATGTCTCGGAGTAGACGAGTGAATATTTTCAGCAGTGTACCTACCATATTACAATATATGCATTTCAGAAACAAATTTGCAACTGTCTTTTAATTTTGCCAAAGTGACATATCATAGGTTAATTCCACAAGAAAAAAAAAACAAACAAACAGCAAGACATTCCTGGGTCCCAATCCCTGCCGGGGATCTTGCATGTTTGAGTTCTCTCCAGGTAACTCTGAGTTGGCTCCTCTAAGTGACCCCTAGGTATGAGTGTGTTTGTGTATGCATAACTGTTTGCCCTATGAGTCTTGGTGTTGCCCCGTAATGAACTGGTGACTCAGTCAGAGTGCACCTACTGCTGGTCCAATGACTCCTGGAGATTTGCAGCACCAGTCTCCCATGACTCTACAGTGATGACCGGATGTATCCAGTGACTAGGTGGATGGACAAACGCATTACTCAAACCACAGTGGCATCTGTTAACCAAGGCTTTCACGATGAGTCCACCAAGGTATCTGCAGTGCTGAACAAAACATTAGCAAATATTTATATCTCATTCAAACAGCTTTCCTTTACACCATAAAACTAACTCTGCACTGTGTACCATTTATGTCACTGCTTGACTGTCCTCTCCCTGTCTTGTTGCTACACTCTTGGACGTCGTCGTCAAAAGCTGCATTAAACCTTATGTCACCCTTCAGACCTTTCGCTATCTCGCTCGTAACGTGATGAAAACGAGCCGTACAGATATAATTAGGGATCCATCTTGTGGCTGCTGGTGGGTATCTGGTCGTCTCTTCTCTCTTGCAAATGAAGAGAAACTGTTAAAAAAAACCAACCGATTTGTTCCTGCTGGTTTCCCCCCATGTGTGTGTTTGTAGGGAAGGCAGAGTCATCCCGTTAGGTGACTTTGGAAGGCTTGACACTTGGCTGCAGTGGGAAAAGGCTTGTTAGGAGCATTAAGACGAGTGAAACTGGATCCGTGATCAGCTGACTGGTGCAGCCAGTGAAGTTGGCAAGTGTCTCATACAGGATGCATAGTTGGCCTTGGGCCGTGACCGCCTCTCTGCGCCGTTACTGGAAACCTGGAATCAGAAGCGAGGAAATGGAGGTGGGAGCTCCGAGGGAGAGAGAGAGGGGAGATGTGGAAACGGCGGGTGAGAGGACGATGAAAGGTTTTCAGAGCAGTGTCCCCTGCCTGGATTCAAGTCAATGACACACAGCTGCTTCCTAGTTCTTTTATAATGGCCTTCATCTCTATTAGGATTATAAGCACATGGCGGCGCGATCATGCAGAAAGAAGGAAAGGTTGTTGCAAAGTGAAATGTGCTTTTAGTTCTTGGAATCGGGACAGCTTAACCTCTGAGAATAAAACTTAAAAGGTGCTACCATCTTATTACTGCAACACTAAGTGCCGTAGGAGAAATTGATGATGAAATGTATTCCGACTATGCAAAACTGAACTGTTTTGTTACAGAAAGAGACGAAGGAAGGGGAAAAACTGATTTAAAGCAATAGGTGTGCCTAGAGTGATTATAAAATAAAAATCCCCACAAAAAAATCAAGTGAGTGAGTGAGTTGTTTCACTACGAAGAGATGCTGGTTTAAACCACACATCAGCCACATGAGTAATCCGATTCACCGTTATTCCCCAGCCGGCGCTCATCCTCAGGTTTCCTGGGTAAGCTACAATATTGCAGCGTCCACACTGCAGCCAGAGACGACTCATTCTGAACGAACTCTGGAGGAAGTCGTTCTGTAAACATTGTGTTAATAAATTGTAAATGAATAAGGTGGAGTTTATTTTCAGCCTTTATTCCAATTCCTAGTGCTCTCCTTTCTTGAGATTTGGAGATCCTCTCTGAATCCTGCCCCCTCTGTGAGTGTTTTTATGGGATGCCTCCTATTTGAAATATATTAGAGACTCTGTTACAGTTTCCTCAAATCCCCATTATGAGTGACACCATCATGTTCTACCCATAAATTGAATGGGAGGGGAAAAAAACTGAAAAATTGCATATTATGCAACACATTATTCAACATGCTAAAATGAATAATTTCTTAATGTTGCTTTTTATAATATAATAGGTGGAATGTAACATAACATCTGAGCAACTAGTTTCAAAATAACCAGGTGAATAAATTGATCACTTACTGTAAGGAAATGTGTGTTATGATTTGGGGAGCAAACTTTATTCTCAAAGATGACGATCCCCAAACCCATCAGAGATTTCCCCCAGAACCTTGGAGCAGAGAGGATTGAATGTCTGCCCTGTTGTCCCTGCTGCCTCAGCCCTACTAAACATATGTGGGATCAGATGAGATGTGCAACTTCTACCAGAGCGACTAATGCAACCACACCTGTCAATCTGCAACAGATGCTGGTTGAAGGGCAGAATGTCATCCTGCAGCTCATCAGCAGAAGGAGCATTTGTTATGGTTGTACTCTGTTCTCACACGCTACTAAAACCCCTGTTTGTTAATCTAACAAACTGTTTTAATTATCAAAATGTCTTGTTTCTTCAAATTGCATTTTTTTCTTTTTCCATTACAATTGATGACGCCAAACAAGAGTCAATAGCAGAATAGTCAGTTTAGGATTTTTTTTTCATTTGCTCTACCCACCACTCAATACAGAAATACATTTTTGTTAGAAGTGTAGCTCTATTTAAAAGGGACTTAAACTTCCTGGCAATAAGAAGGGTTGCCAAGATGGATTGTTAATGCAAAGAAATGGCAGACAAAAAGCAGAATTGCTTGCTTTTTGTATTACATATAAGATTTTTTGCATGGTTCCATGTTGTATTATGAGTTTTTGGTTATAGTGGCTCTTAATTACGTTAACCAGACAGGAAAGAAGTTACAGAAGAAGGTGGGAAGACATTCAGCAAATTGTGCAGGATACATCTATGTCACAGAATGGCCATCTACGATCTGCCTGTTTTGTTGCCGAAGGATGCAGCTTCCACTTATCCCTTTATGAATTTGGCTCGAGTTTAAAGTTGATTTTGAATCCCCATAAACATCTTGATTTTTGGTGCTTTAAAATACTCTGCATCTTTTGCTTTGTAATATGAAGACTGGGTTTTCTGAGGCAACAATGATCTGTTCACACTGTCTGAACCACAACGGTGTCACCTAGACATGGACTGACCACACATCTGCTGTATAAGTCAAAAAAGACATTTTCCATCCAAACACGGCTCTGCTTTCTCTTCAACCCTTTGAGGGTGCATCACACAGTGTCCTTGTGCACTTAAGAGCCACCAGCTGCCAGAATTGTAAAGCAGTTTCTGTCCAAACAGAAGAGGAACCATGATGGAGATGTGCTTTTGACTGTGCCTGAACAGATTTACTTACTTTTTCAAATCCATTCAGGTTGACATGGTAATACTAGGATACGTTCTCTGCATATCTGCATTTTTTTTTTCCCAGGACAGTAATTTCTGCTGTTGCGAGGACTACAGGGATGCTCACTTGTTTCAAAAATCGCAATTATTTAAATGTGGTGCAGACGCGGTGTGAAAGAGAATGAGCAGATTTTCAAGACAATGAGACAATTTTCTTGTTTCCCCCACTTTAAACTTGCTCTTTGCATAAACATTTGAGTCTCTTTAGTTTCAGCATTTGTAGTTCTTAGATTGAGATTTAACTTTAGGATCTGCTTTGTTTTTATTTTTTTTGTAATAATAGGGATGTAGATGTTGAGGGAAAAAATACTTTGATTTATGTCCTACTCTTGGTTTATCATGGTTAATGTAGTAATTTTGGAAATGTAAACTTGGGTAGTAATTAGTAGTAATAAACCGATTGTACGCAGAATTTAAAGAATTTAAGTGTGCTCACTGATGGCTTACATTGGGCATCTGGGCTCCATTTTTCTCTCTCCTTGTGTGAGCTAGTGGTTTAGAAGTCTGCATCATGGTTGTTTCTAATGAAATACAGCAGCCTTGGTGATCTTTAAATCATCTCTGGGCATTTTCCATAAAGGAAGATTGTTATTGATTTCTATGCTCTAAGGCCTGGCTTACGTCGCAGTGAAATTAATCAAACCCAGCCCAGCGTTTGCTACATTTGTGGCCTGATCATAGCTGAATGTATGGCCTGGGTCTTCAGCGTATTAACCCTTCAAGTAAAACGGACCGTGGAAGGAGAGAGGAGACATAGTGAGTCTGTGTGTTCCCTTATGCTTGGCACCAGACCAGCTGAACTTTGGCAGAGCAGCACGCTCCCCTCCACCGTCAGCTGTCCCTCTCACTAACCACACCCTGACTTGGCCCAGCTCACCCACTCCATCCCACATGAGTTTTTCGAATTCCAGATGTAATTGAATAAATTAAATGCTAATCCTATTAGGACACTGACATAACTAAAACTTGCGATTGCATTTACATTTATGGGTATGAATAGGTGGATTACTACAGTGCCTCCCAAAAGCTTGCATGCCTTTTGAGATTTCTCTCCCCCAGTCAATGCCCACGAAATATGGCACCCTCCACCCTCATCTCATTCAGTTTAGCTGAAACATTGAACCTTACGGAGGTCGGATTGAAAACAATCATTTTGCATGAGTTTAAAATTGCTCCCTGAGCTGCAACACCAATACTGAAACGTTGTTATTGTGGTGCAATCTTCTCACTGTGACCCCGATGCTCAGTTGGATAATAGACGCGTTTCAGAGCTAGAGCTCAGAGGTTCAAGCTACTTATAAGGTTAAATTCAGACTAAATCCACATCCGTTCAGTGTCTTAAACGTGACTGAAATATCTTCTAAGCTTTAATTTTTAAGCAAAATTCAACGTTAGTTGTTTAGCCGTAATAGCTACAATTGTATTGTTTTAAAAAAAATAAAGCGCACCCTTGAAAGAATATTTGACTCGTTTTTAAGCTACAAAATGAAAATATTTTTTCTTGAATAAGGATCAGCACAAACAAATTCTGTGAAGTAAAATCAAGATTTGTAATACAGGGCGTAAAAGTAAATGCATAAAATGCCGACAACAAAAACAGAGCATGCTTTTGTATGAATGGCTAAAAATATTGTACCATGTTTAAACAACTTTTGCAATAGACTGCTGATTAACAAGAGACTTATTTGAGTCTATCAATGTTGTCAAATCTCTGTTCTTTTCTTTCCATCTATTTTCACCTAATCTCTGCCTTTAAATTCCAACCAGATGAAATAGTAGACCCTCATCTTTTAGAATCACAGTGGATATAACAGGAGCTCCTCCAAACCTTTTAAATTCAGCACCCCTGATTGACTTTCTTTTCTCATACTCCTAATGTGGAATGTGTGACTCATAAGTTTTATTCAGCACTGATCCTTTTTTTTTTTTTTTTTTCCTAGACCCTAATCCCTAATTTTCAGGGTGTGATCTGAATGCCATCTATGGGCGACTGCAGTGGGTCACGTTGATGCACGTTAATCCACAGACAAGCAGAGCCTACTCTATGTTTATCACATAAGTCACATCCCCGCCCTGACACTTCCCAAACTGTGCTCTCCTGCTGTTCGTCATGTTGCGTCTTCCTCAGACACTGGCTGGACTTTTTAAAGGACAGCCACGCCCAGGCATATATTCTGAGGTCAAAGGTTAAAGTGGGAACTGTAAACCTGGCTCCACCAAGGAGCTGAATGTTAGTTGCTTTCCCATGATGGGGACTTTGCCGCAGTGTCTTATGCTAGCAGATCCTTGGTGTGTTGGAGTGTCTTCTGCTGCAGGATGATTCGGTGATTTATAGTCTGGTATCGCTTTTGAGACATCACGTGATTCTGCCCCCAAAAATAAAATGTTCCAACAAAACCAGGAAGTTCTGTGGCTACATCAGCAAAGGGAAATTGATCAGAAGTCGGGTACAGACAAAAACGCTTCAGCTGTTTTTGTCTTCTACTTGGCTCAGATCAGAATAAGACTTTGTACGTTTGCAAGTTGGGTGTGCTAATGCAAATTAAAATACATTTCAAGAAAGACCGCTTTACATTTTGGATGTTTCAGATGGTTAACAGAGAGTGTAGTTAATGTTAAAGTATGACCATTTTGAAGTAACTATGAGCCTTAAAATTATGAGCTGTTAAACAATATGCAAATTTTGCTGACCGATTGTAATCATTGCTATATTTAAAGTTCATTAACAAAAAGTTAAACTGCAATGAATTTAAAACTTTACTTCATGCAGCTATATCACATATCCTATGTGCTACACATAAATTATATGTATAATATTAATTTAAATTGTAAGGAATGATTTCCACATTTAATCATTTATTAAAATTTACTGACACACTTAGAATGCTTTTACTACATTTATTTAATAGCTTTTTGTTGTATTCCCGTTTTGATGTACGTGACTTTAGAATCAGTTTATTGTTGGCCTTTGTGGATTGAACTTTATTGATCTGTTGCAATGTTTTCAGCATGTGTACACATGCAGTGAATTAGAGTTAGAATCATGAAGTAATTGAATTAAAATCAATTTGCTATTACCCATTCTGGTTGTGAGTTTCAGCTTACCCATGGATGTGTGTTAAGTTGCATAGTTCTAACCAATATCCAGATGAACTTGTATTAACAGCATCGTAATCAGATACATTTGTGTTCGTGGTTAGGGCCCAATGTCAGATTAGCAGAAGTTGATGGATGCATGCATGAATCAATGTGTTGTAAGGTTTTGCTTAATTCAATTTAAAATGTTTGGAAAGTTGACTGAAACATCTTCTGGAGGGCAATGTAATGAAAAATGATCAGTCGGTTTCCAGACAACTGCATTAAGGTGTCTTGTGTTCTCAGTTAAGAGGTTTTAAATACTCTTTTTTTACAGTTTTCTCATCAACTCTGTGTCACATTAAAATTCTGACATTTACAGAAAACATCCTGGCTTTTCATGCTATGGCATGTTCTCTCAGCTCATACGCTGCCCTCCAACTAATATTTAGTGGAGCTGATTATCAGGCAGAGCCAGACATCTCCTAGTCTCCTCTCCCACCCCCCTCACAGCTTTCTTCCAGTTCCCTTAACCCACCGCCCACCCTGAGAGATCAGCGCTGCTACACAGACATCAAAACGCAGTTAACGGTTTAATTGAAGCTTTGAGCTTGTGTGCAGCGATGCACACAGAGTGTGTGCAGAGGACGTGGCAGTGACCTTCAGTGATCCCCAGCAGAGGCAATATTTCTGGTTTTTATTTGGGACTCCAAATTCTCTCTTGGCAACTTTTGTGAAAATAAAATCTTTGTGGGGTGAGCAAATAAAAAAACAAAACAAAACAAAAAACAACCTGTGTTATCAGGAAGGGCTCTGAATGTGTTAAAATTACATGTCAGCACCACAACTGCCGCCCTCAGCAACTGGTCCCAATTAACCTCAGAGGGGGCCAGACTAATATGCTAATTGTCATTCTCCTAGTGGGCTAAAAGCAGGCTCAGGTTTCGCTGGCCCTCGTAGCATTCATCCTACAATGCTAGTACCGCGGCTCATGCGGCAGCACTCCAGTCGGTGCATAAAATGGGACATTACAGAGCGAAAAACAAAAGTCTAAATGACAGCAAAAGATGAACATTATTGAGGTTTATTTAGGTTACCTTATGGCTTCTTCTGAGTTTTTCAGGGTGGCTGCACAGAATGAATAGCCTTGCTGTCAATTACTGCCTTGTTTTTGATGCTCGCAAAAGTGAAATCCCAGAAGGCCTCACCCGCCTCAGGTTTCCCCCCCACTGCCCGGCACAGTTCTGAATGCTGTGAAATGGATCTCGACACGAACAAAGCGAGAAGGAGGGTTTTCTGAGCAGCACGAGCGTTGTAAAACGATGCTTCTGCAGCAGAGCTTCCAATGACAACATGTGTAGACATGATTTTTACAGAATGATGCACAGAGAGTATGGCTTCATTGCTGGACGCCTCATTAAAGATGGATAACGGTGCCAAGCTGCTTGCGGCTCTGAGGCAGACTATACAACTCGGTTAAAATATCCTTTTGTAACAGACATAGTGGAGGGTTAGGCGAGATTTCCACTTTGGAAAATATTTATCTGCAATGTTACTTGTATGTCAATGTATAATATCATCAGTGTCTGTTGTGGACTACTTGGAGTCCCGGCAAAATTGTGTATTTTTTTCTGGATTTTTGTTGTTGTTTTTTTTGGGTATAGATTTTGTAGACTCTACTGCAAATGAATTGTCCCTCAGAGTCAATAAAGTATTTCAATACAATTATAAGATGAAAAGCAAAACAGACTGCATGACTGCACTCATCTTGGATTAGCTGGTTAATGTGCTTTTACAATATGTATTTTGAACTCATGCACACAAATAATCTGCACAATGATAAAACAAGCTGTTAGGAGTTTAACCAATGAAAGAAGTGTAACCATTAGTCTTTTTATGCATGTATGCATTGGTGAATAATTTTGTTCATTATGCGCAAAATTCCAACAATTAAAAAATAATTTTACTAATGGTTTAAAGTCCAAATTAATTATGTTAATAAATGTTTTACATTTAGTTAAACACTCTATCCTACTGTCAGTTTATGTTTTTGAGAGCTTTGAATTTAATAACTCATAACCAAAAGGAGTATAGTAAGCATTTACATTTCTTTAATCAAAAGTTGTCTTCCGTAATAAGTAAAGATACATTTTCAGAGTTGAAGTTATTGGGGCAGTAAAATCAAGTTTATTAGATCCAATCTATCTCAGCATTGATGTCAGGTGAATTGTTTAACAAAAGCTGCTTGGATATAAACATAATGTCTGTTTGCAATGTTTTTGTAGTTTTAGGTATTATACCCAGCATTGCGAGTGATCATATGGAGGTGATTTGACTCTGTGTTGTCATTATTTGTCAAAGAAATGCATCTAATTATAGTTACTACTGCATGCTCAGTAATTATGAGGCTGACGCTTCTGATTCTCCTCCTTGGATGCTAAAGTGTCCCTCAGGGAAACACTTGAGCTGAAATGGCTCCCAGTAAGTAAACCGGCTTCTTGTGTGGCAGCTCTGTTGATGATTAAATAAAGTGCAATTTCTTTGTCTGTTAAAGGAGAGAACACAACTAATCCTGACAAAGCGGCCATTTTATCCACGGTTTTCTGTACCATGTCTGTCAAGATTCCTACTTTGTATGTTTCTAGATTGTTTGCGGTCCTTCTTGTAATGTGTGGTCCAACTCTAATGTTCACCAGGGGAGCAGCAGGGATTAGCTGATGTATTCAGATGGTGTAACTCTATCTAGCAGCAGTTCTCATCTAGTGTTGTGGAATTCGTTGGCTGCAATGTCACACAGCCGTTGTACTCCATCGCAGTGTTTTGGCAGCATCTCGCGTTTACGTGGCCACCAGTCCCAGGTATTCACTGTAAGCGGAAGAATTTTCAGCACCATGGAGAGCTCTGGAGAGGGAGAATGCGGAACGTTTCTCCCTTAAATCCATCATTGCTGATGTCTGTACTGCAATGTATGTTAAGAAGCATCTTTCTTTGTTTTAAGTTTTTTTTTTTCCTCTTTGTTTGAGAGTGGTCAGACAGGAAAACTGGTTGTGAGAGCTGGGGGAAGACATTCGGCAAAGGTCACACCCATGACGGTCGTGTTGAGGACTAAGGCCTCCGCATATGGGTCACACGCTTAACCCTTGTGCTGACACCGCCAAGAAGACTAAGACTTCGTAGTCGTTTTTTTGACTAAGAAGAAGCTTTCTTAGTTAAAAATTAAACTGAACAAAACCAGATTGTGATATTTTTTTGTTTTTAAAACTGCACAGAGAATCAAGTATTTGCTAAATGTGAGCAAACTTCAGTCTTAGCAGGTTTTTAGTATTCAGACATGGGTAGAACTACTTCTATGGTTTTGAACCAGAAAATGTCATAAGGATTTAATGAGGTATGTGTGTATTTAGGAGAAACCATTTCCCAAAATTATTTTATAAAAATGGCAGAGCAAATTGCTGTTTGTGTTAAACAAATTGCATTTAAAAAAAACATCAAATCTGCTATGCCTTTGAAAGAGGTAGTAGATTACTCCTCTTTGGCATTTAAGCATGCAAACTTGAATGGCCAATGTGTTTACAGACTGGAAAAGTGATTTTTTGTTTTAAATGTATTCAATAAAAAGCATTTTTGTTCTGATTTGGCCTGCCCAGTGATTTGAAAGAAAATATGCTGAGAATGGGGTAACTGATTAATATGACAGTAACTTGAATTTATTGAATCTTACAGAAAAACATAATTTGAAATAAAAGGCGTATAGAACAAATGATTAAATTAAAACTGAAGCTGCTCCGCTGGGTATGTTTAACCTCTGGGTTTTGACATTCGTTTACAGGCTTTCCTTAAATCAAAAGGTATTTTGTTTTTTTGTACAAAACTTTCAAAATCTTGCTTGGCATCAGGAACCGTAGTTAAATTCCTGGATGCTTGACAAGTGAAAGGATTTGCAGTTTACCGTGAATGCAGGGCAAGAAGAGAAGTTATCCCTTTGGGAACATGTACTCAGCAAATTTAACAGAGATCTGCTTATTAGATCATGCATATTACATCAGATTAAGTGCAGAGCTGACATTTTGCCTAAGGGGTGAAACCAGGAGGCAGCTTATGAGTGTTTGAAATTGACACATTTCATACTTTTTGGGGCATATTTCCACAAAAATAATATTGTGGATAACTAATAGAACTTAAAGAAAGCTCCCTCCGTTATGAAAACCAGAAAAATGTCAGAGTGAAAGGAAGATTGCAAAATCTAAAATCAGTAATCAGAGGGCATTCCCTCAGTTGTTTAATCCATTAACTAATAATTATCTAAAAATTCCCCACACACATCTGTTACATTTAGGAATAAACATGTCTATGCTAATTGGTATTACAAGGTAGTTATTAATGACTGGAATAGTTCATTTTTGTGTAACAAATCACATTTGTGTTTTGCTATAAGCATTTATATACTGTATGTAGCACAGTTTTGTATGCATTAAATAAGTCAACCTTTATGTTGACTTATTTAACCTTAAAGGTTAACCTAAGTTAACCTTTATGAATTATCCAAAAATAATGGATAATTCAGAAAATACTGGAGGCTATTCAAAGTCAAATTTTACATAATTTGTAGCTTCAGGAAATAACCACTGCTCTGCTTCATAAATAATAGCTAAATAGCTACTGCCTAGAGTTGTTGAGAGTATAAAGAGAACATTGTGATTTTTTTTTTTATGTCAGTGCTCAGGTGTCCAGCATAATTCAAGTCTACTGTAAATATAATATATATAAGGCATTTCTGAGTCTCAGCAGACATTCCCATGTCCTGCAGTTTACTGTGACTTCACAGACTGGAGTTGAGCATTTCTGGTACTGAACATGTTTTAAATGTCTCTATGATAGTTGATCTAAATGGCTGTGTTTTCATAAAGCTTTTGTAGAACGTGGTGACATAAAAGCGTTATGCTGGTGTATTGAATCAGGAACACGCCTAACATATAGAGGGCACAGGCCATCAGGTGCTGTACTCTGTTTTAGAATTGCATTATAAGTTTCTTCTCCAATCGCAACTTGACATAATTTAATGATTAAAAACAGTGCTCATTAACATTTTCAGGGAGAATAATAAAAGCTCAAAGAAGTAGCAACTCTATAAAATATGTATCACCACATTTTAGACCTAAGATGACATGTGTCACGGCAATTCAAGCCATATATCAAAAATACTGAAAAATCTCCTAATCTCAGGAGGAAGCAGCTCCAGTGGGTTGACGTATTTGCAGCAAAATGACAGCAACATTCTGAGATCTTTGGTGGGCGTGAGATTGATGAGAAGCGTTCAGACTTTCAGAGGTTTTCTCTATTCTCTGAAGTCAGATGTTTGTTAAAAATGGTGCATTTTTACAAAATGGTGACTAGTTGACTTGGTAGGGTTTATTCATCTTGAATTTATATAGTGTTTTAAAAAACCCCACTAGAACTGTCGTGTGTCAAATTTCCATTATGACATACGACTACATTAATGGGAGGAATTGAAGAAGTTGGTTCATGTCATCGTTCTCAAATTAATTTGCATTCTCTCTAACTTGATTGATGGGGTGGAATAAGCTTTAGACGTTATTGCTTCTATGCATTAATAACGTCCTGGTTAAGTAAATGATTGTAGTGATCAGTCCTTATGGATTCATGCTAATACTCTCTCTGGGTGTGTCTGCATGGTGTTGCTGCCCCCTGCTCTAATCTCTATGCGGAAGCAATTAAGATTCACAGTCTATCTGTCTCAAGTGAACGTGAGCAACGAGAACTCGGGTGAATTATCAGAGCCGCAGTGTAAGCAGTCTGCTTCATTTGTTCCATATATTGCCCGTGTAGCTGTTATTTTTGCCTCTCTGTTTTTGCATATGTTTATTTATTTATTTTTTAAAACTATTATTCTGTCCTAAAACAATTTTCATCCACCACTGACCTTCATGTCTCCATCGTGTTTACCCAAAAGGAGTGATTTTTGAGTGCTGGACGAAACTGGTTTGTGCCACAAAGCTTTCATTCTGCGATCCGTCTTCTCTCCTCTGGGAAATAAACTCAAGGGATGCTGTTAAAAACCCGTAATCGACTTGACCTCACCAGTTGTCTGAAGCCTAACAAGAAAAGGGTGAAGGACAGAAGAGGATGGACGGCAAGAAGAGATTAAACACAGAGTAGTTATGAGCACATTGGGTTTGTCTTAATTGTGATTTTGTGACTCTCTCAGAAAGGGTCGGGGTCAAAGTTCACAACTATTGCTGGGGAGAATTAGCCGTTGCACATTCTCGTGTAACAGTGCGGTGAACAGAAGAGACGGATGAAGGCATTTGAAGTGAAACCTGGTTTTGTAAGCTGGGCTGCGGCTCTGTCCTGTTTCTGCAGGACCAGGCTTGGCCTGCTTGAGCGGCTGCTCTGTAATTACTTCACAACACATGCTCTGGCCATCACGGCCACGCTCCCTGTCAATCACAGCATCTCGTTGCTGGCGAGGTGTTAGAAATACAAGGTTTATCTGATTTTAAAAATGCATGCTAGGCAATAAGAACAAAGACACTTGAGTCTGGAAATGCAGCTCCTAGTTATAAATAGATAAAGAGGATCTGTCTTGGCCTCACTCAGGCTCCCAGAGTCATCTCTACACTCTGTTCAAACACCTAAAGGACTGTTTTTTTTTTTTGTTGAACTGCTTCTTCAAATAATGGGGGGTGGGAGGGAAAATCAGAAAACCTTTTGATCAGACAAATAATGAAATCAACCCTGACGTTTTGAAAATACCACTTTCTGTTTTTTTTGGGGGAACACATTTTAAGAAGAATGAAACACAGAAGCAAGAGGAAGCCAGCATTTAAAATGGCAGCGGCTATGATATGTAGAGATTGCGATGCATAATGTGATTTACTGCTTTCTCAAGGTCTGCTCCAGTCCTACTGTTTCTCCTCACACACACACAGACGCACACACACATGCAGACTATTAGCAGCATTAGGAGTCTGACATTTAAGCCAGCACATGCCACACGGGCGGTGGTTTGCTTCACTGTGCAACTGCTTTGTCACAGCGCTTAGACGTAGTAGCTGCTAGGAAAGACACATAAATAAGTTCCTTACAATTTTACATTTGCTCCTCTCATATTTGGGCATTGAATAAGTAACCGCAAACCGCAGCCACCTTGAAGAATAGAAATAAGTGTTAAAATCACAGTTTGAAGGAGCTTGTCCTCTCAGCCAGCTCAGTTAACTGTGCAGAAACCAGTGCAAATGCTAGGGAGCGTTGTCTTACCATAAGGGTCATTAATAAAGCAAAAACAAGATATTTTCATGAGGAAAAAAATGCTAAACTAAAATAGTAACAATATCTCAATATTTAAAATGATCTACATGTTATCTAACGTTACTTATCTCACTAGCTTAATCTTGCATGACGCTTCACAAGTAAGAGTGCATATTCACGCATACACTGTGTCACTTATACTGTATATAGTGTTACGTATTGTCAGTTTGAATTACACTTGTAGTGAAGTATGGTAGTTCCTCTAGCTTGTAGGCAGCTTTCTGCTGTTAAGCCTGACCTACTTCTGAACTACTGGAGGCCTGTGACCTCCTCACGACCAGTTCATATCAGAGCAGGGGTCACTAATTGTAACGCTGCGAAAAATGGTAGCCTGCAGTGCGAGTGATCTTATTCTGGAGGAGACGATAGTGAAATGCCTTCATCTGGGGCTGTTAAGAGCACAGTCTTTAAAAGCTCTCCTACGACAGTTATTATTGTATATAATCATTGATAATGTGTGGAATATAATCAATGGCGTGTTTTGTTTGCTGCTTGGACACATATTTTTCAGCTTCATTATTGATGGAGGGGAACCTTAGTTGGGTTTTCTAGCTTGATGCTGTTTTTTTCAATCAATATCAAGACCTTAAGATCTAATTAACACTCTACAAAGGAAGCACGCACTGCACTCTTAGTCACCAACAATATTTACTGTTGCTTTCTACTGTATTTTAATTACAGTAGAATCCCATTAAAATACTCTTGTCGTAATATAAGGAAAGAGCAATGGCTTCCAGGATTGCCTTTTTGTTTTGGATTTTTCCTCCCCTCCAGGCTGACACTGCCTAAAAAAAATGTCTGGGAACCCTGTGAACACACCATGTGGTTTTCCCCTGGAACTACACAGCAAAACTTGGCCCTGATCCAGCTGTAACAGTAATCGACAGCTGTAGGGCATCCGTGTGCTCTGATTAGCAAGAAAACTAAATACCCTGTGTGTTCCTGTAAACCTTACACACAATGTGTTTGCTCTTCAAAGTTTATATTGGATGAAATGTAAAAAGAAAAAAAAAAGGTGGCCCAATATGAGCTTAAGATGCTTCTTTGTCATTTTTAAAAATTTTTTATTGCACTGTATGCTCTTTGTGATAAAATAAAGAATGCTTTCGGCTAAGCTTTTCCAGCAATCTTTCATCAAAGTATATGCAATTGAATTTTTTGTTAAACTCAAAGACAAAAGGTAAATAATACTTTTGGTAGCATTTAAAGATTATATATTCATTGTGAATATTTGTGTGCTGGCACCGAGGTTCACCGATGGTGCTTAATTTTATTTTTGCCGTGTTTTTTCAGGCACATTGAAGTCTTGTTGGTTTATCATTGTTCAGCATGGTTTAAAATAGACGGGGGTATTTGGAGGCAGCTTAACTGCAAGTGCAACATACTGCACATGACTGAATTAGACTGCTGTCATTGGGTCCATTATTTGGATATTTTCCATCGCCATGTTGAGTTACAACGAGTCTCACATTACACTACTTTTCCTTGTTTTTTTTTAAACGTAGTTCCCATTAATCTGCCCTTAAAATGTCATCAATAATGCTAAAGGCAAGCTAAATAGTTCAAGGGATGCATTTAAAACTGTTGAAGTGAAGAGAGATATCTGGCATAAGAGGATCAGTGATGGGTGTAGGTTATCTAGCTTTAACAAGATTTACGTAGCTCAAGATAAACACTTTACATCTGCTGGTAATCTCTTTTGTGAAACTCATATATAGGACTTATTCTGTCTTTTTCTGAGCCTGATGTCCAGCTAATTTCACACCTCTTTGTACAGTACGTAACAGCTGTTACCTTCTGGTGACACGAGAAATGCATTGTATTGACGTGGATCAACTTTAACCCTTTGTTTCAGAGCTATTGGCATCTGTGTCACCTTTTTGTTTTAACTGGTGCGTTTCTAAGCCTTCAGCGGCTCCTTTTCACCCCTTTGCATAAAGGTTGCAGAACTTTTTCAATAGGTCAGCTTTTAAAGTACCAGATGAAGCCAACATAGTGGAGTCTCGGAATATTTTATTCTGAGATAAGGTAATTTTATTTATATAGCAGATTTTCAGCAACAAGGCAATTCAAAGTGCTGAGGATACCCATAACACTGTCACATCTTATTAAAATCACACTACTGCAGAATTATAAGGAAAGAAACACCAGCGGGATTTTTATTGATCTTTCCGTGGTTTTCGATTGGGACGGCTGTTTGAAATATTTTTTATGTAAACTAGTGTAAATTATTGTCTAGTGTCTGTGAAGCATCAGGTCTCAGGTTCTCCTTTTCACATAACAATGCCTTAAAATCTTTCCATTGAATGTCTTTAGAAATGCTGAAAGATTTTTTGTGATGTAGTAGCTGATGGCGAAAGAGTAAATTTTTTGTGTGCCGTTATCAGTGTCTGAAAGTAGATTCAGTAGTATTCCAATTTATTTAAAATCAATAAAAGGAACACTTTTTTAAATTGTGAAATATTTTGCCTGTTCTTCTTTAAGCCAAACGTTTGCTAAAATGATTGGATTATTCTTTAGCAATGCAGGAAAACACATCTTTTGGGATTTTATCAACGATAAACTAAATGCGACAACCCACTTGTTACTGGAGGAACTCCTTCCATCTTTTCTAGCATACCAATATGACGTTTTAACCAATACACCCGAGTTACAGACTGACATGCTTTTGAAGTTGTTTTTCCAGTAAAAATGGAAAGTTTGTAAATGGCAAATCAATTAAAGTTATACAGTGCTACGGTTTCAGATCTGTAGGAAGCTAAAGATTAAACTTTACCCAGTGAGTCATGGTCACCGCCTGTGTAACACACACCTTTATATGTGGACTTCACAATAACAGTATAATTTATTAGATGAAGCCACACGCAGACTTGTACTGAGTAATGCTTGATCAGCCAGATTTAACATTGCTGAGAAATAAATCATTTTCTTTTAAAATATTGTTTTAATATTTGAAGATTTGATATGCACTCCAGTTTTTGACCCTCTTTAAGAGAAATTGATCTAGCAACATCAAAACCATACACCAGGTGTCTAACTCGAGACCTGAGGTTGATGGTATAATAGATATTCGGGATAACAGATTTGTGCTTGAATATTTTATCAATCAAATCTGTTTTTATTGGCATATTCCCAAGTTATTTTAGTGTGAAAATATTTAAAATATTTAACTTTATATTGGCGTGTTACCAAATATAGAGGTTGATTACTGCCTGGCTTGACACAAATTCCACTAAATATATATATAATATATATTTTTAACAACAGAGCATGTTAAACCTGTGACATCTATAGGAGCTCTGAAGGATGTTGTGTAAGAAAAAGGTCCAATATGAGCTACTGGAATCTGCTGCAGCTTCAGCACAGCCCATTTGCTGTCATTGACATTTCCTTGAGACTTGGCTGCTGTTGGTGACATTAGATGAATGCAGAAGAGAATGTCTTGTAAAGCCTGGGCCATGAGGATTGAATGTGCACCAGGGTTGCACTTGGACTATTTTTCACCACCTGACAAGCTAAATATGTCATGATGATATTTTGGTATTTTGTCACTTGCATTATTAGAACAATTTTCCCTTGCAAATGTTGCGTCTTTGATATCAATGTATTGATCAGACATGTGCAACCTTGACAATTTCAGTTTTTTTTTTTACTATTTGTAGCAAATCATTAAATAACATAGTATTTACTTTTAGAGGCCTATTATAAGGGATGTAAATGTGCTTACATTTGCACGCCTATTATTACTCTTTTTTAATGTTCCTCAGTTTATTTCTTCCCTCATTAAGTCACTCTTCACTTAAATGACCTTAAACAGGCTGTTTATTCTCAGAAACTGCCAATTATAGCTGGAATAAGACAGTTAAATCACAAGGTTATTCTTCTACATTACTTTTGGTAGAGACAGTAAACATTACTTTTGGTAGAGACAGTAAAAACTATTCAGAGATGAACTAAACCAAATCAATTAGATTTAACATTTAACTTGTCAAGTTGGGTACATTTTACAACTGTCAAAAAATAGCAGGTGTTTGCTTTGCAGCAGCATGTGCAGGAGGAGGAAATCTTTAAATGTCAAACTGTTTCACATTGTCAAGTGGCCTTCTCAAAAGCTAATGTGGCAATTTTTCATCCCTGATCGCTTACAAAATTCAGGATGAGTGAATTGGTTGTGGTACAATGGCGTGCAAAGGTCATGTTTACGATACTTGCATATGCTCTCTTTGAATAAAATGAAGGACATTTTCAGACTTCTGAAGCTGTGATTTCAGCACTTTTTACCTAATAACTTAAAATATATTTTTTTTAAGTTGGCATCATATTTTGATAAAAATTCTGTTACTGCTGCAACAACAGTTTTATTTGTGTGACTGATGAGTCAAATCTGGAAAATATCCTCAATCAGCTTTGATCCAAAGGGGAAAAACATCAAACATCTATCAGAATAGCAGATAAAGAAGAGAATATTTTCAGACAAAAAAAAAACACATCAAAATTGATTTCCTGTTACAACAAACATAAGGAACCCAAAACATTGGATCTGTTTTTTATATCCTACCTTTATACTGTAGGATTATACCTACTGTAGGTATAATACTGTAGGATTATACCTACAGTATAAAGGTTAAACTATATAAACTGTGATTGTGATCAATTTACAGATTTAAATATAAATATTTTTTAAGTATTATGTTGAAGTGGCTTTTTGCAAACACATGCCTTGTGTTTGACTAGATTTAACGCCAACACCCAAATAAACTTACTTAGTTATGAATTCTTGATGCATTTTTTCACTATTATCTTGAGACAATTACCAATTAACAGGTGACGCTGACCGAATCCCCGCCGTCTCCCTGGCGTTTTTTCTCACTTAACTCTTTGTCTTTTGCTCCTCTCTTCCTCTAAGCTCCTGTCGCTCTACAAACCTCCCCTCTTCCTCCACCACCTCCTCCTTCTAGCCTCCCCACCCACACGCTGTGTCTCAAACACCTACCGTCTGCCCGCCAGGTCTTTGTTGCTAGGCGACAAGCGGTGAGCACTGGAGTGTTCTTGAAAGAGAGACATTTGTCCATCATGATCTCATCGTTTTGCTGTGCCATTTTCACGTGGACCTTTCTCTTTAGCGCTGCGATTCTCTTCAGCGGGTGGGAGAAAAAAAAATTACTTTTAACTACGATATTGGGGGCTATTTTTAATTTACGAAACTGAATTGAATTATCTGCCTCTGGTCATTTTGTTTTGTGTGACTTAGCTTCTCATTAGAATCAACCTGAAGGTTTTCTAGACACAGAAATAAAAGAAACCTCTTCTTGTAAAATGTAAATACAGCAAGTCAAATCATATAGGAAATCATACCGTCATCCACCTTTTCACTTTAATCTGAATTAGCTTGACAACATCCTTTTACAATTGTGTTTGCCGCTTGTTCTTTTTTATGTTTCCAGGTCTCAAATTTCGGTGTTGCTTCATTCCACTTGATTAGTCCCTCGGGCCTTTTACGACTTTTATTTTGACAAATGAGCCTGGTGCTGAGAGCTAAAAAGCATTTACAACAGTATTGATTAACAGTGGCCATTAGCTAGTGAAGTGGAAGGAGGATTTTCCTTTTTTGTTTTTTCTTTTACTTTCAACCTTCCTTGGCCATCCAGAGCTGGTTAAATAAAAGAACAAAGCCTGAGAATTAAAGATGTGAATCTTCTTACGGCTGCATGCAAGAAGTCAATGAGAAGCTGAGAAAGGCGATGCAGAACTTGCACCGCATGAACACATTTCATCTTGTTACAGCCGCATGCTTTCACATGTTTTATTGGGATTTTGCATGATAGACGAACAAAAAAAGTTGGTCATAGCTATGGGAGGAAAATGACAGATTTAAAATATTTAAAAATGTAAATAAACAATCTAAAAACAACTTGGAATTCATTTGTATTCAGCCTCCATTTCCTCTGCAAACCCTACAGATAATTCAAAGCAGCCAGCTGCCTTAAGGTATTACCTCATTGGCAAATAGTCCTGTAAGCGGTTTAATTTAAGTATAAATTCAGCTGTAATATGAAATACTCAAGTTTGTTAGACATTAGCAAACAAACGACAAAATGAACACAGCAGAACGGTTATAGTAAGTTTAAAAAAGTAATGGAGGAGCTGCAGAGATCAATAGCTACATCTGCATAGATGTGGCCTCTGCGGAAGAGAAATAAAAAGAGAGGGGTCCACAAGCAAGAGAATATGCTTTGGTCACGTAAGACCACAGTTAAACTTTTACACCTCCATGCAAATCAATGTGTTGCAGAAAATTCTCGCTGCACATCAACCTGAACACCCCGCCTGTTCAGAGCTGATGAGGAGAAAGATAGAGCTATGTACAGGGCAATCTTCGAGAAAAACATGTTGGAGGCAAAAATCCAGAAAATTGGGTGAAGGCCTTAATCCAATTCAGATTCTGTGGCACGACTTAAAACCTGCTATTCAGTGATGCTCTCCATTCATATTCTGACTGAGCTTCAGCTATCTTGCTAAAATATATGGGGCGAAATTTTCAGCCTTCAAATCTGCAGAGCTGGTAGATGCACCTTAAGAAACTTCCAGCTGTATGTGCAATGTGACTGTGCTCAGTATTAATCCAGGAGAAATGATTTACACTTTTCAAATGTTTATTTTTAAAAGGAATTTAAATTTCGTAAAAGGAAAAACAAGAAAACAATCCCTATATGTTCAATGTTGGTAGAGAAATGTGTTTATAAATTTGCATCTGTAATTGTATATATAAAAACAAATTGAGTACTACCAAAGTAAATATGACAACCTTAAATAAAAGGTTGGACTAATTCATAAAATCCTAGTTGAATGCTCCAAGTGAGCATAATGTGCAAAAATTCAAGGTGTAAGACATTTATTTTGCGTGACATTCCCTCTATCATGCAAAGGCAGCCATGACACGTTTCATGTGTCCCACCCACTGACTTGTCCTTGGGTTCGAACATTGCTGCAGTGATCAAATGCCCACTGTTTGGACAGTAGATGAGAGCTGATTCAGTCTTCGCATCATCCCATGTGAAAGCTGTTGCCAGTCCTCTGCCTAACTCACCCTGACAGCGCTTATTTAATGTTTGTGCTGAATTTTCAGTGTTATTAGAGCTCGGCGACACGGCCCACATGAAGCCTGCAAGGGTCAAACTGCTGACTCTGGGGATGTGGTACTTTTCACCTCTACCCGCACGCACCACCCCTTCGTACCCAGACCCCCCCACCCCACCTCTAACCTCGCTGTGCCGTCACCGGGAAATGCCTCCCTCGACCTCTGGGCGAAAGGCAATTCCTGCGATGCTGTTTGTCAGCTCCTCAAATCTCAAACCTGTTCTGGCTGCAGCAGCACTAACAGGAACAGGCAGATCACAGCAGAAACCGGAGCCAATGCTCATCTCATACTGAACACAAACAAACAGAACTGGGCTTGGAGACAGCACGGCTCTTCTGAGATGTGTGTGTGGCCTGTTTGTCTTTTTTTTTTTCTTTTTAGATGTTTGATTCTGTTGTGGAAAAAGCTTTGATTTGGTGGAGTTGAGCATCAATGCTGTCTGGGTTGAAGACAATGCCTCAGTGCTCACCAGCAGCCAAGTTTACACTCCACATCACATGGAGACTTAATGCTGCTCAAATAGAGTCCAGCGTTCCGCCACAGGCAGTGACCTTTCTTTTAAATGCACAGATTGGTTTGTTGTACTGCCATCTTGTGTAATTGCACTGATCTCTGGACGCTTTGGGACACAAAGACAAACTTGCTGCGACGTCTCATTGAGACTCCAGCTTCCCTTAATAGATCTTGTTAGCTAAAGTCAAAGTCTTCTCTATCTGAGGTTATGGTGAAGAAATGCTACCTTCCCTGTGGACCAAGCTGGAGGGCCATATTGTGTAGTGATGGAACGCAGGCCATGGTGATCCGGGGGGGCAAGGGGGGGCGCCGTTTCCTCTTCCTAACTGCAGGGTTAAAGCATGCACATTTTCTATGTAGGAAACTGATTTATTTTCCCCCAGTGGGAGGCGTGAGATCTAAATTTAAAATGATTAAATAAGCCTAGAGTTAGAAAACCATTTGCACTTCCATTTGTTAGCCTCTGAGCTGTTTTCGAATCAAGGGCAAGTCTCAGAATCATTAGATACAGACGACTGCCCTTTTTGCTGCCTTTAACTAACACATTTCTTCTGTCCACGCCTTCAGTGCGGAACAAATTTCTGCACCTAATTGACACATTTTAAGAAACCAGGCAAGTTTTTATTTGGTTTCCAATCAGCCAAATTAGCGGGTTTTTCAATTAACATATTTTACCCTGAATACTTATTATTATTTTTTAGACTCATATGTGTTTTGCTTCTGTTCTGTTCTAAATCACTTTAGAGGCTTAGAGTTGGTGTGTAAGCAAATTAATTTAGGCCCCAGTAATGACTGGCATGGCTGAAAGATTTGACAGCGTTATTGCTTCTGGAGAACATGAAGGTAATGAGAGCTGTCTCTCAAGCAAAGAGACCCTAATCTCCTTGGTCTCTCCTGGCTTCTTTTAATCCTGTGGAGTGGAGTGAAGTGGAAATGAGAAAATGGGTGCAAGCAAGAGAAAATGCAGCAGAACTAAAGAGACAAGTGGATAGGTATAATACAGGAAGAGAGCTGGAATAATTAAGGATTTGTTCTCATGCAACGGTGTCAAGATATCTGAAGAAATTTTTTCTAGTTCAATTAAAATGTAGTTTTTAATGTAGCTACTTTTTTTAAGCATATGGGGAAAATTTTGAAGAGCGTACCATAATTAGTAATTTCTTACAAAATCGTCATTGTGTTGGTAAGCCTAACAGTGAAAATGAAGTAAGTAATCTACAGCAACATCGAAATATTAATGTGAGAATTAATATTTGTATTATTTTATTTTATTTGTAGTATTTTCTTTGCTTATACACAGTTTTTGCACAGTTTGTGCATTTATTCCCACATAAAATAACAGTAGTTAATTGTAAACATTGCCACCATCTCCAGCAAACAGTGACATGACTAAATTATGTGGATACTCAGAGCACACATTTGACAGCTGCATTGTTTGTCTTCTTGATGTCACATGGACTAACTGAAGGTAGGTGTAGATGTAGAGGAAATAGTTTTTGCGACAGATCTATAGGCTAAAATGTCTCAAAGCTATAAAAAAAACTCAACCACTTTTTTCTGACAATAGTGGCATTTTACTAGTAGCTGATCTGACAGGAAATGGATAGAGAGAGAAGACGGGAAAGACATGCAGTCAAGGACCCAGATAATGCAGGTAATGGCAAAGAAAAATACGTCTCTGTTGGGGTAGTCATTCCTGTGAGAGTAATGGAAGTGACTAAAGCACTTGCACATGTTCCAACGCTGGTATATGAAACTGCTTTTAACAGAAAAATAAAAAATAGACATGCATTTTCAACACTTGTTTACCAAAATCCTTCTGCATTGGCCATGGTGTTGCATACATGTCCATCTGTCGACTTGTAGTCCTGAAGGACCAGTTAGTCATTAATATATTATGCAAAGGCTGTAGGATCATGCAGCCTCGCCCACTTCTGTGCTTAGATTGTTCCAGGTTGTGTGGAGCAGCTGATTCATTAAATACCAGGCGGCTCGCCTTTAGAATCCAAACAGAAGGATTAGTAAATGTTTAATGTTTTGAGGAATGTTATAAGTACGTAACCTGAACTTATTCTATGTACTCAATTATTTGGCTTAAACCTTTTGGAGATGTTGTGATTCCAATCTGCCCGTTTTCACGTTTGATTTGAAACCTCTCCTCCAACCTCCACGCTCCACGATAAGTTCATCTCCCATTTATATTTGGATGTTGCTCTTTATAGAGCACCGTCATTGATCAGCGCAGGTTAGACAGTGGGGAGCCAATTAGGGCAATGGCTTCAAACCTTGTAGTTCTCCGCTTGTGGAAAATGCCTCAACGGCCTGTTGTGCGCGAGGTAATGGGGCCCCGACTTCAGCTGGTTTGCTTGTTATTCGCTGAGTCACTTATTGACAGAGAAACAAGCCGTCCGTCTGTCTGTATTCAGAAGCAAAGCTCATTAAGGGGTTCTGAGAGCAATTGGGAGATCAAGGTTAAGACAGGTGACTGCTTGATAGGGTTGTTTTGTTGCTGTCAGAGGTGCTACTCTCGAGATTCACTGATTGCTGGTGTTTAACAGACTCTAGAAAATAGCACCACAAAATTGCTCATTAAATGAAGAGAAACAAGAATATCTGTTTTTATATTTAATCATTAAGCAATCAGATGTGGTAATTTATGCTTCACAATTAAAACAATCTGTTACATGAAGCAGTCCAAAGATCAGCCAGTCTACAGTCTGACATTGAGATAGTAAGGGTTTTTGGCTACTTGTTAAAATGGTAGACATATTGGTTTATTTTAAGACGTTTTGCTGAACAGTACTTTTTGAGACAACACCAAGGAATCAATTTCATAGACTTAAAACTTTAAAAAGCTGCACATGTGTTCATGCTTCAGATTTTTTTCCACTTCTTTGCTTGTCTATCATATTGCACTACAATAACCACTCATGCTGAAAACCTTGCATTATTAAAAACTGACCACTATTTGCACCTAAGTGCGTCTTATAGTCCCACTGTTGAAGCTGGTAATAACAGAGTTATGATTTCTAACACAGCCTCTGTGGCTCAGACATCCAGACAAGCTTGAACACACTCTATATTAACGTCCTGAGTGGGAATGTCCTGATTTAGATTTTTTTTTTGCCCATGACAAGATTAGAGTCTGTTAGTAACAGGAACCTGCCGATAACGAGTCCAAGTCTCTTACTCAACTAACGTAATTTCCATGTATGTTTTGTAAAGTAACACACTGTGACTGCATCGCTTTTCATTAGGTATTTTACGTCAGAGAGTCTGAGGTTGCGTTTTTTTTCCAATCTCTGTGTGAGAACACCACTGCTTGCCTGCTTTTTATTTGCTACTATGGGCTAAAACTTTAAGAAACCCTGTTGATCGCATATTTTCCAAGTGCTAACTAAACTAAATCTTTGTCTTGACTTTCAAAACGGACATTACTGAACACATTGGAGGGCAACTCTTCAGGTAATGAATTTTTATTTTCATTTAAGAATTTAGCTACGGTCATTTAATTTAATTAATATAATCGTGGCAAAACCATTGATTGTACTGTAAAAACATTGTTGCATATTTTATGTTGCCCACCTCTAATCAGATTAGGTTTTATTCCAAAACATGAAAAATGTCCTAAAGTCCTCATACCAAACTCATACCTTGCATTGGGATGTTTTTCTACTGTGTAGTTTACTCTGTTTCGGTTGAAGTTCTAAATAATTTGAATGTATTTCACTGACATTCATAGCTATTTGTGTTTCTACAAAAGTCACAGAAATGTTGCTCTCTGAAGTTTTTAAATGTGCTCTTTGCTTTAAGCATAATATTTAATATAGTTCAGTATGTAACATCTAGTGTTTTTCCTGTGATCAAAATAACTCTTTTTACTACATGACACAGTCAGACCGGAGCTGTAGGAGTGTCTTTTATTATCAGCATCATTATAAAGGTGAATTGTTTTGGAAAAACCTGAGTTTTTTTCTTTTAAATTGTAAATAGAATAATAGATAAATAGAAGGCATCTGAAGTTTCACCTTGAAGAAACATCTTCAAGAAATGTGACAAGTCCAGCTGCCTTCTGTTAGGCACTGAGGAGTTATCTGGTCTGCATGACAAATAATCTGCACCACCAGATTGCTAGATCATCACAATAATGTCCACAGCCCCTAATGCAGCTTTACAACCACTTCAATTGAAAGGAACTTTTTTAAAGGTGTTTTTATCTGCAATAATATCTGATAGAATCACAAACAGCAAGTACCAGTAGTAGAGCTTCAAGTAAGGGACATTAATTCCTGATTATTCAAAAATCCATAATCAGAACCCTGTGCTGATAAGTGAACTATTTTACCAAACAGGAAATTAGTAAATGCACACATATATGTCAACATGTCTGCTCCTCTGAAATAAAGCCCATTTTGTTTGCTACGATCAGATAAACAAGAAGAGTATCACATGGAGATAATTCTGAAAAACCTATAGCAGCATTTTAGTGTTTAGTACGCTTGGCTCTTACGATGTGCAGCAGGCTGCTTCGAGGCTTGTGAGGGGTCAAATTTAAAGACATCTGTGAGATCTGACTGCAACATCATTTTGGACTCTGGTTTGGCACATTTAACTGAGTTTGTCATAATTGTCCTACTTTTATATTTATTCGCTCACACATCAGAGTACAGTAAAGTGGAAATCAGCCTCAGTGGCTGAAGCACAATTAAAGGCTAATGTTTTTTAATTTTGGTATTTTTTTCTTTCTTCCCTCTGACGGACTTAAAAATGTGTACAGTATGCGCCTCTGGAAAAGTGATGTTGGAGGTGATACTAATAATAATTATAACAGAGATTCTGCAAACAGTGTATTACTTTAATTTGTGTTTTCGGTACAATAACTGCCCCTTCTAAAGTCTCCTCATGTCAGCAATCACCTTGAAGCAGATTTGCCCGGTGTATTAAATGGGCCAACTTGAAGCGTACTCCATTTGCACCTAATTTGCATAGAAAACATGAACACGAGCTTGGTGTATCACCATAGTAAAAAGCCATCTCTAGCTTGACGTGAAGAAAATGAATTAAATGTGTCAGCAGTTAAAAACAACCGATTATTAGATGTACATGTGTGATGGAAGTAGTGCTATCCACTGTAATAACATCACATTTGCTGCGATTTTCCTTTCCTCTTTAGATAAATAAATGCATTGCTACATTTTAATCATTGTACTCACTACACCTTTTTGTCTTGGGTAAATATTTCCAGTGTCTTTCTTAAGTAATAATATCTGTATACTTCCAGATCTATACCCTGAAATGGTCTTTATTCTGGCTTCTTCTAGAGAAACATCCAGGAAGTTGTACACTCCTCAGATCTGGCTTTGTTCCACAAACCTAACCATTGCTAAAATCAAGTTATGAAATGTCCCATTATAAGTTTTGCCACTAGCCTCCTCCACCCCACTCCCTCACTATGAAGGGGTGAACCCTCAGGCATTTTATAAGGGTTGTACTGGAATGTGAATTTCCCTCTGGGATTAATAAAGTATATTCATTCATTTATCCAAAAAAAAAATGAAAGGAGGTGAGGTGAGAAAAAAAACTGAACATTCTGGTCTACACTGAAAATACTAGTTAAATTGCTAAAGCTAAAATTCGCCCCAGGCAAATTTTGAAAAATTCCTGCAAAGTGGGCGGAGCCAAGAAACACGGCAGAGTATGGGGATGAACAGAGAGGGGCTGTGATGGGACTGTGGTCAACATATCCACTTTTCAGCTATATTTATCAATGTTTCAGACTATAATAGTGATTTTTTCCCCCCCAAAACAACAACTAGTGACTGTTGACTTTAGTAGAGACAATGCTCTGCAGGCGGCGTGTCTGTCCTGAGCAGCAGCAAGAGCGGCCATGAGTCACCATTAGCCTCTCCTGCTTTCTTTGTCCTGCTGCAACCAATAGGAACCAGTCGATTGAACAGGCCAGTAGTGAGACGGTTTTAGGCAAAATGATACTAAACTAAAAAAAAATTTCAACATCTGTGCAGAAACATAAAGATAGAACCCTAAATAACATATTTAGACCGTTTCACTTTAAGGAAAACTAACTCTACACATCACCCTGGACACACCACTCTACTGAAAGACAGTGGTGGGAGTAGAATCATAGTTCAGACTTGAATCTCACCAAGAATATGTTTATGGTCTAGTCTAAAACATAAAATACAATATGATGAGTTAAGTGGAAGTAACTGAATTCTCATGCAAGGCACTGGAAATATAATGGAACAAAATCTAGGACCTTTGTTTTGTGACGCATTCAGCTAACGAGGCATGAACTTGTTTATTACATAAACAGATTTTTGAGCATTCTTTAACTTTTTACTTCTCTGAAGAAAGCATTTTTAGAGTGATAAGAAATGATCTATCATTATGAGCTGACCTTTCAGTCACCCACAATTCACTGCATAATCTATTTTTATCCATGCCCGCTGAGGTTTGTAATGTTATATGAATGGACAAAGTTTAGTCAAGCATTATGAATCAGCAGGACCGTGCATTCAAGTTATTTCTTTCTTTTAGTTTCCCTGCGGATCTAAGGAAGTAACACAAATGCAGATGCATTGTTCTTCCGTTTTTTTTTTTTTTTTTTTTTTTTTGGTTGAACTAAGAGACGTGAAAGAATGTGGGTCTTAGACGGCAAGTGCTGCCAGGCTTACATTAGGGTTTTGCATATCACTGTCTTATTGTTTCTCTCTGCCAGCTGAAGGGATGTCACAGTCGGGACAAAAAGTGGAATTGGAGTTCAACCATTTGGTGGAGAGCTCTCCTCCTGTTATGCAGATGGGTGAGGTTTCCGGATGGGGATGCAAAGAGACGTAAACTAGTTGGCTTTTTTGCCTGTTTTTTCTGTATTGTAAATCCCACCTTATAGTTTGTGTCTACAAATCGTCACGAGTTTAATATGAAGGGAATGATGGCATTCTGCAGATTGATCAACTTTTTATATCTTTTGAAGTTTGTTCATCATTGTCTTACCATAAAGTTGTATTTTATGCCTTAGCTGTTTTTGTGATTTTTAAAAAATCTTTATGATTTTTTTCCCCTACTATGCCAAAGTTATGAAGCAGAGAATAGAGCCATCGGAGGAGAGATGTCTATAAAAAATATATATTCTGCATGCATCTGATACAATAGTTTGGAGACACAGTTTGATCCTCAGTCAATTCCGACTGTCAGAGATTTTTTTTTGACACGATGAATAAGCATCACAACCTTGAAGCCCCCCATATATCGCACACTTGCAACACTGCTATAAATTTTACATAAGTGCTACTCAGACTCTGTTGCAATGACAGAATAATAACATTACCCATCTTATGATGTGCTGTGCTGACACTCCACACTGCCGTATGACACACCCACACAGCCATTCAGTGAAGCCTTACACATCCTGGCACACAGTAACCTGCGTGCATTCTCGGGACAAAGCAGAGTCCATCATTTGACGAAATTCAGGGATGTAACATAAACACACAGTGACGAAGAAAATAAACGTATTTAACAGGAAACAAAATCTAAAACATTTTTTTGTTTCTATGGTGATGCATTCTCAACGCCGTTTTTTTTTTTTGGCATAGATTTGTTTCTGTTGACTCTACTTTCTTGGATATTTTACACTATTTGGTAACACTTTATTTGAAGGGGTGTGCATAAGACTGACATGACACTGTCATAAACATAACACCTGTTATGAACATGAACCAGTCTTTATGAATGTCTGACTGTTGCCATCAAGTGTCATTCGGTAAATAATGACACTTTTAATGCAAAGTTGCTCTAAAAGCTGCATTGAAAGTCCATTAAAAATGACAACTATGCATTAAGTTATCATAATTTACACAATCATGCAAAGTTGGCATTTTAATGGACTTTTAATGCAGCTTTTAGAGCAACTTTGCATTAAAAGTGTCATTATTTACCGAATGACACTTCATGACAACTTCAAACATTCATAAAGACTCCTTTATGTTCATGACAGATGTTATGTCATGTTTATGACATTGTCATGTCAGTCTTGTGCACACCCCTTCAAATAAAGTGTTACAATATTTTTTTTACTTTTGTTTTTTCCACCTCAGGGATTGCAGTTTCCACTTTATTACATACGGATATTTACTGGCTTTCCTCTCATTCCCTGTGCATGAATTTTGTTTGGATATGGATTTATGTTGTCGCTGTTCTGATCAGATGGATTACAGTCTGTGTAATCCTCAAATCAGACACATGGAAGTCTGGGCAAACACTGGGCGTGAGGATCTACAGTACAGTAAAGTTAACCTGAACATTCCTATGCTCTGAATTAAATGTGGACCCTTTTGCTTTATTGTCTGCAGTGATACTCTAGAAAAGGCGCTCTGGTATGATCATCTCATACCATTTTGCCTTATCATTCTATATGGATCAGTAAGCTTGACCTTTTTATGGATTAAGCAAATGTTTATGAAATATTATAAATGTTTCTTGTGACTCTGTGAAGGCCTGTAACCCAGGGACACAAGGTAACTGCGACAAGTTATGAGTCTCAATACTTTCGTGTCTCATAGGCTGAGCCTATAAATAGCCCACCACGCTGGAGTAGAGTTTTCCCGAGCGATGCGGTTGGAAGCCAGAGGAACAGCTGCCTAGAAGCTAACTTCTGTTAGATCAGTGGGGTCAGATGGGCATGTCCTCCTGTCTCTTTTCCCTCTTTTTTCAGTTTTGCACATCACCCTTATCTTTTTGTCTCTCTTCTGATCTGTACAGTTGCCCATTTTTTTACTTTCTATGGCTGTCCTACCCCTCTCTTGGTGTTGTTTTTGCTACATTTGTCTGCCTCGTGATGTCTTTTAATTTCATGCTTATCATCATTACATCTGCCAGCTTCGCATTATTGCTACATGATGACTTCTCCACCTTGTCTTCTTGTCTTTGTCCTGTATATTTTGCTCTGTCAGTTAATTTGTGTCGTTCTTCTTATGTCAAGGATTTTTTTTTCTGTCACTGTCTTGCAAATTATTGGCCGGCCTCCCTTGACTATTCTCATAATTGGAACAGTCCTAATATTAACAATGCTCATCTGTATTGTTATATAAAAAGATCCCCTGATGTAGGCAGATGAACTAGATAAAGATTTAAAACTGAAAACGTGTGCTTTGGACTGAGTTGTTCAGGGGTAAAAGCAAAAAAACCCCCCAAAAAACAAAAAAAACTATGTGATATTTGTTCATATTGTGAATAAATAAACAGCAATGACCTGAGCAATAATCCAAGAAAAATAAGGCATTTTAATATTTTTGTGCATCAAATGTGCAAGTGAGGAGCGATACTGTAGGAATCACTTTGCACTTAGATCTGAAAGGTATCTCTTCAC
The DNA here is from genome assembly GCA_033032245.1 of Poecilia picta. Lineage (NCBI taxonomy): Eukaryota > Metazoa > Chordata > Actinopteri > Cyprinodontiformes > Poeciliidae > Poecilia > Poecilia picta. Next base: position 17,037,534 of record CM065367.1, read on the forward strand.
TGACACTTTAGTGACGCTTGGTCTCGTATGATTTAGTTACAACAGTGCTTTTACTTGTGGTAAAAACTCATTGAGCAGTTACGTGCCGCAGTAAACACTCTGAGGGGATCTTAAAAAAAATGAAGTAAGTCTGTCACGAAAAGTTTGCACCACCCGATCTCCTGCCGAGCATGTCGGGAGTAGTTTTTCACGCAGCAGCGGGGTGCGGTGAAGTTGTTTGCTTTGGTGGGAAGTCGGACGTGCACAGCCTGCTACCTGCAGCTCCTGTCACAGCTCACTGCGAAAACTGGTTCCCTGTTCTGTTACCAATGTAAAAATCCCCCAAAAATGGTAATAAGAAGTCAAATTTGTTACAACTTTATTGATTTATTTGATTTTTAAAATTTCTTTTATTTTTTTGCCTCTCAGCTTCAACTTATGCCCGTAATATATATATAATATATATATATATATATATATATATATATTATATATATATATATATATATATATATATATACACAGTCCAGTCACATTAATGTGACCATCTGTCAAAAGCCAGAATAACCACCTTTCGCAGAGCAAACTGCTACGAGACGTGCAGGAAGAGAGTCACTTAGGTCCCTGAAGGTCTTCTCTGGGATGTTGAGCCATGCCGACTCTAATGCCGTGGCCAGCTGCGCTAGATTACGCGGTTGAGGATCCATGGCGCGAACAACTCGATCGAGATGGTCCCACAGATGCTCGATTGGGTTTAAGTCAGGTGAGTTTGCTGGCCAGGGGAGGACGGTAAACTCATCCTGGTGCTCTTCGAACCACGCACGTACACTGGCAGCTGTATGGCACCTCGCATTGTCCTGCTGGAAGATGCCATCATCCTGAGGAAAAACAATGCGCATGTAGGGGTGGACATGGTCCGCAAGGACAGATGCGTACTTGTATTGATCCATCGTGCCTTCCACAATAATCAGTGAACCCAGAGAATGCCAGGAAAACATTCCCCAGACCATAATGCTCCCGCCTCCAGCTTGGACCGTTCCTGCAATGGTTGCAGGGTGGTTCCTTTCAGAGGTTTCACGCCTTATACGCCAACGTCCATCTGTCCGATGGAGCATAAAACGCGATTCATCTGAAAACGCTACCTGTCGCCACTCAGTGGACGTCCAGCTGCTGTACTGGCGTGCAAATTCTAGCCTTCGTCGTCGATGAACACCAGTCAGCATAGGTGCACGAACCAGGCGTCCGCTTCGGAGGCCCAGACGCAGCAATGTTCGCTGAATAGTGGTTTGGGAGACACTTGTGGTAGCCCCTTGGTTCATTTTAGTGGTCAGTTGCTCAACGGTAGCCCGTCTATCTGCCCGAACGCATCTCCGCAACCGTCGTTCGCCTCTGTCATCTATGGCCCGTGGTGCACCACATTTGCCACGTCGTTGATTTTGGACAGTCCCATTTTGCCATGCACGGTACACTTTTACCACGGCGGCACGCGAACAGTTCACAAACTCAGCCGTTACGGAAATGCTTCCACCCTCGGCCCGAAAGCCAATGATCATGCCCTTTTGGACGTCGGATAAATCGCTTCGTTTCTGCATTACGCCAACGATTGAAATGTTTTCCGAAGCCCACACACACCCTTTATATACGCTCAACTGCACTGTGCTGCCACCTGCCTTCTGTGATTGGTTATTTAACTCTGAAGTGGAAAGTACGTGGTGGTCACATTAATGTGACTGGACTGTGTATATATATATATATATATATATATATATTTGATTGGTTATGAAAACCTTAAGGAGAAACGGACTGCTATAAAAGAGATGGCATTAAAAAGTGACAGAATTAAATTCATCTTGTTAATGCGGAATGAGCAGTGAAAACTATCATCACTGAGAAACAATGTTAAAGAAAAAACAGGGCAAAACCTGATATTTTCTTGCAAAATATCCTCTGATTGCGGCTGCTCCCCGTCTTCCCCAACAGTTTGACATCACAGGGGTTTATTTATAGCCAGCAGATGGATTCTCCCATAACAGTGTGCTTCAGTGCTTCTTCCCCCCTAGCCTAGCCTACTGTGGATGACTCAAATGAACTGGAAGAAATACGTTGTTTACATCATCTCCTCTGATCTGAAAAGCCATCAATTTGTGACTGCATCCATTATTCATATGGTCCCATCCAACATGCACACATGTGCCAGAAAGAGCCAGACCTGGAATTCACAAACTAGACGTGATTTCTGTTCTTTAGTGGTGTATGCTGTATGCACATGCTGATGGGGGTCTCCTGTATACTGAGTACATGACGTGGTGTCTGACACACCCGCATAGCTATTCTGTGAAAATTCACACATCCCAGCACAAAATGACCTGCATGCATGCAGAGTAAATGCAGCAAAAGACAGCAGAGATGCATTCAGGAGGATAGGTACAACTGTCCAAATCAACCTGGGTCTATTTAGAAAAGTATTACTACCCCTGTTAAATGCTAATTACACGTAAAAGTTAAATTTCCAGAGCTGTAGAATCAAGAATTCGCTTAAACGGAAGCTGTTTGACAACTTCAAGTTAGCTAAAGGATCTTAGAAAGCAACATATCATGTCCACATTTAATAAAATTTAATAGGATAAGATGCAAGTTCATCAGTCTACTGTTAATAAAGCAATTTTTCAGTATTTAGGACTCCAGCAAATCACAGTCAATGTTTATAATTCTATAGTAAAAAATCTATTTGGCAAAAATGGCAGCCATGCATTTTCCCAAAATGGAAATGATCACAAAGGTCCATCTCACATTGGCATAGAAATATTCTGATGATTACAAGGAGTAAGTTGCATTTACATGAGCAATTTGTTTTGGGAGTAGTTTTACTACACCATGCTTTTATAGTTTACTTTAGAAAAAAAACAAAAAAAACACATTTTACTCTTGCTTGACAGTTCTAGATATTCTCCACGCTATGAGCAACAACTAAATGAGGATTAAAGATGTTTTAACCAAAAACCAGACATAAATACCCACAGTTCATCCTAAACTGATACTTCTTAAACAAGCTTCATTGTTTTATTTTCTTCCTGATGAGCCTATTATGCAATTTGGAGGTCAAATTATTAATAACCATTGACAGTAGAGGTTGGGACTCCAAGTATTGGTTTCAGAAGTCTTTGGAATTTGAAAGTCTTTTGTATGTCTGAATTTGTTAATTAGTAATTATAATATTAATTTAATATAAGGCCTTAAAATATTTTGTGCATAAATGTACAGTATATGTTAGTCTGTTTCATTACATGATTTTCAAAATTGCGTAATTTTTAATAGATTAAATCAAATGTTATTTGTTACAAAGTAGTTAAATAGTCTTGTTACCATTTGTTTTTTACTTCACTGACTTATTTGGAGACTACTTTTTACTTAAGAGTGTAAATGTGGTGAAGCAATTGTACTTTTTCATAAGTACAAATTTTGGGGTACTCGATCCACCTCTACAAAAATAAATAAATCAACAAAATAAATCTGCAACGATAAAAATGTATCCATGGCAAAGCGTAGTGCGTTATTGAGATTTTGTATTTTGGTTCCCAAGCTAATTACATGCTGAAAGTTAAGATTTAGACTAAAATATTTCTTGAGCTTTGAGATTTTTTTTTGGCTTTATTTAAGACCCTGCAGAAACCCTGATAAAGCTCAAGTAAATTAATTATCCACTGGAGCACAGACAGGCCCTACGGCATGAGCAGATAATGATCTGATGACTAAGTCAGGCTTTTTTAGGCCCAGTTTATTAGCATTGTTATGGGGTCGGAATGAAATTAGGAAAATGGCAGCTGTGTCCATGCCATGTCATTATGAAAAGTAATTCAATTTGACCCAGCGAGCTTCTTGATATGGACAGAACACTCTTGCGTTCATGTATAACAGCTCTGTACTTAAACCCTGCAGACGTACTAAGTTTCACTGTGCTTTTCTTGAATATTGAATGTTCCCAGAGATTAGATCAACTTGGTGATTCTCTGGCCTCGACCACTTTTAGAAAAGTCAGTCTAAGCACAATTTATTTCAGTTTATATCATCATTTTTTTTTAGATGCAGCACTAAAGAAGGTCATACTAAAAAAAAGCTGTCATCATTTGACGTCCAACATTTGAAGGCATTTTGCTGCGTTGACAGAGCAAACATTCTGCTTTGACGGCTACTTGTCCACTGTTGCTGTGAAGAGTGGCATTTTAAGACTTGTTTTAAGTACATGTGAAGCCTAAGTGAGTAATGGTCTGCTTACTGTGTCTCCTTTGAGTGGGTCAACTTTTAATCCTGCCATCACACGTTTAAAAGTTATTCAGTTCAATCTGTTCTCTTTGGAGGCAATCACTGAGGCCCAGCCGCAGCTTTAATGAGAGCGTTCCATACTATGCCCGAAACACCTCCTGGTATATTTGAATCTATGCGCAATGGGAAGGCTTCAATGCTTCAGTGGCTTCAGAACACAAGGAAATCTACTCATTAGATTTCTTTGCCAGGAGCAGAGGAAAACTAAATGCCAGCTAGTGTCAAGTCAGGAGTGAGTGAATGGCTGGAGAGGAACAGCTGCACGGAGTGTTTCTGCCAAGCATAGCATGTCAACGAACTGCAATGCAACTCTGCTCAGTCATTCGGATGCAAGACAGAGTGCTGAAATGCCTGCGTGACATTAGGGACGGTTAATATAAAGAACCATCTGTGCAGCTCGGCTGGAGCACAACACATTCTGTCATTATGTGAAATCGTACATGGACATACATATTTGGTAGATAGCAGATGGGAGTCGACGTGGCATGATCCCTATCCTTGCAACAAACACAAATGAACTTTCTTCCATTTTATTTGCTCATATGATTTAGTTCATTTTTTTGTTTTTTTGTTTGTTTTTTCCCCCAGGAGGCTCAGAAGGTGAATAACCCTGCCAACAATCCGACAGCAGACAAGACAACAAAGGTCCTGATGAGAAGGAGGAGGCAGCAGCCAGTGAGGTGGGATGGATGACTTCAGTCAAAGACTGGGCCGGTGTCATGATCTCCGCCCAGACACTCACAGGCAGGGTTCTGGTAGGTTTCTCTTCTTCAGACATGATTGAAATGTTTTGGCTTCAAATTATTTGGCTATTTTCTGTGCAAACTGAACTCTTTTTCTTTGGTCAGAATAAGTTTGTCTTGTCCATTGGCCACATTGGACAAGATCAATCTCCGCTGTTTTGATGGTGTAGTTCTACAAGCTGTAGCTCAACTTTTCTCTCCCTCTCTTTGTCATCTGTCGGTTTGTTTTTACATGTGTGCCAGTACAAATACTTGTGGACATTATTTGGCCAAAACTAGGCCATTGAGATCTTGTGTTGGTGTAGTTTAGAGTGCAGCGCCAAGACTTTCCTAGTGATGTCTGGAATAGCTCCCCTCCCAACTTATCTCACCAATATATTTGTTTTTGCCTGTTTATTCTGCAACTTCATCTACATCTTTGTGTCTGCAGTGTCGTCGTGTGAAATCGTGTGCCACTTTGGGGAGATGAGAATTTTCCGGTTTATATCAATTTTGACCAAACTAAAACAACACAAATCGTATCAATTATATCAGCTGCTACTACTGTGCTCTCAGTCGATGGGTTTTGGTATTTCCTGACAGTGTAGCATACTTTATGTTTAAGGACATTTTTTTTCTTTTTTTCTTTATCTGCTGTTTTCTAGCTTTCTTTCAGTCACACTTGGTCTGTTTTGTACAGACATCCACTGTGCATTTGTGGACTGAATGAAACATCCGTGGGAGTTGGAAAGAAAGAGAGAGAGATGAATCCAAGATAAAATCCGAACGCTGTCATTGTTAATGTTTGCTGGAATGTGACAGGTTCCTCATGCCTGATGAGAGGATAGTTCAGAGTTGAGGAAGGCTCCGTCCTTTCATAGTGGGGAGGAGGATGAAAAATCCTGAAGGGAGCTGTCAATTTACTAAATGAGCTTCTCTTTCATCACTTTCCCACTCACACGGCTCTCCTGGCATGGAAGGCAGCTCTCTTCTTCCTTTCATCTTCCGCTCTGACAGAGTGCTCCCAATCTGCCCTGTATGTATATTTCTGTTAGCTGGAAGTGTGAGGGAGAGAACTGAAGCAAGGAAAACAGGGGCAGAGAGAAACGCCAACAAAAACACAGAAGCAAATTAAAAGTAAACCAGTATGTTTGTTCCAGCCAAGGAGAAATAAGACACTGGCTGCTTTAAATGGGGTTTCTAGGCTTAGAGATATCCTGGTGTATCACCTACTGTGAATTGCGCTACTTCTGGTGGAGCTGATAATTCAGCCCAGCAGGCTGTGTTTACTTGCGTGCCCTCTGTAACGATATGCAGCAACTCTGCAAAATTGCTCCATGCAGGTGAGTGACTGGTTCATCATGTGGGTGGAACGTATGCAACTGCGAGTTCTTGTTTGAAAGTATTTTTCCATACATGCAGTAGGAGCATGAAAACTTCGGTATATATGTGCATGTGTGGATGTGTTCACATGTGGGTGGTGAGGTGATTTTTTTCATTTTTTATGTTTTGTGAAGAATTTGCTCTTCCGTCAGTGTTTCACTGCAGATCAGAATTTGCAAGGAGTATCCGTGTACGCAGAACCTGGCTGGTAACCATAGAACTGCTGTGTGGTGGTGCTCAGTCATCTGACATTAAGGACTTTGTCTGCCTGGGGAAAGCAAACTAGGACAAAAAAAAAAAAAAAACAAACAAAAAATAAGTTTCTTCCTTGCTCCCAAACGGACATGTACAGTTGGCTCCATTCCACCCTGGTGGAAAAAGAAACAAAACCAGATAAAGATTGATTGTTTCTGTTAGTCAGAAACCTCCGTTCCTGATCATTTGTTTCCCTTGATGACTTTGCTGTTAGTGAAAGATCAAGTATACCCTCGAGCTTATTGAATTGTCTGACAAAAATAAATCCTTCACTTGGTGTGGAGTTATGTAGTTCTCTGCAACCCTTTCTTCTAGAGTTGCACATTCATATATCTTTCCTGTAGCAACAGTAAGTAATTTAGTCAGCAAACACATTTTACACTGTAAAAATGGTGAAATTGTTAACAAGTTTCACTGTTCTATAAGGTTGACTCTTTCTCACTAGCCAAACAGCAGACAGTTTGATGCCGGACACGTTCAAACAAGAATATCTACTTGCTAACTTCTTTAAGTGAAAAATGTGTGATTGTGCACATGCAAGCCGCACAGTCTAGAAAATTCACCACTACACTCAAAAACTTGTACTTATGAATCAAAAAACGCAGAGCTTATTTATTTTGGATGGTTCTCTGGCATTAGCCAGACAAACTCCTAACTCCACTCCCTGCGCATCCTTTCATCTGATGCTTAATATTTTGCAGAACGGTTTATTTAATGACAGTTGTGTTTTTTAACAGGAAAATGGTTTCAAACACATCAAAAAAAGTGGTTATGGAATGGATTAAGACTGATTAAACGTTTATCCAAAGACGATTAAAGTATTGTTTATCCAAACATGTTATGTTTTCATATATCATGTGATAGATGATATATCTTCTTTACTCTTAGATATGTTATTTTTACGTCTCAAAACAATCTGCAATGGATATAAAATATGCAATCATAGTTTTCACTTGTCAAACCTGGAAAAGTACTAGAATTTATATTTCAATCATTGCCATACGAATCCCTGTTAGTTTGTGGGTGATGGAGTTTACCATGCTGTTTTCAATGACTGAGGCCTGAGTAGAATAACAGCCTGCTGATATTTAAAACATGTTTATTGATTTTCAATAGAAAAACAATATTTTTGCTTAACCCTAACAACAGAAGGGAGTCTAGTTGTCTTGGCGTGGGAGTGAAAGTTGCTAGTTCATTCTTAATTCTCATTCTTGAGAGATAAAACTCGTTTTACGCCTACCATGCAGTACAACACAACTTCTAGATAGATGGATGGATAGATACAAAGACTTTAAATTTAAAGACTTTAAATACAAAGACTTTAATATTGTCCTGCAATATTAGTGTACATCTACACGCTATATTCTTAACACCTTGAGTAAACAAAGTTCTGAAAGACAATACAACATTTAAACACCTTAAAGCTTCATTTCACCTTTTCTTCTGCTGCTGCTACTGTAACTACTCATACTAGGACTTCAGCTTTTGCTATTCACTTTGCTATCACCTCTGCAGTGGTATTTGTACCATTGCAGAGATTGGAACCTCTTTTTGTACCAAGTGTCTTGCCCAGAGGTGCATCAACCTAAAGCAGGAGGAGGCTGGAATTGAACCCACAATTTTGGATTGCAAGCCTGTTCTACCTACCACAATTGCCTTTCACGCTTCTCAAACCAGCGTTTTCTTTGTGAGCTTATTGCTCAGCTGTTCATTTATCATCTCGGGTTCTAAACACTTGATAACTGTTGTCAGGTTTTTGACTTTTGCCTCACTGCTGTCATGACGCTCCCTTTCACCTGCTATGTATTCTGAGAGCACGTCAACCACTGACCGGATCACACAGTCCAACCCGTGTCATTCGTTGTTTCTTGTAGGAAGCGGAAGGTGGTAGAAGCAACAAAATCACCAGCTTCTTCGGCCGACTCTTTCCTCTTTCTCCATTTGGCTCTCCTCATCTTCATTACTCCTTGTGATTTCTACATTGTCGTAAATTTGAACGCACTTCCATTCAAACTGAAAAAGGCTTGACGACGTTACTCATTGGAGTTTCGGCTGAAGGCTGCTGTAGCAGTCAAACCTAGCACACATGCGTCATTTACCCAGAATGCACTGCAACGTAAACGACACGGCAACGTCCATGTGACATTTTCTTTCAATTTCTAAAAACCAAACAGCCTACAGTGTTTTTACTGTATTGTCTTTACATCAAAAAGAAACATTTCTCAAATAAAGTTTATTGCTACAACTAATCGTGAATCGTCGCTGGTAGAGATGAACTACCTTCGACTGAGGAAGTATCTCTATCTCTCTGCATCTTGCGGGGCAGCTGACTGCACAGTGGCATTGCTTCGGAAGAAGGGTGAAAGGAAAGCCCATCCTCTCTGTAGGTGGGAGGGCCTCGAAATGGATAACTCATTGGTTCTTTGACAGCCACGACATCCCAGTTGCTCTATCAAAAGACCTCATTAAGTACTGAAGGGCGCAGTGTAAGAGGAAGGAAGCGACTACTTGGACAGCTGAATTTGTGTGCCACATTATCCTAGCATCTCACCAAATCGATTTCTATGTTTTGCATCTGGTATTGTAACAATGCATGTAATCCTATAATGTCCAAGAAAAATAGCAAGGATTACAAACCCTGAATGCAGATATTCTCCCTATCTCTATGGACAGCGGATTTACACGGCATGGTGGGTCCAGAAATAGGTCAGTCCTGCCATCTTTCTTAATGGGATCTTGGGTGGCAACCAGGGACCATCTGTTCACACGGCTCGCTCTCTAATCCCTGTGGTCATCCCTCTGCCTATTCCCATCCACCCTCACACTTCTTGGCTTTCTGCATTTTGACCCCTATCATCTGAAAACACTATGAATGCAACACATCTGTCTGTCTTTACAGAAATAAAATGAAAGCATTCTAATCTAATCACTGTTATATAAAACGACAAAAATCCAGCTCAAACTGTCATGTTGTGCAGTAAAACCTCTGACAGGGCACATGATTTTTCTTAGCCACTTTTTCCTCTCTCTGTGCTTTTGCCAGCATTTTTTCCCTCCTCTGTTATCAGCTTGTGTATGCAAACTTGCTCAGTGTATGCATATATCTGTGTGCTTTGGCAGTAAGGAGAGATTATGCACCATTTTGAAATGGTGTGTTTTTTGTTTTTTTTTAACTTTGTTTCCGTGTTTCCTCAAACATCCCGTTGGGGTGAAAATAAATGTTTTCTCACATCCCCATGATTGCCTTCCTCCCTGCCCAGAGAACAGCTGTCATTCACACTTTTCAGCCTGGCATTGTTTATGTCATTGCAACGTGTGTCTACCTCTGTGTAAGGTAGTTTAGGCTCAAGGGTCAGAAGGTGCACAGAAAATCAGTACCAGCCATTGCTTCAGTTTCTTCCATTTATTTTATTCAGTCTTTTCCTCAGACTTCTCTCTCGAACACCCAAAAGCTCACTGTTTTTATATAAAATTGGCACCACACCTGTGCTTGATTGGACACAACCACCAAGGAACAGGTCAAACAAACAACATTTAAACAGAGAAACACCAAAACTACAAATCAATTTACAAACTCCTACATAATGAAGTTATCTGCAAAATAAATCACATAGTACAAGATAACTCAAAATGTTACTTTAAAGGAAAACAAACAAAAGCAATACACAAAAGAAAAACCCTCTAATTGGTAGAACCACGCAAGGTGACTGACATCATCCAGCCATCTAAGCAGGAAGCACTGGGCCGGCCCCTCCCATACTCCTGCTCTGCTGCAGATCTACAAGGACAAACAATGGTGAGTACAAAGAAAAACAAATACTTTAATAAATGTACCTTGAAACAAATGCAACCCATAATCCAGAAATGACTTTAACCTAAACATACATAGATGCATCCTGCAACATAATGCTAACACAAACACAGGATAGTAAATGAAGCAAAATGGCAATGTTTAAATCAATCATTATAGCCAAATATAGAAAGTAAGCAAATGAGAAAGAATAAGGGACAAGTGGTGAACATAAACTGAACCACTTTGTCACACTGTGAGGAAAATGTCGCACCATATTTTCTTTAGAATTGGATCCAGATATTTGCATACACTGTGAAAATAATCAAACTTTTTTGTACTGACGTTAAATCAGGTATAATATTTTGTACTTTGGTTCTTTTAGTCTTACCAAAAAATGTTCTGCTTGATAAATACCAGAATGATCTTTTAGAGATGTTTTTATTATTTAACGTTGAAAAACTAATATTGCTATGCCTTTAAGAAGTTTGGAAAATACAGATAATTATGACGTGGTTGTGCAAATTTGTGATGGGTTACATTTGAGTTTATGTTAGACTCAAATTTGTGAATTTTAAGACACACCTCAAACACACTGCTTCCTTGTGTGACACCAAGGAAAAATCTAAATACATCAGGGAGAAAATGTTGGACCTCAACGTGTCCAGATTATCCTTGGGTATGATTTCCATTCCCTCTTACTACAAGAGGGATTGGTCCATTTCCCAAAATAAGTGGTATCACAAGAACATAAAAATTGGCTCAATAATAATATAAAATGGTTGTAATTCACCAAATTCACAACTCTTGTGTATTTCATGTCATGTTTTTTGTGTTTAAATCCAGGTTTTAAATTAAACATCTCCTCCAGGCTCCTTCCTGTTTCTCCATTAGAAACTGTTGCCTCTGAGGCCCTCCACATCTTGTGCTTCTCTCACCTTTTTTCTTGTTGTTTTTGCTACACAGTTTCTTCGCTGGTTATTTGCCAAAAATGCATCAGTTTTGTCAATAAAAATCCACTCGGCATTGATGTGAATTGTCTTCATGAGGATGAATTGCTGTTTATGCGTGGCGAACCTCAGCAGACTTGCCCTGCAGCAGGCAGAGTGAGATGGAAGGAGTAGAAGGAAAGAAATGGGTGTGGTGCAGGCTTGGCAAGCTCTCTATGGATAACAAACTGACTCAAAGGAGCTAGCACATCGTTTGTTGTTTTCAAAGATGAAACAAAAGCATATTGGCAACAGAAATCAATAGGATTTTTTATTTTGCGTTTGGCCTGAATACAGTTTAAATTGATTGGCTGTCACATGCTAAATGTACCAAGTTACTGAGTTGATCAAATCCTTGATAACCATTGCAATAAGGCTGGGCCATGCTCTTTTTCTACTACCATTGAACCTTAAAAATATTGGTGTATATGATGCCACCTGATATTTGACTGGGTAGGGTTTTTATTTTTATTATGTCTTGAACCTTACTTTTAAAACATTACAAAAACGTTGTCCATTTATAAGGTTTATTGATGAAAAGCAGTTAACCGACAATCAATGTAGTGAGCTGAGTGTTAAAAATAAGGACAAAATGGTGTAAGAAAAAAAAGGTGATTAAAAACAATTGAAATTGTAAAGCAAAACAAGACAAGTGTGTTCTTGTAGTGCAATTCATAATTCATTCAATGACTTTGCAGGGAGAAAAGGCAAAAGAAACACCTGATGCATTAAAAATATTAATCCAACCATTTGAAGATCAAAATAACAGTTACAAAACAGATAAATTAGTAATTTGGTTATAGAACAATTTTAATACTCTTACAGTATAAAAACACTATATAGTTGATCGTCAAAGCAAACTATTCAAACTGGCAAATTTTAAGCGGTTGAAGTAGCGTGTTAATAGTGATAAATACGCCCCACAAAGATATTAGTCTTTGTTATTTTTAACATCAAGTTACCAGGTAAGGACCAACACTGACATTTTTCCCTTGGATGTCTTGATCTGAAGATTTATTTATTTATTTTTTTGGCTGTAACTGGACTTTAATTTTGCAATCACATCAGGAATGACAGCAGAACAAACAAAAAAGAGCATAAGAGGAAGGGCATACACATTAACAAACATAACATGTTTAAACTTTTTCGCACCAGATTTTACTGAAAATATTTAAGGTAGCACCACTGTAAGATCAGGGTCATTTTAATATCAAATTACTTTTTGCACTGTAATGGTTTTTTTTTGCATTACAGTGCAAAAAACATCAAACTTGGTCAAATGTTTAGTTAATTTACATGTGGTTCTTCTGTGATAAATATATAGTTACTTGATGGATATTGCTCTTTGAGTTTTTGAACACACCAAACCATATAATAAAAATAGCATCTGGCCTACCAGTATCTTCTGTTGTCACTTTGAGGTATCGTTATTAATCTTTCAGTGAAATCTGGGAACTTTTTTTTATCTCCCTGTCAAAGCAGTTCTATTTTTGTTTTTTCTTTTGGAATAATTTTAGAATGTTTGTAATACAAGATTAGATCGAAAAAGGTCAACACCTGATTCCTTCTGCCTCTTACATGTTACAGCCCACAGTCAGCATCAATATAATAACTTCACAATATGTGAAGTTCAAATTACTTTGCTTTTAAAGACATTTAGGACATATGATATGTCTAAAATCCAGAATGTATTAAATAATTTCCACACAAGTTCAACTCTTGAGGTTCATCGTTCGTAGTATTTCTGGGCAGCCGCCACGTAAGCAAGATAAGCTGAACGGTGAAAGATTTTAATAGGAACTGGAGGCGGCAATGAGAGGAAAAGCAGGGTGTCATAGTCTCAGAACAAACCGGGAGTCCTGGTATCGTGTTGTCTGCTTTCATCTGCTAGAAATTCACACACAGCTTTCTCACCACAGGCTAGCATAGTGCCGCAGATCCGAGCATGCCTATACGGTGTACTGACACAGCACACCTCATTATCAGAAAACCTTCTGTCAAGCTTACATTTCTTAACTGGAGAATAAATCACAGACGGGCTTAATACCGCGCAGTGCATGTCTCCCTACGTTACGTTTTATCTTTCAGCATTTTAGTGCTTTTTATATTGCACAGCACTGGGGAGAGTTTTACATCTCCGAAATGGCTGGTCTCAATTTGTCCTCATGAATGACTTTCTCTGCATCCCTCCTTTACGCCTGTCATATCTCTGAGGCGTTCCATGGGCTGACTCATTGTTGCTTTTTTTTTTTCTTTTTTTCTTGCATTCTCCCATCTATTAACCCATGCACTTGTCACCTTTACCTCTGTTGCTAAAAACGCAGCGGCCTACAACCATCTTCATTAACTGCAGGGACCCCTACCCTTTGACCCTTTGACTATTAGACCCACCTCCAAACTGTTTCACAGAGTAAAAGGTTGAGAGAGTTGACATAAAAGTGACGTTTTGCTCTGCTGGCTGCCTAGCATTTCCCTTATTAGATCAAATTGCCCTGTAACTTGTTAAGCAAAGTGTCTCAGACTCTGTGGCGACAGTCTGCATTCATTTGTTTCTTTCAGCCTGTGCACGTTCAATCTAAAAATATTCACAAATCGGATTAAATAAAATCAAATTAGTTGTGTTATTTTTTGGAAACATCTCTGCTGCTGGTAGTCCTAAAATTTATTTAAAATCTTATTAGCTTATTATTTGGTAAGTCCACCATCACTCTTAAAAAAAAAAGAGAAAAAAAAGAAAAGTAAACGCTGTTAGAAAATTAAAGTATTATCAACAAACTGACAGTAGTTGATGGATTTTAAGCTAAGACTATTTTTGCAGACAGTGATTCACGGAGATAAAAGCAGTGAAGGTAGATGACGACAGTAGATGTTTAGATCTGCATGTTGGCAGTTAAAGGGGGATGCAGACTTTTGTGTATTTGCCATTTGAAGCTTTCTGTCACCTCTCCCTGACTGATCTATCATGGCTACCTTGTAAGGTCTTTGCAAGGAGTATTGAATGACTCAGTACCACTGATATGACTCACAACTAATGGATCAGGACCTCGTATGAATCCTCCCACACCCAACACCACTCTTATTGCCAGACACATTTCTTAAATCTCATTGAAAAACACTATTTAAAATAATTTACGTGGTTACTATGCTAAAGTTAAGTGCTTTTTTTATATGCAAGTTGAGCATACATATTTTAGAATATTTTTGTCTCGTGTCATTTACATGAGACTGCCGAGGTACCTTGAACCTGCTGTTGTCATGCAGGTTTTAGGCATGTAATTTAGGCATGTCCTCAAAATGCACATGTGCTTTTTACCGTCAGCTGCTACTTCACTTATGAAGCAGTAACGTGTCTCAATTAACCCATTGCTTGTTAATTCATCTATGCTAACTACACAGCACTAGGCTACCTCTCATTTTTTTTGTTGCTATCTACCCTTGAATGCGTAGAACAAACCTTGCAGTCCATTCATGTGCGCTGCCACACCTGCGCTGGACATGTTCTCGAACAGTCATTCTGAAACGTGAGACAAATCAGCTAGCATGTCCTGTATTTGCCTATTTTTTTTTTTTTTTGGTTATAATACATTGTCCCCAGTTGCATAAATAAATCATAATATATATTTTTTATTTTGTAGTTTTTATATATTGACCAATGCACAGTTGTTTGAGAAAATGTTATGGGAATTGGGGAAAAAATAGGACACTGCAGTATAATATGTAGAATCATAGTAGTTAGTGTACAGCAGATCACAACAAATTTAAATGGGCAAAAAAGTAATACTTGTTACCAGAGAATAACTTCTTATAAAAAGAAAAAATGAACATGGTCTTGATCTCTAATGTATAATAGTGCTTGCTTGTGTGCTGACTTGTAAATACAGCTGAGTGAATGAATTCTAGTATCTGGTACAACTAGAAATTGCTACAGAAATTTGGTCTAATTACCACATGTATAAAATAAAACATGTATGTTTCTTTTTAGTACGTCTTAAATCCATGTCATTTTTTTTTAGCACAGACAGTTTTTTTTTTGTGAAATGGGTTCATGCGCTGTAATTGACTGTTTTCTTATACATGTCTTTTCCCCTAAAACATCACAAATGGCAAAACATTTTGGGGAACAAGACATGTGAAACCAGCTAATAACAGTGGATGGTACATGAGCTAAAAAGGAGAAAGAAAATGCTGTTGTCTCAAATTATCATCACATGGAACTGCATCTCTTTCAGCACAAAATGGACAGTAACAAAAACATGCACCAATGCCATGTTTGGAAGTGATGTTGACTTATCTAATTTTATTTTAGAATGTATAATGTAAGTCTAATATGGAATGGCTTTTCATATCTCCAAATGTATAGCTTTGCACCTACAAAGTTGTTCCCTTTCATCCAAGGTTTCATTCAAGGTCTGCGCCAGTGAAGATGGACTACAGGCTAACTTTCTTTGTAATTAATTAATCTAAGAATTATTTGACCACATTGTGGCACTCATAGTACCTATTGAACTACGAAGTGTGCAAGTATGACCCTATCAGTGTCTTTTAAAGAATCAGCACCTTTGGCATCTGTTCAGTAGCTTAGAGCTATTCTTTTTGAGCATGTTCTGTTTAGATTTGACGTTTTTCAAAGACAATTTCGATAGCTAATGTCCAGGAACCTTTCCCAACTCTGTATTACTTAAATAAGAGACATTAAGTATCCCAGTGTACGTTTGATTTTATCTGTAAATAAAAGGGAGCGTGCACTGATTTCGGGAACAAAGTTGGGCTGGTCACATCACAGCAAAGGTATCAAAACCAATTCTGACATAATACAGTGGTACAATGCCATGATTTCTACACCCTTGATCCCAATATGCTCATATTTTCCAAAACATGAAGGCACCAAAAGTATGAGACTTCATAAATGTGATGTTTCTCAATGCATGTTGTACTCTAGTTTATATTGGTACCAGTATTTATTGTATTGTAGCTTTAATAGAAACAAACGGTTATCTAAACATAATAGCCAAGTTAGCTTTCCATATCCCAAAATAAATATTGTATAATATCCTAAATTTAAAAACTGAAACCACACCTAATAGTCAGAATGACACTGAAATGACCTTGATGTCTTTCCTGGGGTGTTGCATTTCCCTGGAACACGGACCACTACAAATGTTTCCTAAGGGGATTAATGAGGCATTGCGTTATTAACGTTCCACATTTTCTGGATGCAGGCTTGCAATGGTGCATGTCGATTGCTGTGTGGTGCAGCAACAGCCTCCTCTTCTCAGCCTGTCTCATCATCTATACATCAGCAGGTCTGAGTCACACACAAAGAGTGAGTGTGGGAGTGCAGGGATCAGTGGAGACGGGGGTGACTTCATCCCAACCTCTGCTTTATAAGGTGGACGGGTTATTATTGCGGCAAGATCCACGATGGAAGATGGATGCCGTGGTTCCTCTCTCTGTAAAAGCCGAACACAAGAGAGGCAAAAGCAGCTGTCATGTGACATTTTATTTCAGCAGCAAACACCCTCTCACTGTGCTGCTGAGAACCTCACCAGGCTAGTAATTAAGTGCTAACTCGATATAGGAACACTGCTGGGTTGCATAGTTTTCTGCCTGTTTTTCTGCTTCCTGTATTGAGGATAGACCCAGTGTGTACTCACTTTCTTCTTTCTTTTTCTTTTTTTTTTTTACCTGAATATGTGTTTTCCCGCTTTTGTTTTGTTTGCTCTTCTAATTGCTTATCAGAGGAGTCAGCTCAGTGGGGACCATCTGCTAAGCCAGGTTTCCGTTTACCCCCACTGGGATTCTGTTTCCTGGGATGAGATGGCCGCAGTTTGTCCCTAAAACACATAACCTCCACCAGGCTGTCACTTACTGCTCACAGTTTCCATGAGATCATTAAGGTATTATCCCAGGTGATGTAAGAGACACAGGAAGGGAAGAAGGTTTTTACATGACTGGCAGGGGGTCTGGGGTTTGTATTTCAGCAATTTTTTAAAATTGTTTTCTCCCTTTTTAGCTTTCTATCCCGTCTTAACAATAAACATACTTGATTTCCTCTACCACCTGTATTTTTTATGGGTTCTACTTGTTAAAGTTTGGCTAAATATTTTAACAACATCCAGTCTTACATGTTAGTCACACAGAAAAAAGGAGGTCATTTTTTTGGCTTCTTTTCTCCCTCACTCTCCTATTAAGAGCAATAGCAAGGTGCTAATTAAATGGTTTGTAGGCCTGTCTTTGCCTCCGGCCCTAAATTACATCAGTATTGACTTCAAAGCCTCAGTGCATCAAAGAAGGACCAGAAGCAGTAAAGCTTGGCTCAGTTCATTCTCTCCTCTCCTGTCCTTTCCTGGCATCCTGCAAGCAAAATGTATTTAACATCATAATATGTGATGTACATTACTAATGTGACAATTTATTGTCTGTACCTGAAAAGGACAACGTATGCTTCATGTCATTTAGATGAGATGGATAAATGTCATCCCGGAGGATTTAAATGGAAATGTTATTCAATTATTTGATCATTAAATGCCATTCTGAGGAGAAACATTGTTACAGGTGCAGCTCAGTAAATGTAAATTGAATCACAAAGTCAATTTATTATACTTTAAAAAGCGAGAGAGAGAGAGATACAGAATGAATCTTTGTTAACTTGATAACATCAAATAATAACCAATATCAGGGATTTTTAAGACTGCTGACTTGACAGCTGTTCAGCAGGCAGGAGAAGCTGATTGTTCACAGAGAACCACGTCCAAACATTCTGGTGGAAAACTGAGTAGAGGGAAAACATGTTGGTAGCGCAAGCAACAAGCCACAGTGTTAAGAAGAAAGCAAAGCCTGATAAAAACGTAGAGATGTTTCACAAAATGTCAACTTTTGTTGGAGTAGGTGCTTCAAAAAGCACAACCTGGATGAATCCAAAATACAGAAATATAGACTACAACTATGAAATGTGTTGTGTCAAGCAACTCCTGAACCAGGAACAATATTGGAAGTGTTTTACTTTTCCATAGAAAACATGATTGGACCATTGTGCTGAGGTCAAGTGACCACTTTACATTTAGCTTTCCCTGTGGGAAGACTGGAGAGAAAGAGAGAGGGAGAGAGAGTTGGAAAGGCATAGACTCAACATCATCTTCACTAGAGTGACATTTCTGTGTTAAAAATCTATTTTTATAGTTCTGTATTATTCAAGGCCCTGTGCTCACATTATCTGTAAGCCATGGTTATGAAAATTGACAGATATGAAGGCTGTAAATAATGAGTTGCTGAAAAAATGTACCTTTCAATGACATTAAAATGTTTTCAGATGCACCTCTTTAAAACTTGTTGATCATACATTATACAATGGTGGATCTGCTGTAAGTAGAGACTTGATACTCCAACTTATTTTTCTCATATCACTTTACAGCTTTTATTTTCTTTTAGTGTAGTATAGTTTGGCATAACCGTCTCTATAAACTAAATGCAAAGTGCAGCAGGGAGAATATCATAGGACTTCTTAGCTGAGGTAATACTGACATAAACCTCCACCTGACAACGGCACTAAAAGGCCAGACCAGCAATCCTCTGAAGACTGAATAATGTCTCTATTTTGTTATCCTGTTTTATTACTTTGCTGTAGATGTTTGGCTCTCTTGGCCCGTTGCATTCACAGTTATTCCCACAAGTGGCATATCACCGAGGCAACATCTCACATCTCTTATTCAATGGAATGAGCTCTGTGCCCTCAGTTCACTGTTTTGTTTCTCTCCTGGTAGTTATTCTCTTTATAGACACCTTTTCAAATGGATATTTTTGGAGAGTTATAATTCATTTGAGATGTCTGGAATCATCCTGATCATGTCATTTGAGATGAAAACTCTCATGTAAGTCTAAAATCTAAGCTAAAATAAATGCTGCAGTTCTTTTTCATATGATGCTATGGTAATGTTAGCCCAGACACATACTTCATTTAGACATAGGTCAATGTTAAAGTCTATAAATAGCCCAGATTTAAACCTACACCTGTACTTCGCCTACGTAAATTACATTTAAATGGAGTAGTTTTACCCTTATATGATAATTTGTTTATCCCATACATATCGCAAAGTCTTCAAATCAGAACTAGAACTAAATAGAACCCTATAAAGGACTGAATAGGAAAATAACTGGACAAGATGAGCATGGAAAGAGAAAAACATCACCAAAATTAACCTAAAATAGCACAAATCCAGAGACCAAAGTGACAAAACCATTTCCCTTCAAATCATGACAAAAAGAAACTTGGATAGGATAATTAAATTATAAAGTCAGTCAAATCACAATTCTAATCACGTAAGGCAGATGAACTTTTCACCAAAGAACATGTTGGATGTTCAGTATTGATATGGCTGTTTGTGTGGTGGTCAGCAGTCAATCAAGCCAGCATGCCATGGTCAGTGGAAATGTAAAATGAGCTGGACTTTGTGTGAAGTCAGTACCATACGAGCATTTAGCTTTAACAGGTGCTTTTTCTTTGAGAATGAAAACTTGCTTTTTTCTTACTTTGAAGTGCTTTTGATTACTTAAATGTACTTAACATTTTGAAGGTGGCTTGTCCTGTCTAAACCACCGACAACTCCTTTGGTTCATACTTTTGGGTTAAAGTGAATAATTGTTCCTTATGAGTCTACTAAAAGAGGAATTTTTTTGAGGGGATGGGTGCCATGGTGGCGCAGGTGGTAGAACGAGCGGCCCATGTATGAAGGCCTCAGTTTTTGACATGGCCATCACAAGTTTATGTCCTGGCCCTTTGACATTTGCCGCATGTTTTCTCACTCTCTCACAACCCACTTTCCTCTCAATGTACCATAAAAATGAGGTTCGCTAGAGCCAAAAAAATATTTTAAAAGAAATGAATATTTAATGAAGCGTTCTCACTTGGCTTTAACTGATTATGGTTTTTGTCCAGAAAAACCATAAAATGCAGGTTTAGAGTTCTCTAAACCCCATGCTGTATCTTTATTATAATCTGGAGTCTAATCTTATTGAATTGCAATCTCAGAGTTATTAAAAGCTCGAAAGATGAGTTTTAGATTATACCTGAAATGAATGAATCTGAAATAGTTTTTGCAATGGAGTTGGATTACTTTTAGCTGTGGGACCCAGACTAATCTACCAAATGAAATACTTTGCAGCACAAATTCATCTATTAATACACACCTGAGTGGGGAAATTGGCCACAAACCATTTGCAAATTACCTTTTTGTTCCTCTGCTGCTGCAGTGTCCTAAAACCATAATAAGACACAGAAGCCTTTTTAAGTAACACTGAAACTTAGTATGACATTTCCTTTAATTATATTTGCTCCTTGCAGTTAACTGTGAGTTTTGTTTGGTAAAAGCAGCTGCTAAGGGACTTACTGTGACACTTTTCCCTCTGTTATTAAAGGGCAAAGGTATCAGTCATGTGTTATTTAGTCCTGTAGGCTGTGTGTGTGTGGCTCCTGATTGGATGCAGCAGATCACAAATAGAGACAGAACGCACCAAGATGCTGCTATTCTTTTCGAGAGACGGTTGACAATCAAGGACACAAATGCAGCCTTTCCGTCTTCGTGATCTCTTTGCTGGGCTTGGGCTTTCATCCAGAACTGAAATCGCTACATTGTTCAGAGGAGAAAGTGGGCTTTGACACAGATGATAAACTCATTAACCTTCAGGAAATTATAACGAAACCCTGATTTAATTAGATTAAGATCATGTCACCGTTGCATCTCATCAGAGACGAAGCAAGCCGTCTGTAGGGGGATGTTTTGGTGTCATTCTGAGGTAGTTTTTAAAGAAAATTAGGCGGAATATAGGGCAGGCACACTGTTTGATTACTTAAATGGAAGCAAATTTTTTCAACCTTATAGTGGAGCAATATTTCTAATGCCATATTTGCAAAGGCCTTGCTGTTCCCATGGCAGCCAAAGGCACTAAGACTTTTATGGGAAGAAATGAAAGGTTGCACTGAATTGTGTAATATGCATCACGCAAAGTAATTGCACTGACAGAACGGTAACAGAGAAGGCAAAAGTGTGATAAAGTTTTGATATTATTAACTTTGGCAGGAGTGATTTATGCTGTAATTTAACGTATATAATGGGATTGTGTGGCAGTTACTGCTGCCTGGCCAACTGTGCAGTGACCTGAATATATTATGGTCTGTAGACCACATACAGCTACTTAAACACAGCCTTTTAGTATATAGAAAGTAAACTGTCTTTACTTATCCTGCCAGATCCACATTTTATGATTGCATTATTATGGTATTGGTTTGTTTTAAGAGTCGAGGTAAATGTTGTCCTTTTTAATGCTGCACATAGAAAATCTTCTCATGCAATGCTTATTTTATCTGTTTTTCCTGGTTGGAATTAAACACTTGTACAGACATGAGTTGATAACATTGATATTCTGCTCCAGATTAAAGCAGTGGGATTATCTCAGATTTTTTGTTTCACTTGCTTGTTTCACAAATGCCATAATACAGATGCCATACCTGGTGTTAAAACTTGAAGGATTCCCTGATTGACAGAAGGCTAAGGAGAGGTCTTGAGGTCTTTTTTTCCCCTAGCAGCTTTACTTCGGTGAGGGAAGGTGAAAAATGAATTTTCAGGTTCTTGTACCAGCAGGGCTTCACCTATTCCTAGAACTGGGAGAGTTTTTGTTATTGCTATACTACACTTTGATTTTTTTTTTTTTGTATTCCACATTTTTTTTTTCTGTATGTCAACTACAGCTGCTATTAAATGACTGTTCAGATTTTCCAGAAATGTCCCACATATAGGAAAAGGATAATTGAAGGGACTTTCTTTAAATAGCTGTAATCTAAGGGCTGTCCTTTTTTTGTTGTCACCGTATATCATATGGTGCATTAAACTTGTTTCAGATGTATTGTGGGTATTTGCCATAATTTCTCTTTTTTTTTTTTTAAAAAAAAAAAACATAGTCCTGCAGAGAGTTTGTCTCCTCTCTACTGTGATAAAATGGTGAGATGACATTTGTCTAATTTAATTTCTTGAAGGGAAATTATGTCAGTTATGGTGCAAAATGCGAAATAAAGCAATGTTAGATTTTCCTTTTAATAATAGTATTGTATCTTCCTTCTTCTTAAAAACAAAATGTGCATGTGTCCCAATGTGACTTAGGGTTTAAAAGTACTATCTGACAGTTGTGACAGAATTTAACGTAATTCCAAAATCCTTTTATGAGACTTTTATATAAAATTGTCAATAATGGAAGACCTGACCATCCAACCTTACATGTTGAAGCTGGAGTCTGACCCGGGTATTACACATGTGCATGAAACACATTGCGGTAACTCAATGCCGTAGAAGCAAGTTTTATTTAACATTATGCAGTTTCCCTTGGAAACCATCTACAACTTCATCTTCTAGATGACAGCTGGACACTGAATGTGACGGAGAATTTTCCCTCTGTCAGAAGCTCTTTGCAGGCTGGTCACATGCGCTCGCTCATCTTTTCTGTGCTGCATAAATCCCATCGAGGCTCCGCCCTTCCTTCTCCTGAAAGAAGGCAAAGTCAGAGGCTGGACATATGGTGACAGTGAAGACTTGAACACATGGTATGCATGCACTCACAAGCGCATAGTGAGGTGAAGATGCATTGTGCAGACGTGAACATGCTGTGCCATTTAATTTAATGCTGTGCCTTCGAGGACGTGCTCTAATATTTTCCATCTTTTCAAGCTTCTTCCTCTTCTTCAAGTCTCTTTTCTTTTGCTCTCCCACGTTCCTGCCACCTCTTAATGCTCCCCATGTCTCATTGGAGGTGAAGGGCTCTATCCAATATTCCCCTCATCCTTCCATCGTCGTTTTTTTCATTTCCACTCTTCCCTGCCTCCCCTCCCCGAAGGTCATGTTTCAAAAGACCGCCCTTCAAAGGTGTTGCTGTGAGGAAGGATGGCCTACCTTCCTCTGGTATCAATGCATTTCACATGAATTATGCGTGGGCGTTGTGGTTTCATTTTGCACGAGTGGCAAAAAAATATTTTCTTTTCAGAATCAAAGGTGCCATGGAGAAGCTTGTAGAGATGATTTTTCAGACAGGTTGTCCTATGTGTATAACACAGATCCCCACAGACCTTCTGTTCATCTCCCACAGACAGGTGCTCATTTTAGGAGCTGTCATCCTGTCAGATCCAAAAGGCTTTGCTTCATAACGACCCCCTTTCCACCTTCTCCTCTGTCAATTGCCGTCTGTGTTACCGAGGTGCAACAGTATGTGCGTATTTGTCTAATATGGGCTTCAAAGGTTAAAGGGAGCCATTTCCTAGAGTGCAGCAACATGGAATTTTGATTTGTGTGAGGAGATTTGTGATCAGAGATGAAAGAAAGAACATTTCAGTTTGATACTATGTTGTTTTTTCTTTAGGTTTTAGTTCCCAAAATCAGTACTCATTACGAGGTAATGACGAGGTCGCCGAGGTGGTCAAAAAACTACTCGGTGGCAGGGCCCTGGGGGTGGATGAGATCCGCCTGGAGTTTCTTAAGGCTCTGGATGTTGTAGGGTTGTGTTGGCTCACGCGACTCTGCAATATCGCATGGACATCGGGGCAGTTCCTCTGGATTGGCAGACCGGGGTGGTGGTCCCCCTATTTAAAAAGGGGGGCCAGAGGGTGTGCTCCAATTACAGAGGGGTCACACTCTTAAGCCTCCCTGGAAAGGTCTATTCAGGGGTCCTGGAGAGGAGGGTCAGTCGGATAGTCGAACCTCGGATTCAGGAAGAGCAGTGTGGTTTTCGTCCTGGTCGTGGAACACTGGACCAGCTCTACACCCTCAGCAGGGTCCTGGAGGGTGCATGGGAGTTCGCCCAACCAGTCCACATGTGTTTTGTGGATTTGGGGAAGGCGTTCGACCGTGTCCCTCGGGGGGCCTTGTGGGGGGTTCTCCGGGAGTATGGGGTACCGGGCCCTTTGATACGGGCTGTCAGGTCCCTGTATGACCGGTGTCAGAGTCTGGTCCGCATTGCAGGCAGTAAGTCGGGCTCGTTTCCAGTGAGAGTTGGACTCCGCCAAGGCTGCCCTTTGTCACCGATTCTGTTCATTACTTTCATGGACAGAATTTCTAGGCGCAGCCGAGGTGTTGAGGGGATCCGTTTTGGTGGCCTTAGGATCGCATCTCTGCTTTTTGTGGATGATGTGGTCCTGATGGCTTCATCAGATCGTGATCTGCGGCTCTCGCTGAAACGGTTCGCGGCCGAGTGTGAAGCGGCCGGGATGAGGCTCAGTGCCTC
Organism: Poecilia picta; assembly: GCA_033032245.1. Classification (NCBI taxonomy): domain Eukaryota; kingdom Metazoa; phylum Chordata; class Actinopteri; order Cyprinodontiformes; family Poeciliidae; genus Poecilia; species Poecilia picta. The sequence continues at coordinate 17,062,229 of CM065367.1, forward strand.
CAAATCCGAGGCCATGGTCTTGAGCCGGAAAAGGGTAGAGTGCCTTCTCCGGATCAGGGGGGTCGTCCTGCTGCAAGTGGAGGAGTTTAAGTATCTGGGGATCTTGTTCACGAATGAGGGAAGAAGGGAGCAGGAGATCGACATGCGGATTGGGGCAGCGTCTGCCGTGAAGCGGCGCTGTACCGGTCCGTCGTGGTGAAGAGAGAGCTGAGTCAAAAAGTGAAGCTCTCGATTTACCAGTCGATCTACGTTCCCACCCTCATCTATGGTCATGAGCTTTGGGTCATGACCGAAAGAACGAGATCACAGATACAAGCGGCCGAAATGGGTTTCCACCGCAGGGTGGCCGGGCTCTCCCTTAGAGATAGGGTGAGAAGCTCGGTCATCCGGGAGGGACTCAAAGTAGAGCCGCTGCTCCTCCACGTCGAGAGGAGCCAGTTGCGGTGGCTCGGGCATCTGGTCAGGATGCCTCCTGGACGCCTCCCTGGTGAGGTGTTCCGGGCACGTCCCACCGGGAGGAGGCCCCGAGGAAGACCCAGGACACGCTGGAGGGACTATGTCTCTCGGCTGGCCTGGGAACGCCTTGGGGTTCCCCCGGAGGAGCTGGAAGAAGTGGCTGGGGAGAGGGAAGTCTGGGCCTCCTTTCTGAAGCTGCTGCCCCTGCGACCCGATCCCGGATAAGCGGAAGAAAATGGATGGATGGATGGATATATATATATATAAAACATAAATTTCTGTGAGTGAGTTTATTTTGTTTATTTTTTGTAAAATGTGCTAATTGAATGGAGAATAAATCGCACCATGTTTTAAATACCAGTTTTGGATATTTTAGAATGCCTTGTGTTCCAAGCCAGCTTGTTAACGGAGTAAAACTGACCAGCAGGGATAGTGGTCTTTGTTGGGGTACTCAAGTGTTGGTGTTATTGGTCTAAGCCAATAAGGTGCAAGTTTGACAGGCTACTTAAAACCAACAACATTTTGCACTTTGGAACACTGCAACAAACTTTCTGCAGAGTAAAATTCAAGGATGGATTCGTTAGCAGCTGAAAGAAAGCAACGTGGAACGTGAAAATGCATCTTGAAGTCAACGGGTGTACAGCGGTTACTTTGGACATGACAACCTCCACCAGTAAGACACTGATGAAAAGAAAACAACAGCAGGATGTGCATTCAATTCTGCAGGAATACTTTTCAGTTTTTTGTGGCTTAAAGGGAAGAGAAAATATTTACATCCATGGTGTAAAACTTGATATATAAATACATTTTAGATATGCATTAGAAAAATAAAACAAACCTACTGTAGTACAATCAGGTACAGCTACTCTTTTTAAAATGCCAGTCCTAATATGTGGTGAAAAGAAATTCAACCAGGCACAGCAATGAATACTAATTAGAGCGATTTTCCCTGTAAATTTTACAAACCACAATTCTACAATCCCCTTTGTGATAAACTACAATATAAATTAAGACTTTAAAAAGAAAAATAGACTTGAGCAGCATCTACACTAGCGTAAATAAATTAAGGATTTACTGGGGGGTTGCGATAAGTTGTCAAAGATGCAGAACTGTTGTTTTTAGAACACGATTACGATACTCTGCACTAAATAATTTTTTGTGAAATGTATTGAAGCAGCGTATTGAAACTAGACTGGGATAGCTTTGATAGGCCATGTCCATTGTATACTTTTTCATCTGCTACTCTGCACCCTGTGCATGACCTGTCATGGAAACCTGCACAGTGCCATTGGAATGCAGATTTGGGCCTTCCCTGCCCTGTGCTGCATGACTGCGGCTGGGCTGAGCACTCTGATGATGGCCAGAGGGGTGGGATGGGGTGGTCTTGGACAGTATTCATATCTGGGCCAAATGTATTTACAAGTCACCAGATCTGCACAAGAGTCAGAGGAGGTTTTTGCACACATGAACCAGCTTCGCACCAGACTGGGATCATGAGCCTTCCTTCCTGACATCTGCAAAAATTGTTTTGGCTCTGATTCAGTTGGAGTCTGGGCAAAATCAGGCAGGAAATCAAATAAAAACTCCTGTATCTGTGCCACATCTGGGCCAAATGCAGTATTTTTATTGCACCTGTGGATCACAACCAGCCCAGATCTGTTGCAGATCTGTAATCCAGATCCAGACCAGGTAGGGTTGTTGCTGCTTTTAACACCCCGAGGTAGCTGATCAAGTATGAGGACAATTCTGAAATTTTGAAATCTTTTTTTTTCTCACTAAATGGAACATTTATATGGTCTGTTTGGTGAATTGCATGATTGTTTGTTGCAGAACACCAGAGAAGAAACAGCAAGCAGGTAGATTGGGGACAAAGATGTAGATAGATTTAAGCAGGGTTGGGTTATAAAAGCAACGTCCAAAAATTTGTTTTTTACTTTTCACAGATCACCATTTACAAAATTGCGTGGCACAACTACAAACCTACTAAGACCTCAGCTTAAATGAGAAAAACAGCCAAGAACCCAGTGTTAACTTCAAAGGAGTTGCAGATGTCTGCTGCTCATGGGGGAGAATCTGTTAGATTAAAGCTATAAATCATGCTCTAATCAAATCTCCCCTTGCTGGAAGAGAGACCAGAAGAAAACTGCAAGACTCTGTTTGGAGGCCCTCATAATTTTTCAAATGTTTCCATTAACCAAACAAGATCTTGTTGGCACAAACATTATTGTGCTTTTTGATTTTGAATGAAAGTAAATGCTTCTTCCCCACTGTGATGTAAAAACCAAATTATTTATTATTTTGGAAGCAAGCGTAGTTCAGCGATAAATAGCGATTAATTTTGTGTCGACTAACATTCTTTAATCATATAGAGAAACACTTTTTTCTGAATAAAATGCAATATGACAGATCTGGGTAGAACAACAAGAAAAGAAGACAATTCCCAAGGCTCAGTTTGATTAAATATCTTATAAAATGGACATTTTCCCTGGACAAGGTTTTTTTGTGACTAATACCTCCTCCTGTTTAAATGCTGCCTTAGGGCTTTTCCAGTTGTCACAAGCGAACAGATATTGGTTCTTTCTGAACAGGTTGCCAATGTACAGTACACCAGGGACAACACAAATGAGACAAACAGCCGTGCACACACACTTTTACGCCTACCTTACATTCGGAATGACCAATTAATCCAACATGAGGGTTTTGAACTTTGGGAGGAAACCACTGCACCTGGGGGAATGACGACCCAAAATAGTGGTGCAAACTATGCAGAAACAAATACAAATCTCCAGTTTGACTGGAAATCTTCCATCTGTGAGGTCAAAGTGTTGAACTAAAAAAAAAACAAAAACAGCACATGAAATTCATTACATGAACAGGTTTGTTTTCAAAAAGATATAAAAAGTTTACTAATTTTACGTTTTGTAATACATTCTGAGTGAGATGTTAGGATCTTAACAAATGTCAAAATAAATCTCAGGAGAGGAATCTAACCAGAAGATAACCTAAAATTTTAGCATGTAGGACCGCTTAACTTTGCAGAGTGTTGGTGTCGAATGCTGACTGACCCATGCCAAGTTCACACAGTTTCTATTCACATCTAGTTCAAAATCTAAACCAATTTAACAAACCTGAACTAGTTTGATTCTACACAGATTAGTTTCTGTAAGACAACTTAAGACTTAAAACATTCTGTTTGTGAAGATACAAAAATATTATTTTCTTTGCTTTTTTTGGCGTTTTGACCATCGTAAAAGTTGTCGAGCAAAATACCCCGTATATGCACGAGGGTCAATTTATTTATAATAATCTAAATCTCATTCCATCTTGTCTTTGTGTGTGGTCTCCTCTCATGAGCTGGATGCTTTCTTTGATTGCTATTTACGGTATATAGATTGAAATAATTTAACAGATATGAGGACCTCTGCAAAAAGGCAAAAACAAGTTTGTATTTTACTTTTGCCGCATTTTCAGATGGATTGAATTACTTTTCATTTTTCTTTCTCTCTCTCTCTCTTTTTTTTTTTTTTTTTTTTTTTTTTTTTTTACAAAGTATGGCTTTTATGGATGAATGACAAAAAAGCAGCCTCATGAAGGACAGGTTCATGTCCTTCCAGCAATCCTTTATTCGTAGGGTTTCATCTCTAGAGATGATGTCTGCATGACCTTGGATGGTAACACAAAAGGAGTTCGGGGACTGAGTCGGGCAGAAGATGCGATAAGAGGCGTGATGCGGCTTCTCTCTTCGTTATATAAGGCCTTCAGTCTCTTCCTCCTCCTCCACGCTCACCTGAGAAATCTAAGATATAAAAACTCAGTTTTCATAGAAATAAACTTGCACATATAACAGCTACTGAAATGAAAAGCACCTGATGGATGAAATGCATCAGGGGATCTAGAGCTTCAAGTTTATGCCATGACCAGAATAAAAGTTAATTTTTGCCTTCACTATTTTCTGGCAACCTTGACAAAAGATTTTGCATTTTTTGCAACATCTTATGTGACCTTGGTGTAAATACTACTCAAATGAAGTCCATATTTGTGTGTTATTAGAAATAAAACAAGAAAATTATGAGTTTCTTAAAATAATGTAAAATTTTCAATGTATTAATGAAGGAATGCATCTTTAATGACAGTCTTTTGTTGTGATTAGAGGGTTTGTTCAGAGGTTGGTTATTGGCAGTCAATGTGAAGTTGACTTTTCAGTATTGTGAGGACTTAGGAGAGAAATTTCCATTTCTTTCCACTGTCTTGAAGTGTAACATCGCAAATGCAGTTTTGTGGATTTTGTGTTTCAATATCTAAAATCTGAATTTGAGATGCAACAAGGTGATTTCCCATCCCTGATTTTCTTTTTGTTTTGCTTGGACTTTGCAACCGCAATTTAAATCACAATGTCATTCATTATCTATATTTGGAGTAGAGGAAATGATCCTCTGTGTTTGAGAGATTAGTCACTATTTAGCTGAATTATGCCAAAGACGAGACAAGATTTTTTTTATTTAGCCATAGATATATTTTTAACATACCATTTGCATCACAATCAGCTAAGTAAATTTAAACAGCGGATAGAATTTTGAACCACACATTATTACTGAGGTTTCCAAAACATGTTTCCAAATCCAATAAACTCAAAAACATAAGACTGTTGGCAAAAAAAAAAGATTAATCAGAAACTTTTCTGTAATTCATTTGACCTTATTTGTATCTACTGAAATCTCCTGCAGATATTTTCCTTGTTCACATTTTCAAACTATTGGCTTTTCTACGGCAGGCTAGAAAAGGCACCACATGACTGAAACCACAAAAGCATGAAATGGCAAAGATGCAAAGTGAACCAGTGAAAAGGTGACATATTTCTGTAGACATCTCTTTTTTGCCTTATTTTTTATATTCTATGATTCTATAAAAATAGCCACCTTAGCCTTTTCGTGCCATGAACTCTTCCACTCTGAGTCTTTTGGTTATCACCAAAATGATAAACTTCACATTTCTCTTTGCATTTTTGGTCAATGTCTATGGTGCTTGGGTGTGATTAGAATTGAGCCTCTGCATCTTTATAGTCGAAGACTGGAAACTGCAGCTCTGGTTGAGTTATATAGTGTCAGACTAGAATACAGAGTTTGTGTGTGTTTTTTGACACACTGCCAGATCAAATATACTTCCATGTAGCTGCTTATCACCCCCCTGCCATTTGAGCCAAAGAAAAGGGGGAGATAACAATGTGAGCTGCAGTATGGATGGATGTGTGGCATTAAAGTTTTATGTGGGTTTCATTAGTTGACATGTCCCTGAGAGGCCTACACTCTCAACTAATGCACTGACATGTTATTGGGTTTTCTTGTATGATCAGTTCCTTATTCATGCAGTGAGCCAAAGACGGATGATGCTGGAGTGCAAATTATAAAGGCAAACCCTTGGAGTGCATGCAGATTTGTGCACTGCAGTAAAAACCTTGTGGTGTGAGCTCAGATAATTGCGTCTCTTCTCTTCCACTGTCATGTAAATAGTTTTTGTAGATTTTACTCACAATGAATGAATATTTATACACTGCAGCCCTTCTCATTTGTTTAAAGCTTGCTTTGAAGTTTGATGCATGACAGGCTGAAAGTTTGCAGATAAACCATAAATAAGCAGAAATGGTAAAAGTGCTCAGAGTTTCGCCTGGCTACAGACCTCTGAAATTTATTCTGGCTAAAGTTTCAGACATGCTTTTAAAAGCAAGCAATATTTTTTTTTGGATTGGTGGCACCAAGCAAGGCTGAATTAATGAACAAGCTTGTGCTGGTGGCAGAATTTTATTTATTTCTTTTGTAATTCCCTCCCCTGGTTCCAATGAGATTTGTTCGCGTAATCTCAGAAATTATGTGAAAGAAATATGATGTGGAAATGTAACCGATGATCTAACAACTTCCTCAAAATCTTTCTATGTGTTTTATATCAGTTGTAAACTGTATTGTGCAAGTGCATATGTAGTTATAAATTAAGGACTAATACTTTATTGCAGATAAAAATTTTATAGCATTTAAAACAGAACTTGAATGACTTAAGACACAAAACATTGTTCGCCTTAAATTTAGTAAAAAGTAACTTTTTAAATTATTTTTTTTTTTGCTTGTTACCGGTTAAAAATCATTACAGTTTCATCTGCTACAACTCAAACAGCCAGTGGCCTTTTAAAATATGAATGCATTCTGGGTATTTATACTTTCAGTCAAATCTTCCTGTATTTCTGACCTGAGGCTCAATAAGAGTTTGAAAACGGAATGCATCCCGGTGTGTGCCGATGTGACAAATAAAAGAAATCCTTTGATCTCACCAAACAAACCAGCCTGCCAATAAGATCGTTTTTATGCTGCGTGTTTACAGCTGCTGAATAAGAAAGAAGTGTCTGTCTAGGAACATTATTTAGATGGATATAGTCTTTAGAGATGTAGCAGTAAATGGTTTAGTACTATAAGTAATCTTTTATTGTCAAATAAATAATTCCCAGTACACCACAAAACCCATTTCAGTTTTTCTCAGTTTATTAATACAGCAAAAGATCATAGTAAAAAGTGCATTTATGGCACTTATGGCTCAAATAAATGTAATTATACTCGGACTCAGTCGTTTAAAACAACGTGCCTAATGGATTCAGTTTCAGGGAATCTCTCATCCTGATAAAGCCTGAGTTGATGTCCAACAAGAAGCCTCCTGGTGAATGATTAATTTAAGACTGCTTTATACACATAATCATGATTATGACATGATTTTACTACCTTTTAAAAATGGTGGCACAAGGACTTGTTGACAGCATAGGGATGAGTTAGATCATGATGAAAATGAATGGGTTATAAATAAAACTCTTGTGGTTGAATGTTATATTTGTTTGTTTGAGCCTGCTGGTTTCATGAAAGTGAGTGAAATAATGTAATGGTTATGCGGACATTGTGAAAATCATAAAACATAATTGTGATGATAAAATTACTTGGTAATTATAGCAGCATTAAAGGGGCATTTCAGATTTTATGAAAATGGGCTGGGTTAAAATACCTTATCTATAGAGTCAATGTAGAGTTACTTATAGAGGATTTCCATGTTTAATTTAAAACATCTGAAACAGGATTTCAAGTTTTTGATTTTGCTTTGATTTAAACTAGAAACCTGTCATTTTTACCCAGTAACCCTAAAAAGCTGCTTGTGTATGTATTTCATTTCATTTAACACGCGCTTCATATCCCCAATCTGCCTCCAGATGAAGAGGACGAGTGATTTTTTTACTTAGTGGTGCCTTGACATTGGTGGTTGACCCTTATGTGAAGTGATTATCCTGTAAGTTGTCAGCCTGCATCACCTGTCTCTGAGACTCTGCGGCTCTCTTGTCGCTGGGCCGGCGCTCTTTGCCATCAGACATGATCCCTGTCGCAGAAGGAAGTCGAGTGTAAGACTTTGGCTCACTTTTAAGGCACTTCCACAAGCAAGCCACTGTGTGCTTATAAAGTTCTTTTGACTGTCAAATAAACACAGGGCATCGTGTGTTTAGGTGGGTAAATTATTACGCGTTTACAATTCTGACTGTGTCATGTGAGAGCCGCCGTCTTTAGCAGGCCTGCAGTACTTGGAACCCGAAACCCACGCACATTAAAGTTAAGACACACGTACTCGCACATTTGTCGCAGCCCAGTTTATACTTGCACTCTTCCACTATTGCCTGCTAAAGTGCACCTTGGAAAACATCTGACAGATATAGCTTAGCGCTTTAAATATAGAAAGGGATACACCGATGAAAACCTACACAGCTATTTAAGAGGAAACACAGACATCACATCTGTCACATGTTGTACTGCTGACATGATTGCAGTTGGTAACAAGTATGACTCACTCTCAACCTCTACGCTTCTAATTCATAAACCTTAAAGTAATAGCAGTGATTACTGTGGTAGCAAGTACACTTCAACACATGCTGAGTTTTGATTTTCTGAAAAAATTATCCTAACCCTTTCAGAAAGAGAGAAGGAAGACGGGGTGGAAGGTGGTGGATGGGCTGTTAACAGCTGAATAACTGGGTCAGTTTAAGATCACGGTGTTTCTTATCTCTTCAGCTCATCTCTGGGTGTTCACTGTTATCTGCTCGACTTTTCAACAACCGTTCAATTCTCAGCCCGTTTCCAGCCCTTTATTCCTACCCTTATTTTGCTTCTGCTGCCGGAGTAGGAGCTTATCTTCAAGGAAATGTTAATTTTCTCTTAAGTACTCCACAATGTAATGTCCTAAAGAAATAAATGTGTTGTCAATTTGTGTGTTATCCTTAAAATTGTGGCTTTAGATATTAAAGATGTCAGACGTGGAGCTTCACTAAGAAAACATAAATTTGTTGTTGGATGTCTAGATACTTGGTGGTTTGATTTTATTGTTTAAACAGGTTCTGTAAAATTTGAAAGCTGTTTAACATTTTATTCCTCAATTACTGCCACACTAGCAGCACAATTTCCTTTTATAAAATTTGAACCTGATTTATGTTTCCACTTTGTAAGGGTGTAAAAAAATGCATCCAACTCATCAGGTTTTTCTTTTTTTTTTAAACAGATAAAGAGTTTATGAATATTAAACTGCAAACAAATTTCTATTCAGTGGGGATTATCTAGTCATAGTTTGGTTTAAATAATGAACTAGATGATGAAATGCATCCCATTGTTTAAAGACTCATTAAGGAAATGCTACCATTTGTGTTGTTAATGTTGTAATTATAGGACAACCACTTGCAGTGTTGTAATTGCACTGTTTTCATTTGGTGCGTCTCTCTGTCACGCTTTCCTTTTTCTGTAGAGTTCCAAAATATAGCAATTTAAAACTGTTTAAATATGGTAGTGAAGGAGTGTTGTGGCCAGACAATAGTTTGGCTTGCTAATAAAAAGTTAGAGTAACAGACATACTGCAGATACAGGGTGTGGATTTTAAATAAATCCCTTATCTTCACTTTTTGAGATTTGCATCAACCAAGTCGTATGACTACATCTTAAAGATGGATTTGTGCTGCCACACACCTGAATCAAATGGCTAAATTACTATCTCAGCAGATTGTCAAGTTCTGTAGAGGCCTGGTAGAGAACCAGGTTGCAACTACAGAAAAAGTTTTTAATTTGTTGAGTACTTGCACTGCCACCGTGTCCCTGGCACCATTGGTAGTGTTATATTAGAAATAAACAATACATGACATTAGAGAATCCACTATAGGATTTGTAATTTTTTTTAGCAACATATTCATTTTCTCGGACATTCCTGAACATACAGAACTCATTAACAATGCCCAGTTTGTGTTAATTCAACTTGACTTTCGTGTTTCTTTTTTTATATATATGGTATTTGAATTATACCATGCCCTCTAGTCTATTTATACCTTTCTGACTTTCTCCTATGAAATATGACTGGTATTAGAACAGTGTCCTGTTTGAGCATTCACATTGTCTTCTTTGTGTGTAGACCATCATTGATGTCGTTGGTTCAAAAGGTTTAATTTCTACCTTCCTCAGTCCAAGTGGCAAACCATAAAACATTTAGTAGGATTGTTGGTGTTTATTTTATACATTGTCCACAATGCATTGAATGAATACAAAGGAGAGCCGCATGAAAGTAATCAATAATGGACGGCCCAATCAAAGGGGACAGTGGGCTTCTTTTGTGAGATGGCTGAATGGGAGGAAGGGCCGCTGGGGAGGAACCATTATGAGTCGCTCCACTGCTCAGCTGTTGCGAAGATGATGATTGTTATGGTTGCAATGATGATGGGGATGTGACATCTCATTTTGGCAAGATGGCTCTGCTGGAGGGGATTGCTGCACAGTCCTTGAGCATGATGGCATTAGAGGCTGCTTTTTGCGCAGATTGAGTTTTAAGTTTGCAACATAATATGTGAATACTTTCTCGTACCCCTGCTTCTTAGTTAAACTCACTGGTAATAGAGGTATGTCTGCACATGCTCAACTTTCCATCATACTTAAAATTTTTAACAATCCAAGGATTTACTCAACAGGATGTTATGGATGCTGTTCCATACTTGTCAACCATCCCCAAACACTATGAGTTAAGCACTGCTGAGCATATTAAATATCTGTTGTAGCTTCACCTTATGTCAGTTGATCTGACAGCTGTGTGTCCCCTTTTATTTAATTTGTTTTTTATGCTTTCTCATTGTGCTGGATTGACTGGGTTCAGTAGACCGTATTTGCTGACATATAGGGGGCATTTATTATTCATTGCATGCTTTATGAAATGTCTAGGGTCCTACAGCCGGCAGGAGGTAAAGTAGGAGGTAATGCACTATTTAATTACAGAGGCTGTAACTACTGTTGTGGATTGTGTTCGATGCTGCTGAACACAACTCCTGTCTTACTGACCACCACATTAATCAGCATATTTATAAGATTAATGCCACTGAGTACATCAAGTAATCTTTCCTTTTTGTTCTTCTTTCCTCAGGTGGTGTTAGTCTTTGCTCTCAGCATTGGAGCCCTCGGAATATACTTTATAGACTCCTCAGAGTAAGTATCTCCAAGAGTCAAGTCACTACTCATTCTATATTCTTACCAGTGAACTGATCTATTATGATTTACAAATAGATTTATGTGTGCTGAAGATTTAATGGATATATTTTCACCACTGAAAGGATGCATGTTATCATAAACCCATATGCGTTTGAGGTTTTGTCAATGGGAGGCCTATCAGTTTCCATGGCAGCAGGGATACTCGGTGTATATGTTGCAAAGGCAGCTCCGTGTGTGTGTGCAGGACTCTGGATGTTGTCAGTTTATGTGAATCCCTTGCTGGCGCTCGCCCAGACACAGATTGCAGTCCTGGCGTCTCTCCCATACCCATTGCAGCTAGTTTTTCAACATATTGACTTATTTTCTAGCTTTTAGAGGGATAGCTTGGATTTTAGGATTCTCACTGTCTTTGTCGGCCTGTCGTCTTTGTCACCTCTGCAGTGTGTGCCACAGTGTGAAAAGTCAGAATACAGCAGCAAACAAGAGACGCTTAAATCATTTTGTTCATTCTAACTCCTTGTAATAGGTGGTGAGAGAATGTGTGCAGTGTGACTGTAATTGCTGCCATTGAAGCCACTTGAGTAGGCTGACTGAGAGACAGAGGAAACACAGACTCTGCTGTCATGCCGTGCTAGTGTTATGAATAAGCATAATACAATGCTTTGCAAAAATATTCATATCTCTTCTACTTTCTTAGCATTTTGTCACATTACAACTTCAGATATCAATATATTCTATTTAGATTTTATTGGATAGATCAAAAAAAGTAGAGTATTGTCACCGTTAGACATGGAGCTTGAGTTACGATGGAGAAAAGAATGGGCACAATTACTATAAAAATGTTTTAATAAATATAGATGCCTGCCACACTTTTCTGACACTTTTATCTGCAAAACGTCATTTGAATGCTATATCTAAGCACTACTACTGTTATGGTCAATCATTTAAAATTCTACTGCTAAGTCGCGTTATTTTTTTCTAAAAAAAGCGTTTTTAAGGGATGTATAATTTGACTAATTTTGAGCTGCAACAAAATTAAAGAAAACTAACTTTGAGTTATAGAGAAACATCATGATAAGCCATTGAGATCTGTTTCACTTTTTCTCCGATCGAGGGCAACAGGTTTGCTTTTAATGAAAGTATCTAAAAAATATAACTTATTGTACTTTGGAATTGACTTTATTGTATTTACTAAGCAAAACTATTAGTATTTAATGCATCATCTGTCGTTTTTAAAGTTTTTTATTATTAATTACCATAACATTATCAAATTATAAACTAGATCTATAAAATTCCTTGTTTTTGTTTGTCATCAGATTTATTTCCCTCTTAGATGATGTGCAGGACTTTGCAATAAAAGTCATATGCACATTTTTGTGGCATGTTTTCACTTTAATTGGGAGTCTTTAAGCTGTGAAATTATGTCCTGGAGCAAAGTTAGTCAAAGGCACAGAGAGATACTGTGTAAAATGTGCTGAAATAAATCTAAATTACAGTCCAGCTTGTTCAGTCTTATCTCTTAGCACCAGTGAAAAAAATATTTTTAGCATGAATATAGTCATCCTTTGTACCTCGGGATAAATCCTGGCTCGCTTTATGTAGTCTGTAATGGCTCTACCTTTGTTGTCATTTGTCTGTGATGCGATATTTCTTCCTTCCATCTTGGGAAAGTCTTTCAATTCACTTTCAAATAATCAAACAATGACTTAAAAATGTTTTGAGTCGAATCTTTTTTATCTAAATCATGAACCATAATCTTAAATGATTGGTGACATGGTTACATTAATTAAACCACAGACGGAGCAGTGGTGGACTGTTCAGCCAGGTTGGCAGTTCTACCTAAGAAACACAAAAATACAACAAAGATGGATGACTGAAAACATAATGTACCACATATAACAATTAACATATATAGAAAGTGATGATTGTTAACATAAAGCTTTGATTTCTGTCTGTAATGTTTCTTTTTGGTTCTAGATCGTTACAGGGTGTATTTACGTGTGACTGGGCTATCCAGAGGCACTTCCCTGATCTCTTGTGCTCCCATTGAGACGAGGTGCCTCATCATAATGATTAGGTCAAGCTTGTCACTGGGATGTGCACATGCTTCTGTGTTGGAAACTAGAGATTCATCCCACCCTGGAGGTTTTAAACATCACTAACACGCCAAAGCTTGCATTATACACTTGCTTCCATCAAAGCAACTTAAGTTTTGATGTAATTGACTGCATGTGCACAGAAACCAATTTTATTTTCACCCGTTAAACAGTCCAATGTGTGTCATGTTGACTGCTTTCATGAAAGGTTGGTTGGTTACAAATAAGAAAATGATGTTTAACACATTTTCTTTCAGTATTATTCATACTCACAAGGTGAACTGCTTCACAGATGACCTTCTCCCCACTCAGCCTCCTTTGCTAATAAATGTTAATGACTGAGCAATCAATAGGCACAGATTTATAGGTCGCTCTTTTAATGGAAGGAATTACTCTCCCAAATACTGAAGGCGGACACTCTCCTGGAACAGGCAGCCTCCATTGGTTTGTCTACCAACAACCAATCTGCTATTTTAGCCATTGGATTAAATGCAAATCATTCTGAAATTGTCTGGAAAAAAGGCAACACTAATGGGAGGGAGTGGTTGAGTGCTGAAGAAAGAGACATTTGGGGAAAATAGGTGGCATTGATTCACACCTTGGTTTCTAAATATTTAAATATAAATATGTATTTTGTATTCCTACTTCAATAGAGCACAACCACTCTCCCTACTGTTCCCACCTTTCTGCAGGGTGCTATCCTGGTAGCAAAAAAAACACAGGAAACTTTTCTGCCAGAGCACATCGACAAACTTTAAATGAGGGGATTGTTAACTTCCAAGAAACAATATTAATATAAATGAGTTTCCCACTGTTTGTTTTCACAATGTGGTTGCTTATCACAGTACACTGCCTGTTCTGTCCTCTGCAGTACACTCCGCTTGCCAAACCGATTCTATTTTCACAGCGTTTTCAATGGGAGGATCGTGCGTCCTTACCCACCCACATCTGAATCTGCTTTAATACCTTGGCTCATCTTTTATCCTCCATCCCTCCTTTTTTCCTCCTCTGTGCTCCCATGAAACAAAGAGGAATGTAGGACAAAGTCTCTGCAGGCTGCTCCTAAAGGGATGCCCTTGTTCCTGCTCCAATTCAGTTTCTATTTCTCTCCCCTCTCGATCTCACTGTGCCACACATGCAGACCGTGTGTGTGTGTGTGTGTGTGTGTGTGTGTGTGTGTGTGTGTGTGTGTGTGTGTGTGTGTGTGTGTGTGTGTGTGTGTGTGTGTGTGTGTGTGTGTGTGTGTGTGTGTGTGTGTGTGTGTGTGTGTGTGTGTGTGTGTGTGTGTGGTGCGTGCGTGTGAACACTCTTGCACAGTCATGTTAAATGGCAGGAGTAGTTTTGTAATTTTTTTAAAAAATGCATTCAAGATACCTTAAAGGCAGCATCTCGTAGCTGTAACTCTACCTGTAGTGTGAGATCAATGACAGCTCTGAAAAAAGAAACAGTACTTAATGACTAATTAATGGAGTAAGGTGAGAAATATGGCAGAGGAGCAAGACATGCTCTGTAGACTTTCTGACGACAAATGGTAGCCCTGAGCAGGACCTTTCCGTCTTGGGTGCTGAGAGAATTTAGACGTGGGAAGAGAGATATTTTAATCTTTAAAAGAATGACAGGAGTTCATAAAAAATACAGAAGTGGAAGGTTTTGCTAAAATTGATGACTAATTGAATGAGGTGTAGTTTCTGAATGCTAGCAGTTTATTAGCTCAGAGCTATTTTCTCACTTTAGCTTTATGTCTTATCTACTAATTGGGTGTCAATTAACAGATTATAAGACGATTATTATGAAAAATCACAGCATTCACTTACTATTTTGGAACCTCTGTCTTTCTCAAAGTTAAAGAGGTTTTACCAAATGTTTTCATGGAATACTTAATTGAATTACAGGTGATGTCATTTGTTCTGTTACTGTCAATCCCTTGCAAGAAAACTCAAATTTTTTGCTTATTCTGATCCCTTTATCTTATCATTTTTGGGGGGTTAATGATGATCCATAAATCACAGAAATATTGACTGAGATTTTGGTGACAGCAGATGCTTTAGAGGTGATTCAGTTCAGTATGAGAAGCAAAGAGAATAATTTATCTGAACACCAGTGGTGAGTTTCTTTTTTACATTGAGCTTAAAACAGCATGACTGATTTTGGATGTCCACAGTCCAGATGGTGCATCTACACTGCAGTTCCAGCATAATAGTGCACCATGTACAGTGAATGATGCATATTGAAATCCATGCAAAATTATACAATCAGGTCTTAATCAACACATCATTGCCGTTTCTTCATCTTTTTTGTTGTTGGATAAATTTCACCAAAACCCCTGTTACCTCTACACTGGCCGCCTTTTAATATGCTATAGAAAATAATTTTAAGCTAAGTTATGTAATTTTAAGTTATGTTGATTAATACATAATAAACCATGTGGTTTAATTGTTAGACTTTTCTACTTCTTTAACTTATAACAGTGTCAAACTGACTACTCAGTACCACGGACAGCAGCACCCCACCAGACTAGAAGACTGGTGATGATCATTGTGAGCAAAAGAAGAAAACAACATAAAAATTTATAACATAGCTAAAATTGTTTACCTATTTGTGCAAAGTTTTTTAAATGCTCTTTCATGGATAAAAAATGAAATGACTAAGACTGGAAAACCCACAGCAAACCTGGATTCATTAACAGGTACTATTAAGAACTTTGTAAGGCATTTTAAAAACAGTGTACACTACAATTATGTGCGCTGTTGCCTGTGTATTTTGTTTAAATATGCATTGATGTATTGCTTTCTGCGTTGTTGCTTTACTTGGCGTATTTTTTATTTATTTTCATATTATTGGATACCTGTTGCTTGGTGTGGTACATAATTTTCTTCACTGTCCTGCACAAACATATTTTTCAGGTATAGACTATTGTTTAAAATCACGCCACTGACACATTAACGGCATAATTGATATTGAAAACAATTAACTCTTTCAATCAGTAACAACATTAAGACTGAGGCGTGTTGTTCTCTGAATGACCTATTTTATTCAGTATGGTGTGTTTACTTATCGAGAGAAGATTTTTGAATCTTATTACAGCAACAAAGCTGTAAATGATCTGATTTGGATAATTTCTTCAAGTACTGGTTGACACAAATTATTATTCTGAGTGAGAAACTGCAAGTCATAACTACAATTCACAGAAATAATACTTAAATAAAATATCCCACTTTGTGTGTAGTGATTTTATGAGTTTTACTTGAATTCAATGATATGTTAATTAACATAGATACATCTGTGTTATTGACAGATTCAACTGTTTTAGTTGAAGTAATTTTTTGCTTTCATAAAATTACCAGAAGTCAGACTAAAAATGGAACAAGACAATGTGTGCATGGGGTTTCCGTGTTTAATAATCCGCATTGCAATTTTTTGCTGCTTAAAGGGTTAGATGCTGTGTCTGCTAAATTATTTTTTTGTTTTGTTTTTAGCCACACTGCATAATGTCTGTGTTTGTTTTGGTGATGTGCTATTTTCATTCACAGAGTGCTTTAAATGACTCGGTAGGGGAAATGTCTGTAGTGGGATGCGAGCCATTTCAGTTCGCATAAAAATGGAGTCATCTATTTTTAGCATCCCTGCAAGACTTTTTTTTTGTCCACTAACCTTGTAGGCACTTAACTGTTTCTTAGTTTAGTAATGGTGCTTTGACCTAAATCAATCATTTAAGTGCAAATCTAGTCTCCTTTTCAGCTTCACCTCCTCCTCTTTTCAGTGTGTCTTACATGAGCAGGACTCATTCTTCTCAGAACAGCACATGAAAGACAAACATACGATCCTAAATATAATCATATTGGTATCATGTACTTTTTCTGCATGTTCCCCATTTGAAAGAATAAAATTTAACAATTGATTCAGTATCAAAAATGTGTGCAAGATTAGTAGAGCAGGAAGACATTTGTGCAGCACAGAAATGACTCTTATTTGGTGTGTGTTGTACCATGGTTGTGAGCATTAGTCAAGTGGGCAGCAGTGCGTTGTTATTGTTTGCTCGAGGGACGGCCTTTCTGTCGCTCCTGCAGCTATCCAAGGTCATGTCCAGGCTGACGAAGGACTGGCTCCCACTGACTGACTGAAGGTGTTTTGGGCTATTTTTGGAATGTCATCGTCAACACCGTCCGTTGTCCTTGAGAATAATGGGTTTTACCTTTCTGGCTGCATTTCTGGTCTTCTTGAACGTAGGACACAATGATGGGGAAGAATTGTGCATCCTAAAATAGATGCCCATGCTCCAGACAAAAACAACATGGGTGTCTGAAAAGTTTGTTTATGCTAACTGGGACACTGAATCGTCTTCTTCCATTGATGTTTGTTAGTACAAATGTGCTTAGCCTTTTTAAATCAGTTATAGATCTCATATCCTTAAGGGCTCTTCCTTTCCCATGCTCTTTTCCTTCTCTGGTGTCCTCCTCCTGTAAGACAGAATGGTGTAACCCCAGGCTGTGCCAGCACTTAAAGAGTAATAAGAACTGTGGCAGATCTATTTTCTGTAGGACACTGGCAATGTGTTGCCAGAGATCCTTTGTGATTGTAGAGTGTAAAGTGACATTGAAATCACACGTCGGCAACATGTCTTGTCTTACCTGTCCCCGGTTTGATAAAGGATTCACCTGAAGGAATGCAGTAACACAAAACACCTGGTTAGTATGACGTAATTTAAGCCCAGTAAATAAAGCTACATTTCGCATGCAGCTGATTTGTGTGCAACGTGCGTCACGTTTCTAGTGAAGAGTGGAAGTTAAACATGTCACTTGTTGACATTTACTTTAACCTTGATGATTAATTCATTGTATAAATACAACCCACATCTTATTTTCAGGGTAGCATTGTTTTTGTTTGTTTTTTATAGGACTTTAAGTCTTTGTAAGTGTATTTTTATGTGTTCCACAAACGGTTCTCTCACCCCCATTTAAACAAGCAGGTTATTACATTTACTGACATCTAGTGGCAGACTTGCAGATTGCAGCATCTCCTCAATATATGTAAAATAAATCTTGCTGGCATCTAAGGTTTTGAAAAATAATAATAATGAAAAAAAACAAAAACAACTCCACATTGTACAATACTCCCAACCCTTCCAATAGGACAGCACTTAGGTTTCCCATGAAACATTTCATAATGCTTAAGCATACAAAGAGAAGTAAAGGAAATTAATTATTCCCCCTTCTGCTTCATCTGTAATTCCTCACCGTTCTTAGACCTCAATTGTATACATTCACCATACGTTTTGTGCTGGAAGATGAAATAATGGTCCATTTTTTGTTTCCTGGCTGTGCCCTAAAGATCTTTATTCCAGATCTTGTAGTTTAGCCTTCATGATGGTATTTATTTACTTAATCCTGTTCACTTTGACCCAATATGAATAAAATAAAATAGGCAAAAAAGCCAAAGTTGTGAACCCATTTTCTTTTTCCAAAATCTATGAAGTTGTATGTGTAGAAAAAAAAAGAAAAAGGTTCAAATGCGTCCTTAAAAGCCCCAAATTACTGTGATGCTCATGTCTATGGGTTAATATAACTCCTGACTGGAGCTGTATATACTCATCTGAATGTGGAGTTGTATTAAAAATTGGGTCGGTTCTTATTTTTTCTTTTATTCTTGGCTCATATTATGAATGTCAGTGGTTTGAAACACACTCAGCTGCTCTGAAATAACAAGCAGTGAAAAACACCCACATGCTGAAATGATGAGGTTTTCCCATTGAGATCTTAATATAACAGAGAAACCACTGTGTACTTTTCCAAGTACTTTAGTTAATGATAAGCCCCAATGCAACATGTACAGAACTGAAATTAAATGTGTGTACTCGGTCTTATAAAGCAGAGCAGATTCCCTCAATCCTAGGGACCCTTCTGCTTTCTGCCATTATCTGTATGTTACCAAGAGTACTTTGGGTCACATGACTTAAGATTAGCAGTTATTCAGAATCAGGCCAGACCTTATCCTGAGGGGGAGCACAGCAGTGACCACTCCAAATAGTGTCTTCAGTATTCACCATCTGTGTGTTTGTGTAGAGATGGGTGTTTATGCGTGAAAATATGTATGAGTGTGTATGTATATATATATATATATATATATATATATATATATATATATATATATATATATACTGTATATATATATATACTGTATATATATATATATATATATATATACACAGTCCAGTCACATTAATGTGACCACCACGTACTTTCCACTTCAGAGTTAAATAACCAATCACAGAAGGCAGGTGGCAGCACAGTGCAGTTGAGCGTATATAAAGGGTGTGTGTGGGCTTCGGAAAACATTTCAATCGTTGGCGTAATGCAGAAACGAAGCGATTTATCCGACGTCCAAAAGGGCATGATCATTGGCTTTCGGGCCAAGGGTGGAAGCATTTCCGAAACGGCTGAGTTTGTGAACTGTTCGCGTGCCGCCGTGGTAAAAGTGTACCGTGCATGGCAAAATGGGACTGTCCAAAATCAACGACGTGGCAAATGTGGTGCACCACGGGCCATAGATGACAGAGGCGAACGACGGTTGCGGAGATGCGTTCGGGCAGATAGACGGGCTACCGTTGAGCAACTGACCACTAAAATGAACCAAGGGGCTACCACAAGTGTCTCCCAAACCACTATTCAGCGAACATTGCTGCGTCTGGGCCTCCGAAGCAGACGCCTGGTTCGTGCACCTATGCTGACTGGTGTTCATCGACGACGAAGGCTAGAATTTGCACGCCAGTACAGCAGCTGGACGTCCACTGAGTGGCGACAGGTAGCGTTTTCAGATGAATCGCGTTTTATGCTCCATCGGACAGATGGACGTTGGCGTATAAGGCGTGAAACCTCTGAAAGGAACCACCCTGCAACCATTGCAGGAACGGTCCAAGCTGGAGGCGGGAGCATTATGGTCTGGGGAATGTTTTCCTGGCATTCTCTGGGTTCACTGATTATTGTGGAAGGCACGATGGATCAATACAAGTACGCATCTGTCCTTGCGGACCATGTCCACCCCTACATGCGCATTGTTTTTCCTCAGGATGATGGCATCTTCCAGCAGGACAATGCGAGGTGCCATACAGCTGCCAGTGTACGTGCGTGGTTCGAAGAGCACCAGGATGAGTTTACCGTCCTCCCCTGGCCAGCAAACTCACCTGACTTAAACCCAATCGAGCATCTGTGGGACCATCTCGATCGAGTTGTTCGCGCCATGGATCCTCAACCGCGTAATCTAGCGCAGCTGGCCACGGCATTAGAGTCGGCATGGCTCAACATCCCAGAGAAGACCTTCAGGGACCTAAGTGACTCTCTTCCTGCACGTCTCGTAGCAGTTCGCTCTGCGAAAGGTGGTTATTCTGGCTTTTGACAGATGGTCACATTAATGTGACTGGACTGTGTATATATATATATATATATATATATATATATATATATATATATATATATATATATATATATGCCGTGTGCATGTATATGAAATAACTTGCAGAAAAGTACAGCTTTAACAATAATTTAGTAGGAAATATAGTTGGAGAGTAGATGGATCTGTGGCATGTTTGAACCTGAACAAGAATCAGTTTACAGAAATTGTGCCTCAATAGATTTTAAATGAATCAATTAAAATCAATTCATTAGTGTTATTAGTAAACTTTTAGACCAGTTGTTCAAATTAACCACAAATTTTATTTACATTTGTCAAATGTCTTTTTTAAAATCTTCATTTTGCCAATCTGATTTGTTTTTCAGTGGCTGCTGGTCATTTTCTCTTCAAGATTTAATATCTTTGTAATTTTGGTCAAAAAATGAATCTGCCTCAGGATAACAGTCTATTCTCAGTTTGACCATCAACTTTTTAAAGTAATTTTGCACATTCTACTCATTGTCAACGTAATGAAAAAAAAGACAAAACAAAACAGCAGAATGCAGTTATGAGGTATTTCGGTTTGATCAGAAGTCAACTCTGTTTGCATTCTTGAATCAACTGGAATGTATGTTTGCTGTTGTTTTTTTTAAAGAGTTTTATCCTGGGTTAAATAAAGGCTGAATAATTGGAATGCATGTCGTCAGGATTAATAATCATCAGATAAAATAATCAAATATATTCATCAATGTTCCAGTTATTTTTAATCAAAGGCAACTCTGAACAAGAAGTTTTCAGTCTAGGAGTGTTTCGTCTGTTTTCCAATTCATTGGAAGTCTGTGTCAGATTTGTGGTGCAAAAAAATGTAATGTTTGATTCTGGTTCTGTCGACGCCTCCCTCCTGGATCCGTTGCCCCTTCTCACCATCCATCAGCATGGATGGTGAGAAGGAAAAATTCATCTCCACTTAAAATTAACTCTGGTGCTATTGTAATTTTGTAATTTTTCTTTTTGCACCATGTTTTGCCAGTATTGTATTGATTATTTAAATGTGTGCATAGTGAGATGTGAATTGTATGTTTTTCCCCCCCTTCCTTAGGCTGTAAAAAAAAAAAAAACTTAACTGTTGCTAAGATTGATTTTTCTTTCTTGTTTTTACTCTGAAGGTCTTGCTAGTTAGTACACTTGTGTTAGGCCACTTGTGTTAGGCCACAATTGCATGCTTTAATAAAGCATGCAATTGAATGTGCTTTTAATATGAAAATTAAGTCTATCTTCTACCTGTGTAAATAATATTATGGTATAAACTTGTTTCTGTCTTAGTCTAGTTAGCACAAAAAACCCCAGCACAGATTGATTTGAACATACTGACTGGACTTCCTTAGGTGTCTATGGATTAAGCAGATTGCTGCTTTTGGAAGAGCAGAATTCCCCCATTACTTTGTAGCAAAATGCAATGATCCCACACCCAAAGGAACAATGGAGTGAGTTGATTACGGTACTTGTTTTGTGTTTAGACACTCACTTCCTAATGGGTAATCATCACTGTTTCTACAAAGGCACATATTTGGAGAGAACAAACGGATTACAAATAATTCTTCTCCAGCTTCTTTTTTTAAAAAAAGCTCACTCCTGGATTCTCTTTAGCTGAGGAAATATCCTTTATAATATTTGGGTTTGACAGGGACTAAATAATTCATCCATGCTGTTGCATCAAAGCAGCTTGGAGTTTCAGTTCTGTTCTTTTCATCTGTGTGTGATTGGCACTGCAATGAGGCTTTCATGTAACTCTCAGTCCTCGTCGAATACAAGCAACCATTACAATTAGTGGATATGCAGAAGTCTGGAATTTAATTATGAAATTTTGAAATCAGCATTTTGATTAAATTACTTGTACCAACCAGAGGTTGCTTAGTAACTTATAAGACGGTAACACTTTTTTCTAATCCACATTTGATGAGCATCATAATTTGATATTGCCAGCGTCATTTTATTTAAGCTCCTCTCAGTTTGGGTGTACAGTAGAAGAGATATGTTATTGGTTCATGAGCATTTGACCTGAGCATGATGTTCTTTTCTCTGTCTTTCTGCCTTTGTGTTCCAGTCCTATAGAATCCTGCCAGAACTTCTACAAAGATTTTACACTACAAATCGACATGGCCTTCAACGTCTTCTTCCTCCTGTACTTTGGCTTGCGGGTAAGCAGACACGCATGCATTCACACGCAGACCTGCACACACACACACACACACACACACACACACACACACACACACACACACACACACACACACACACACACACACACACACACACACAACACACACAGCATGCACATGCACAAGCACACACACACACACACATTCTTCGGTCAAAAGAAAAGTATTGGTGCTTCTCAGATTTTCTTTTCATAAATGAAAATCTGAAAAGTGTTGGGTACATTTGTATTCAGTCCCCCTATTATAAAAAAAACAACATAATTTGCCACAATTACAGCTGCAAGTCTGGGGAGTCATTTTTGAACATCTAGAGAGAGAAGCCCTTGCCCTTCATTTTCAAAAATAGCTTAAGCTCAATCAGAATGCATGGACTGAGTTAAGGGTTGAACTTTTATTGTATTTTATTGCAACAGCAACACATGTGACTTGTAAGTCAT
This sequence comes from Poecilia picta, assembly GCA_033032245.1. Classification (NCBI taxonomy): domain Eukaryota; kingdom Metazoa; phylum Chordata; class Actinopteri; order Cyprinodontiformes; family Poeciliidae; genus Poecilia; species Poecilia picta. The sequence continues at coordinate 17,085,340 of CM065367.1, forward strand.
TTGATCAGTTCAGATTCGTCCCCGTCTTTTCTGTGGTAAAACTTTAAACCTTACATTTTATGCCATCCTTTCAACAATAGGTGATTTATTCCCTAAGGTCAGATTTGTGGTGTGTACTACTAATGGGTATAATGATAATATTTCCCACCTTAGCTGTGGTTCTCTGCAGCTCCTCAGAGTTATAATTGAGCTTTTGACACCTTTTCTGATTTGTGTTCTCTTCTGTAGGTTGAAGCTGCTCTACATTATTTGCATTTCAGGGTGATGTGAACAAAACGAAGTTGTGAGATGTTTAAAGCTTGGGATATTTTTGTATTACACAATGCAACATTATCACTGACCATGTGTTGTTTTCTTTGGTGTCTGTGATGCTGGTTGTTCTCCACTGAGCCTCTCAGCTGGATTTATTAGTTAGGTGATTGCACTGGAGGGGATTTATGGCCAATAGAGTAAATGAGGGGGGAAATGGAAAGGATGGGGGGTTTAATTGAATATTCTGAAAACCATACTATTTTTGTCAGTCTATCACATAAATGACATACAGTGATATTCAAGAAGTAAGATAACTGAATTCAAGGCACTCTACACTGTATACTAATGTCAAATACAGAGGAGATGCCAATGCTGCCATTGTTCTACGCAAAATCTTTACCATCCTTCAAAAAGCTTGTTTTATTAATGTCCTCATTAATACATAATTCTGAGTTCTACATATTTTTGTCTGTAATAGTACACATTTAAATTCGGTAATCATGTGCAAGTGGTGTTAAAATCACTGTTTTATAGGAAATCCACATTGAATCATATATAAAGAGCCTCTACATTTTAAACTGGCACTATTGTAATGACCACAGCAGCCATCTAATTTTGCAAAAACAAGCTTGACATCCTGAATGAATGTATAAATAAACGCATAAGCTGCTTACACTGCCACTAGTTTGCACGATTCAGCAAATGTGATAAAGCTTTTGTCGTCTAAACAGCTCTTCACCATTGCTCAAGAAACAAACAAGTTTGAAAAACAACTGGGCTCTTTTTTTTGTGGTTTCCGTTTAAATAAAAGTAGGTTAGTTGCTATGCTGAGTAGCATTGTTGTCGCTTTTCTTTTCTGGCAGTTTATAGCAGCCAATGACAAGCTTTGGTTCTGGCTGGAGGTCAACTCAGTGGTCGACTTCTTCACCGTTCCTCCTGTGTTCGTCTCTGTGTACCTAAACAGAAGCTGGCTTGGTAAGTTTAAATATATATGGTGAGATTTAGCAAATCCTGTTTTCCCCATTCCATTTTTCTTTCTATCCTTGCATGCCCTCCTCTTTTTTCCATACCTCCACGTTTCTCCCTGAGCCTCCCGATCCTCCCGTCTGTCTCCCCTTTGGTGGGGGCATGTCTCTGAGGCCTTGTTGCTCGAGGCTGCAGTCAACTTTCCCTCATCATTGGAAGTGACAGGGCTAGGTTCCTCTGATGTTTCAGCTAACACAGACACAGCAGAGTGAAATGGATTGATGGGAGTGAAAGAATGGGGCTGTGGTTTTCTTGTTTGGTGTGTGTGGTGTGTGTGTGTGTGTGTGTGTGTGTGTGTGTGTGTGTGTGGTGTGTGTGGTGTGTGTGTGTGTGTGTGTGTGTGTGTGTGTGTGTGTGTGTGTGTGTGTGTGTGTGTGTGTGTGTGTGTGTGTGTGTGTGTGGTTTTAGATTATCTACTAGTTTTGTTAAGGAGTTGCACCTGTAATGCCTGAGATCAGTCAATAACTGCCCTCTAATGGCTTTATTCACACCCACACGGAAAATGCAAAGGCATGTGTGATCCCAGTATACACTGCTGAACTCACTCATAGATGAGCAGACTGGAAAACACCCTAACCTGCATTACATAACGACCTACTTTTCCCACTGTGTTCAGAGAACCATGACCTAAATTATACTGCAGAGAAAAGAGTTTCTTTCCAAGTCTGCTCTTTTTTTTTTTTTGAGTTCACTTTGTGTCTACTTCTGATAAGACGCTGACAAAAGCTCAGGGTTGATAATCAAAGATGCTTGAATCCAGCTCTTCTGTGATCACAGCATCTACATTTAAATGTTTGCCAATACTGATATTGTCTGATCTGCAGGGTGCTTTTACCTGAACATTTGGTGTTGTTTTTGGTCATAGTGTTATATGAATGGACCATGTTGGCACTGCATGTCAGTTCATAAGTTTAATATACAATAATCTTTAAAAAATGATTATTTCATGCCTACTTTCATGTTTTCAGCTACATAAATTCTAAATACGTATGTCCACAAATAATAATGGAGCGGAGCGTAAGTGAGAAATATTTGAAAATCTCCAACATCCAGTAACAAAATCACTTCATAATAGTTTTTTTTTTTGTATATCTTATTACTTATTCACAACTAAAAGCTGACAAATCAGCACAATAATGTAGGGGTTTGTTCATTCAAGGAAATAAAGTAAAGAAAATAGAAGGTGACATTCGTTTTTATATATTGTTTTTAGCAAATTTTGAAACTGAGAGTGCATCAAAATTCTCTTGTGATGAAATAAGAGTGTTTAATCTGCTATCGACCATAAAAATCAAATTAAAATAGTTAAAAGCCTTGCTTCAGAAACTGGAGTTTTCTGAGGAATGGTTGAGCATTTTCACAGAGAAGAAAAACAGCATAATGAATGAAGAGAGCAAGTGTTTTGTCTTTCTTCTATTCATGATGTAAGGTGTCCTCATCTCAGCCAAAGGAAGCTGTGGGTGTTAGGGTCTTGATGAGGATGATGCAAAAATTTGAAACAGTGGTGTGGCCGCTAGCTAATGTTATTTTAGAGAGGAGTCACCTGTGAATATTAAAAATTTCTGAGCCAGAATTTTGGAATTAATATATTTCTTTTGGGGAAGTAATAAAGCTGTAATATATACACAATTATATATATATATATATATATATATATATATATATATATATATATATATATATTTAATATTTTTTTTTTTTTTTTTCCAAAAAATAAGTGTAGAATTCCTGACAGAAAAAGAAAATCCTGTGGATGTTTTTAGTTTCTTTGGGTTAAAATTAGTCCTGCTTTTCACCACCTATTCAAAGGATTTTACAAGCAGAAAGATTATAAATAAATAAATAAATAAATAAATAAATGAAAACTAGCAGAATAAATAATCATCTTAACCTCAGTTAGGACATTTTGTCTGATTGTAATTTTTTGAAGATTAAGAAAAAAATAGGTGAATAATTTAGAAGTGGTGTCAATTTAAGTAGGTTGTGCACATACAAAGGACAGTGTTTTATAAGCATCACTAAATGTATTTTATTAGACCTGCAGCAATCCCCCTCAATCATTTTCATTCAGGGTAAAGAATGAAATAAATCTGCTGTGCGATAGCAAAAACATTGCAAAAATCCAGAAATTATTATTTTTTGTTATAAAATCACTGGTGTTTTATTTATTAAAACCCTGAACACATTCTAAAATGCAAATGTACCAAGTTAATTTTTTTTTAATCTGTAATTTACGTAAACTTTATTTAAAAAAAATTTCCATCCAGTATTTACAGTCGGGGAAATAAATTGTTTAAAACAAACATTGTCAGAAAAACACATATTTTTTATTTTTTGGCATCATACACATTGAGAAAGATTCTAAGGGAAGTAAAACCAATCTCCAACTGTTGGACAGCTGCAGTAAAAAGTGAAAAGTTAACCAGTTTCTAACGAAACACTCCAGAAATGCATCTTTACTATAAAAACTGTAAACACTCAAGTTTTTTTTTTATTATTATTATTATTATTATTATTATTATTATTATTATTATTATTATTATTATTATTATTATTATATTACTGTAAATAATTGGACTCATCAAATCAAACAGATGAAAATAACTGAGCTTTTCAGCTACAACCACTCCTGGGAAGTCTGGCATGAAATGTATGGAAAACATCTGATGGCCACTGTTCAGTACAATGAAAGATGTGTAACGGTGTATTATACTGCTAAAAAATATAATTAATTTTGAGGACTTCTGCACATTACACCCAGTAATAATGCTACCTGCTGTTGTTCATTAGTATGTGTCATAAAGTGCTCCAAACAAATGTACTGTGATTTGGCGTACCCAAACAGGCTGCTGATAGCTCGCAGAATACTGATGTTGTGCTGAAAGTTATCTGTTAGCATTCTGAATCAGTCAAGGACGGCATTTATAATATGCCTCAGGAACTCTGAAATAACAAGGGAATAAGGTCATGTTGTGAATGGAAAAAAAGACAATTAGTAAGACTCAGTTTGTGTGTTATTCAGAATGTGTCTAAACAATAAAATCGAGTATTTATTGTTTAGAAAATTAGATCAATTCATCTTTCTGTGCTTGCTTTCAGACACCTGACAGGTCTCAATTGTACTAATCTATAGCTGGTACTACTTTCTATTCAGGTTTTATTTAGAAGTCAGAGTGGTTATTAGGGCAGGTCTTGTGCTTTTAATTCCCCTGATTACTTTCCATACACCGTTAGAGAACACACACAGTCTTTATAATGCATCACAATTACATCACCTCTCTGTAAACTGAATGTGAGGTCTGCTGTAGATGTGCTTATCTAAAGGCCTCTGCCAGAGATCCTGCCCTGCACCCCTGACATGGAGCATCCGCTTAATATGCACCCTATGGAAGAATACAGTACATAATGTTTCACAAACCAGTGCTTGTTCTTTTCTGCTCCTTTAAATTGGATGTTGATTAAGATAATAATGATGCGGGGCTGATGTTAGAAGATCATGTAGAGTTCTGCTTCTACAGGAAGAGAAATTAATCTTCTTTAACAACTTAACCCACGTTTTCCCAAGAGAGAGAGAGAGACTGGGTGGGATAAGCATGTGGTTATTTGAAGGATGCTCATAGATCTCGTGGCTACTGAGCCTTTGCTTTCACACTCTCCCCCATCTGCAGCATGAAATTATTTTTACAATAAATGACTTAAAACATAAATAAAATATTTTGACTGTGCAAATGTGTCTGCTGACATCCAGCTATTTACTACAGGGTGAAAAAGCAGTGTTGAAGTTTTAAGTGCTTTGAGGCAGCGATTTTAATTCCTACTTTCTGTTGCCTCCTAGTGGAGAGTTAGTAGACCGCTCTCTTATCCCTTATGGTGATGAAAGAGGCTTATGTGCCTGACAGGGTCGTGAGAGCAACTACTTTATGCTGCATGTCCTATAAGCTACTGGCAGTAAGCATATAAAGGGCAAACATTGGAGTTATAACTGCTATCTTAGCCCAAAGATGTTGATATGTGTTGCTCTTGTGTTCTTTGTGAATGAAAGAAGAACCTGTGGCCACTGTGTTTGCTTGGTAAGAGCAGTTCAACATCGTGGGTTCTAAGCCTGGCTTAGTTGACTATTAGTATTAGACCAGATGAAACATCTCTGACTGCTGATTGACAAAAACAATTCTGCCAAAACACGTGACATAGAGGCCGAACCGTGCCATGTAAACCTCAATGAAATGAGCATTGGCACAGTCCCTAAAAACCTTCCTGAATGAGCATCATGTGAGCTGGTGTGTGTGTGTGTGTATTCACATGCAGTTGCCAGTGCAATGAGATTTAGCATGTGTTGAAGAGATTTTCACATTCAAAATTATGTACTCAATGGAAGGGACTTTCATTGAGATGTTTTTTTAGACACGTGGATGCTAATGCATGTACAATATCATATTAGTGAGAACTTTTACGCACATCTGTTATAGTTATGTGTTTGATTTTCTTAATTTTTTATTTGCTTCTGCTTTAGAAGAGAGTTTTGAGCATGGAGTGTGTAAGACATTAAAAACTACTGCTGACATGCACACATGAACAGCGGAACACAAACACAAATGCTTCAAACTAACTGCTTAAAAAACAATATACCAAAGTGTTGCTGTGTGGTGGAACTAATTTAGAGAAATTTAAGTCCAAGTTTGGAAGGAAATTTTTGCAGATGAGAATATTCTTAGATAAATATGAGCATGGCTGTAATCATATCAGCCCATTGATGAGCTTAAATAAACATAAGTTACTCAAATAAAAATAACATGTATTCTTTGTACTAATGAGGGATTTTGTGGACTCTTCCCAATCTCCTCTAAGTTTAACCTATTCTCATTTCTTGTTAACAACAAATATCAACAAACTACTGCCTCCTACTTTTTCTTATAAACTAAACATTTAAAAGTTAGAGCACCTTGCTGCTTCCTGCTTTTACTCAGTGCTCACTCATTGTTTAAAAGTAGCAATCTTGAACACTTGCCATGACATCAGTTTCCTTTTTAAAAGCATCATTGTGTGCTTCCTCTGACCAAACTTTATATTTAATTTTAAACACATTAGAATGAGTTAATTTGCATATATTTAAGAGCAAATCTGCCCATATTTATGCATCTTTATGTAAAGTACATCAAAAGCAAATAAAGATTTACATTCTGAAAGACTGCCTCTCTTTGAAATTAATTTTCCCAGCAGTCTGTTTTGGGGGAAAACAACTCTGTATTTGCCTTTTTTTTAATTTCCCAACTAGGAAGTCGATTATTATTGAAATGTTATAAATATAATCTGACAAAATGTTATTTATTACAGTGTTATTTGCATTTTGCAACATCGTAAATATACAATGTAACATGTTCACTCTCACAGAAAATTTATCGATAATTTTACAAATTTCTTCTAAAAATGCATAGGAAGGAGATTTTTAATCCACAGATATCCTCTAGAGCTGCAACAAAGCCTAAACAACTCCTTTAAATATAATAATAATATTGAATGTTGAGTCATGCGTTGCCATAAAGCAGCAAGGACAAAGTAAGAACAAGATCATTTGTATCTGAGAATAAAAGGAGATGGGGAGTAGAAACACTCCATGCAAACAATGCATAAAGATATACCTCAGCTGAGACTCACTGTTTTTTGTAATTCCAACATCTCTAATTGTGAAAATGTGTTCATATAAGTTGGTTTTGATTCACAATGAACATTTAATAAGAAATGTAAATTTAGTAATTTTTATCACTGTTATTATATCATACATCCATTGTCTACACCGGCTTATGGCTGCAGAGTTGTGGGAATAATAATAATAATAATAATAATATGATGCCACTGTTGATTTCTCCACCATTAGAGTTGATTTGAAATGCCACAATGAAAGCAGAACACACCCCTTTTTGAATAAGGATTATTGTTTTTCCCTCTGAATTATTTTTCATATCTGCTAATCCTTGGCAGGATGCAGACCTTTTTGAAAATTAGGTGCAACACAGCTGTGTGCTGATGGAGGGAGAGAGAGCTCTGCAGGAGTTAACGGTAATGCTCTGACAGGGGCCTAGAGAAAGGTAAATCGGTTTGTGTAGTGGGGATTAAGGGCACTGTAACACAACTGAGAGGGGAAAAAAACACTTATAGAGCTGACATTTTGATCACATAGACATTCTGAGGCTGGACTGTCATGATAACCGTTTACTTTTAGAGCTCTTCAGTCTTAAGCCCCTTGATTTCTGTTGGGGATTTTTCTTATAATTTTTACGGGAAAACTAGACAGAATTTTTGTCAAATAATTTTCTAACTGCAATTGGAAGGTTTTGAAACGATGATTCCTCCTAAACTGCTCGTCTACCGCCGCACACACTGCGATGTTAACTTGGAGAACCTCCAGGAGACTTGGAGGCGAAAGAAGTCTTGTGGAGAGCTCTTTCAGAATGGCTATAGGGTGAGACAGAGCCACCATGGTCAGGATGACAAGAGAGGGCAGACTGGATTTTACCATACACTTTGGTCCTGCATGCACATTCTCTCCAACTGGGGTAAGAGCCTGAGCACTGACGTATGTGCAATCTGGAGCTGTGGTTTTATTTAGTAGTCTGATAAATATTTAATAAAATGGTCAGACATTTTTGATTGTGCAGAATGGAAATTCTTATCACAGCAATTTACTTTGGTTCTAAAGATGTCCACATGTTTCTCATGGGATTAGAACTGTTACAACAAACAACAATGATGGCTTGTTGGTCCTTCATGGAGTCTTTTTCCATAAAACACCCTTACTAACGTTTGTCATTGTATGAATATTTTCCCAGCCATGACTAGATCATTTTCTGCCGTTTGTGTCTATCCAAACCCTTCATTTTGAAGTTTTGTTTTATTGCTTGAAATTCTTTTTCTGTTGTACATTGTATTCTCACCCCCTTTCTGTATGTGTTTCTGTTTCAAACAGGTTTAAGATTTCTGAGAGCACTAAGACTGATTCAGTTCTCAGAAATATTACAGTTCCTAAATATTTTGAAAACAAGGTAAGGGAAAAAAAAGTATTTTTTATGCATTAAAACTTGAAACAATAAATTAAATTTTTACCACCTTAATGTTTATATCAAATAATCTTCATCTTAGGTTGACTCAACTTTTATAAATATTTAAGGACTAATTGTAATAATTTCTGTGCATGCAAATATAACATTAAAATTAAAAGCTACATATGTATTTCAAAGGTATTTTGCTTTTACATTAAGAATTTATATCTTTAATTTTTCTGTTTATGCTAATTTTGATTGACCAGTTGGACGTTTGGAACCAGTTGTTGTTGTCAGCTGTTTCTCTATAATTTGTCTGATTGTTTGTCTCCAAACCAGCAATTCCATCAAGCTGGTGAACTTGTGTTCCATCTTTATAAGCACGTGGCTCACAGCGGCTGGATTTATACATCTGGTAGGTAAACATGGCAAAGTAATCATCTTATTCACTTCATAGAAAAATTATGTTTGACATATAAGCAACATAAAATTTCACCAGGTGTTATTTTGAAGCCTGATTGGTAATTAATGTTCATTATAGCTGTGCAGAAATAAAAACAATATGTAAATAATGGCAACGGCCCAAAGCTGTTCTTCCCTATTTATCTTGTTTCTTTCATTAAATGTTGTCGAGCACTAACAAGTCAAACAAAGAAATTGACATAATTTATTTAATTTGTTATAAACTATACAACAGCCTCGTTCAGCAACACCATGCATTATAAAATATCACCACTAGGTGGTAGTCAAAGCTTGATATGATGAAAAAGACATATCCCAGCTGGCTAAATGTATTCAATTCTAAGAAATTTGTTTAGGAAGCTCTGATGAGTATTATGTCTTATCAACTGCACTATTTCTGTTCCCATTTACACTGTAGGTGGAAAACTCAGGGGATCCATGGGAAAACTTTGAAAATTCCCAGTCGCTGTCTTATTGGGAATGCGTCTATTTGCTGATGGTGACGATGTCCACAGTGGGTTACGGGGACGTCTATGCAAAAACCACCCTGGGACGCCTGTTCATGGTCTTCTTCATCCTTGGTGGTTTGGTAAAATCAAACTTTTCTTTCCTCCCTTCCCTCACTTTTATATTCTGTCTCAATAGATTATTAGACCTATTTGAAATCATGACTGTGATATGTTAACAAAGTATGTTTTTAAAATAATTTAATCTCTGTTACCTTTACCTGTAATTGTTATTTATCTGTCAGTATCCTCGTGTTTAGCCTACTGTATCCTGTCTGCTCTAGTTATAGGTCCCAGTGTTTCTTTGTCTGCTCCCCTTATGTGTCCCTCCTATATCTGTTGGATTAAAATATATGCTTCTGTCTCATAATATTGTTATATTATTCTCTTATAAAAGCAGTTGCGGTTTCAGGACACCCCTCCTTCCGTGTCTACTCCCACATTTCCAACAAACACAGGGGCAGGGAGATGAGGCTCAGGCCAGCCTGACTGGTACCACAGTAACCCCCTCCCCTCCGCCTCCCTCACCTCTTTACAATCTAGTATCCTGTTGGGCTGACTCAAGGACTTTAACGTAAACACAGGCATGCATGAATGCGCTCACCTGTAAGCACTCATGAGCACCGGCACACAGCTGGATGGCCTCTGAATTAAGGATTTGCCCCAATCACAGTTAGTTTTTCTTTTTTTTTTCTTTCTAAATTTGGATCCGTGACAGTTTAAATATTACCTACACATGTGTGACGATATGTAGCTTCGTGCTCATGTTGATAGATGATGTGTTTTTCAGAGAGCTGAAAGCTCTGGAAGTCTTTATGTAAGCAACTTAGCGTGCTTTCTGTCAGCAGCAGTGGCTGAAAAATGATTCCAGTCTGGAGCAGTTTTAGAAACATAGATCAAATTAAAGCCCTATTACTGCTTTACTTTAGATGATCCAATTTGACATTTTGGTCTGATATCCAAATTCCGTTGTTGCTAAGCTTTGACCTGATATCTCATTAGAAACCATGTCTATTGGTTTTACTTGTAGCCTCCCTGCTTTAAGTGGTCATTAATAATGATAGTATTGTGTTTATTCAGCCCAGTGATAACTTGCAATGTGTGTGTGTGAGAGAATAGTTGCTGCAAAACACTTGTAAAATGATGTAAAATGAATGATTTTATACATCTTTTATGAGTAATTAGTACAATAAGCACAGTTAACATAACACTCACCCCAGTATGTATTCCCTAAAGCAGTGGTTCTTAAACTGTGATAAAAGCACCAGCGGTGGTACTTGGGCTGCTTTTGGTGCTTCTCAGAAGAAATTTTGATATTTGTAAATTGCGAGGCAAAACCATCTGTGATCTAGAACTCAAACAGGCAAAGAATGAGAGTTTTCTTGCACATTTTTCACTTCTTTAAGCTCTTCTCTAAATAAAAATGCAGTGAAATAAATTATAAAGATTACTTCAGTATAATGATGCTTCAGTATTGAACTGAAGCAGACAGAAGTTTAATAGGACCAAGTGCTGGTGGCTGTTTGTGCTGGGAACAAGTCCAAGCACAGTCTAGTCGTTTTCCAACTTTAAAATTCTTTTTTTCTTTTTTTTATCAATATGCTCGGTGACGAGCGTGACTGCTATTAGCAATGCAAACTAAAATGTGTGCATATTTCAAAATTTTAATTTGAAATACCAACTACATGTTCGGTAACAGAGGATGAATAGTATTATATTGGAGAACAATTGGAAGAGATAAAAATAAAAGTTGTTAAAGCCATGTTACATTCTAATGTCAGCATTGATGAGAAAATAAGTGACTTAAACCTTAAGAGTATGACATGGTGAAGGAGTGAAATGTTTAGTCCGTGCCTCTGATGTCTAACCCTCAGACTGAATAGATAGAATAGACATATCCTTTAATTTCCCAGGATGTTTAAATTTCTGCTGTCATCCCTTCGTTAAAAACCCAGTTTGTCCTAATATTGCTGTTCTTCCTTTGACTTCATTTGTATTCTAAAAATCGCTAGCTTTGAATCTTTAAGATACAATAACAACTTCCACTCCAAAGAGTGCTGTGGGTAGGTTTTTTTTCTTTTTTTTTTACATTTACATTTCTGAATGTCCAGCCAGTAATCAGAGCCAGTCAAACTTAGTTGTCTGAGCTGATCAGCCTAAATCTCATGCATGTCCCTCTCCTAATAGTTTTATGGTAGATATTTAAGCTTTTACTGATAAATGAATAACAATGACTGACCTAATGACGGCATTCCTACTGAATACAACCCTGATCCCTTTCGAAGCTGCGTAAATTTGCAAAATGCATCCAGCTCATTCTCTAGCCCAACTAGTGAGTCTTGATGTGTTTTGCAGCTGTGAACCATCCGGTGGGCCTTTTCAAATCAACCTGCCAGATCATCTGTGTTTGTTGGACAAAACATGGCACATAGGTTTCAGTTTTAAATTTCTGCCACCCAGAGAAAGGTTTTTGGTGCCATCACAGACTGACAATTATTCAGCTGTGACAAAATTTGTGTCTGAAGAATTCTAACATAGTGGGGCTTAAAACATGAAATGCAATAAAATCTTTTTCCATATGAAGACATTTGCCCATATATATATGAATCTTAGCAGATCTCTACAGATAACAAGCAAGCAAAACATTTCCCATCTAAAGAAAACAAATTGGATTCACATTCTCCACTACCCACTCTTTGGCATAGTAGTCTCTTTTTTTAGTCTCTTCATCTGTCTTCTATCTCCTCCTTAGGCCATGTTTGCCAGCTACGTCCCTGAAATCATAGAGTTAATAGGAAACCGCAAGAAATATGGTGGTTCCTATAGTGCGGTTAATGGGAGAAAGTAAGTATTCCAGATGGTTCTGCTGTTTTTAAGTGTGCGGTAGAACCCTCTCTGCATGCCTTTTTTTCTTTTTTTTCTGTTCCATGCATGTAGGCCATGTTTGCTCGCTACGTGCCAGAAATTGCTGCTCTCATCCTTAATCGGAAGAAATACGGAGGGAGTTATAACTCAACACGAGGCAGAAAGTAAGTTGAAATCCAGACAAGGTGTGGTTGTGTGACTAAAGTGCACCCCCTGTTTTAAGTTTATAGAATATCAGGGGCTGGTTAATGTGACATTTTATGTTCATATAGTTTGAGTACAATAGTAAGATAAAGTTAGATTAAGTCACACTGCGTGACTGGAGACCTTGGCCATCAGGACACACATGTTCATGCCCCCTCACTCTTGCTTTCACTCTTCCACTCTTTTTCTGCCTACCTTTTTTTTCTGAATCTATTTCTCTCTTTCCTTCATTCAACACTTTCCTTAAGTCATCCGTGTGCTGTTTATTTTTCTTGTTTTTGTCCACCTCAACACATCTTGTGTTGCACTATAATTTAATTTGGACACTAGAGCTTTCATGACTGCTAACCGTTTTAGTCTTGCAACACGCTGACCTGTGGTGCTTCTCTGCTTGTTTTGAAGGGGTTCAGTTTAAAAAAGTTAAATAAATAAAATGAAGCAAAGAGTCATGAAATCCCTACTATCCACTTTTCAAGGATTTTCCCACGAGAGCATAGAAAGACTGAAACATCTGCAAGTGCATTATTATTGGTGGTCTTTTCAAGCATCATCAATCTCAATGACCATTGCAGGATACAAGTTCTTCTACTTTATATTTTATTTTTGTTTTTTTTATTTTATTTTGCCTGAGTTAGTTCTGCATGCCTTAATCCTCTCCTCAGCTGCATCATACCTGGGATGTTCTTTACGACCTGCCGTCTCGTCGCTTTTTCATTACCTGCAAACCCGATGAAAAAGCCCTAATCGCCGTTGTTTGTCACTGCTGTAGCACATTGCATCATCCGTGCTTGACATTATTCTGGCCCTGATCTTCAGTCAGCTCCCACACCCTTGAATGCTGGATGCCTCGCTCCCATTGGAGGCTCTCAATTGCTTTTTGCTTGCTTTTTTTTTTTTTTGCCTGCTCGGTCCTCGGTTCTTGTGTGTGTCTGTGTGGTGTCGACGTTTTGTCTCTTGAATTTTACCGTGCGTGTGGATTTGACTGTAAAGTCTGTGTGACTCTTTGGTCAGTTTACTATTTGTACAAGAGTGCCATAATGCTTATTGTACATTACTCCTCTTTTCCCTTTGTGGCTCAAACCTTAAGCCCCATCACACTACTGGGTATCTGCCTTTCATTTCAGTGGCATTTGTAGCACACACAGTTTAATCACCAGGACATGCACATTTTTTTCCACCACAAACACTTTGCTGCTTTCATACATCATGCATATTTGCACCTCTGCAAAAGAAATTTATGTTTAATTCAATCGTAGCTTCAACTGTCTGCTCAGGCCACCCTATTCTGTCTGCGCTAATGAAAATTCAGTAACCTTAGCATGTTAGTTGCTCTTTTTTAAGGGATTTTATGTCACTCGTGACCTTTATTCAACAGTAGCTAAACAGGAGTAATGGCAAGGGAAAGACATGAAGTAAATAATCAGGGACTGGAATCGGACTGGGAACAACTATGTCGAAAACTGTAGTCTCTGTAAACAGTGCGCCTGTTCTGTCAGTGAGCCATGTGGCGCCCCAGCATGTTAGATGTCTGCCTGCTTTCTGAGAAAGTCCACTATTACTTATCTGACCACTTGGGGGCACTCTTAAAGCATTACATTTTATGCCCAGGTGTTCAGTTGATTGTTTGCTATGAGGAAATAACTGAAAGGAGTTTGTGATGTCATGGCAAAAAGTAATTTAGACCGATACAACACGTTTTTAGCACACCAGTGAAAAATGTATTTTTTAAACAGCATGCTGTGTGTGTCCAGAGCAGACAGATAGTCCTCTTCTTTTTCTCTCTTTTCTGCTAATTTTTCATGGTACCATCTTGCCTTTTCTCTCTTTCTTTCACTCCTCTCCATTGTTGCTCCCATCAATTTCAGTCACTCTTCTCAGTGGTAGGCAATCTGTAGAGTCAGCAGAACAGTGAGGTTTTAAGGGAGGGAAAAAAAGCCTTTGTTCTGCAACATCCGTCTGTCACTGAGATAAGATTGATGAAATGTTGTTTAGCCAGAGACTTCAGCCCTCACTCGCAGAAGGGTGCTGAGTGAAGCCCTTGTCAAAACCGAGATCATTTCTCCCTCTCACTTTATTTTTCTCCCGCTGCACTACTTTCCGTCACTCCCTTTGGTCAGACACATGGTAATAATCACAAAATACCCGCAAAACACGCAAGCTCCGAGAAGCCTGGAGTTTTGCAGAACAAATTTAGATAAGTTTAGGAACAGACTATTATCAAAAATTGGTTTGTCATGTGGCTTTCTGGTAGTGCCTAAATTTTCATACATTACCATACAGCAGCTGTCAACACATGAAAAGCAAACTGGAAATGAGATTAGGAGATTATTGCAACTGACTGATTATGGAGCTTTTAATCGATGAGATCATGATACATTCTAAATTATTCCAAAAGGAACCAAGGTTTCGGCTCTGCTGTCATTTAAAACAAACCTTTCAGGCTGTTTGGAAGCTGGAATTACTCCTGATGTTAGATTTATGTTTAATGTTAGCTTTGGTGAAATTTCCTGCTGCACCGTAGCATACACCCATGAGCACACTGACAGCTCGTATGTTGATGTAGTAATGACAAGGGTTATGTTCTGTTGGAGTCCACTGTACTTTGGGCTCTATGGTTTCCATTATGAGACTGTGGTTTCCATTAGTCCAGACTTCAGCCGACGGTTTGGCATGGAAACTGATTTCAATCCTGGCTGAACCTTGTCAGGGACCTTTAGGAGGAAAAAAATAAAGCGCTATCCATTTGAATTGTGCAGAGATTATTGCAACTGACTGATTATGGAGTCAGTTGCAAAAAGAGAAAGGCGTTACATCCTGAGGTACATAGTTTTTGCCCGTCAGAGAATATCTAGTATTACCTACTGCTGTCACAGTTTCCTGAAAGCTGATTGAAAACTTAACATTGAGTTAAAGTTGAAAATGACGCATCTTTATGACAGGCTTTACATAAATTTTCATCACTGACTTAAGGATTAGAGCAGTAGCAATTAACTGTCCTCTATTGCTGATGTTTGAGCTCTGTGTTTGTTCATTTCATGTTCCTTGTTTCCTCCAAGGACATCCCGGGATGTTGTCTATGTGCATGCTTTGTGTGCATGTGCAATTATATACCCTGTTGCATTTAATATTTTAGTGCTGCTTGTTTTTTGTTTTTGTTTTTTTTTTTTTTGCTTTGTTTTAAGTTTCTGGATTTTTACATTTTATCGTAAAGAACTGTGTCAATAATGTGTTTTTTTGTTTAATTTATTTTTGTTTTTTAGATGCGGTGCCTTAAAAAAGTATTCATACTTCTACAACTTTATTACATTACAATTGCTTTCTGTGGCGTGTTATTGGGGGATCTTATTAGGTAGACCAACAAAAAGCAGTCCAAATTAAAAACTGCAAAGTGTGATATTTGTCACACTTTTGTAAAGTGTGACAAAGGTTCTCGTTTTGCAGCAATTACAGCTTGAGTGTGGTATGCTGTGGCCATCTAGAGACTAAACTCTTTGCAACTTCATCCCAAATCACTTAAGCTCATCTGGAGATGGAGAGAGTCTGCAAAAATAAATGTTCACATTTTAGTAAAATTCTGAGACAGATTTGTTTCTGTACTTTGAATGAATCGGTGTACCAGATTAACATACTGTACTCTAAACCATTTCATGGCTGTGTTTATAGTGTTTAGAGGGATGTACTTTGCTTGTTTTGCAATTCACCAAACGCTTTGGCTGTAGATAAAAACAAGTTTAATTGTGGTCACTTTTAATCAGTACAACTTCTTCCATATGTTTGTGGTAACAGGACTTAAAGATTTCTTTCAGCAATGTTTTTTTTCCTCAATATTCTTCCATATAACCTGGATTTTTGTAAAATGACTTGCCTAATACTGGAGATGATCGATCTTTAAACATTTCTGGGGCTTTCTCCCTAAACTGTCCGTTGTGTTTCTTAGTCTTATGATAATGTTTGTTTACTGACCTTGTCTTATGTCTCTACAAAACAAACTGAGAATATGTCTGGATGAAAGAAAACCTAGATGGGCTCTATTTTCTCATTAGGTGACATGTGGAGGAAATTTGTTGCACTGGATTTTGTTTATGGGCGTCAGAAGAAAGAGGACTGAATACGAATGACTGCTTTTTAGATGTTTAACCATATCAATAAAATACCTTGAGGTTTGTATTTGTAATGTGACAAAATGTAAAAAAAAGTTCATGAATACTTTTGCAAGGCACTTTAGATTCTGCAAAATTGCAAACTACAGGTCAACTAGATGGAAGTAAAGTTGTTTCTTGATCAGACAACATACATTGAGGCCTTAGAGCGAGTGCAGATTGTATACGTGTAAACCCAAAAATGTTGTTATATTTGAACCCACCTTTTGGAGAATGGAAGGTGAAAAATACAACACTATCCACGACTTTGGTCAAGTAAATATTTCTCTAAGACTAAACATTGGTTTGGTTGTGGGAAAAATATTTTTAAATGTGGAGAAATAATGTTTAATTTATCAATAAATCCTAGTTGTGGAAAAACAGCAGCAAATGCTTTTGTTTATATGTAAATACATTATTTCTGGATGTGTCCTTTACAGCAATTTAATCTTGACCCAGTTCATTTCAGTTGCATATTTCTCACTTCTAATCTTATGCTCAACCAAATAGTTTTTCTGTATAGTTTTTCCTGTACAGATTTACTGAATTAATACAGAGGCTACTCAAATAAGGGAACACTACCTATTTTTCTATTTTTTACTTTTTAAGAAATGGGAAACATCTTGTGCCAGATAGAGCAAGTTTCCCGCAGACATCTCAGCTCATCAGCTAGTGAGACCACCAATTGCCTGGCCAAACATTTGATCACGACTACTCATTAGTTTCTGGTAAAGGTCAGAGGCAACATCTGTGAAGAGCATTTTGTCCCACAACATCCCAGAACTGTCATTCTCTTAACATGGCTGTCACATTGCTTTGCCAAGTCTGCTGCAGTTCAGTCCTGCCAAGGCCATATGTTTCAGTGCCGAAGACCTAGTGATCTTGAGTATGGTTTTCATCTAACACCACTAAATATATTTTCCTTTGAACAAGCCAGATTGAGCTAGACTTCAGTTTTAAGTGTTGACTTTAAAAGTTAATCTCTTCGCCAGAGCTTCCTTTTTGCGCATAAGAGTATTATGGTAGATTAAAAGGTGATAAGATTTTACGCAGTGCAAAAATATCACCACAAAATGGCTTTTGTGAATTTTGGTTTGGAAAAAATTGTGTACAGATACAGATCACGATATCTTTCCAACATATTCTGAATAAACTGCACTTTAGCTGAAGAGATTCAATTGTCTTCTGGCACATCAAGTATTGAAAAAGCCATGGTCATGACACAGGCTGCTGTACAGGTCTTCATAGGATACTCATTTCTGAGAGTATTGCATTTTGTTGCTCGGAGCCATTGACTCTGTTTTTTTTTTTTCAAAATGTATTTTTAGTTATGTAGTACAATTTATCCAATAAAAAAATATGCTGGAATGAAAAAGGCTGTGTTGTCCATAGCCCTCTTCAGGAGACCCCACATATTCTCTGTTAAATTTAGTTCAGGCACACACCCAGCCTACTAAAAATCTTTTAATTGTCTTGTCGCCCAACAATTCTCACGTGGCTTGTTATGTATGCCAGGAGACAATAACGCTTCTGGGTCAGAAGTAAATGTTATTTTATTGGTTTTTTGAAGTATTAATAATTTCATCTCTCTTGTGAAAACCCCAATTTTAATAATAATAATAATTTAAAAAAAACTAACCCAAGAGAATGATGCCACCATTCCCACATTTTACTATGAAAGTCATGTTCATTTGTTGATACACAGTCCAGTCACATTAATGTGACCACCACGTACTTTCCACTTCAGAGTTAAATAACCAATCACAGAAGGCAGGTGGCAGCACAGTGCAGTTGAGCGTATATAAAGGGTGTGTGTGGGCTTCGGAAAACATTTCAATCGTTGGCGTAATGCAGAAACGAAGCGATTTATCCGACGTCCAAAAGGGCATGATCATTGGCTTTCGGGCCGAGGGTGGAAGCATTTCCGAAACGGCTGAGTTTGTGAACTGTTCGCGTGCCGCCGTGGTAAAAGTGTACCGTGCATGGCAAAATGGGACTGTCCAAAATCAACGACGTGGCAAATGTGGTGCACCACGGGCCATAGATGACAGAGGCGAACGACGGTTGCGGAGATGCGTTCGGGCAGATAGACGGGCTACCGTTGAGCAACTGACCACTAAAATGAACCAAGGGGCTACCACAAGTGTCTCCCAAACCACTATTCAGCGAACATTGCTGCGTCTGGGCCTCCGAAGCAGACGCCTGGTTCGTGCACCTATGCTGACTGGTGTTCATCGACGACGAAGGCTAGAATTTGCACGCCAGTACAGCAGCTGGACGTCCACTGAGTGGCGACAGGTAGCGTTTTCAGATGAATCGCGTTTTATGCTCCATCGGACAGATGGACGTTGGCGTATAAGGCGTGAAACCTCTGAAAGGAACCACCCTGCAACCATTGCAGGAACGGTCCAAGCTGGAGGCGGGAGCATTATGGTCTGGGGAATGTTTTCCTGGCATTCTCTGGGTTCACTGATTATTGTGGAAGGCACGATGGATCAATACAAGTACGCATCTGTCCTTGCGGACCATGTCCACCCCTACATGCGCATTGTTTTTCCTCAGGATGATGGCATCTTCCAGCAGGACAATGCGAGGTGCCATACAGCTGCCAGTGTACGTGCGTGGTTCGAAGAGCACCAGGATGAGTTTACCGTCCTCCCCTGGCCAGCAAACTCACCTGACTTAAACCCAATCGAGCATCTGTGGGACCATCTCGATCGAGTTGTTCGCGCCATGGATCCTCAACCGCGTAATCTAGCGCAGCTGGCCACGGCATTAGAGTCGGCATGGCTCAACATCCCAGAGAAGACCTTCAGGGACCTAAGTGACTCTCTTCCTGCACGTCTCGTAGCAGTTCGCTCTGCGAAAGGTGGTTATTCTGGCTTTTGACAGATGGTCACATTAATGTGACTGGACTGTGTACTCGGTGTTGTTGTTTTTGCTGAAGTTACATTTTGCAATCCTGGCCCAAAGCTTTTGGTTTGGTTTCATCAGATCATAACATGTTTTTCGACAAGCTTTCCAGGCATTTTTGCAATGGTTGTTTTGCTTTGAGAGAAAAGTATACTCTGTTTATCCTAGATCTGTGGAGAATACAGTAAGTTGTTGCCACATGACATTTAATGCTGCTGTCTGCCTCTTGGCAGTCTCCTAACCAATTACTTTTTGCCATGCTAATGTTGTCCAGTGTTTTCTATATTTATTTATGATTTTCCCTGCTCCCTGGGGATGGTGAGATTGTTTTGTACCCTCATACAGAGGGTATTGCTCTTTAATCCTTTGCAACTTGTCTGCAAACTATGGGTTTAAGCCAAGGTTGCTCTTGTATAATAAAATTAAAATCCAAGTTGGACAGCTGACCTTTATTTCAAGTTAATCAGATTCAGCATAATTGATGATGGGTGTGAACTCAAGAAGACTGCTTAAAATAACCAGAAGGTGTTCAGACAAAATATTAGTTAGAGGGTGCTCCTCTCCTATGCAGCAAGACTTCAGAAAAAATATATTTTAATTGACTTATTTTGGAACAAAAAAAACAAAATGAAACCATAACATATGCTATCTCTAAAATGCAACCCTCCCAGCAAATGATTTTCTTAAATGTTAAAATTATTCCTCCTTGGCATGGCTGGAGATCAGATTGCTATAGTTTCAGATGCGTAAAATTGTGATGTGATCCAAAACGCCAGTCACAATCACTATAGTGCAGGAGTATAAAAAGTCATTTACCTCCAGTTGGAGGGATATCTCAACAGAACTAGTAATCACCAAGACTTCCAGAAGTGTGTTCAAAATACTTACAGCTTTACTCTTAAAAAATATGCTGAGTTGTTGAGTGAGAGAGGCATAGTTTTTACTAAGCAAAACAATTTAATCAACAGGAACTGCTACACATTGCAGGTTAGATCTGTGGCACAAAAAAGTAATTGTCTGAAGCACCACATGGTCAAACATAACAATATTTCAATTTCTTTTTAAAGCAGTTAACATTTTTCACTTCATCGCAGGGTACTCAGAGGAAAAACAGGGACGTAGCCTTAACCCTAAGAACCATCTTAAGCAACTCCTGTCTCCCTTTTGGCTGTAATCAGCTCTGCACATTTTCTGTCAGATTCCCCAGTCATAATGCTGAAGTTGCCAAGGAGCTGTCAAGTACTCTGGTCCTGTTTAGAGTCTGTGTCAGCCACAGGCCTCTGAATCATTTTGAGAGTTTTAGTAATGCTCTGTATAAAAGCACGAGGTTATTGATGTATATGTCTTTGTCAAAATCATTTCTGCTTACAAAGGGCTGGTTTGGCTGAAGTGACAGTTTTTATATTGAGAACGGATGACAGTCCAAGCATTGTGGGATTTGTGATTATATCTTAGATTTTCTGTAGTGGTGCAGAGTTAAGTATTTGATTGCACTGAATTTAACTTCTTCCATTAAATGGGGGGAGGAGGGAGTTTCACTCATATGGCAAAAAAGATATAATTCAGTTACTGGTTTGCTTTGAAAATGCATTACTTAACATTGAGGTTGAGACCTTTTTTACTTTCTATTTGAGCTAATGTTGTATTGCTTTGATTTGTCTGATTTTCTTTGGGAGACATGCCAGTGTCTGCAGTGATTTATGCTCACCACTCAAGATGTGTTCCCCCCTTTCAGGCACATTGTGGTCTGTGGTCATATTACCCTCGAAAGTGTCTCCAACTTCCTCAAAGACTTCCTACACAAGGACAGGGATGATGTCAATGTAGAAATTGTTTTTCTCCATAAGTAAGTTCATCTTTTCCTTCTTCAAATATGTAGGGTAGAGCAGAATGTTATGCTTTATAGAAGGTGTCCTCACATTTTCTAATCCTTTTCATTGTGTTTTCTGTATGATAGTATTTCCCCTAATCTTGAGCTGGAAGCCTTGTTCAAACGCCATTTTACTCAAGTCGAGTTCTACCAGGGATCGGTTCTCAACCCTCATGATTTGGCCCGAGTAAAGGTATCATTCCTGACCAAATCCCTCAAAATCCAAACAAAACTCAGACAACCACGATCAAACTTACTTTTAAATTGAGTTTTTGAAAATGGAGAGCATTCATTCTGCATACTGTTCAAGTTTGAAAAAGACTATTTTGCGGAAAATAATAACATGCTTTCAAAAACAGATGGTGGTAAAAACAAAAGACTGGATAAAATATGTATTCTGTTTACCGTCATTGTGTTTTAAAACCATTTGCTTATTTGGTTCTTCCCACAAAGATCGAGTCAGCGGATGCCTGTCTAATTTTGGCCAACAAGTATTGTGCAGATCCTGATGCTGAAGATGCTTCTAACATCATGAGGTATAATGTCCTGTGGAAAGTGAAATCGGTACGAAATAATTTGTTTATGTGTTACATTTCGATGGTGAATCTCTGTGGTTGTTTTTCAAGGGTCATATCCATCAAGAACTATCATCCCAAGATCAGAATAATAACACAGATGCTACAGTATCACAATAAGGTAAGTGTTAAAGCACTTATCAGTATGTAAGATTTCACTATGTTTCTCTTGAGCTCCATAGCAAATTAAAATCATGTCAATTATACCTTTTCAGCAATGGTCATTTCAAAACAATTTGCTAATTTTAAAGCAGTAGGAGCAAAGTAGTGCTCAAGCAGCCCAAGGATAATCTTATTTTGTAATTTTCTTTAGCTATTTACATAAAATACTAAATACGGCACCTTTAGAATGATGTTTTTGATTGATTTAATGTTAATTGTATATTCAATGAGGACAAATAATAAATAAAAAATATATATTTTGTAGCTTGATTCTACACTAGTAATAGAAATTCAGGCTACGTGCTGTTTTGAGTTGGCTAACCAGCTGCTGGTTGTCCCATGTGTGCTTTGTATTTTCACATTCGTAAGACGTTTAGATATAGTGATAGCCCTTTAAATAATCTTGGGCGTTTGCTACGGTTTACTACGGCCAACTAAACTGGCCATGTTTGTATAAATTGGCAGTTTTCTAGCTGTCAGTTGAGTCAAACATTAAATTGATCGTATAAATGTCCAGATTGTATCAGCTGTTTGCCAAAACGAACTGTTCCTTGATCAGTGTCTGAACCAAACGTTTCTATGGTCTTCTTTGTTTTACGACCTTTCTGCCTCTCCTGCTCTGAAGGCCCATTTGCTGAACATTCCCAGCTGGAACTGGAAGGAAGGTGATGATGCTATATGCCTGGCTGAGCTGAAGGCTGGTTTCATTGCCCAGAGCTGTCTGGCCCAGGGCCTGTCGACCATGCTGGCCAATCTCTTCTCCATGAGGTCCTTCATTGAGGTAACTCACAGGAACAGATTTACTCGTCTTGTCTGTCCATCTTAACACACCAAAGTGTCACAGATTTTATTCTCAGCACTCTGGAGATTGTTTTTGGACATGATTGAAGATGAGGCCAACACAACCACTGTTTTATCTGGTGACAGATGGGCCAAGTCTGTGAGAATTTCACCATACTTGTGCAAAGAAAGACTTTCATTGCAGTGTTTACAGTCATTTTGGCATGTGTTTTTTTTTGTGACAACTCATCTGGAATCTGTTCAGCGTTTCTTTGGCCCAACACTAAGGTGATTGCTTCTATTGAAGACCCGTTTTCATGTCGTAAAGATGATGGATCATCTAATAATGACCCGGCTGATGCTTTGGTGGAGAACATCTGCAGTCCACATTGGACAGATGTTGGAAGGGAAACAGTGCTGCTTTTTTTCTTACCATATTTAAAAAAAATCCACATATGGGGTTTCCATGCTTTTTCTTCTCAGATTGAGGAGGACACATGGCAGAAGTATTACCTAGAAGGAGTGGCTAATGAGATGTACACAGAGTATTTGTCCAGTGCCTTTGTAGGCCTCTCCTTCCCCACTGTGTGCGAGTGAGTATCACTCTTTGCAAAAAGTTGTGTTTTCCAAAAAATCCAAATAACAACAGACATGTAATGCTCAAAAACATCAAGTGCTTTTGTATATTTCTTCTCTAATCCAGTGTTTTTGTTTTCCAGGCTGTGCTATGTGAAGTTGAAGCTGTTGCTTATTGCCATTGAATTCAAATCTGAGCAGAGAGAGAGCAGGTTTGTGAAGTCAATGTTCCTGTCACATCTGTGTGGTAATGGTAAACTTCTTAGGGGTTTGTTTCCAGCAGTAATCATTGGATAGTCTTGTAGTAGATGTGTCCTCAGACTTAATGAAACTGATTTTGAAATAGTCATATTCTGGTTTGAAATGGCATCTCTCAATAGACAATAAAAACACAAACAGGAGTAGGACATCTGAAATACATTTACTGCTTTTCATTTACATATTATGAAAAAATATGTCAAAAATGACTCGGAGGGTTTTATGTATTTTTCTTATATATTTTCCAAGTGTATTGGTATTTTATAGCACAATTGAGTAAATAGGCTACCTTCAGTTGTTATAAAAATGCTGTATAGCATAACTTAAAACATATCAAGCATAACTTAAAAGAAATTTAACTCCTTGAAAATTGGTCTCTGTCTTTTTAAGAAGCCCCTACTCTTTCCGACCTTTGGCTGCTATCATAATAATGACCTCCTGTATAGGTCGTTGGCAACTATTCCTAGAGTTGCCAACAACTCTAGGAATCTGACATGACAATCTGACATGACAGATTGTCATGTCTGTCATGTCAAATTGTCATGACAATTAGATTGCATGACAATCTCAGTAGACTTGCAGTTTTACCAGGTGTTTGCCAATTGTCATTGTTGCTAGTCTAGTGGAACTGAGTGGGAAGGCACGTAGTGTGTGCTGTGGGTTGAAAGCTCAGCTGTAGTCTGGAGAACCAAGGAAGAGCTTTGTGGAAATAGGTGGCGCTTTGTGACAGAAAGCATTTAGGCTCCCATAAATATCTGCCACCGGGGATTCAACGATTCTTCAAATATGAAAGAATCAAAGCGACTCACCAGGTATGTTTGTTATGAGTCAATAATATTATAACATGAAATTAAGCTCAAAAATAGTTTGTTTTTACACAATAAACTCCTGTAATATGCCTTTTAATAATCAGTAGAGAAATCTTTATTAGCATTACAGCAATGGAAACTTTGCTAACCAGCTTGTGCCTATTTCTACTGATACGTTTATATTTGGTGATGAGCTCTAAGTTTTTCTTCCTCCACAGACTCAAGTCAGGACTCTGACTAGGCCACTAAAAAGATTCATTTAAAACTGCTGACCTTAATTGTATTGAGAAATAGTTTGACAACCAAGAAGTGGTTGCATTAAAACCTTCCTATTGTATTCAATACCATTTGCAGATTTACATTGCAAGCACGCTGAGCAATCAAATTTCACATTGCATTTCCCAAAGTTAACTGTATAGTGTTTCCTTTGAGAGTGTTTGATTACAGCCTACTCTGCCTTAGTGTTTACTACATGACAACATAGTGTTTTTTTTCCTGTTACCTCAATTGCCAAATCCTTCCCACCCTTCCCCATTTCGCCTGTGTGAAATGTTTTTTTTTTTGTGTGTGTGTTCTGACAAAGCTGCATGACAATGTCCATTTACAGAAATGCTCATTTTGACATTAGTACTTCATTTTATACTAACATTTTATAACATGATGCTGTTTGCTCATATTTCTTTCGAACTGATTAACTTTAAACAGATACCCTTTACAGTGGCTTTCAAAGAACACACCCTTGTTAAAATATCTAGTATTTTTGATTGAATTTTCATTTTACCACAATTCATTATTCCACATCTTTGTTTTTCTTCAGTTTGAGAAACAACCAATAAATTAACTAAAATACAAACAAACCTGTTAGATGTAAAAATGTAAAGTAAAAATATTAGTAAAATAAAAGCTTACAATAATCTGTATTCATATGCATTTGTTTGACAGGAGTCCATCAGCATCCCATCCTGCAACCTTTGAAATATTTACTTCATAGACGGGCGTCTTGTGAATCAATCATTTGTTGAGTTGGACATGTGCTTGGACTTACTGTAATGCTAAAAAACAAAATTCATGTTCACCTGCAGCTGTCTGACAAAGTATTATATTTTTGATCAAAAACTGACTGGTGTTAATACCAGTTTATAATTTCCACATTCTTAACTAATGCCCCTGGCACCACCATGTTCCTGGTTGGTGTTATTTTTGTGAGGCACAGTGTTGTTTGGAATTGTGGCCCAGAAGTTAAAGTTTCTTTAACTTTTTTCAACTGCCTGACCATTTTTGCATCATATTTCTATCTGTTTTGGAAGCGACTTTTATGTTCTTTTGATTCCTATTTGTCTCTCTGCAAACTGCAGCACTAGATAGCATTGTTATAGGTTAGGGTTACAGTCAAGGTCCACCCTTGACTGTAATTGTTGGGAGCTGTGAACTAAAAAAAAAAAAAATCTACTTTAAAGATGTGTCACACATGTGCATCCAGTTTATTGAAGCTTTACTTTTTTGCATTTCCCCTCTCACAGATTTGTTTGTTTTCATTTGAACCCCTTGTCCCTTTTTCATATAGAAAGTATAAAAAAATGTAATACATTTTTATGGTCTTTATTTTTATCCTAAAACTTGGGTGTTTAACATCATCATACCTTTTTTAATAGCCACTGTATATTGAGTTTAATGACATCATGGTCTTCTTTTCTTATGTATTCTCAGGCTTTTCCATGAACTGCCTACAAAATATGTGCCACTATGCAATTGTTAAAGATAATCTATGTTTACAGAACCTTTAAATTTTTTTTAAAGTAATCATAAGGTCATTTTTAGGAGCAAAGACTTCAGCTTCGGACCGGCGTCAAATGCTGCCATATAAGGGCTATTTAGTGAACATGCAGAGAATTATGTAGCAACAGTTACATTTTCCTCTTCTTTTTATGTCAATGATAACTGTTTGATTTGAGATTTTTTCTTGTTGTTTGCAGAAGCCGAAAGCGGTATGCCCTCTACCTTATCTTACTTCCAAAGTTCCACCCAATCTCCACCACTTTAAAGCTTCTGACTTTGGGAGTTTCCCCCAAGGATATTTTTCCAAACACTATGTCACAGGCTTCTTTTTTTCTGATTTTCTATGGTGTCCCTTGTGCTTAATGCACTAACTTCTTTGCAGGCAGAGAGAGAGGATAGATAAATTGGAAATGTTTGTAGAAGTGCTGTTTCTTTGTCTTTGCTGTTGTCGGTGTACCAAGGCCAAACTCTCACCCTCTTCATATCTACCTCGATTTTGGTCTTTTTTCAGTTTTGTCCTTAACCTTCTTAATTGATTTTCTTTTTTCTTCACGTTCAGTTTTTTTTTTCAGTGTTGCTCACTTGAAACCCTTTTTATGTGTGTTTTCTCAGAGAAGATCAGCATTCCACTCATTGGCGTTTTTATATCAGTGTCAGAGCAGTACTTTGTGGTTCTTCGTCTCAGAATCAGTGATTTAGTTTATGTGCAAACATGTCGGATCAGATGTGATGTTGATAAGCACTGATCTGCTTATATTAACTTTTAGATAGACACATTGCTATAGACAGTGGCTGACACAGCAGCATGTTTTTTTGCTTTCATGGATTTAACACCAATCTCACATCAACCTCTTATGCTGATAATGCCGCACCCTAGAAAAAGCACTGAGCTGTTGAATTTGGATAGCTGTAGATGATCAAAACTAAACTTTAAATTCACAAGCACCACAATTCACTTTTGCATTCCATGACCCTTTCATATTCTGTGCGACATATGTATCCATTTGTGCATGTTTGTATGTCTGAGTATGCGTGACTACCTTGAGGGGTGATTTTTTTTTTTTTTTTTTGCGGGTGAATGTGCATTTTGTTTTCTCCATGTGCGTTTCAGCCACCATGTACAGTCATGCTTGTGCGTCTCTTGAGTAGATGTTCCTAAGTGAGGTCACTTCCTGTCAGTTTGGTGTTTGAGAAACAATCCAACTGCACAGAAGTTACTGCAACCGTCTGCATCTACGTACCTGTCCTTATACCTGTACTGCGGTGGCTATGCCTTTCTGTTTGATTCCTGTCCTCTTCATGCTGTTTGGTAACTGCATGCTCCAATACAGTCACATAAGATGTTTGATGCTTGCCTTGTTGCTCACAATGTGAGGTTTTGTAACTTGGACGTTCACCAGTTTGTACCTGATTTCGCAAAGATGTCATGGATTGGTACACCTGTAAAATCTCAGATTTGGGCAGCAATGTTTGTGGAACTGTATTAGCTGAATTAGTAGGTGTACTTTTTACTACATAGCATGCCAGAGATACTGCCTGTCTACTCCTCTTGGGGCATCCCATACGAGGGACTGTATATCATAGACATAGAAATAACAATTCGATCTGCATGACTGGTGCAATATGATCACGGTTATGAGTAGAGTATATATATAATCAGCCATAGAGTTATGATTACCTGAGGATAAAGTGGGTGAGTAGCACAAATCATCTGTGACTGAATGATTCTCTTGACACAGCACTATCTTATAGTGTTTTACAGCATAAACTGCCTTGAAAAGGTAAAAAAAAAAAAGAGTAAGGAGTTTACAAACTTCTCAGATACAGTAATGGAAGATCTGAGGATGTGCAGACAAATTTTTTGGCACCTTCCAGCAGGAATGCATAAAAAGTTTACTATTCAATTCATCCTTTGTTTCACTAGTGTAAACTCACATTTTGGAACATTAAAGCCTTCAGACTCAATACACCCCATTGTAACTCCACTATTAATGCTTGTAGAACAGATTAGTTGTCTGTCTTCACCTGTGTCATTTACAAGGTTGGAGCATATGAAATGAGGGGACTTGGAGTATTCCTCTCTCGGGATTTTCTAGACTAGTTGTTTTTTTAGCCTCTCATCTTCTGTTTACCCCCCTTTAAGAGGATTTTGTTATGACATGGAGATGACAACGGAAGTTCAAGTAATTCTTTGACTTATTCACTTGTAATCCTTTGGAAAGACTCAGTAATGAATTGTTTTCAGTTGTCTGGTGGAGTTAATGAGGCTTTAATTTAATAACTCCTATAAAGGGGTATTTGTTCTTTTAACAATGTTTCCAAGGCCTTTGAAAGACAATGTGACCCTCAGAATCACAGATTCTCCATCATATTTATGGTGAACATGTGTGTTTTCATATTTTCATTCTTTGCTTCACTAAAAATCCAAATAAAGGTTATTAGATGCCAAAGAGCTGAGCAATGGTAGTTTTCAGTTTTTTGGAATTTTCTCAACTTTACGTGTTCATTTCAATAGTTGAGGGACAGCACTGTCTTTTTCTGTGCTTCTCAAAGTACTGATTGTATGGCACATAGATGGGATCTTATGGTTGTTATATAGACATTTGATTAGTTTTTTGTACTTTTACCAGTGTAAGATAATGCTACCGAAGTGAAAGATACATTTATTTTAAGGCTTTTTTTTTACCCATCCTAACGAATGATGCCAAAAAATTTGTATCTGCAAATCGGGAACAACCACATCATCTAAAAACATTACCACATGTTCTTCAGGACCCAGCATGTTTGTACTAGACACCTCCAGATGTTTCCTTTGTAAGATCTCAGTGTCCAGGACAAAGAATCCTTTTTACTGGCAAACAGGGATCTCCTCAATATTAAGTGGGTGTTCATAATGTTATGGCTGATTGATGTTTGTTTTATTTTCTCAGTGTTACTGTCTCTAGAGCTCAGAGGAAAGATTGTTTTGTGTTATTTTTTTAAATCAACTGTCTAGCATGTGTCTAATTATTAATGTAAATCAAGACAATAAGGAAATATCTCCTCTTTTTCAATTGAGAGACAAAAACAACAAGAAAACAATTTGTCATCTGAGCTTATATTTTGACGGAGTGTAATTTTTAAAGGGTCGTTGGTTCGATGTTTCAAAACCTTAGTTGACACCCATATCATTGATGATTGTTGCCTTCAGGTAACCATTAATGACCAGTGTGCGTATGTGTGTGTATGTATGAGTGTGTGTATGTGATTACAGAGTATATGTGTGTAATCTGTGTTGTAGTCTAATTAATGGGGAATGATACAGCCAATCACTGTAAGAGTTTTGGATTGAATCCACTCACAAAAAAACTCTGTAGTATTAGAATATATCCTGTGATGCAACATTATTCTAGTGAAAAATAGATATAAACGTTGTATTTTTTATTATATTAATTCAAACGGCACTCTACTTTAAAGGGGACTTATTTAAATTTTTCTCATCCTTTATTGTAACCATTAACATATTTTGTATAGCACTCAAATATATTTTCACAAAAGTTGACAGAAAGAGCTGTTCATTCCCTTGCATCCTGCTGTCAATTACTAACTGAAACAATTACTATAACTGTACATTCTCTATACTGCAGTCGTGTCTCAGTGGTCATCATAACATAAATTTTGTTTTGCCAAGATGACTGTATTTGAGTGCTGAGACTAAAACCACTCCATGGCCATGATTTTAATTCTTTCTACCCTCGTCCCTTTTACTTGTACCTCTCTGTCCCTCTTCTCACCCACTGACCAATCCAGTATCATTTTGTGAGAGAGAAAAGAATTAAAATTCAGTGTCCGATCATACTGTTGCACATTTTGTCCATCTGTGTGAGTATCACATACACAAATTGCCCTAAAGCCAAGGAGATATACCTGTTCTTACTAACCTGACACACGTGAAACCACTAAATTAGAGTGGAGTAAACAGAAAGATGAAACTCAGTTCATATCAACACTGTCCCAGTCAGATTGAAAGCCTTAACAAGTGTGTGTACCATTCCTCTTGATTAGCATGTTGTGGGCATGATCTAAGTAATGTCTGGACATTAACAAGCTGTTTTTTTCTGTCTGTATGTCCTTAATTTTCCAGCATCCTCATCAATCCAGGCAATCACGTCAAGCTGCAGGAGGGAACACTGGGATTCTTTATTGCTAGCGATGCCAAAGAAGTAAAGCGGTAACTATGCACCCCTGCCTGACGGAAAAGAACCCCCCCCCAAACGAATCTAAGGTTTGAGGAATTAA
The DNA here is from genome assembly GCA_033032245.1 of Poecilia picta. Classification (NCBI taxonomy): domain Eukaryota; kingdom Metazoa; phylum Chordata; class Actinopteri; order Cyprinodontiformes; family Poeciliidae; genus Poecilia; species Poecilia picta. The sequence continues at coordinate 17,115,825 of CM065367.1, forward strand.
AGTGCTTAACATTTTCCTGTCATTTTTAGAGCATTTTTCTACTGCAAAGCTTGTCACGATGACATCACAGACCCCAAAAGGATCAAAAAGTGTGGCTGCAAACGACGTGAGTATCTGTCCTGGTACTGGACACCATTGGCACCTTTTTCCTCCCCGTCCTCCCATCCCTAAACCAATTTGTGGGTTTATTTGTCTCTTTTTTAAGCACATCAGATCTCTACAACACAAATCTAAAAGCCTCACATTGTGCCATTGTTATTATGTCAGTGCTAATGTGTTTTATGTCATCACACCATTATACTCATAGGAAAGTGTTTGATATGGGTCCCATTTGAACTGCCATATCATCCATTATGGTAGGCTCATTTGTCCAGAGTTTCTTTGTCTTTTGGTAAATATTTAAATGTCTTCACAGTGCATCTTTCGTTTAGTGTAAGCAACAAATAATGACTTTACACTAAGAATTAGTTAAGAATAAGTTAAAAATGAAGGAAAAGTGTAATAAAAACAATATTTCAAATTGCAGTAGCACTTAAAATGCCACTATTGACAGACATAAGAAACAAGTTTTCTTTGTAATGTTTGAAACAAGTAATAGCTGTATATCCAACAATTTGCTCTCTTATAGCTCTACATTACATTAAATATCTTCAGATATAATGTAATATTACCAAGTAATTTTACATAATGATCAAAGCAGTTATTGTTGAGATCAGCCGCTCTTCTAAAGAACTTCATATACATCACCCTCCACACTTAGAAGAGTAAAAAGTCTTAAAATCATGTGCATCATACTCATATTTCATATAAAGTAAATGTAACTGAAACCTCTTCATGTAATTTTAACTTTTTCAATGTCTAGGAGCCTTAGTAATTTATGAGTTCCTGTTTATCTGAGATGTAAATAATACGCTTTTTGAGCCAGATGAATAGTAATTTTCATAAGTGCAGGAATGTCTACTGGAAAATCCTCAACAACTATTTGATTAATAGAATGACAAATTATTTCAACCAATTGATGACTGTTGACTTATCTTTCCTTCAAAAATCAAAAGCAACTTTATTTTAATTAATTAGTTTCAACAATCAAATTAGCCATTTATTGCAGATCATAAAATAAAATTCAGATAAAAAAATTACAATACTGAGATGTGAATTATAGCCATGTATTAGGTGCCAACTCCCAACAAGTCAAATGTGTATACAGTGAATGTGTACAAGTTTAATTATTTAAACAGCAACGCATCTTAATACCCAGTATGCTGTGAATGTCAAATATGATAAGACTCAACTGGAAATAAAATAAATAGGACTAATTTCAGTCATTAGGAACTTGAGAAAACCCATTTATTTAAAATGTTTAACAGTGAGTGTAACTTTTCCGTTGAAATGAATTCCATTTATTGGCTGTTTTGCATTGTTTTGTTTTTTTGTGGATGAAAAATTATTTATTTAAATGTTGACAGAATCACAGGTAAATGTGGTCGATACACCTTTACAAGGGATCTTGGAAAAACATGGAAGGTGCTGTACATGATACCCATTGACAGAATACGGTGCAGAACTTTTGCCTGTAAAATTTCATTTAGATGTATCATAAAAAACATAGCATAAATAATATTTGTACAGTATGTATAATATGTCAGTTGTCAGTTAATATTAGCTCATTGGTAAAAAAAAAGAAAACAAGGTAAACGTTAGATAATTTAAAATGCTGTCACAGACGGACACCGTAATTTGTCTAGATTAAAAATATACGCTTAAATTTTTTTTTTTTTAATCTCCACTTATGTTTCAAGTAGAAAAAACAATCAGGATTCATAATATGTTGTGGACACAACAATATCTTGAATGATATTATGTAAGTTTCCCCAAAAGGTTGCTTTTGTAGAGGCATCAGTTCCTTCACTGCTGTGGAACCCTGCCCTGCAGTATGTTCTGGTATATCATGTTCTGTTGTCCTTTATTGTTTTTGTTTCCATGTTTCTTTATGACCAGTGACAAACTTTTGATGTATTTCCTTCCCTGCTGCCATTGGAAAACACCTCTTTATTTTAACTACTCATTGGTAGTGATTTATTGTGAGTAAAACAAAAATGGGTGTCTTATTACCCAGAGTGCAGTGTGTTTTATATTTTTCCTCTTTAGCCACTAGTATATTGTATCTATGTTGCATGTACCAGTGTAGCTTCTGCATCCCTCTCCTCACCTCTCATTTCTTACACTGTGCTCAGACCAGACCAAAGCGAATGAGCATAAGTCAAACTTAAAACCAACATCAGGGCTTCTCCTATTTTCTTTTACCAACACATAGGCTAGCTTAGAAGGAAAGAAATTAAGTTCAACCTAATTGGATGTGACTATCGACCTTTGCCGTTTTTGGTCACAAATTGAGAATCAATCTAATCTCATCTTCTTTATGTAGAAAACAATCTGCGCTGAGATTTTTGTCATTATCCCGTAATAAAATAATTTAAAAAACAAGATGTCAAAGTGTAACCGTATACAGGCAAGAGCTGGTGACATTTAAATTGACCTGTTTTCTTTCAAAAGGACATTTGTGCGGCTGTTCTATTTTTTTTTTTCTCCCAGAGAGCAGAAATTGTCCTTGTGGGAAGGTCTGTTAAATCCTAACAAGCGAAGTTGCCAAAACACAATCAAAACAATCTGGTCTCTTTCTTGTCCCACTTTTTTCCTTTGATCTCAGCCCCCATATTTCCTCAAATCTGGCTGAGTTTTCAGAGATCATCTTCTCCCTTCAGACTTGAAATGCCGCTGCGACAGTGTTGCACGTTTCAAATCTGGAAAGTCGTTGGGCTCTTTATATTTTAGACTCGCTGCCCTGGGTGATGAGTCCTTTAGAAATGCAGAAACAATAAGTGTCATAGCATTCTGCTGCCACTAGATGGCGATACTCTTCCAGTCATGTACAATACTAAATGTAAACGTTGTCGTCTGTGGAGGAAACTCAAATCTCCTGGAAGCTGTTCAGCAAAAATACAAGGATAGATGTGTGGATTTGTCAAATGCATGTAATCAAAAATTGAACATGTCTTACAGATTTAACCACACCTAATTTGTTGCTTCATTTTGTACTCTTTGATGTCTTATGTTTACATGATACATTCATTGCTCAAAGGATTTGAGTCAGCTGTATCACTTTCCTTGTACTCTTGCTGAATAATAATAATAATAAAACAAAGCTTTTGGAGGGGATTTACATCAGAATGCTGCTCTCTTGGGGACATCCTTAATATTCAACATATCATCTCCGAATGCTTCTGTTTGAGTGTGATGTCCTCCAGTGAATTTTAAGAGGGAGGGACTTATCAAACACCCATGCAGACATTTTAACTCGGTTTATGTTATGTTGAATCATCAGTCAGAGATGCCCTATAATGAACAGCTCATGGTCCTCGACCAGAATCTTTTTATCTGTGAAGTCAGAAGTGAAAGACATTGTCTGTGTGTGCGTGTGCGTGAGTGAGTACATGTATGAGCGTCTTTTGTTCCCCATCTCTCCCTTTCCATTTTGTTAGAAATCCTCATTGTTACTTATATATACTGTGTACCAAGTGGCCATGCAAAAACTCTGAGTTTCAACAAATTCAGCATGATGTTACAGTCTCACTGCACCTGTTTGTCCATGCCTCCCCCAGAACTGGTTCATTAATGTGAACAGTTATCTTCTTTCCCTGTTGCTCACAGCAAAACTGCACTTTTTGCATGCTGTTCATATGCTCACGAAGCATACGTGCATGCTACTCGATAAAACAGTCCCTGATGCCTTCTGCCGAGTATTTTAAACCTATTGCTTCATTCAAGATCTGCTTTTCCAATCTGAGTCATGGGTCATGGATGTTGAAAGTGTCTTTTCACGGGTGCCAGACTGTGTTACTGCGCTGTCTGTTTGCACCCCTCCATTGAGAGAATGGGGATCATGGACTGTTTCTGCCCAGAGTCACAGCAATCTACAGATGCAGCTCTGGGGATTTTCACTGCTCCCCCTTGGGTTCAAGGTTTCATACAATGCAGACCAACACATAGTGGTTGACTGGTCATTAATAAGTTTAAGATAATGTAATGTTATGTAACAAATAATATGATTTACCAACACAAATTAAATTCTAGGCTGTTCTCAATTTGCCTGGAAAGTCAGACTTTGCTTGATTCTTTCTTTAAGGGTCTTTTTAATAAGATTTCCTGATTACAAACTCAGAAATTCTGGTTTTTGAGTGTGAATTGAATGGACTACTTCCCTTTGGTATCAGTAGTTATAAGAACAGTATTCAAAGTATTTATTTCTAGCCTTCTTGTGAGCAGACATTGTTTATTTGTACTGGAAGCAAAGGTGATGTCGCACTGTATGTGAGACTACTGTTGCTATAGAACATCTTTACACCACATACAGATTCTTATGTAATACAGTTTTCTTTAGAATAACTTTCTCTGAGTTTGCGACATTAAAGTAGCGAACAGTGAGTTTCTCTGCAATGTGGCAGTGCTCAAATGAGGAATTAATTGATCAGAAAAAAGATTAGATTATTGAGTTTCTGACTTCTGGTCAGGGTCTAAAATCAGACAGTTTCAGCAGATTGCTTGGTGCAGCTCAAATCAAAAGTGATACTTCAAATATTACAAGCAATTCTTTGAATAAGTTTGTACTTGAATAAAGCCACTTGGTATTAGTTAACTTATACCAGAAGTCATAAAAAGCAACAAAGCTCTAAGCTGTTGTTAAACAGGTTGACTTTGTCATTGATTTTTCCTTCTACCGGGAGGGGAGGGCAGCCATTTATCCCTTCAGAGTTGACCAGGTCTCATTAACACAGCATAACAACACCAAAGTAATCCATCAAATGTTTAAACAATAGATTAGCAACAAATCAACATGGCCTGCAGACTGAACACCCTTTGGGGAGTGGAGCAGTGAAACTGCAGGCTTTGGAAAAAGCATGAAGTGACCAGTCTAGTAAAGTAGAGTAGTGTGATGCCATGGACACAGCCTCCGGCTGCATGATGGGATACAGGTACGTGATCCGCTCCGAAGGCAAACAGATAGAAAATGTACAGATGTATGAAAGAATGTACATATAAGGTTTGCTGCTGAAAATTTTGCTCATGCCTCTTTTTCCTTGAATGCCTCCCCCCTCACTCTCCACTTGTTCTCTGCCTCTCTTTCCCATAGTTACATAGTTTTGTCTTTTGAACCTATTTCAGCCTTAGCACACAGCTTGACCTCCTTAAGAATCAGACGTTTTCCAGAACCCATCCGATTGTTGCATTGCGAAAACTTTTCAGCTTTGCCAAACAGCAAATTTTGATTAATTAATTAGTAAATTGCAATCTCAAAAATGCATTTTGATGTAAATCGGGGTTCAAGTCTGTGGAGCAGGTGGCTAAGGCTTGCACTTTCTGATACAGTTACCTTCCAACTTCCCCTTAAATGAATATTTCTCCTTTTGCCATTAACCTGCTGCTTTTCCTCTCCTCTCATCCCAAAACATGACTGTAGCCAAGATGTCCGTCTACAAACGAATGAAACTGGCATGTTGTTTTGATTGCGGCCGTTCAGAGCGAGACTGCTCTTGCATGTCAGGCAGTGTACATAGTAACATGGACACCCTTCAGAGGGCCTACCCACTTTCCTCTGTCTCTGTTCATGATTGCGCAACCACTTTACGTGCCTGTAAGTTACACCGCCCAACACATGCCGTTACATGTCTGTGATGTGTAGTTTTTTTTTTTCTTTCTTTCTCATGCGGAGGTGTTCAGTGTGTCTGTGTGTTGTCTACGTGGCGTGACCTGTTTGTTGTGACACCATAGTTTGTGAAGCTGTGGCCGATGTGAATTTTGTTTTAGGATTACACATTAGCTATTTTTGTTGCTCTACATTGCGGTATCATGTTTCAAAATGGTAGTTTTGAGTGGTTATAATGTAAGTGGTGGTGTGGCTCTGTGGTGGCACTGTACAGTACTGTAGGTGTTAGATACGTGGCTACCGCATGCTGCGTCAGTCATGCAGTCATGTGAACATGTCACCTCTCAAGCGTGATGTTAAATGTTTTTTAACTGTTCAAGGTAAGATGGCGGTTCACTCGCAATGATTGTATTGCTGTAATTTGCTGATTGTTGCATAATTGTCTGATGTTTTTAAGAGACTTTTAAGTTCATACAATATTTTGGTTAGATTTCTTTTGAATTCTTAACATTTTTTTCTGCATCTTTTGTTCAGATGTGCAAATACAGAATTTATTTTTTTTAAATAAGAAGCAGGGCAGAAAATTATTTATTAGAGACTCTGGTCCAGGAATGTAAAATAAAAGTACAGTGTATAAACTGTGCTTTTGTTTTTAGACTTCTTTTCGTGCTTTAAACTATTTTTTTCCCACATATTTACTGCTTCTAGAAAGTGAAAAAGTGCAAAGCGCACTTTGAAGAAAGTTATTTTCTCCCACACACTATGCTGCTCCTGAACTCCTTGAAGGCCTCGTTAACGTTTCAGGCTTTTCTTCTGTTCCTATATTCACCAAAATATATTCCTTGCCTTGTGGCTAGTTTGGCACATCTCAGAGAATAAAAAAAAAATCTCACATTTGACCTCTTTTTGACCAGTAAGTTAACTAATTAAAGCAGACCTGAGTACTTTAGAAAACTGCCAAAATTGAGCATTTCAGATAGAAGGCAAAAACAAAACAAAAAATAAAAGTTTTCAGGAGATTTTTATAGGGTTTAATTATGTAATGCGCATATCTGACACACATAATGAAGGTAATTTTCTTCATTTTTAAGACAGTTAATGAGATTGTATTGATAATGTCTCATTCAGCCCGCATTTTGAGTGTTCTTTTTGTTGATAACTTGCATATGGATTTCAATGGATCACACAACACTTTCCACATTAGGTCTAAGCGATTTGGGTAAATGAGACAAAAACAAACAAACCTGGTCGGTAAGAAAATTAGGTTTCGTATCTAAAGGGGAAAAAAAGAGCAGAAAAAAGCAAAGCAGTGAAATAAGTTAAAAGTGATGTTGGTTTTATTGAGGAAAGGTGAGAAGACTCCAGCTCCCGATTAGACCTTCCTTTCCTTTTTTCTTAACAAGAGGATGTGGAAATACTAAATTGTCTGTCAATTAGACATGGCAGCAGTAAGCCTTGCTATCAAAGCCTTGGGTTCAGACGTGCAGATCTGATTTCCTTTTCAACATTCTCTCACCGTCTGCCGACTCAGCCTAGATTAGTGTCAAACACAGCATGATGAGTTTGGCTTGGCCTCTTGTAGTTGGGCCTGCGCTGATATCCCTCGGTACCAATTACTGGCCATTACATGGTTACTGATCTCACTTTTCCTTCAACCCTCAGTAGGATTTAGGGAAAGCCTCCTCTGTCTTGGATTTCTTTCCCTTTTTAAATCTGAATGAACAAAGAAAGACTTTAGTGATGGGAAGTACTGGGCTTTGTCAAACAGGGGTCGTTGTATTTCCCCCTCCTACTAAATGGAGAAGAAAAGATAGATTTATTTATAATAACTGCAGCTTTGTTAATCACAAGTTGATTTTAGACACTTTTATTGAAGTTGATGAAGTGGATTGGAGTTTAGTTAGTACAGCCTGTGCTCCAATTCAAGGCAGGTATACCACACACACAGAGCCTTTTATAATGGGCTTATATAAACATATTTATTACTACTCTTATACCTTCAACATTTGTTGTAGGTTAATTCAGTTGTGTGGTTACTAGTTGTCTGTCCAATTTAAACATTGGAACAATATAGTACATGACATAAACCCTGAGAGGTAGTTATGTTGAATTAACAGATTTAAAAAAAAAATTCTATTACCAGTTTCCTGTATGTTAAGTGTGATACACGATACTTTGGTAGTTTCTGTAGAATTGTTCATTAAAATATACGTTTCAGTAGAGGAAAATATAGAGAGGGTCTAAAGAGTTGAAACAAATTGCTGAATTTAGAGACGAATGGGGCTAAAACAATATTACAACACAGTAAAATAAGTGGCCAGTTTGTTTTTTTATAATCCTGACTCCATATATAGAGCATTACTTATTTATTTGACTTAACACATGTTCACTTGAGTGGACATATGAAACTGTATTAGAAAAATAATTAGTTTGTTTTTGTATATGCAGTATTGATGACTTAGAGCAATTAAAATAAGAGAGAAAATTATGAATGACATAGACAAAAATCTAACCTAAATAATCATTTTTAGTTCTTTTGTGTAAATGCTTTCTTCTTAATTGTTCTCATATTGTTTCTGTTTGTGAGCAGATAGTCACCACAATAATAATAAAAAAAATATATTTCTGAAAATATGTAAAATGGCTCCAACATGGATTGTTTAAAAAAAGAGAGAAAGAAGCCCATATGTAGCAGACGCATGGACATGGACTGTGGACTTTGGGCTATGAAGATGCTTTCAGGCGTTTCTACAGCCCCCAGGCCCGTGCGGGAGAGCGCATTATGAGTGCATTCACTTTAATCTTTGTGTCTAAGCATGTGTGTGAATCTACATCTCATCCCAAAGGATTTTGATCTGTTTTGACACAGAAATTATGTTTGCATTTTCATTTTCCCAGCCTTGCTGGTTTGTCACCAAACTTGCCTTGACAGCTCCTGTCCACCAGGCAGGCTTGCCCCCCCACAACCCTTCATCCTATGATGCTGCAGTACGCCCCAGATGCTAGCCAGTTAGTCTGCCGCCTCTGTGGTGCAGGCAGATTGCTGGAGACAGATGCCAGGGCCACTGTGGGTCCCTGTTTTGAAGATCTGTGTCATAGGTCAGCCCTGGGCCCTCACTGTGACCTTTATTGCTGGGGGATAGTTTAGGGAAAAAAGAGCAAGGATCTTCAGCAGCTCTGAGCTCAGTTCAAGTGCCCACTGCAGTAGCAGTTTGAGGAAGTACCAGTTTTTACTATCTTGCCAGTCAAGGTCAAAAGCGGTAATTCCTGAAGAATTAACAGCACGGACATAAACGGAGAACATGGTCCGTCCTTCTCAAGATTGGAAGTGCAGCATTAAATTCACATTTGGAAAGATCCCAGTTTTAAAATGTGTGTTTGTGCCAGCCGTCTGGACTGCATGTGTGAAGAAGTCAGCACTCTGTCAGTTTGGGTGTAGCATGTTCTCCATCCACTACAGAATGATTTTTCTTCTTATGTATTTTTGTCTTAAATACAAACTAAGTATTAACACACATTATTTAAAAAATATATACGTCTCTTTATATAAAAAGTTATATCTGCACTATATGCATAATGTTACATTTATCTCTTCAGAAATTTTATAAAATTTACCATTAGACATCATTTCATCTTTCTACAAGTTTAATACACTTTCCTAAAGGCATGGCTCACTATAAATGTGCATTTTTTATTATTACTTTTTCCATTTTTGTTTTGCCATCAACCTTTGACGTTTTAGCACTGCCATCTGAATTTTGTCATTCTGTCTCCTCTTTATTTTTAGTTTTTCCTCATCCTCTTAAATCATAACACATCTGATTTTGCTTTGGTTTAATCATTTCCACCACTCTTGTGTTGATGTGTCCCTCTGTGTGACCTGCTACTTGTCTTTGCAGTCTCCTCAGCTAAATATAAGTATAATGGATTTGTCAGATCACGTAAGTGTGTTCTCTGCCCTTCTCCACTCTGCTCTAGCTTTGTGTTTAGACTGTAGCCACCCTCATCACGTCAGATAGTGTTTGCTTTGTTGTCCCAAATTCCTTTAGAATGTAATTCTGTTGTCTCTGTGTCGTATAAGGAGCCAAACTGTAGATATAAGCTGAAATTAAAAAAGTGTCATGTTAAATATTTCACGAAACCAGTAAACATAACCGTAACTACTTTATCTAATCACATATTAACCATGAATTAATGCATTCTTGGTGTTTATACATAGTCAAGATAAGTTTTTTTTTGTGTTTTCTGAATGGCATGGAATGTAGTTCCATGAAAAATTATTCTTCTATTCTATTTTGTATTGTGCTGCATGTAGCAGCAGATGGCGCTACAACACCACGGAACAGTGGAAGCCAAAAAGAGGCTGGCGTTCGATTCAAAGCTGATTGCAATCTAGGTAAATCTGTAGTGTAAAACTGCTAAGTTAATTACTTGTCACTGTATCAGATAAGAATAAGTTTTATTTTTAAAGACTAATTGTCATGTTTAACATTTTATGTTTTTTTTTTTATTTAAGAGGCACACTGATATTTAAAACATTTTTTGTTTTCCTTTTGAAAACAAATAATGGCTTCCTTCTGAGCAGAACTAAAAGAAATTGCATCAATATCAGTTTTATTTCTAACTGCATTAACACTAAATTGCATGGCTTAAAGAGCAATTCCATTGCTGTGGCGACGCAGTTGAAGAACAAAGCTTGTTCATGCGCGCTAACACTTAAAGCAAAGCCAGCTTTGCTCACGTGGAACAGTAAACATTTTTTAACTGATGCCTCCCCCCCACCTCATCATCCAGTTTACGTTGGGACACGGCGATCTGATAAGGTTTGCATGCAGGACAGTACCATCACGCGATTAGCATTTCAAGAAGGGACAGTTGCCGTCTGGGTTGTTCAGGATGCACAGTGGACCTGCCAGGGTGGGTAAGCACCATGTAACGCTGCACGTGTTTGACAAGGGCCAGATGAATCCAGGAGCTATCGGTGGCGCCCTGTAAATCAAGGCGGCAGCTGACGGCTGGGATAAACGTCTGTTTATTGCCCAGGGCCACCCAAGCCTGCTCTCTCGCCCAAACAACCAACCGACCAGCCATCTTTCTGTACCAAACAGAAGAAAAGGGCTTTGCTATCAACTCTGCAAACAGATCTTTTACTCGCATTCCTCGTTTGTCTTCTTGCAGTGTGCTGTGACCTCTGCAGTACATTCAGATGTACAGGTCAAGACCGCAGTTATAGTCAGATTATATGTATGTATGTGCGTGTGTGTCTCTCGTCACATTGCCGGATGAACATTAGCTGTATGTATACAAATTATATGTGATCATGTTAAATATGTCACTTTGTCACCAGACTCGGTGATTGTCATTTGCAAAATCGAAAGTGAGCATACTGTTTGGGAGTAGAACAAAGATTTTTTATTTTTTTTAAATTAATCTTTATACATAATCCAAAAGGAAAGCAATAAATCTTTAATGGCTAAAAGGTTTTGCATTAGTAATATTTATAAATTATTAGTTGCAGTTTCGTATTTCTCGAAATGAAAGCACTGTTTTACACATTATGCTTGAAATGACAACGCCTGATTGGATTTGACTGGATTGAGCTGAGTCGTGTCTCTGCTTTGTGTTAGCAGAGAGAGAAGCACAAATGAGAAACAGAACTGAGAAGCTTCTAATTAATTCATGTTTGCTACAAAATGCAAAGTAAATGTCACTAGGAACATTTCTGTTAGAGTTTCAACACTAATTTCAGGGGAAAAAGATGTGATCGCTGCTTTTATCTCATGACCTCGGTGCTTCTGCTTTTAGTTGAAACTAAAATAAGTTAAAAAAAAAAAGAGCAAACTGATTATTGCAGCTACCTTACATACAGTATATTTTTTTAATTCTTACACTGTATACATTTCTTACATTTCTTAATAAGTAAAATCATTGTAATAAGTGCAATAAGTACAGACCAACACAGGCTTTTGTATTCAGTTTTTCCTCCTGTTTAACAGCAACAAATGGAGTCAGCTGATCCTTTTAAAGCCGATCATTACATTCACGAGCTCCATTTGTGTCTCCAACATTACCAATGCATTCCCTCCTAATGCTGTGCACCCCAACTAAGACCTCCTGGTCTATTGTGGAACAGCCAGCCTCCCCCTTGTTAATTACTGTAAAGGAGGCTCCCTCCCTATGGAGCTGGGACCCGGGGCTGACCCTGAGATCACGCCTCGAGATCTCAGGTCTGGTAGAGATGACGGCCAGCCCTCGATCCAGGTCTGCTGTCTGCCGGTGAAATGCTGCTACCAACACACGAATTCCATGCTGCTTCGTCACATTAGGCTCTATATGTTGTCCCCATTTACCAAGAAGCATCTTTCTGTATTTCCACCTCTCCCGTTTCTTGTTTGCTACACGACTGTTCACTCGACTGCCGATGCAGCTGTCGTTTCCCATGCCGTTTTGCACGGATTTGCCTCCCAATCTAATAGTTATCTCACTAGTTGACTTTTGAGCTACTAGAAAACAATTATAAGAATTAAAACAAATTCACCAAAAAAGATTTACGTTTTAAATTTATTTGCATGTTGCAGACATGGTAATCTTTGAGGATAAAAAAAACCTCAGGGAAAACCTTTTTAGGATGTGATATAAAGCTTATAAAAATGTATATGCTAAAGTTTTATGTGTAATTAAAAAAAAAACATTGCGTCAAATCTTTATGAACAAAATGTAAAGAGCAGAATGTTTTTACTTAAAATAAAATTAAATCAAAGAAGAGAAACTACGGGGAAAATGACACATTATATTTAAGGAGAAATAATTATTTACAAAGTGAAAACAGCTCAAGTTGTTTCATACTCTGAAAGGCCATCTCCACAAAAAAAAATATCATAAAATGACAGTTGTATTTTTTTATCTTTTACCAGAAGAATTAAGTGCTGCACAAGATCAGGTGTTTAAATAATAATACGATTCTACATGCTCGGAACAGTAGCGTCCTGCAGCGTTCACATTGATTTGCACTAATATCATGCTGTGTTATTGATTTCTAACCAAAGGACTGATGGGGATTTGAAGTGACGGTGCACTTGACTTGGTGAGCGCAGATTGGAGAGGAGTATGTGGATGCCTGTCTGAAAGCTCTTGAAAACTTCAAGGCGACAGTAGTGAAGATCAGACTGCTGTTAGTGTGACTGAAATCTTCAGACGGCTGGTCTTGGCCGCACTCTGGCTCTGAGACCCAAAAGAGTTTTTTATTTATTTATTTTTTATTTTTATTTTCTTCTAAAAAGACTTTCATTTTTCAACAAAGTTAAACATAGCGGACGAGAAAGTAGGAGAGAAGTGCCTGTAGAACAGCGTCCTGCGCATGCATTGAAGCTTTACACACATACCGAAATTCAACAGAAATCATTCATCTCATTAAAACGTACAACACCGGTCATGACTTTCTTATACTCAATGATAATGTGCATTTACAAGCTGCTTTCAGAATTTATAGCCCATTAATCCATAGCTTGTTAATGTTCCTTCACCTTATTATGTGAGCGGAACGCTAAATCCTCTTTTATTCTGGAGATAAACATGTGGAGGAGCTGTGGTGATCTGCAGAAGGACATGAAATTATGTTTCAAAAATAAAATGTAACAATTTAAGATTCATTTCCACAGCATGTTTATTTAATTGTTGATGCTTTTGTCTGTGCCCCACTGATAGTGATAGTACGAGTCTTTTAAAGCAAATATTATTGAAGTTTAAAGTGAATTGGAGAAGTGAGAAGTTTTTTGCCTTCTTTCAACTACAAAGTTGAATGCACTATGTTAGATTTATTTGTACTAGATGAACACAATGTAGTGTATATTTGCAAAACGAAAGAAAAAAAAGTAACACATTTTCATAGATTTTTCAAAAATAAATATCTGAAAACCATGGAGTGCAAATGTATTCAGTCACTTTTTGCTACTAGGGCAACAAATGAAATCCGGTGCGGCCCACTGCCTTCAAAAAGTCACCTGATTAGTAAATATAATCCATCTGGGTGTAATTAGATCTCAGTATAAATCCAGCTGTTCTGTGAATGCCTCAGGGGTTTATTAGTGCACATCATTGAACAAACTGCATCATAAAAACCAAGGAACGCAACAGGGAGAAAATTGTGGAGAAGTTTAAAGCCAGATTAGGTTATACGTGATATCTCAAGCTTTTAGCATCTCACAGAGTTCTGTTGATTCCTTCATTTGTAAATGGAAACATGGTGATAGAAATGCAAACTTGCCAGGATGTGTAGGAGTTCACTGAAGTTGCAAGAAAATAATTCATCAGAGAAGTAGCCATGAGCCCAATTTTAACTCTGGAGGAGTTGCAGAGATCCAAAGCTCAGGCATAAATATAGAATTATGCAACACTGTACATTAAGTTGAACACAACATACCCAAATGAAAGCATGGAGCTGGCAGCATCATGATGTGGTGATATCTCCCTTAGAGGGATGAAAATGTGTGTAAAAACTTTTTGTATATTATTCCACTTCACAGTTTCACATTTCTGCTGGTCTTTTATATTCAGCCCAGTGTAATACACTGAATACTGTGATTATAAAGCAACATGTTTGGCCAGACACCATAAACAAAGTGCTTGAGGTCCACTTAGATGTTTATCTTTCTCTGTACATTAATGTACCTCAAAGGAAAGTTAAATATAGGCGTATTTAGGATGTTTGCCTTCGATGTCAATTTTAGGCTTCTGTACATATTTTCTCTCCTGGCTTTTATCAGATTTATCATTACCTGTTACTAATGCTTCTTCTATATATCTTCAATTTGACACAGTCATTAAGTTTCCTTTTCTTCTGTTTAGATTTTATTTATGCAATATTTGATTTTATTTGAGTATTTAATTTTGTTTGCAATTACTGATTGCTAGCGGGCTACTTTTGTTTATCTACGGTCCATCACTCACTTTCCCAGCCACCTTTCCCCGATCTAACACTCTGCCCGTGTATTTGCAGTTGAAGATGAGCATCCGTCGACTCTCTCACCCAAAAAAAAGCAGCGCAATGGGGGGATGCGAAACTCGCCCAACTGCTCGCCCAAAATGATGAGGTAAGAGACAATGATCTTATTCCCCTTGCAGCCTTCAAACAGAAAAGGGGAGGGAGGATGGATGGATGGATAGAAGTGAAGAAGGGCGGGTAAAATTTGTGTCTGACAGAGATGCTGCTGATGGTGGGAGTTTCAATGGATGGGGGGGGCAAATTAGGAGTGGCAGAAGAGCGAGGTAAGAAACTCGGCAAAAGGGAAAAAAAAGAGAGGAGAAGTGCCCTGTTAAGCTCTGACTGTTAAGGGTGGCATGCTGTCAGCTGTTAATGACAGAGCTGAAATAATATTTCTGTCATGAAAAGCAGCTGTGAGGAGCCGTTTGAAAACTCCTCTGGCTTTAAAGTCCCAGCTGTCACCTCCTCCAGTCTGGTCCGCATGTACTACTTAAACAATGCTGGCACTAATGACACCGGCAACCAATCAGAGAGACCTGCATGGTTACTTTGCCCTCAGGCTACTGCTCTATTGTGGGAACCCCTGTGAGTACTGTTTCTGGTACTTAAGGCCATATGCAAGATGTATCCTCGCAATCAAATATGAATTTGGATATTACCTTCCTTTTATCCTGTCCCGTGGAATTAAACTGCTGTTAATTGATTTTGAAAGATAAAAGGGGCAGTGTTTTTTAATCTCTTGTTTTTTTTTTTTGTGCACCTCTAACTGAGAAGCTGTGTCAGATGCACAGCAGCGAGCCCGAGCTTACACCAACACATTTGTTTTAGACTTTAACCATAAAATAATGTGTACTGATTTACTTACTTATGTGGGCAGCTTTCAATCAATATTTTTGACTAACAACACTGACTAAAATCCAACCAATTTTTAAATGGTTTACTATCAACAAAATTAAATTATAACACTTTTAACTTGCTTACTCAAAATATTTTGTTCAATTATATAATTTGATTTGAAAGAACAAAAAAAATTAAAACACCAGACAAATGCTGTGCATGTATAATTTTTCATCCAGAATCACCTTACTTAAAATATTTAAAACCTACAAGTGCAAACTGATCAATACCAAATACTCTTTATTTACAAGAATACAGTTTCGCAGCTGCAGTTATTTCAACATTTCTCAAACATAAGTTTGATGAATGTTGGGTCCTCCTTAGCATTAGGTTATACTGTATTCATGACTAACAACCTCCATAACAAAAACGTGAGAATTCGGTATGAAATAGTTACAGAAATGGTATTTTTAAACTATTCCATCAAGGTGGCATGTAAACAGCTAAAACGTGCCATGCAATGGCAACAGATGCTTAAAAAACGTGCAGCTTGCCACCATGTTTTGACTTTGGCATTAAAGTTTCTTTAGAGTTAAAGCTGGACGAACCTTTTAAATCTGCTCTAACAATGTATCATGGAACATTTTAACCTGAAAAACAGCTAAGATGTTGTGTTAATTAGGAATGACTTCGTCAGACTTTAAAGAAGCTCAGCTTGCTAGCTGTCAAATCTGCTAGCATGTTAGCAAGCTTGAGTGTAGCACTATCGCTAAACATTGGCATAAAATGAAATCCTTGGTTCAAACTTTCTCAAGCATTATGGTTCTTAAACACTCTACAATTGTAGCTACAACACAAAATCAGTTTGCTACACTTTTTTCTTTATAGTAATTTAAATTTCTTTTTTTGTTTTAATATTACTTGACAGTTGTCCTTCTCATGTATGCTGCTAGTTGTGTTTTATAATTATTAGAGCAAAAATAGTAAATTAACTCATAAAACGTTTACACGAAAGTGAAAAGACGTATATATTGTTTGTTGTTATATCTACAGATGCCTTATTGTTCTGTATTGTCTTCATATTCTGCCGTAGTTCTTTGTATGTTAGTTTTTTTCCTAGGATCCCTTAGGCAGCGATCTTCCTTCTGCACTTGTGTGCCTGTGTGATTTTGTCCAGCATACTTGCCTGCCCGCCTGCTTGCCTCCCCCTCAGTTCTCCACAAAACAAGGACTTAATAAGCCTTTACACTTGCCAAACCATTAGCTCGACATAGAGTCATACCCCTCAGTCTAGTTTGCAACGGAGTACCATTTTAGGATGCCCTTGCTTAGAGGGTGAAAAAAAGAAGAAAAAAACCCTACAAAAACAAGACACTGGCACATTTCCAGCTAACTGCTTGTTTAAAAGGCTGTTTAGTTTGCCTAACTTAAAGCACAAAACCTTTTCTTCTCATCCCGCTCTGCTTAAGAGATGGTCCCTGTTTGCCATGTAATATATGCATCTCTGCTTTGATCTCACAGTGATAATAATCCTTGCGAGTTATTTACTCAGTTTCCAAAACACTTCAAAGTGGTGTCAAAGTTTTCTCTGCTTTAGGGGGGCTTCTGTATACTGCTGGCTCTTGGGTACTGGCATGACAGGTCCTCTGTTATATGTGTAGATTTTCTTTTCTCCAAGACTTTGCCCGTAGCAGAACATCACATTATCCATTGTAATCCAGTACCCCTGTTAACATATAATACCATACATATATTTATATATATGTAACAGATTAACTTTATGAGATGGATTTTAATGCATAATGAAGAGGGATCGCTTGAGGTAGCCCCAGGGAAACTTTATTCACCAATCAAGGCAAGGGAAAACACAATAGCGAGCTAGCAGAAGAGCCAACATACGTATCAAGTATGTTTTTATTTTTTTATTTTTTTTTATAGGACTTGCTGCCTGAAGGTCTTTGTAAATAAATAATGATCAACAGATTGGCTGTGGGCTTTTGAAAAGTATGCCTTTGTCAGTTTGCATGATGGGGAAATTTTCAAAGCAAGAGGCTGCCTTCATAGTCTGGCAGGGAGGGATTGGGGGAGCACGCCCATCCCCAGCCTGTGACTGCAGACTGATGCACTGGAATAACTCAACTCTGTTTGAAATGTATACAGCGGGAAAGAGCTGGAAATAAAGGGAGAAACGGGCATGAGGTCCTGGAGGGAGAATGGATGTAAGGGAATTACTGCTTTTGCTCCTTAAAAGTGTTTTTGAAAAATTTTAAAGGATCCTATGCTGCTTGGGAAATTCTGGAAAGACATGGAAGTTGATTTGAGTATTTTGAGAGCCCATCCATCCATTCTTATGAGTTTTGTATTTATTATTGCTCAATGAAATATTCTGTAAATTTATAAAAAAATAAATAAAAAAAGCAACTTGTGTTTTAAGACTTTAAAATGTTTCAAAAGAATAAGGAATTGTGGTAATTTGAGTCTGGAAAAGTATGGAATTTGGTCATGAAAATTTCAACCCTGAATAAGACAAAATAGGAAAAATATTTGGTTTTTAATCTGATGAATCTGGAATTTGGTTTTGTTACTAAACAAATATGTCCTTGGCAGGGGGAAAAATACTAACAATCACAAATTTGCATTAAGGATTGCGTTTATTTCTTAAAATAGTATTGTTCAGCAATATCGTCCTACAGAATGAGATTATAATGAACTACACTACTCATGGCTTTAACACCTCTAAACATTTGAGACGGGGCATGACTGACAACACGCCTCCACTATCAGAGGATGTACACGGATCCTCGGCAGCTGATATCCCTTGGGCGTGGCCCTGTAGCACAGACGTGGTGTCTGCTCTCCCGGAGCCTTGTGGTAGGTTCAGCCCGAGGCACGGAGGGGGAAGGAGGAGGCGGAGGAGGTGCACGGAGCCTGTGACAGGCTGCCAGTCACACCGCTGACAGCTCTGTGAAAGATAGCTGTCTTGGCAGAGCGAGGTGGAGCGGCAGCCCGCCTGCATGCGCTAGTCAGCCCGCGTGAGGAGGCGAGCTGAGCCGAGCAGATTGAAGTGACGGAAGGAGAGAAGGGGTGGAGGGGCGCTCGGCGGAGTTGATTGGCGCAACACGCAGCTCTGGATGAAAGATTCAGGCTGAGTGTAAAAACACTAAATGCTGTCAGTGTTATTATCACCTGCTCTAACTGATGGAGGGGTAGAGGGGGAACGAGGGCTGGAAAGAGAGGGTGGCTAATTGACAGCTTTTTTTATTTAACTCCTGCTTTCTCTCCAATCGGTTGGAGGGAAAGAGGAGACGACATCAAAGCCTTGTCATTGAATGGCAGTGTTGATAGAGGAAACAGAAAGTGATAGTGAGAGAGAGATGTATGTCAAACTCTTGGGACGTTTTCTCCCATAATATCCACGTCTGTCTCTCAGCGGTTCTGTGTTTTAGGAGTTTGCTCTTGCCGCTTCCTTATTTGGGTTACACAGTAAATACAATAACTTCTGCATCTCGGCTGTGAAAAAGTGAGAACGTGTCTGGTATAATAAGTGAGAGGACAGTAGACTGGTTGTAACTGTTGCCCTTTCATGGTCAGTGTTGCGCTGGATGAAGCTCAAGAGCCCACCGGTGTGGATTAAGCATGTTTGTCTGTGACATGATGCTAAAACATTTATGGTCATCATTTCAGAGAGCAAAATGTGATTAGGCAAATTCTTAAAATATTTAAAATCAGAGCCTGTCTGAGCATTTGCTACTTGCATGCTACCTACATGGCAGTGGGAACTGAAAAGGAGGGTAAAAGCCAGTAATTGCTCTTGCATTGTCATGTCATTTAGACTGTAAAGCTCAAGCTTTTGTTTTTCCTTTCCAGTGTGAGCAAAGAAGGCCTCTGATCTCTTGACAGCAAGAAGAAAAGATGGGTTAATGATACTTTGTCATTGAGGCCCTT
Source organism: Poecilia picta (assembly GCA_033032245.1). Taxonomy (NCBI): domain Eukaryota; kingdom Metazoa; phylum Chordata; class Actinopteri; order Cyprinodontiformes; family Poeciliidae; genus Poecilia; species Poecilia picta. The sequence goes on from CM065367.1 coordinate 17,135,288, forward strand.
ATGATTTAAAACTAAAGATGCACAAATTTCAGATTTTGTAGCAGATACCAGTTCCACTTTTTCTAAAATAACAGCTAAATACTGTTTTCTTTGTCCACATATTTAAAACATACCAGTCTTTAACAATACCATTTTTATACTAAAATAATACAATCATTTCTCCAAAACATACCAAACATTCAGAGCTTTTCTCCTTTGCATCACTGCAAATACAATAAAGTGAAATGAAATAAATGAAAGACAATTACATCATATCTTATTTATTTGTTTGTAAGACACATTAATTTCAACTTATTTAATTATTTGATTTCATGCTGTTTTAATTGTTTGTACATTTTAATTATTTATTTAGTACACAGTAGACCACAATGGCGTAACCCCCAGGGCTTCCCCAATTTTATTTCAAGAGATGTCCTAGTAAAATAATGGTGAAATAGTAAAAGAGAGGAAAAAAAAGAAAAAATTCTGTGAAATTCCCAAAAGACAAAAAATTCTAAATACAGCATCAAGTTAAAAAATAAATAACAACTTTCTGTGAAACAGTTAACTTACAGTCAGCTGCTGACATCTAACTCTCTGTTGTTGTATCCTGGAAGATCAACTCCAATGCCTCCATAGGAAATATAGTTTCCTTCCTAAAAGCTTCCTAAATCTCTTTGGTTTATTTTTGAACATCTTACAGATCAAAATAGTGGAGTCTCCTCACAGTAACAACTTCCACACTAAACGTAAATGTTGTCGTTGTGACCTGGTGGCACTTAATTAGGGCACCTGCAACATAATCTCCATAAAAAACAAGTTTTTTAGAGTCCATCTGGTTTCAACAAATTGGCCAATTCATGTCACAGGCATTTTTTTTTCTTTCTTCCTTTTTTACTGTTCAAGTGCATAAGTATAGAGAATTATTGGAAATTAATTTTCTTTGCATTAAACAGAAATATTATCTGTTTTCCAGTCGACATGATCCCCTCCTAATTCCTGGAAATGAACAAATTGAGAACATGGACATGAACGTCAAGAGGTACGACTCGACGGGAATGTTTCACTGGTGCCCTTCCAAAGAAATCGAGAAAGTCATCCTGGTAAGCATGCTCTGCTCACAGCTTTGCAGCTGCAGTCCTGTAGTGTGTAGATATATAAACAATTGTTGCTTGGGAGCAAACATTTCCGATCAATACTGCAGTAACAAAAAAAAATATTCTAACTTGTACTGAAATTTCTTTCACTGCCTCTCTGTTGTTTCAAGGTGAGTTTGTTTAATTTCATTTCCTGTGTACAAGTCCACTCTCAATCTTTTCACACACATACACACAGAGGTACACTGATACTTCATTGATATTTAACTGATTAATCCTAACCTTGTTTTGTTTTTCTTACCGCGTGACTTACACTTGAGTGAACTTGCTGGATATTAAAGATTAACTTTGGTGTCTGATCAAAGTTTGCATGAGCTGAAGTTGGTTCCTAAAAACTTTTATGAATGTAAAGATTTTTTATTCTTTATAAGTTAAATCTTATTAGATTTATTTGTTAGCAATGTAAAATTGCAGACACACCGATCAGGCATAACATTTGAACACCACAGACACTTTGAGCCCCTTAATCATATATTCTGAAACGTTTTGCTCTAACTTCAGTAATTTGAGCTGCTGGAGCTCATGCAAAATCAACCCCTTTGCCATTCCACTGCTGTTTGGGATGACAGTACAGACTGGGAACAACCCATAAAAGAGATTCTCTGATTTAGCCATTAACAAGATTGCTGAAAACTTTACTTTTGCCAGTATTTCATAATTCTAACACATCAGATTAAAATATTCAGTTGTGTGATATGTCCCACCTGCCACCGTAGTGATGAGGTAATCATTGTTTTTTGCCTGTCATTGGTCATAATATAATCCCTGACTGGTGTTAAACATAGTCTGTGTTGTCTGCAAAGTTGTACTTTAGAAACAAATGTAAGTTAAAATATGATTTGAAAAAAGAATAAGAATAAGGTATTATCTTTACAAGGCGTGAGATTGATGTTGCATTTTTCAGCCTGATTGAATTATATCCTAGAAAACAAACACAATTTCTTTTATTCTAAGACCACTCCCTTCTGACTGGAACAGTTCCTAGCTAAACACCATCTTATGTCGATGCTAAACGTTGGTGATGACCTTATTTTGCAAGTGAAAGTAACATCCATGCACAACTGCATTGTCTCATTCTTTCTTCTCTTGAACACTCCCCCCCCCCCGTTCCTTTCTGTGCTCCTCTCCCCTTATCTACCCATGCCCTTCTGTTTCCCTGCAGACTCGAAGCGAAGCCTCCATGACTGTGTTGAGCGGCCATGTGGTGGTCTGTATATTTGGGGATGTCACGTCCGCTTTGGTGGGGCTGCGAAACCTGGTGATGCCTTTAAGAGCCAGCAATTTTCACTACCATGAACTAAAGCCTATAGTTTTTGTGGGCTCACTGGATTACCTTCGGAGAGAGTGGGAGACCTTACACAACTTCCCCAAGGTCTCCATCTTACCTGTAAGTGCTCAGTTTGAGTATTTCCAGTTAGACACATATTGAAATCTTGAAGGGGCCGCTGTCATTTTGACTCCATCACACATGTCGCTCAATTGAAAGATCACTCCATGAGAGCTCAGTAAACCTCCTTCATCTTGAGGAGAGACACATCCTGCATATCCAAAGTGGAGTTTATGAATGCTGTAGCTGCAGTGCCCATCACAGATGGCATGGCTTGGTGCCTTGGAGCTTGTTAGGCCTGGCTTGACTGATGATCAGAGCAGAATCCCAAACACAGCCTTCAGCGCAGGCTAGCCTTTATATTAGTCCATGTCTATGAATCTCTAATGCCTGGTTAGATCAGTGGAATGTCATTGCCTCAAAACAAAAAATACTTGTTAACTAATTTCCCAAAGCTCCACTCTACTCACTTCTTAAATTTGTTTTTCTCTCCCCCATGTCTTTCTGTTCTGTTTTTTTTTTCTCCCTTGCTCTCTCTCTTGCTGTCTCGCTCTTTTTCTCTGTGTTCTCCTCACCCTGAAGGGTACACCATTAAGTCGGGCAGATTTAAGGGCTGTCAACATCAACCTCTGTGACATGTGCGTAATACTGTCAGCCAATCAGAACAATATCGAAGATGCCTCTCTGCAGGATAAGGAATGCATCTTGGCATCACTCAACATCAAGTCTATGCAGTTTGATGACAGCATTGGGGTCTTACAGGCTAATTCCCAAGGTAAGGAGCGTCCTATTAGACTCCATGTACACTGCTGCCCAAAGGGGACAGGCTGTGGCAAGGAGGGAAGACGGTAGTCAAGAATGGAAAAAGGAGAGGAAAAGACAGGGAGGGGATGAAGCAGCCTCACTGGAAGGAATAGAGAGTGCTAAATGTTCTTAATCAAAATTCTCTGCAATCTACTATATTATCCATAGGCTGACATGAGTGCCGCTCGTGAGGACGTGCACACTGAAAATCTTGTGTTGATTGCTATGTCAATTCTTTAAAGTTTATGTAGTGCAATTTTCTGACAATTTGAGTGTTGTCTCTGGTAATTAAATGCTCCTAAACCTCTCTGATAATACTTTTTAATGATGTAATCAACATGACTGTGCCGTTTGATGTCGTTCCCCCCTGATACGGAGTCTGGCAGATTGTCTGGAACAGATTGTTGATGTTTGCAGACAAACATATGAACCTGGCATCCCATCAGGCCTCATCATCATTAAGCAGCTAGTACAAATCACCAGGCAGGCCAAATCAGCTGCTCCTCATTAGTCACGACAAAACAGCGACACATGCGGGCACACACTTTTCGCATTTGTGTGGGTGTGTTTGCACCAGTTTAGACACACGCGGATTCATGCCAAGGCAATCTGTGCAGACACACTCACCCACAGGTAAACCTCGGTTTATGTTTACCTTGAAAGCTGTACCTTGATCTCAGTGCAGAGATGCTGACTCAAGTCTCAGAATATTTTTTGCTACTCTTTCTTTGGTTTAGACGCCGTGGAAACATTTTCATATTTTATCACATGGCAATGGCAAACTTCACTATATTTTTTTAGGATTTTTGCAATAGACTAACACTAAATACTGTAATACATAATTATATTCAACTTCCTTTACTCTTTTGTCCCTACATAAAATCTAAATAAAATCTGCTTTTAGAAGTCCCATAATTAGTACCTATGCTTTGTTTCCTGTGTGTTGCCCTGAACATAAGACCAGTTGTTGAAGAACATCAGAGAAGACACAGAATAATCAAGAGAAAGGAACACTTCAGACATATCATGGAGTTGTAATCCATAGTTAGTAAAAAGAAATATATTTGCATATCCGCAAACCTAACAAAACATGGACATCTACATGAAACTCACAGTCTGGAAAGAGGAGCATTATTCATGGCACATTATTCAGGAGGATTTGCAGAGATCCACAGCGAGAATCTGTTGACTGAACAAACATTAGTTACACACTCAGAAAGTCTAGTCTCTATACAGGAGTGGTAAGAGTTGAAGTGGAGTAAAATTAGAAGTTCCCATCAAGCCACGAAGAAGATATTCCAAACATGCAAAAGAATGTGGTCTGCTTGGATGAAATCAAAATTGAACCTTTCAAAGTTCAAACAAATCATTATATGTGGGAGAAAAGCAGCACTGCAGAACATCCTGAATACATGATGACCATCATAAAACACATTGTTGACAGCATCATCCTGTTGCGATCTTTTAATTCTTTTAGTCAGAGAAGATGGGGGAATTAAATTGAGAGCATCCCAAGATAAAAACCTGTTAAGTGCTGAAGAATGCCAAAAGGAATCTCTCCAATAGAAACTTGACAGAAAAACTGGAATTTATTACTCGCAACAATGCAATGTTATAAGCCTTAATGAAGAAGGGGTTATTTCAGTTATAAGAGACTTGAAAACAATTTGTCTGTTTGCTTATTTAATTATTTCAAAGACAATCCCTGGAGATGTACCATCACATTTTCTAAGAAGGTCCTTACAAAACATATAATCAACAATAATACAAATCTTAATTATAAAAATGATTTGTGTACTTCTCTGCACTGCAGTTATTATTATACAAACCAGAATTGTCTTTATTTTGTGTAAGGAACATTTCCACATGTTTAACTTTTATGCCAGTGGTGCTATTTTTCCCAGCCGTGAGTGAGTGATTAGCTTTCAGTGGCAGTGCCACCAAGGAACAATAAGCAGACGGTGAAACCTCAGAGCTCGTTGCTCTGGGGAGCACTACTCACTGAGAGCCACCTCCGTGCAAAAGCTCATTGGTCTCTGTCCCTCTCTCCCCAGATCGATGCTTGGAGCCGAGTGTTATCAATAATTGTGTCTTACACGAATTACCCATTTAAGAAAACACACATTCACAGCGACATGCAGTCATGCATACGCAAAGTACAGAAAATGCACCAACATACCCAAATGCCGCTATTGTTCAGGGATTCCTTCCTTCTGGCGTCGCTCTCATTCAGACGCTATCTGTGGAATTTGGAAGGTGCAAATGAATAAGTAAACACGTGCTTTCCTAGGGGAGAGCTTCTCACGGCTGCTTGCAGAATGTAGTCAACCACAGAGCATAGCTGTGCCTGCGGGGCTACAAGGATACGGGGGTATGTAACCCAGATCTCGCTTGTCTATTGTACACTGTAGCTCAAAAGGCACTATTTTACAGCCTCTCACTGTGAACAACAATGTAATGGAGAGGATTTTGTGTAATGAAACTGCTTTTAAAACTTTCTGGTGGTGTATTTTGCTGCATTAATTTAATAAAAGAACATAAAATACATCAAATCCTAGAAAAACAAACATAATTCAATTGAAATGCAGAGACAGAGTCAGACCTTTGACTTGATTTATATACTGGGGATGCAATATTTTTAGGTTAATATGCTAATGCTTCATGTTGAGATTAAATTCTCTCAGGTAATTTAGCCGAACTGTAGGTTGATCAGACAAGATAACATATTTAACTCTCAATAAAGACATCCAGCTCTCTGGAGCCTTTCAGCTCATACTGAGTTGCAGCTTTAGGCTGTAACCCTAACATGTTTTTGAAAGAAGCTCAGCAGTAGGCCTCATGTTTCCCACCATCATCGCTTTCTGGCGCATGAGTTGCAACTGAACAGAGGCTGTTTTCCTACATCTTTGCACTGTCTTCATGTTTGCTGTGAAAAACTGTTAGAGCAGCATTTAAGAGGCAAAATGCAAAAAAAATAAATAAAAATCCCCCAAAACTCTGTATCACACTCCTCGACTTTATGAACTTTGACAGTGTGATGTTGGAGCTGATGCTCTCTGGCTGACTCGCATTGTCAGACCTTGTTTAATAATTGGTTTAACAAAAGTTGGGATCAACCAGGCTTCGGTTCAGTGTGTGCTTTCTACTCTGTCCTAAACTGCTCGGTGTCTTTTTCGTTGCAAAGACCTGAAAGCTCTCTTTTGTAATGTGAGCAGCGTATTGAGACTTTTGACAAGAAAAGAACACACACACACGCACACACGCATACTCGCACACACTGAATTTGCAATGCTTTTAAAACTTTGTGACCTGAATATATTCCTTGCCTTATGTTTCCATGGCCTTGGCACTATAAGCTGACATTTTGCTGTAGTCAGCACTAAATGATGGATGTCAAAACACAGGTGATGCATTATGCATATAGCATTACAGATTTAGGGTGTTTACTTGTCACTTTGAGAAAATGCAAAAATGTGAAGTCATGTGAATTCGTACTGCTGTCACTTGCACTTGTATTTCATGGTTCTGTGCCGCACCATAAAAGGTTTTCAGGATACACTTCACCAATTTTATCGTAACAAAATGAACAACATATAAAATTTATGTCTGCCCATAGACCGAGGGATGTGAATGCTAAAGTTGTCTTTGCTGACCCCTAAAAGCACAGTAACTATCAGTTTTTAAGCAGGCACCTTGTTCACTTTGCTCTTTTTCGTTTATTCTTCCTCCTAATCCACACTCTCAAATTGTGCAGAAAGGGGACATAAAAAAACTAAATGCTAGGTGAGCTGATGTGAGCAGAATATATAAATATAGAGACCTTGGTGACATGCTCATTCTTATGACTCTTTTGACGTAAAATACATTTAAAGTTGGAGTAGATTTTTTCGCCTTTTCCCCCTTAGTCTTGACTGTAATTTAATGAAGAGCACTACTCTGCAGGGCAAAGCAGTACATAGACGCATCTTGATATATTTTAAAATGTTTAAAATTTATGGTATACGTGTGAATAATAAGTAATTAATTTGAAAAGTTTAACACAATTCACAGTTATCTTTTATCCACTTTTATCCATCTGCCACAAAACCTTCATAGATAAACCCAACTAGTTTGTAAAGCCTCCATAATGCAGAAAAAAAAAAAGAAAATAATACACAGATACACCCTTTACATTTGCCACCGTTTCTAGCCTGAAAAAAAAAAGTTTGCTAAAAGTTAAATTAGTTTTTGGTTGTTCTTTGTAACAATGTATTTCTGTCTTCAGGTTTCACGCCTCCTGGAATGGACAGGTCATCTCCAGACAGCAGTCCAGTACATGGCTTTGTGCGTCAGGCTTCGGTAACCACTGGATCCAACATCCCCATCATCACAGAGCTAGGTAAACCAGTTTCCACCCACCTCCAACACAGATATCGCATGCCATACTTTGTAACCTCAAATCAGCTCATAATTCATTCCCAGACATTAACAAACAGAGCTGATAGTTCAAGAACCTCATTCTGCCGTCAAAAGTTCCAACTCATTCAGTGTCAAATTGACTGAAGAATGCGTCGTTTGGAATTTTTGCTTCCCTTCAAGTCTGCCTTAAGGTTTTTTGTTTTTTTCCCCCCTACATTTACTCGATGTGGATAGTTGCTTTCAAACGACAAGTTGATTTGAAGATGTCAGGCCGGCACTTTTAGGACAAAAGCTCCATCTCCTGCAATTTGTTCACTAATGGACAAGAGAAACTCAGCCAGATGGAGAGGATGAAGGAGGGAGAAAAGGTAGAAGGACAAAAAGTGCCTGGGTTGCAAAATATGTCCATTTATTAATAACAATGCCACTGGTTGTATTCCCACTGGTGAGGGGGACTCATGAAACTTTCAGATCTCTAAGGGGCCTTCTCAAACACCAGAGACCAGCTACTTTGTCTCCCCTGACCCAATTAGGGAGCAATAGAGCGTGAGGCCAACTAAGAAAAGGCCAGACAGAGAAAGCTGCTACCTAATGCAACCCGGCCATTACCCGAATGGAGGTTCTCCCATTACACTTTCTGACCACAAAGATTATTGTCCGAGTCAGGTTGGAGTCACTCACTTAAATGGTAGCAAGTATTGGCGTTGCGCTGCCGCATTCTTTCTCGCAAGAATCAAATCTAGATGTGATAGCATTGTCCCACAGTTGAGGAACGAGCAAGAGGGGAGAGAGCCTGCATGTCATGCTGGAACCATGTGCTGTAATTACACTGTCATATCTTCAGGGTACAGTGCCAGGAGCAGATTAAAGCTGAAACATAAAAACACTCCCTATCAAAGGTGCATGATCAATTTTCCTTGCATGGCGTGTGAAGAAGGTTTGTTGGTGGATAAGACCTTGTTTATCCCCTGTTCTGTGCTACCGTGGTAAAACTGATTGCGGTTTTAAATGGTTAGTGCTGTGACACCTATGGCTTTGTATGCACTTTAATCCAGAGACACTGGAGAACCATGAGCGTAATTCTGGAGTCGACTCAACAATACTTTGACTATTTTTATTATTTTTTATTTTTTTAGAAAAAGCCTTTGAAAGTGTTTCAATAACAACGGCATCTCTCCCCCCTCTCTGCACTGTCTCATCACCATTAGCTAAACCTGGCAAACTACTGCCATTGGTTTCTCTCAGTCAGGAAAAAAAAAGTGGAACCAGCATACAAATGATAACAGAGCTGGGTAAGCTGAGCCTTTGTCCTCTGCTGCCGTCAGATCCCTTGCTCCACTGCTTGGCCTCCTCATCAGCTTGTCTTGATTTATCTGGCTGCACTCAAGGCCCTCGTTGCGCCCATGGCTTCACTTTAAAAATATTTATATTCTTTATTCTAGTTGAAATTGGCGGCCCTTTTATTTAAAAAATGATTTTGCCCTCCTTTTTTGTGTTTCCAATGCATCACTAGCCCTTTGATCACGTGCGGTCTGTCCTTGTGGCTGTTTTCATAGCAACATGCTGCCCTGCACCTCCACTTCACTTCCCGTTCCTCTTCCAAACACTCTTGCACGCTGGGCTGCCCCACCTCTTACTCTATTCCACCGGTCACTCCTTCAACCAAGACCCAGTTGATTCATTGTCACTTTGATTAACATTTTAGCTCTACATCTTACAGAGAATAACTAGGAAGACATTGGTGAAGTACAAACTAGCACAAGTAAAACTGGGGCAATATCAATACCTGATATCTGTTTCCATCTTGCTGTCATTTGCGTATGTTCATTTGGCGGGAAGGGGAAGGTGTTGGCCATGAGGTGTTTTCATTGGCATGTGATGCAGGGGAGGACTGTGAGCTGTTTAACCGGAGATGGAGACAAAGGAATGTCAGTGTTGCGGCTGTTGTTGATTTTCTTTTTCGCAACGATCAGAAATATATCTGATATATATGCACCATAGCAACAATACTAATATTGGATATTGATATTGGCCCAAATTTTATGATAAAACCCAGTGGACCAACATATTTTTGGCTTTCATTAGAAAAAAGCCAAAATTGGCAAGATATATAAATCTGTGTGTAAAGAATGTATACGTTTTGATTTAATGTACTACATCACTTAACTATTCAACTGTTAGTTTAAATTCTAATTTATTGTGATTCACCTTCACAATAAATTAAGTCAGCCTGATATCCAAAACACACTGTGATGTGATTCACGCTGAACCATTTCACTTAGCAGACCACATCTACACCTGATGTCAGTGTGATAAAACTGTGTTGTTACCTGATGCACCATTTGAATTTCAGGGAACAGGTAAACATGTAAGTTTCTCCAGCAATGATGATGTGACAAACACATGCATCAAGGAAAACTCTGAAAGTCTAAGCATGATTTGATAAGTGCACGATGTCCAAATGTGACGTAATAGCCATTGTTGAAGTTGCAGCAAATCACGATGAGAAGTTTTCTTCAGCAAAGCGATTTCACCAGCAACATCCTGCTAAATTTGATCACTCTTGATTAAATGAACTACAGAGAGCAACGATGCTTAAGACATATTTCACGAGTTGTGTTGTGAAGAACAACAAAATGTAATGCATTAAAACTGACTGGGTCCTTCTGCAATGGTTACTACTGTGTATGAAGAAAATGATGTACAGGAAATACTTCTGAAGCTGTGTGTGAGAATGTCCTGCATGTTATGTGAAGGAAACATTCCTTCATATTCAAGTGCTAAACTACCATTAGATATGCAGCTCCATTTACTGAAACCACTGATATAGATTTGTTACATGCTTTCACAGAAATTCATGTTTCTGCTGCGGCAGCATGATCTTGCAGTAAAGAAAGTAAGCAAAAGAAAGTTAGTCATCTATAAACCATTAATCACCATTTGAACTTCAACCCTTTGCACTTTATTTAATCTTTAATTGTTAAAGCTCATCAAATATTAATGAAATATTTTATGATCTCTTGTTCTCCTGGCATATAAATAGGATTTGACACAGTGACATATTTCTACTACTAAACTAATACTACTAAAGTAAGGGTGATGTGCGTTTTTCATCATAAGACAGGAAATGAAAATGCAACAAAATAGTTACATTTTGCCTATTTGTACAGTGTAGCTAAAGGGAATTTGAGTTACTAATAGGATTTGATTTAAGTCTTAATATTGATAAGTAAGAAGGAGAAAAGAGGGAAAGGAAAAAATATAGAACATTTTGAACCTTTTCTATTTCACATTTTTTAAAAGTTGCATCCAAGTGTCCACCCATCAATCCATCCCAAATTTGTAGCCTGAAAAAAATCAATTAGCAGCTTTTTTTATGTGAGATTATGCTACTGCCAAAAAAGACAAGATGCTTTGTACCTTGTCTTTGTTTATTTAGTTTTGATCATTTTTATGTTTTTTTCTACTGTTTTTATTCAGGGCACAGTGTTGAAGCCATTGAAAAGCATCACTTTTGTACCAATGAACACAAATCTTAACATACCCGAGTCTTTTCCTTTTACATTACTGCCCAACACCCAAAAGCAAGATAAACTAAAGTTATACATTTCGCTCAGATATGCTGGTGTGTGTGGCCTCCACTTTGACCTTATCTAACTCAGCTTTTCTTCCCGTCTCCCAGTGAATGACTCGAACGTTCAGTTCCTGGACCAAGACGATGACGACGACCCGGACACGGAGCTGTACCTTACTCAGCCCTTCGCCTGCGGCACCGCCTTCGCTGTCAGTGTACTCGACTCCCTGATGAGTGCGGTGAGCTTTCAAACAATGCTACAAAATTGCTGTGATTTAACATTTGATTGCATAGTTTATGTTGGAGCTTGTAATGTTTTGTGAGAGCCCTTTCAAAGTGACACGTTAAAAAAGTCATTACCGGTAGTAATATTAGACACTTCCAGTGCATTTGAAAAGTTTTATAGCACTTTGCTTTTTCCACAATTTGTTGTGTTGCACTCGTATTCCCAGCTGTATTAGATTAATCTATTTCCAAGTTTTTTTTAAATTTATTAAAAATAATAAAAAGCGAAACAATCACATTTACATACTCATAGCCTTAGTTTAATAATATTTTGATGACGCTCAATTGAGCTGTTTTCACCTATAATCTTTAAGATATTTCTACAGCCTAAATGGAGTCCACCAGTGATAAATTCAGTTGACGGGACTTAATATATAAAGGTCCACACCTGTTTGTATAAGGTCCACACTTGACAGTGCAGGTCAGAGGTCAAACACCAAACATGAAATCAAATGAATTGTCTCTAGACCTCAGAGACGGGACGTTTTGTCTTGAGGCACAAATCTGGGGAAGGATAAGGAATGGATGGTTGCATGAAGAGATGTGAAAATGGTGCAAAAATATCTCTCATCCAACCTGAAAGGAGCTTGAGAAGAACTGTATAAGAATGGAAGAAACTGCCTGAAGAAAGGTTTGCTAGCATCACTTTCAAAAGGACAAGAGAATGTAATTGCTGCCAAAGGTGGATCAACAAAGTAGAAAGCAAAGGCTGTGAAAACTTGTGTTTTTGTTGTTTATTTTTTATTATTATTTATTTTTTAATTAATTGGCAAAACCCTAAAAAAATTCACACTCTCTTTGTGAGTTATTTGTGACTTTAATGTTGTGGAAAGAGATGAATACAATTTGGATTAAAGATGTAACGTTATGTAGCGTTTAAGAGTTTTGGTAATTGGGTTGGGGGGTGGGGGGGGAGCTGAGTTCCTTAGCCCTGACCTGACGTACCATCCTTTTGGGGGGGGGGGGGTTATGTTTTCACATCCACCTGAATAATGTGTAGTTGCGCCACTGTCTAGGCTACTGACTATGTTGTCTATGTTCAGCTACTTCAATTTATTTTGCCCCCAAAATAAGTCGATCATCCCCCACTCCTCCCACTACTCACACACATCATTCAACCAGGTAGCCTCTCCATTTTGGTAATCCACAGGGGAGCCCAGGAGAAAAAGTTTGGGAGCCACATCCACCTGCCAGTTCTATTGATGTGTAAAACAATTTTTTTTTACATGACCATCATAAATTGGATTTTCAAGAACCTCATTAGATCTTTAAACACTAAATGAATGTTGAAGGTTACTGCAGCAGTGGTGACACAAGCTTGGCTATAACAGACCATCTTCTATCTTTTGACAACAGCAATGCTTCAGTGGAGATAAAATTACGAAGGAGATGGAGGAAAGTCTTCTGTAAATCCTCTTCCCCCACCATCTCACGACCAACCATAATTCTTTCCCTCGCTATTTGCTGGTGTGATGACTTAATTCCTGCAGTCGTCCAGCTGAATGAGAGGTTAGGGGGCCGAGAGGTGCTGAGCTGCGCAGGGAGTAAAACAGGCGTCAGCTGTAGTCTAGAAGTGGTCAGAGGTGAAGCCGGCTAATGGACACTGCTCATCCATCATGAAGCTCTGCAGGCCTGTCAGGGGCCCAGAGAGAGGCGCTGCCACTCTGGCCTCGCTGTCGAGTGACATCGGCTGTCTTAGCGCGAGGAAAAAGCCGAGCCTGAACAGCTTGAAGGACAAGTGAACCAGACACCTATAGAGGCCAGTCTAACTGGTGTCCCAGAAGAAAAAGGAGATATTGTTCAGTGTGTAGAACAGCATTCACACTAGGCTAGTGACAGTTTAAGTACTTTTGCTTTTTTGGTGTGCAAAATGCCCATGGACACCATCAAATCAGATAAATATTTGTATTTAAGTTAAAAAAAAAACTACATAAAAGTCCTTTTTAAAAAGTAAGCAAAAGTGTTTTGGTTTATCAAGGCTGTTGTATGTGATCCAGAATTAATAATTAACACACATTGTCCATCAGTGGAAGGTTTTATGCCTTTTCTTTAAAGGTAAGACCTTCTTAACCAACTAACCTTGAGCTAAAAACAGCTTCAAGGAGCTATGCAGAAGATCTAAGAAGTTTGAAGCTAAAGTACAGGCAAGTACTTTCAGAAATATACGCAGCCTAATCCATGCTAGGTTATATAAAACTAACTATCAGCTCTATAATTTATAGCCGGTAAATGGAAAATGCTTGTCCACTTTCTGAAGTATATAATGTTCTAAAAGGTAAACTCAAACTTTTTTTTTTTATCTGACTGACTTACGAATTAAATGAAGTCTCCGCTATCCCAGTAGGGCCTTTAGTAAGGTCCACTTTCAGTTAAGACCAAGATCCACTAATATATCTGTTAAATTGTTCTTTGATTATTCGCATGTTACACAAACTCTAAAGCTAGGCTTGTTTCCTTGTTTTACTCACTGGGTTTGGCATTTGTATTTGTTGCACAATGTTTCAATACTGACTGACAAAAAGGGCAATTACCAAAAACGATCAATTATTTATTTTGTAACAAGCAACACTAATGCTCTGTCAGCATTAAATTATGACTATTAGCTTTAAATATGTGCTTGTATACGTTGTCCGCTCTTTTCCAAGTTATCCAAAATTATTCCAAATTTAAAATATACTAAAAGTTTACACTCCCTTTAAAAAAACGTAAAAACATCCCCTTTAACACAAGGGGATGTTTTTAAGTTTCCATCAGCTCATTTTCATTTTTCATTTCATTGCAAGGAGACATGGTAAAGGTCAGCATAACTGGCTGTCGGTTTATTCCATTCTCATCTGACACCTCTCTAGTGGTGACTGGGGGAGTTTTTCTTTTTTTTTTCTTTTTAACAGAAAACCCATATGTGTTCTCTCCAGACATACTTCAACGATAACATCCTCACACTAATCCGGACACTAGTCACAGGAGGAGCCACGCCAGAGCTGGAGGCCCTGCTGGCTGAGGAGAACGCTCTCAGAGGAGGCTACAGCACGCCACAGACGCTGGCCAACAGAGACAGGTGTCGCGTCGCCCAGCTGGCCCTGTATGACGGCCCGTTTGCTGACTTAGGGGTAAGCAAATGCTTTGAGCGGAAATGACAACGTTTTGGCATTACCCAGCAGCACGCATCTGGTCGCCTCTGCTTGTCGCAGTCCTTAATCCTATGCGAGCAACAGTAATCACGAAAAGCAGGCCTCGGTGGGCGGAGAACACTTTGATAGAGGACAAAGAGTGCTGCAAAGGAAACACCAAGTTGAATTGGTTCCAGCCTGTTTTACAAGGTTTTATTGTTATTCAGAGCTTCTATTTCTGCATGTATATTTTTTTCCCCTCTAGAATAAATTATGGTTTAGTGCATAAACATTGTTGATTGCTGCAGTCTCTAGTGCTAAAAGTTGACATTCACTTGGAATTAAAAAGCAAATAAAGAGCTGATTAATTTTACTGACAATGAAGGAGTTCATTAGCTGACATGCTTTTCTTTTGTTGTTCACCAACAGGACGGTGGCTGCTACGGTGACTTGTTCTGTAAAGCCCTGAAAACGTACAACATGCTGTGTTTTGGGATCTACAGATTAAGAGATGCTCATCTCGGCACACCAAGCCAGTGCACAAAACGGTACAGTGTCGGAGCTTTCTCTTCACCAGAGCTCATCGTCGCTGGGAATAAAATGAGAGTCGCGCATCAACCTTTCCGATGTTTCTCGTTTTGGCTAGATATGTGATCACAAACCCCCCGTACGAGTTTGAGCTGGTGCCCACAGACCTGATCTTCTGCCTCATGCAGTTTGACCACAACGCTGGCCAGTCGCGGACAAGCTTGTCCCACTCTTCCCACTCCTCCCATTCCTCCAGCAAAAAGAGTTCCTCTGTGCACTCGGTGCCTCCCTCCAACCGGCAGAACCGCAGCAGTAAGAGCAGAGAGGCAAGGGAAAAACAGAAGTAGGTGCCACTTGTGTGTGCCGTGTGCTGTTGATCTGCATGTTGAGTGTTTTACATGTGACCTGTGTGTTTTAGCTGTGTGTATTTGTGTGCAGGCTGTGATGACAGATGCAGTGTAATGTGTGGTTTGTGCTGTTTTTATTTTTCTTCACAATCATCTGCATGCAGTTTTCACTCTCGCATCATAACGATCATAACAGGACAAAAAAACAAACATAAAATCAATAAAACTGCTAGAAAAACAGTTCACACTTGTTTCTTATTGATTCTTGCATTGCATATAATTTAACTTCTTGCTTGGATGACACTGATTGTTGTTGGAAACAGGCTTATTGTAAAAAATGTCATCACAAACATTTAGTGTGTCGTTGGGTCTACCTGCTGTGTAGTTGTTTCATGTCTAACTTGGTGTATATGTGCTGTTTGTAGTTGTTGTTTAGTGGTTATTTGTTCACATGATCAGTTCCTAGATCATGGTTGTAGAGTTTTGTGATGTGTTGTGGGATATACTGAGAATAAAGGAAATCTGCCTTTTTGATATATTACTATTCATAAGATCATTCACCATTAGCAGTGTTGATGTTTTCTCAATCATGGTGCATCTGTTATGCTTTTTTGCATGTTCGTTGTTTAACAAGGCTTTTATTTACTATTCTTTTTATAAGTCGTTTCTAAAATTATTTCAAGTTTAGTATAGGATTCTTACTTCTGTTGCAGCACCCTCCACATTTATTAGTATCCCTGGCAAAGCAGTGTAATAACTCTTTTAAAAAATTATATTTCATTGAAGTAGGATAATCTCACACTAACAAAAAGTTGAGCAAAGTTTTCATATCTGGAAAATAAGATATACTTGTGTTCAGTACTTTTGCCAAAATTATCTGAACCTAACAAGTTCCTTTAAAATGAATGTAACTTGCAAATTAATCAGATTATACATTTGCTTAAAGCATAAATATTTTTTATTAGTAGTGCTTTACTTCCTTAGTTTCCCTGGAGCATAAAGACAAAGTAACCTAAAAACCTGTATCTCAAAAATGGAAAGACTAGAAAACATCTGATTCAAGTAAAGCACAAGTGTGATGATCTTATAAAATGGTGAGTATCTAAATCTGTAGCTGCTTTTTAAAATTGAAACTAGATTTTTACATACACTGCATTAAATCACACATAACCATGGTTTAAACAAAGCTCTAATTTTGAATAAAATGTTTATATATTCAGTCATTTGGTATAACTAGAACTATTTTAATTTGCTAAATGCTGAAAAAAATGTAAGAAAATTTTCACAGATTTCTTTTTTGCTTCACATTTAGAAGTTTACATTCATTTTGTGCATTTATCTTTTAAATTGTATGATTTGTGTTATAGTTTTTTGAACGTTTGTAGGATGCCTTGCTCGCACATGTCTTTTCAGCTGTGACTGCAAAAAATTTGCCATGGGACTGAACTAAAGGCTGCTCAACAGCATTGCCAAACTGCTGAACTTTGGCATCAGTGCATAACGCCACTGAAGACAAAAATAGCAACAGAAAAGTCTACAGTTCCAATTTGAGTTAATACAGTAGACATTTATGGATGAGATTTATCCAGTAGAGAGGACAAAGTCAGGAAAAAATATCTGTGAGAATTTATTAATTTATTACAAGCCATAAGTTAGGCGTGCAGATAAATGTGAAGGTTGCTGTATTCATTTTCCGCCCTTTCTCCCCTAAAATATTATGCCTGAGACATGAAATTGAACTTTTAAACCGTGATACAAGATACTACAAGCATGCAGATCTGTTTTGGTTACACTCAGAATTGACCAAAGTGAAGACGAGATCTTGAAATTAAGATGTATTAAACTGCCCAAATGCAGATGTAACAACATGCAAGCTTTAAATAGAGTGGTTAGTCATTTTGTCCATTGTGTATTGACTGTAAATATTACCTACTTACAGTAGATTACTTACCTCTTTTTCTGAAGTGCAACAAGGATGAATAGAATGGGCCAAGGTATGGAAGTTAACGATTCTGCATGACTTAGCAACTTTTACCTGGGGTTCTGCTTCATAACTATGTCCCCTGTGGATATTGTTATGACGAGGGGAGTTTGTTTTCTTTATTTTTCTTCTCCAGATGTTGATCAAACCATGCCTCAGTTTAAGCTTTGCTT
The DNA here is from genome assembly GCA_033032245.1 of Poecilia picta. Lineage (NCBI taxonomy): Eukaryota > Metazoa > Chordata > Actinopteri > Cyprinodontiformes > Poeciliidae > Poecilia > Poecilia picta. The sequence goes on from CM065367.1 coordinate 17,152,951, forward strand.
TCATGTAGAAAGCAAAATGTCTGCTGCTGCTCCTGCCTCCTACCTGCCATGACCAGGCCCATCTCCACATTGCATGAGGCTGAGACAATACCCTCCCCACTTTTTTGTGCATTTTCCTTAGTTGATGATCTAAGTATTCTTTTTCTCTGAAATGCATTCTTTTTAACATTATTTTTCATGCCCCCTTTTATGATTTCTTTGAACTTGGGATGATTTGCATTGTGTGAGAGGTCTGTGTGTCTGTGCATCTTCCCTCTTGTTTGAATGCTGTCAGACGACTCGTAGCAGGCTTTAAGATGTCACACATATGTTCCCATGCAGTGTTGTAAAATACTGTTGTTTTTTTTCTAGCAACTGTTTAATTAAAGCACAGAGTGGCAACAAGTTTTTAAGCTGCGCAAACTCGCATGTTAACTCACATGTAGGTCAGACTCATTTATATCTCCCCCTCCCCGATGTAGTGAATTTACTTACCGTTTCACAGAATTTAAAAGAAAGTGTGTCCAGCCCTGTGCCATCGGTCACACTGAGAAAGTGGGAGGTGTGACCAATTTAAAGTTTATATTAAAGAGGGGGATATGAGTCTGAAACTTCCCTCCTTGTAACCCTGTTCACCTGATATGCTGGTTAGAGGCGACATCACTAAGTTACCGTATCAACAGAGGACCGCGGAGAGAGATGGCAGACATCTTGCTTCACCTCGGGCACGATTCTGCACATCAAATGTCTGTGCTCTAACACACAGCCCTGCAGCCTTAAACTTGCTGATGCACGCGCAGACACACACGCAACCTCACAAATGAATCTTCACACATGCAAACCAACACACACACACACACACACACACACACACACACACACACACACACACACACACACACACACACACACACACAGACCCATTTCTCCACCTAGGAAAGTTCAAACTTGTTGTTGCAACTTAAACCTGAAAGGGAGATGTGAGGAGTGGAAAGGGGTTTACAAACTTCTGACAAGTGGCAATGCACTCCTCACTCACCTCAGAAATGTACTTATGTTCTTCTAAACATGGAAAATGTGTTTCTAAAACAATATTTTTGTTAAATCTGAGAAACTCCAAATTGGTTTTAGATTAAAGAGTTGGATTATGAAAAGCTTATGTTGATCAGTGTTTCTGGGCCTACCTCTTCAAGGTAAACTATTTTGCAAGTGTAGCAGGTTTCCTTGCTTCAAAGGGCTTTTGCAAGGCTTAGTAGAAGCTGTTGAAATAATTGATCCATGTTAATTGGTTGCATTAGAGCAGAAAACCTACTAAAACAAATTGGGCTGTTTATCCTGAGAAGCAACACTATTCCAAACTATATTTTGCTTTAACAGTTTCCCTTCCTACTAGCTTTTCTCAATTGATTTTTTTCATATTAACTAACCACAGTGTACTTTTTGCTGCCAGCTAGTTATATGCAAAAAAAAACCGCACACAATTAAATTCTCCCTGACCATGCCTAATTTATAAACAGCATGAAATGGAGGTCTTTCTAATGACTTTAAGTCTCTCTGCTTTAGTGGCAAACACTTTTAGTATATTCTAATGGTTTTGTAGGCTTTGATATTCTTAAACAGTCGGATGGACTTTTATTACTGCTTACGATATCTTAAGTCGATCTTGGTGACCAATATGTTGAAGCTCACAGACATGTTAGGACTATGTGACAAACATTAAAATCAGATGAAACTCTGCAACAACTATATTTACCACAATATTCTACAACAATACATACATTTCTGTAATGGTACAAGCTAGACTTCTTGAAGCAAGAGGTTTGCTACGTAAATTAAAAACATTATTCTTTGTTCTATATTTTGGTGGAACCCAAAATCTCTTAAAGATAGATGTCTTAAAGCCTGTACACATAACCAAGCGTTTCACTCTATAGCACTGAAGCAACAATATTATTACTGTCTTTTATCCAACTAAAATGGATATTTTCACGTGCTTTCAAAGATGTATTGAAAATGTATGCCACTGTGTGAACTTCAAATTGGCTTCCAATTGTTTTATATACCTTACACTTTGAGATTAACCGCAAAACAGTGCCATGCCAATACTGATCTCACTTAAACTGAGGCATTTTGGTTGTAAGTAACCTGACGTTGCAAAGGTTTCCAAGCTAACTCAACGTTTTCTTCCTCTTCTGCCTTGTTCCCTTTAGAAAAGAAATGGTTTACAGATGAACCGGAAAATGCCTACCCAAGGAACATTCAGATCAAGCCCATGAGCACTCACATGGCCAACCAAGTCAACCAATACAAATCCACCAGTAGCCTGATTCCACCAATCAGAGAAGTTGAAGATGAATGCTGAATTGGGGCATGAGTGTTTCTTTGCGTACTCGCCAGACATCTGTGCGCTCTGTCTGAAGAGACTAACTGAGATCACCAGTGGAGATGTGACAATAATACCGACGGGGGTATTGAAGACTGACACACATTTTTCTTCACTCTTTCTTCCAGTCAAGGGTTGGACAGAAACACGGACAAGAAGGGACCTCCCGTGTGTATACCCTAAATGTTAATTCCATACTTTGGACTCTTTAATTTACAAATGTATCCATAAAGATGTACATAATGACAATCAAATAAGGACTGTACAGCCCCTTCCCTCTAGCACTTTTTTGGAATTATTTTTAGAATTGACAAGAAAAAAAAGTACTTCCTGTTATTCTTTGCAATAGTTCACTTCTTCACAAGACCATGGATTAAAGCAGTGGTGAGTTACTGGAGAAGGAGGATTCAAGCGATAAACTGACAATATAATTTCCCAAAGATTCAACCCAGATGCGTCGCGTAAAAAAACAGCTGGGCTCATCGTCATCATATCTTCTGTCTGCTTCTGTTTTCTATTTGCACTAAAACTAGGAAAAAAAAGGCTTCTTTTGACGGAACAACTGGAAGCATCACCTCCCCACCCCCCACACAGTAAATTGTCTCGGAGGAGATTTGCATATGGATGGAATGAAGGAGGAGGGAAAGAAAGGGAAGGGGTGCTGGGCTTTGGATGCATACTAATCTTGTTCTTCGGTTGTTATCCATCATGTTGTTACTTATGGTTTTCAGATTTACCTTGAATCATCACTTTGAGCAAGAGCATTCCAGCCCTGCAGAACATAATCACCTTGCAAAGCAGAAATCTATTAACTCAGAGAATGGTGCAATGAAGGTTCATGCTTCCTTGAAAGACAACTCTGTACCCATGTGTTTTCTGCAGATATGTCAAATACCGAGGCTGAGATTCACATTCAACCTCACATGTGTGCCTAATCCCTGTTTATAGGACACAGTGGCGGTTCCTATACAAATGGTACCCTAGGCAAGCCCCATCGTCTGGATCCTCGGAGGAATAGAAGGAAAAATGGAACAGAATATTTCAGCAGTATTCAGTGAATTTCTGTCCAGTGTAGAAATTTACTGTTCAGCAAATTCAGCCTAGGATTTTTGGATTTTCAACAAATCCAGTCGAGATCAAACAAAAAATCTTTAATTTAACATAATCAGACATTTCTAAAGTGTGTTTTAACTCTGTTTACGATGCACAAAAAAAAAAACTTGGTGGCATTCTGCTGCCCTGCGCAGTGGGCCATGGTCCACTTCAAAAACCGCCACCGATGACACAAACACTATAGTGTTTGCGCTATCCATCATCCATTAAGTTTAGTGTGTAATAGTGTGCATCTCAGCCACTTGTTTCTCCTGTGTCAGTGTAAAGCATCCACCCTCACTGGATTGTATGCATTGGTGCAGCCTGAAGGGAACTGCATGTATGATCTTAGTACTAAAGTAAAGCTACTAACAATGATAAAAACTAGAGGATTTGGATCTACAATTAGTCAAGTTGCATTAAAGTTAAAATGAAAGATCCCCAATTATGGTTGGTCTAGCAATGAATGACAGCTGACTGGTGTTCCTAAACATATCGCCGTGGCATCTGCGGCAGACTAGGGATCAAAAAGAACAGTGCTGCATGAACTGAATGTTTTTTTTTCTCCTCGTTTCACCCTAAAGTTGGTCTCTGTAACAGGAAATGCCACATAGCGCATAATAGTGGGCATCAATAGGCCCTTCTTTGATCTGAGCCACTGCCTGGCACAGGGTTGGCGCAGAGGCAGTTGAGAGCTTGGATGTTCTCTGCAGCCAATCCAGATGTCACATCCCTCAAAAGTTTCACAAGTAGACCAGCTGTGCTCTATCCTGCAAGACTCAACCTTAGTTGGCAGAAATGCAACAAGTCCACAGACAGCATTCAAGGACACTGAAGATGTGCTTGTGTCCTTAATGCCGGCCTGCTTATGCCTGTAGATCCAAATCCAGCTGTTATGGACCTTCTAGAAATGTGGTGGTGGATTTCTATATTTAAACTTTATTTTGTACCATAAACATAACTGATTTCTATTTATTTTTCTAACAAATAATCTAGAAGGAATTGCTTTGGAAGATGAATATTCAAAATCTTTAACATATCAATTGAGTTTAAAAAAAAAAAATTAAAAAACGATATTTATTTTCACAATCTATTTAATTCTGTCGCCCGCTGCACACTCTAACAGACTGCATTGCTCCGGAGCAGACAAATCTCACAGCTCGGCTCCACTGAGTGCATGCGGAAATGAACTTGAGCTCACCTTACGCGTAGTTCAGGTGCATTGTGTCTATAAAATCATGTGTAAGGTAGGTGGAGGTGAACTATGCTTAATAGGGGAGGGGAGAGGGGAAGGGAATTCAGCAACTGTAGTGAAGAGTCGAAAGAAGATGAAGTTGCTCCCACTGTGTCCCGGCCAGGACTAACTGACCTTCAGGAGACATGTTTGACCTAAATTAGGTCTCTAGTGTGGGGAAAGAAGATGCGAAAATTACAGCACAGTGTGCTCGTGTTTTCATGAGACAAAATAATTTAATAAAAATAAATAAATATGCCTGGGAGATGCTGTTTGTTTACTGCAGTGATTCTCTTCTCTATAGACTGTAAAGGAAAAATAACTCCAAACATAGGAGACCCTTTTGGAATATGGAAAAAAAAATATATATATTGTGCTAAATATGTTTGTGTAAACTCAACCCATGATATAGAGCACACGTCTTTCTCAAACAAAATGATCTGAGCTTAAGTGTTTGTCTAATGGGTGTTAACTATAATGGCGCTTCATACACATTGTCCTGAAGTGAACTTTTGGAACTGTGATTACATCACTGTCACACATTGTAGCAAATAGATTTCTTTAAAAAAAAAAAAAGCGAGTAAAATATTTGTAGAATTGGAATGTTTATAGCAGATTTGCTAGCCTGAACACTAAAAAAGTATTAATGTGACAATGACTCAAACTGAATTGACAAATTTAAGAATAAAAAAAAAATAAAATAAAATCTTGGGTTTTATTTAAGAATGCAGAGACTATTTAAGGAAAAGTAAGATGTGGTTAAACATCCGAGATAGAAGGTAGCACCAATTCAGCAATGGTTATCAAACGAGAGAACATTGTTGGCTTTCCTGGGTTTTACTTTGTTATAATCCGAGATTTACATTCCATTTTGTCAGCTTGTCATTATCTGTCACAAACTGTCACGACTGCTTCTGATTTGTTTACATGGTACCTTTAAGGCATTTAATGCTTCAGACTGACAACATATGAATTTATTTTCCATATACTTAAGACTGTGCTTTTTTCTACCCGAGCCCCCATCATGCAAGTCATTCAAACCAGCGTTATGAACAACACTGGATTAAGATGTATCTTCTTCCTACACTGTTAGCAATGTCTTTGTATTGAATACCTCTAAACCTTGTTTTTTTTTTTTTGAAGTGCCATGAATCTTTTGTTTGAGCGAGCATCCTTCAGTCATCCAGTCAAGTGAGAGGAACAGTCTTGTACTGGCATGGAGAACATCCAAGCCACCAAAGCCTCCATGCTAGTACAGTGCCAGGCAGTGCAGTAGGTCAGAAGAAGGGCCTAGAATTAAGTCCCACTAAAGCGAAAAGTGGCATTCAGGTGGTTGGAGCAGAGAGTAGAAGGAGTTGGAACCCCCAGAGGTCAAATCATGCACATCGTCTCTGCTGCAGGTCTCGTCACAGTGTGCAGTGAGATATGGATGACTGAAGGATTCACACACAAGTCCGTAGATGTTACTTCACACATGGTTTTCAACTTCTTCAGTGTGAGATCAAAGAATATGTTAATGTGGTATATTGCATTAGTTTTATTTTCAGTATTATTGTTTCATTTTTTTTTTTTAGCCGTAAAAGATGGGTATAATTTATTTGCAGGAGATTGTACTAGATATGATATATAAGATGGGGAATCAGAGGTAGGTCTCAAGTCTTAATAACACATTAAAGTTGCGTTCAGCACTTTTGTCCAAATAAATGTTGCTTTTTATCATTTCAGGAAGATTTCAGAATATTACTGTTGATTATCCCAGGTAGGAGTTGTTGACATATTGTCATTGCAGCATACAGGAGTCTGACATAGCATTCTAATTAGTTTGGATGTGTTTTAGATATGAAGGATAAACGGATTATTTGATGGTGCTGAGTTGATCTACCTGACTCTGTCAAACATAATCTGCTGATAAATATTCTGTCTTGTACAAAAAGTTTGTACATAGATTGTACATGGTTTCTTTTTGTATTTTCTCAAATTAAAATGGATGTATTTGTGTTCTAAGGTTTGGATTTCTGTCTTTTATTCTTAGCAGAAACGTCCTCATGTATTTCAGTTTTTCTTTCCATTTTATTCTACACAGAAGGGACCATAGTATAGTAATTTACTAACATTTTGCAAATGAATAGAGGTATATTTGGTGCACAGAATATATATATTTTTATGGAAAAAGGGGTATGAATTCTTTTATTCAGCGTATGTTAACATCTTGTTCCAAACGTAAAATCGGACTGCTTTTTGCTGGCACCAGATTGAATTAGGTAGTTATTATAAAATACATTTTACATCTTTCAAAGCAAAGTGGTCAGGAGACCAACCTTTTATATAAATTGTCTTCACCAAGGATTAACTGGAACCTTCACTGAAATATTTTACAAGCCAAGTTATCCATGTGTCACACGCACTGCTTCACATCAAACAATGTCAAAGCAGAACTGAGTTTTTTCAATAATACAGCTGTAAGTATGTGTAATATTGACAAAATATAATGTGTGTTTTAACTGGACTCTAAAGCTACCAAGATTTCAAGTAAGTACTTATTGTCAGGGTCTTTAATCCACTTGGCAGATGATGACATATGCACCAGTTCAGGGTTTCTACACAGTTTGGGGGGAAAACATAGGAAATGTTAAAAGGTTTGAATTTCTAGACTCCCTTTCATTTCCCACTATCTCCATCGATCCAACAGTAGACTGGAATTAAAACTATAGAGACAAGAGTCTGGAAAAGTGTAATGTTTTTATATGAACATTAATCCAGAGCCCTGTCAGATGTACACATTACACAAAGCTAATGAAAGTATTGGTGTTTGTGGCCTGCATAATCTTTTTGCAAAACAAAAGGCATTTGCAAGAAGTGTGCCCCAAATAAAAAATCTTCTTGGAGCCTAGTACAACCTTGGACTGGCTCTGCATGGCATTGACATTACTGAAATATTACACTAGGACTTGGTATTGGTAATATGCTTGTTTTTAGGTGGCTTGAATCAGAATTTTGGTAATAAGAGAAACAGTTCTACCTGTGTGTGTTTGCATGTCATATCAGGACATAGTGTGTGCTGCACAAACAGCACAGGAAGACATTTGGAGAAGGAGACCCTGACCTTGAGTATCAGATTCAGATTAATGCTCACTGTAGTTTATCAATCCTCCTCCTGCTCCCCCTGCCAAAAGTTGCTGACCCCACCATTCAGATTGCACCACCAATCCTCTTTTCCATTGGCTCTGGCGTTATTCTTGATTTATATTTGCTGACATGCTATTAGCTGCTCCATCACGTTCACCTGTCAGGCTGTCAATCAGGTGGGCATACACGGGGATGAGTGGGAGTAGTATTCTGTCCACACTGGCTCATATATCTGCATGGAGACAACAACCACAGATGAGCAAAGGACATCACCGGAGGTATCTCGCTATCAGTTCTGTGAATGTGCATTGCATCAGGATGCTTAGCTTCTTAATGTTGCTTCTGCCCTCAAATACAGTTATTCAAGGAGCAAATGATTCATTGAGGAAATAATCCTCTTTTCGCCACGCAAGAGCAATAACATGTCAAAGCAAAGCCTGCAGAGATAAGAGTATCATTAGACGGCGCTAAAGTTAAAGGGCATTTAATGGTGGCAGGAGCAGATTTGCACCTCAAATAAGCTGCTTGTACTTGCAGTAACTCCCAGAAGTAAGGAAGGAATGAAATAGACTTTACTTATTCTGTTAAAAATTTAATTTTTTGTGATGTAGAGAACTGAGACTGAGATCATTTTTTCATTTCAAAAGGTTTCACATATTTAAAGCATTCATAATGTGAGATGTATCGTGTTACCTGAAAACACATGATATATCATTAAAATTAAAATATGCTACATAATCCACTGGCCTCCATTAAACTAAGTCTTTGTTTAAGAACTTTGTTTCAATTTCTGCATTAATTAATTAATGCAGAAATAATTAATTAAAGGTTTGTCAGTCATAATTTGACTTGGTGCCACTTAAATCTTTTTGGCTACTCTTCCACCTCTGGGAAATAAACAGCTTGCCATGCCCAAAGTTTTAGTAGAATTTCTGCAGCATTATTATGCTCCTGTCCTGTTTTTTCAACTCATCAATGACTGTTTCAGAGCTTTGCATGTGAAATAGTACAGTTCTCCTGACTGATGCCTTGAGGTAATATTCTATTTTTAACCCTAAGGTATACAAATGAGGAAAATTCTACTATGTCAGGTGAACTTTACTCTGGATAATCAAATTCACTATAGTTGAAGGTATAATTGCATCCAACAATTATACCTTGTTTTAGCTCAATTTTCTTGAGCTAAAATTGGCTCAAAAAGTTTTGCAACAAAGTGATACTTTTAGTGTGTTACATTTAATCATCCAGGTTATTCTCAACCCTGATTTGTTTTGCAGTTTGAACACATGCTACATTGCAGGTAAAGTTTTAACATGATTGATCATGGTTTCCTGTCTTACACTATATAAACAGAGGCATCTACACTTTTGAAAAGCTATTCTACAATGTCCAAACTGCCGCATCTCCTTAGGAATACTTAAACATGCTGAAACGACCTGGCTGTTAGAAAAATAATAAATAAATTAAAAAAAATCAGAAGACATCTCTGAACCCTGGTCTCCTCTCCTCTTTATACTCCTGAGCTGAAGTGTGCGATTTCACACTCCAACGTCAAACAGCAGCTCAAGAGGAAAACGTATGACCCACCTGGCATTTGTCCTCATTTCTCTCTTAAATTGCAAACACTATTACCCTTGGGTTATCTTAATGGTGTGGTGAAGATTCTCAAGCCTCTTCTGTCTGCTTCTTGCTAACAACACCATCAAAATCCGGCAAGCGGAGAGGACAGAGCAGTTAAAGACAGAGTGAGGTGGGTGAGAATGCGAGAAAATGGAGCAGATGTTAGTGTGGCAGTGATTTGTGGGCCTGATAAGGGGGTGCTACACAGCGCAGCTGGAATTGATGGCTGTTAGTGAGGACAGGCCCTCTGTGAGATGTTTTCAAAATGATGGTTTACAATAAAGTGGCTCCGGGTGTGCGCGAAGCAGAACTGATGCAGATCGATCCCGCTGAAATTGATTGATCAGCCATTTAGCTTGGCAGTGTGTTTACCGAACGAGGCCGAGCAGGACCCTCCTCGAGGCATCCTCCCTCGCCATAAAGCAGAGGAGAAATGCCCCCTCGCGGGGCCCCCAGTCTCATTTCTCTGCCGGTGGCAGGGAAAACAAGCCCTATCAGAGCACGGCCCATAAAAATGTAATCATACAGTGAAAAATACCAGCATAAACATTTACGATTATGTACTTTATTCTGCCATCAAAGCGTCCTGCTGCAACTTGGAGATAGTATGCCTTCAGAAATAATGACCAACCTGCTCTATGCAAAGAGCAGAGCAGCGGCTGCCTTATCACAGTGTCACATTGAGACTTTCAGAAGGAGGCATTGAAATAACTTCTCACAGCGGATTTCAGTAAACAAGCAACTGCACTTAAAGCTGACACCTCCAACAACCTTTAGCCTTGCTTTTTTATTATCTTGGAGATTACTACTATATGTAACGCTGAATAGCCCTCAAGCATTAAAGTACCTTGGTACTGTACATAAATTGTATCTTCGGTAATTTTAACAAACAGTGCCTAGAAGGATCTCTGCGTGTTTTACAAGAAGTTTTACAGATGAATAAAGCACAAGGACGGCATTTACCATGCGACCTCGCTGACCTTCCTTCACTTCCTTCCTGCCAAAACAAAGCTCTCCACCACTCAGCTGAGGATTTAAATCACCTGTGCTCACTCGCCTCATCCTGTTATTTAGATAATTGCCAACAAGAGTGAGCTTTTTCCATTCTCAGGATGGCACGCAGCGGGCCCATCATGTCCCTTATTAACAATTTTACACACTTCGCTGCGGCGAGAGGGTGTCAGGATGCCAATAATATTTACCGTCTGCTGCGGGGCCATTCAAGGAGACTGATAGTTGCTGATTGCACTGACAGAAGCTGACAGCATTCGAAACCTGAGATCCCTACAAATCAGCTCGTCTTCTTTTCTTCTTTAAGGAAAGGAACAGGAGTTTGTGGTCGTGAGCCATGTGGTGCGGTGCCAGGCTAAACACGGAAAGGACTGTATCTCTCTTCGCCTTCAACATTGGAGACTTAAATCAATCAGGGGTCACTCAATAAAGTTATGGCTTAAAATATTTCTGCTTACAGTGCCTTACAAATGTAATTTTATTATATCACTACCACAAGACAGCGATTATAAAGTAGATGAAGAAAAGAGAATGTGGTTAACTTTTTTTGCAAATAAATGCTATAAAGGGTTTTTACTCTGTTACCCCTAAACAAAAGCTGCTATTCAAATGCCCTGAAAAGTCAACTAAATGGTAGATGGAGCCCAGCTGAACTTCACTCCATAATTTTACTATCTGCCAAGACTTGACCATCATCTGCGTAACTCTGAGTGGACTTCAGGGATCTGCATCCCAGATTAAAGAAACTATCTATTAAACATGTTATAGGTGAGCACTTCACAAAACACAAGCATTTCACAAACCTTTATGGAGGAGTTGCAAGATTGTTAAAAGAAAGTAATAGAAAGCCTCTGTGCATCTGTACACAAAACACGTATGACACACAGCAGACAGTTAGAATAAACAATTCTGGGTCAGATGAATAAACTGCTTGGCCTGCCTCCAAACTATTTGACACATAATCCTGAACTCACTACTGATATTGTGATGCATGGTAGTGGAAGCGTCAGGCTGTGGAGGTGATTTTGTTCAAGAAGACCTGGCACAATAAATACAGAGGATCCTGTGAGAAACAACTACAACAGACTTGAGAATTGAGGTCCATATTTCAGCAGAATAAAGACCATAAACACACAACCAGAGCAACAATGGAATGGTCTGGAATAAAGAATCTTCATGCGTTAAAATTGACGCACGCGGATGCATTTAAAAAGGTGCAATAAAAGGTTTTCAGAAAAGTATTGACTCAGAGAGGTGACCACAAATGCAGGCCACGTTATTTTTAGATATTTAAATGTAAAAAAGTTTTGAAAAATGATTGATTACTTTCATTACCCTTCAAAATTATGTTCTGCATACTTCGGTGTAACTTATTATCTTAGTAAAATACATTAAAGTTTGCAATTGCAATTCTGACAAAATATGAAGACGTTTAATGGGTTTGAGTTCTTTCGCACAGGACTATGTTTGTTTAAAAATTCAATTTTTGACTCATGCTGAAAGTTTCAGATGTACTCAAGGGTCATTTAGTAAATCAATGAGCTATAATGTTTAATAGCATTTGCTAAAAGAGCTCAGAGGCAAGTGAATGTAACGTCCGTCAAGGGAGTATTGAGCCTGCTCAGCCAATCCATTCAGTCTGTAATGATTTCCATAACATTGACATGAAAGATGTTGACACCAATTACACCATCTCCCTTTTGACCCCTGACAATTTGTGTCTCGAAGCGTTAAACATCTCAATCACGAACAAACACTCATACAGGCCACCTCGAACTGTATCAGCATCTGCAGCACAGTGTGAAAGTTACAATTTGTTTTCTTTATGTGACAGAGAAGTAGAGGAGAGAGATCTGAAGACGGAGCATCGTTGCGAATCCATGATAATAGTTTCCATGACAATGAGGCATGCTCCGTGCATCGGCTGCGGCCCAGATAAACAGTGATCCTTTACGAAAACAAGAAGGTCATTACAGCAGCTTGTCAAATCAATGCCCAGTGTGTCCAAGTTGATTAAGACATCTCTCCTCAGCTCTGACACACCGTCAATAGAACAGGCACACATTGCGGGACGAAATGCTGGTGGGGAGGGGGGGGGGTGTCCGTGGCAGAAAACGTGCGCGTGTGTGTGTGTGCGTGTGCTGGAGGGGGAGGCCAGACACTCCCCTCTTTCTCCATCCACACACACCTACACAAACACACGCACAGTACTCAGATGATTGGAGTGAAATACCCATCAGTCAGGGAGCTGGGGTGGACTAATGATTCCCCGTGCTGCCTATTAGAACTACATGACAACTCAATCCTGCTCGCCAAGAAAGAGAAATGGGGGAGAGTATTAGGTGGGACGGAGGAAAGAGGGAGGAGGAAGGAAGGGGAAGAGTAAAAAGAAAGAATAAGAGATGAAGAAAAGAAGTAGTGACCTTGTAGCAGCATCATTTGAGGCTGAATTAAATTGGCAAGAGCAGCTAATCTTTACCTTGGGGCGATTAACAGAATTAAAGCAGAACAACAAAGGCACAAGGGTTGGCTTTTCCCTTTTTTCTGCCTGACGCTGCCGTTTGTAATTTGAGTCGAATGTCTTCTTCTGGTGAAGTTCTTTGTGTCTAATCCTATCGCTGATGGGAGGATTTTAATTTATTTTTTTTATTATCCAAAAGACAGATATTAACACACTCAAAAACAGTGAGTGTGTTAATATCTGTGTACGCAGCTTGAACGTTTTTATTCACATTTGCCTCGTTTGTCACATAGCAACCACACACTTTAGTGTTGATCTCCAGAGGAGTTAGATTTGGGCTTTGATTAGATTAGTCTAATACACAACTAAGCTTTGATCTGCACTACTCTATTGATGCTCTGGTTGTGATTACAGTTGCTCTAATGCTGGAAGCTGAATCTTCACCTCAGTCTCGGGTTTTTGCTGTCTCTTACAAAACAGAGCCTGACAGACACGTAACTCGGCCTCTAACAGATTTTTATTTAGTTCTGTGGATTTTTTGTCACACATTGTGCTTTGTATTTAGGCCAAAAGGTTCAGTCTTGGCCTGAAAGCCTCTTCCACATAATACATTATAGCTTGTGGTTGCAACATGGTAGAATGTGACAAAGGTCAAAGGTTGCTAGAGTTACATGTCTAGACTTACATGTGGCAGATCCTCATTTTAATAAAGCATACTAACTTATTAAAAAAGCTGGCACAAACTATATATTTTTTGTATTAGTCATCAGGAACTGTCAGTCATGAAATAAAGATACAGTCTGAAACTTCTCCTATTTTGGAATATTTGCGTATTGTTAGAGCAAAGACAGTTAATTGTAGCTTAGTTTTTCAACTTGGTCTCATAACCTATCTCTTCTCACAAGCTGATCAATATGTTTGGAAAGACAGACAAGGTTAGGCCTCTCAGCCCGTCGAACAGAAAAAAAGAACATGAATCATTTCAGAACTGTGAAGGTTAACAACGGAACTGTACGCATGCTAAGATGAGAAGCATAAAAACCAATAAAGCTTTGGCTCAGGGACGTTCCAACTAACTCTTGTGAGGAGATCAATGTTTTCTGTTACTTCATTACATTTCCACAAGCATATTTGGAATGGTAAATGATTTGAAGTGTTTGTAGCATATACAATTCGACTGAAATTATTCTCAACTTCCTTTGGTTATTGCTCTTCATCTGTCATGGTGACCTCACAGCTGAAACTTGTCCAAAACAACAGGACAATAAGCGCAACGAATGCAGCTTGAATCACCAGCTGAATCCACGATCAGGTTTTCTAATTCAGTACTAATTAATCTTAGAATCATCCAGCCTTGTTTTAAGTTAAGGTGGAGAGAAGTGTCTGATATGTGATCTAAAACTCTGCAAATCACACTGGGAAATTGCCTTAGGTTGGAGACGATAAATGGTCCTCAGTAACCATTTATTGACAGACCTGCATTTAATGAAGCTCAATGAGAAACACAGGCAAATTCAAAAACATACAGTTGTTTCTCGAGTATCAGCAGTCCAGCATCACTTACCAAATCAGTTAGCATTTTAATAGTAATTACGTCTACATGTGCGAAATAAAAGAGGCCCAACAACAATGGAAGGATGATGCTGTATGTCTACAACTGAATCAATTGAATTGAAAGGGGTGTGTCCCACGTAAAAGTAGTGTAGAGATGCTTATTTTGTAAAAAAAAAAAAAAAAAAAAACAACAAACCCTAATGTGGCTTAAATAAATAATTTGGTGTACATTGCTTATAATGCTTTGCTCTCTGTAAAACTGAGTAAAATTGTACTGTCTGGAAACAGCACAGAAGAACAGCAATTGGGAAAATATATACAATGAGTCAGAAATAGGCTGGTCCTCTAAAATGACCTCAAATGTTCAAACATGGAAACTAAACCAAGACAGACCAAATATACTGAACCATCCAGTTAGTGATGAGCTCCAGGATCACCAAAGCTGGCCAACAGTTACCTATGAGTAACTAATTAAAAAAATAAAAAATGTGGAGCCTAAAATATACAGTGATTCACAGGAAAGCATTATTTATCTTAGTTTTAATTTTTTAAAGTAATTTGTTTTCAGTTACAAACTGAAAAAGAATATTTTATATACCTAAATATTGCCCATCTCTCTATTTCAAGTGTAGTTACATTTTCTTCATGCGTTGATTTATAATAGGATGCAAAATGTTCCCAATGTATGAAAAAAACTATTCTAAGAATTTGGAGGAGTATAAAAAACAATTCTAAGAATTTGGAGGTCTGACCACGTTTTTTAACCACTTGGGTTTCAACACATGACAATAAAAGTGAACAAACCTGAGTTTTGTCCATCCTAATTCGGGAACTCCACACAAAGTCAAATCTATAACTGTTTGAAAGATCAAACTGCATAGAAACTGCAAAGAAAACCTTCTTAAAACATGAACCCCAAACCTCTGAATGTTATCTCAAGAAAACCAAAGATTGGCAACAGTATATATGTTACTCCCTTTACCTCTAGAGTATTCATGATTCAAGGATTTCATTTGCTCTTAGCTGTACCCCTGGGGAAGGCAGGCTAGATTTCCACATCTTAAGACAGATCTCCCACACCTTTTCCCCACCATTACTCACAGCTGTTTGTCAAAACCTGACTTCCTCCATATGTCATCGTCATCTGCTGAGGCCAAGCTGGGCAGTTTTAGAAGGCTGCCCTCCAGAGGACCCCTAGGAGAGCGCCTCAGGTAATACCACAGGAAGAAAAACTCATGCTGCAGGTCACACAACACTGAGGGTCCATGATTAGTTTCATAGGATGTTATTATATATATATATAATAAAATAACATGCTATTGATACCCCACATGCCACTGGCAGCATTTAGGTTAACATTAGCATTTTATCAAATTTTAGCTCATACACTAATTTTAACATTCTGAATGGAGTGAGTCCATGTTACTCAACTTGCTCTCCAAATGCTGTTGAGTATGTTGTAGCTTACTTTAGCATTGATGCTATTTTTTACCATGAGAACTCTGGCTTCAAACTGACAGGCACAATTTGACAGTCCCTGTTTAAATTTCTTTAGAAATTTTCTAGTTTGACTTATTTGGTTTATAAAGCAAAACATAGAATGCTAATCTGGTTAATTTTGATGATTGTGGCTCAAAGTTAATGGAAACGAGATACAACATATTCAGCCTTTGGTCTAATCGTCTCTCTTTCAGGTGATTGAGTTGGCCAAACTTTCTGGGTAAATGAGCTTTACCCAAAAGCTCATTGGAGTTTTTATTACCTGTAACCCATAAACATGAAATAGATTCCTTGTATGTGGGGAGCCTTTAAGAGTTTTACTTTTTGACTCGTTTAACTGAAATAAATAACTTTTTCAGTTATTGTCAAGCTACATTGGTTTAGTAGTTGATGCAAAATGCTTTTACTTCTTAATGAAATAAGGAGTCTTGCAAGATAATCATTGTGAGAAAAAAACTTTCATGTTACAGTTTGGTTTGTTTCCTCTGGATATTCTCAAAAAAGTGTCTCCATGCCAATATTTCCAAAATCTTCCCTTGAAATGTTTGCTTGTTCAAAAATCAATCTTTGATGCATTGAATGAAGAGTAGCTGTAGGACCTAACTTTCAAATACATATTTCAAATGCCCTCTGCCACATAGCTGTATATTTTATGAATGTTTCCCTGCACAATGATTGTTAAAATAAACAAAAGAAAATGCATGCGGAAATATTTATCTTGCCATTTTCTACGTAAATCAGCTAAAAGGAGCATCGGAGGGAGCAAAAAATCAAGAACTGATGTAACAAACAAGCGTATCACTTCAAAACAAACAGAAAACAAAAGCGTGTTTCATTACAATATTTAGAGCTGAAATTGACAATAATTAATATTCATGAGTCTGCAACTTTGCCGCCCCCCCAGGATGCTTAAATTAATTATGCTAACAGGGTCATTTAACTGCCTGATTCAAAGAAAGCAGCTCTCGTGCAGTGAATGACACAATAATTATACACACAATCTAACAAGAGGACAGTGACAAGTGGAGGAGTGACACCCTCATCTCCATAAAGTACAAAGGACATGTTTACACATCTGAACACCACTAACAGCAGCAAAAAAAAGATGTTAAAGCCATACAGGCAAGATGAAAGAGTGAACAAAAAAAACAAAACATGAAACAAACAAAAAAACAATTTTAAAGCCGCTGCTGCTTTTCTCTCATGTGCTAATAAATATGATTTGTTGCTATGTGTTATTATTTAGAATTATTCATTTACTCTGTCACTGCACATGGAGGGGTAATAGAAACGCCATTGAAGAGGCTGATTTACTCTGCAAAATTTTCATCTCAAGGCCGTGCACCATGTGATTGGTGCCAGTGTGAGTAACGGGAAATCATGCATTATGTAGTCGAATTTGACACGACCTTGAGACTCCGCGGCATAGACCATCTATTACTATCCAGACGACCTTCCCGACGCCGAAGATACATCTGATGTGTTTAAAGCTGCTTTACAATGCATTAGGAGGGCTTTACATGTGCTGAGCTCACTTTATTTGCTCATACATTTTCACGGGGAGAGTTTAGTGTCGTGCTGATGGGGGCCGTTCACAGTGAGTGAGTCACTTGTGGAGACAAATGAGCTCATGGAAGCAGGCCGGGGAGCCGGATAATAACGCATTTCTGGGCAAATTCCCTTCTTTTCCGCTTTTACTTCCTTCCAATGTGCCGCACATTTACTATGCAGTGAACCCCGTGTGGGTTTGGGCTCATCGTTTATTCTCACTCGCTGTAATTGATTGACCTGCATCTTGAAGACAGGGAATGGATATAATTTTTCCCACCAAACAAACTGATGTCAGGATCAATATTCTCACTGCTGGTTAAGCTTTTGCAACCTTTAGAATATCAGCTCGAATCGATACTTCTCATTTCATTGTGCATGCTTTCAAGCAAAGTTTTTCTTCCTCCGCGCTGATCATGTCAGTGACATCTGGTCTTCCTGTTGAATCTACATGAAGGCTGGGGCCCCACAATGTGCCTTTTCAGAATTGTCATATTCCAACTAAAAATATATGAGTAATGTATCGGAGTGGGGATTTATTTGGATATGAGATAAACCAAATACAGTAATGCCAAATGAATATCTGAAAAGTGTGGTCTGCACTTGTGTTCAGCCCCTGTGTTTCAATACTTTGCTGTAACAGCTTTCACTGGAGCTCCAGCTGTTTTGGGGGCATGTCTGTTGAACTTGCATATTTAGAGAGCGATTTGTTTGCGTAAGTTCCAAATTAGCTTAAGTTAATTCACATTGTAATGCACCTTTTTTGGTTATAGGGCCAGGCTCTGACTGATTTAAGAAATATTTCCCATGCAACTGTCTGTAGGTTTATATACAGGATTCTCCTACATGTACCTCCAAGCAGCTTCCCCATCATCTGTGACCAACTTCTGTATAACTGCAGAAAGAAATACTCCACTACAGCATGATGCTGCCTCCACTATGTCTCCAGTTGAACAAGGTGTCTTCAGGGTGATAACATTTTGGATGTTTGGCAAAATGTTTGATTTTGGTCTCATCTGACCAAATTACCTCCATCCACATTCTTACTGTGTTTCCTGCATGGCGGGCAGCCAGATTTGGGAAGCACAACTGTTAGTTGTCACGTTAACAGATTCTTCTGCCTATTGGTTGCTTCTGTGCCCTGAGTGCCAGCTTGGGTGGACTGTCATGTCTTCATAGGCTGACAGTTCTGCCATGCTCTTTCTATTTTCAGATGATGAATTGAGCAGAGTTGAATGAAACGTTCAAACATTGGGATTTTGTTTTACAACAACCTAAACCCTGTTGTAACTTTCTCCATCATTTTCTCCCTGACATGTCTGCCATGTTCCTTGATCTTTTGACGTCGTTTGTTTACAAATGCTCTCTAACAAAACCTCTGAGGCCTTCCCAGAACAGCTGTATTTAGACTGAGATTAAGTCACATAGAGAACAGCTGCAGCCGCTAATTACAATTTGGATGAAAGTTGGTCGCGCTTGATTTTAAACATGCAAATGCTGTACTTTTCAGGTTTTTATATGTACAACAGTACTTTTTTTCCCATTTCACAATGATGCAGTACTGTATGCGCACGTGAAAGTTCGATAAAATACGTTCAAATTTCAAGATCTAAAAATACTTTGCGAGGCACTGTATTAGCATGTTAGTGTTCTTGTCTCTCCCCAGCTACTTGTGCACCCCTGTTCTATAAACACTTAGAGAAGTGAGATTATATTTACATATAAAAAGCCTAATAATTATAGGGAGGAGGAAGATGGGTGTTCCCCCTTATCAGAGGAAATGATAAGGGACTAGCAGGCCCTGTGAAAGAACAGGGTCCATTTTGATATAATTGGCAGTGGAATTATTTATGACATTAATTGCCACATTATCGACTGGCTGTCAGGTCCCGTGTCAGTCTGTCCATATTTCTTAGCAGAAAGAGCCAGCTCAGCCCGGTGTCCACTGACAAGCTAATTACAACAGCACAACCTTGAATGACAAATGTTACTCATCGAGGACCAGCCAGGCCCGGAAATAAGGGCCACTTCTCCCCCTCAAGCCTCTCTGGATCAAATGAGACAGCAGCGTGCTGCCAAAAGCAGTCAGGTGCAGGAGAGACAGGGTTTGCATGTCAGCAAGAGAGAGAGAGACAGAGACAGAGAGAGAGAGATGGAGGATCGGAACGAGAAAGTGAAGAAGATTTTGCTTAAGCAAGGAGGGCTGCTCCTCTGTACGGTGGACAGTTATCATTCATAAAGATGTCTTTTTTTCCCTTCCATCTTCTTTAACTTGAGTAATGTCAATCAATCATCAGGCTGTGGGCTGATTGCTGCTGATGGGGTGATTTGTCTCTCACTGCAGGTCCCACTGCTTTTCAGGATGTGGAATTAAACTTCCAGGAAACTGCAAGCACTGAAACCCTGAGTTCCTTTAAATCAAGGTTAACATCTCATTTGCTTAGAGTTGCCTTTGATTCACTATAACTAGAATGTAGATTATCTCTAGTATCCATCCATCCATCCATTTTCTTACACCCTTGTCCCTTGGTGGGTTTGGGGGGTGCTGGTGTCTATCTCCGCTGGCGTTCCGGGCGGGGGGTGGGGTCACCCTGGGCAGGTTGCTGGTCTGTTGCAGGGTGACACAGAGACACACAGGACAAACAACCATGCACACACACACACACTCACACCTAGGGCCAATTTAGACAGACCAATTAACCTCACAGTCATGTTTTTGGACTGTGGGAAGAAACCGGGGTACCCGGAGAAAACCCACACATGCACAGGGAGAACATGCAAGCTCCATGCAGAGAGACCGGGGCTGGGAATTGAACCCAGAACCTTCTTGCTGCAAGGCAACTGCTCTACCAACTGCGCCACTGTGCAGCCCTATCTCTAGTAATCTAATAGTAATCTAGTAATTTTATTTTTTAAGACATTTGAGAAACTGTAATGTTTTGCTGTTTGTATGTTATATTTAAAAAAAACAACTTGAATTGTCTGTTGTTGAAATGTTCTATACAAAAAAAACCCACTTTCCTTGCATAATAAAAAAAAGTTACAAAGTTGAACATGTTATTAATACACCAGAAATCTGAAACCATTTTTCACAAGTTTCAATAAAACCAACGTATCATGGACTATTCCTAGAACTTAACAGATGTTTTTCTACAGCGGTGACCATTTTAAAATCTAGTGCACCATTAACGTAGAGCTTCATCAGAAAATAAGCCAGTGAACCGAAATGCATGATTTTATTCTTGACCAGCGCTCATTGGTTATCATCTTATAACAAACTAAAAATCCAACCTTTCTTATGGCCAGTGAAAGCCCCATACCAATCAGGTTGTGCTGTTACTGAGAGATCAGTTAGCTATTTTCATTTTCGCGTTGGTATTAAGAGCATTGAAATCAGAGTATTTTGAGGGTTTATCTTTGGTGATGAACTCCAAGTCTTTGAGGATGGAAAGCAGGATTCTGGTTGGGCCCCTCCAAAATGTCAACTTTACTTCCAGTCTGTAGAAACAGCAAATCTGTCAACAGTATGCCAGCATGTGTGTTTATAATTCTGTCATCCATGTTACTTTTGTAATGAGATTATTAGCATACAATGTTAAAGTATTCAGTGTTTCACTTTTCCCATATTTTATTTAACATTCGTATGACAAATTGTATTAATCTTTTTCTGCAAAATTCTACACGTTATGATGATGTGGAAATGTTTTTTCAAATTTCTTTAAAAAATTTAAAACCTAGAAATAACTGTACTACAAATAATTTCCCGCTAAGACAATTTAGTTCTGAATTTATCCTCAAAGAGAAACAAGTACCTTGTCATTTAGAGTTCATAAGAATAAATTAGAATTTGCTCAAAATGAATACATAAGGTCAGAGCTTTACAAAAATGATGACCAGAGGTGGGTTGTAAGATTTTCTTGGTGCATGAGGTTTGTGTTGTGTATGTTGGCACAAACAGTGAGCTAATACACAGTCCAGTCACATTAATGTGACCACCACGTACTTTCCACTTCAGAGTTAAATAACCAATCACAGAAGGCAGGTGGCAGCACAGTGCAGTTGAGCGTATATAAAGGGTGTGTGTGGGCTTCGGAAAACATTTCAATCGTTGGCGTAATGCAGAAACGAAGCGATTTATCCGACGTCCAAAAGGGCATGATCATTGGCTTTCGGGCCAAGGGTGGAAGCATTTCCGAAACGGCTGAGTTTGTGAACTGTTTGCGTGCCGCCGTGGTAAAAGTGTACCGTGCATGGCAAAATGGGACTGTCCAAAATCAACGACGTGGCAAATGTGGTGCACCACGGGCCATAGATGACAGAGGCGAACGACGGTTGCGGAGATGCGTTCGGGCAGATAGACGGGCTACCGTTGAGCAACTGACCACTAAAATGAACCAAGGGGCTACCACAAGTGTCTCCCAAACCACTATTCAGCGAACATTGCTGCGTCTGGGCCTCCGAAGCGGACGCCTGGTTCGTGCACCTATGCTGACTGGTGTTCATCGACGACGAAGGCTAGAATTTGCACGCCAGTACAGCAGCTGGACGTCCACTGAGTGGCGACAGGTAGCGTTTTCAGATGAATCGCGTTTTATGCTCCATCGGACAGATGGACGTTGGCGTATAAGGCGTGAAACCTCTGAAAGGAACCACCCTGCAACCATTGCAGGAACGGTCCAAGCTGGAGGCGGGAGCATTATGGTCTGGGGAATGTTTTCCTGGCATTCTCTGGGTTCACTGATTATTGTGGAAGGCACGATGGATCAATACAAGTACGCATCTGTCCTTGCGGACCATGTCCACCCCTACATGCGCATTGTTTTTCCTCAGGATGATGGCATCTTCCAGCAGGACAATGCGAGGTGCCATACAGCTGCCAGTGTACGTGCGTGGTTCGAAGAGCACCAGGATGAGTTTACCGTCCTCCCCTGGCCAGCAAACTCACCTGACTTAAACCCAATCGAGCATCTGTGGGACCATCTCGATCGAGTTGTTCGCGCCATGGATCCTCAACCGCGTAATCTAGCGCAGCTGGCCACGGCATTAGAGTCGGCATGGCTCAACATCCCAGAGAAGACCTTCAGGGACCTAAGTGACTCTCTTCCTGCACGTCTCGTAGCAGTTCGCTCTGCGAAAGGTGGTTATTCTGGCTTTTGACAGATGGTCACATTAATGTGACTGGACTGTGTATGTAATAAATAAATAAAACTACACATGTGCAGATAGTTAAGGCTTGTGCAAACAAAGTGAAAATAATGAGCTTAAAAGTTAGACCATCTATGTAAGTGCACACATTGAGACAGATATATGCACACACTGAGGCACTGGAGTTGAGCCTCCAGCGTTACTGTATCAGAATGTCAGTGATCTGCAGTGATGAAGTGGTGTGCCATTTGTTCATCCGCAAAGTTCCCAAGACGCAGCAGCGGCAATAGAGCCGAGGATCACAGGGGTCATTGCCTACAGGTAGATCTGTGGCTCATATCTTAATTAATCTACTGTCTGTGATGCCGAGCGTCCCATTCATCCCTTCACATGCACAGAGGCGCACGTCAAGCATATGTCAACCCTTTCTGGCACTCCCCACCCACCCTGTAATGCAGTTTGTGTTGGTGTGGCAGCTCAGGATGCGTCCCTGACAAGGATGGGAAGTGACACACACCAAACTCGGTGTGTCCCCCAGCCAGCTCCGGTGGCTCGGAGCCTGTCAATTCCAGCTCCGTCAGTGGCACAGGCTCAATGGCAGTGCCTGTGACACATGTCACAAAGTTTTAAATGTCTGCTCTTTTCAGCAGGATGTCTGGGTGCATGCCGCAGCCAGGGGAAGGATGACATTTTGTGTTTTGTGGAGGGGCGGGGGGGACTTGTTGTGGCTCCCCTCTTCCTGCCTCCTCCGGCTGTCAGCCCCAGTTTCCTCTGAGCATATCAAAACACAGACAAATAAACCTTGTCATTCTGAAGCGCCAGCACTAGTGACCAGGCTCCTGAGCAGCATGTCATCTGGAATATGGTCACACAATCCTGTAGGAAGTTGTGAAGTGTATAAACACACGCAGGAAGGCACTCGCTCTCTCTTGTCCTCACACGAATACACACGTCTCTGAAACTGGAACAAATGTTTAAGCTAATAAAAACAGGAACTAAACAAAGAGAGACATTGTGAACAAACATTGCATTAGGCTATCTCTGACCTTTTCTTCATCTGCTTGTAGATGAGTGACATGCTGTACTGAACATAAACATGGCCGCTTTCGAGCCCCGCAGATATTAAACCTCTCAATGTTCTCACAAATGTGTTGTTCTTCTCAGCACTAAAATGTAGTCATGATAAGAAATAAAATTTCAGATGGATTTAACAAGTAACACTGAAATAACTTTTGATCAGTTTTATAGGTTTTGTGTAAAATTAATAATTTTTTATCGTTAGGTATCAATGTATTGTACAGGTCCAGGAGTCGACATAAATACCAACACAACTTCAACACATTTGAGTTCAGCCCTTTTAATCACACAACAATGATGTATATTTATTTTGTTAGATCAGCTGTTAGAAATTAAGTGCTTGTTCAAAATCTTCATCTGGAAGGTTCCCTTGAAGCCATCGTACCAGAAACACAGTGTGCGAGATTAACAGTAATAATAATAATAATAATAATAATAAAAGAATATTCACATAAGCAAGACAGTCGATTAGAAACTCCAGTGTATGTCTTCACAGCTTGTTTATATCTGAAAGTGTGTCTCAGTACAAATAAAAAAAAAAAACCACCACAGCAAGTACAAACAAAGGCTAAGACATAGTAGGAAAAAAACTTAACAGGATTATGAACAATAATACTAGATGAATTATGAGAATCCGGTAGTAAAGTATTATTTCAGTGTGACATTTCTTTCTTTTTTTGGAAAAATATCCCAAAGATAAATTTTATGCTCCATTTGATGAGTTTACCTGTTGTGGTCAAACTCAGTTATTTTGTAAGTTGACGACATTTCACAGCTGGGCTGTTTTAACTTGTTAGGTTAGAAAAAAGACTGGAACGAGTCTCATCAGTCTTAAGCCGCCATTTTGAACTGTACAACAATCTGATCAGACTTTACTAAATTTCTACCAGAAATGGACAGATTGAAAAATTATGTTGTGTGATAAGAAAATAGTCAGTGGTTTGCGTTAATGGTTTTAGTTCGCTCTAGAGAATAATTTCACTTCACATAATTTTTCACTTAGATAACATTTAGCTATTGTTAGCTAAGTTTAGACATAAGTTCACTTTGTATCTCTCTTTTTGGTAACATCAATGTTTGTCACATTTAGGGTTTATAAACCATGTGTTCCGAACTGTGCACATTGCACAAGTCAGTAGCTAGATATGCACTCATGTGTTTATGGTGATAAAGTGCTAGGGCCAACCTTAATCATGAAAGGCTGGTGACATTTTATGAACATTTTGGATAGGTGTGTTTTTACAGATATTTAATCTGTAACTTCTTACTGTTTGCTACAAAGTTGAATTTGGAGATCAGTTGTTAAATAACTTGACTAGGGTGCCTAAATCTTTAAGAATGTCAACTTATGGAAAGCATGGATGATTGTATTGGGGATCCTCACCAAGGTAGTTGTTTTAGTAAAAATTGTAAAAAAGAAATAAAAAATCTTCCAATTTAACAGTGAATCCAGCAGAAATTTCAACAGATTTAGTGGAGAACAGAGCAGGTGCCAAAAGGAGAAGTGTTAATGGCAAGAAAAAGAGTAAAGCTTCGTGTTTTGAAGGGCATGCAGGTAATTAGGGCTCCATATGGGCCAAACATATCAAATGGTGTAGGAGGATGTAATCCCACAATGCTCTGTAACATGTAAACAGCAATAAGAATAGAAACCTATTTACAGCTCCCACAAACACAATGTCACTGTCTAGAACAATGTCAAAATCTGGAATGCTGCTGTGCATGTTACTGAAGACACTGATTCTCAGCTATTGCTGCTTTCACCGGTTTCTCTCACCTCTTATCTTAATGACTTAAACAGCAGTTTAAGTCCAGTGAGCGCAGGAGAGAGAGAGAAAAAAAAAAAAAAAATCAGAGAAATGAAGACGATGAGTCCATGTCAGGGCCCAGGTGTGTGACCGCCACCCCCTTCACCCTTGATTAGTAGCTGTTGTGGACAAGTGATCCATCATGGGTGTCAAAGAAAAGGAAGCAATTGCCTGGATATGTTTGTTGCTCGCTGTGTGTAAGACAATAAGGCAGGGAGATGGTCCTTGTGTGTGTGTGTGTGTGTGTGTGTGTGTGAGAGTTGTGTTGCAGCTGATGCTTAGAGGCAATCATGTCAGTGGGAGTGTCATCTCTGACTCTGAGCTGCAAGCAGGAAAACACAAGTAGGCTCAGCTCAGGAGAGGAGACTAAAACAATGGCTCTAAAATTTAATAAGAACAAGAAAGTATTCATCATGCATAAGTACAACAGCATATTTGGATTAAAATTATCTTTTGTTTTCCAGCTGTAGATTAGGTGATTGGAAAAAAAAATTCCCGGTGGTTTTAATAAATAATAAAACCAAAACATGACTCCTCTGAGAGCATCCTGTGGACATCAGAGCTGATCGTTTTGGATGAATCTGTTGCCTTCTGAGTGCTTGCCGTAGTAGATGTAGCGACACTTGGCGAATACCCCTAAAAAGAGAATAAAACAAAGTTTAGGTGTAAATCACATTTAAACAATCTTTTTATGCCAGCAATTCTATAACAGCGCCATTTATGACTGGAGAAGCAGGGAAATGGACTCGTGACCAGAATTGCAAAGTTTTGAGCTTGATCAGCCTGTCTGGTGACCAGCCAGTCAGATACTCAAAGCTGTTCTCCAATCAGTGAGAGCCACAATTGTAGCACTGCTGTTCATGATGGCAATAACACTCTTCAGTGTGGATGTGGTGTGGCAAGTCATTTAAAAGGACACTTGTCATGCAAAAAGTGAGAGAGAAAGCCTTTTAGCAGATAACAGAAAGGCTGAATGACTGTAGCAGAGCTGCGCTGTTTTATTCGTTTAAGCTCTTCATGAGCTGTCTGTCCAAAAAATATTAGCATCATTTATGAAATCTCAGAGTGGAGGTAAAAAGCCACATTTCTCAGAAAAAAGGTGGCGCTGATTCCAAGCAACAAAAGACAGTTAATCATCTTTTCTTTGTTTTAAAATATTAGTATAACAGATTTAGGAGACTATTCTCTGTGATATAAAGTTGCCTCTGCTATTAATATGAATCATTCATCACTACTTGTGACAGAAAGGCAGGAAAAAAAACACTTAAATGCTGTTTATACAGCTAATTATACAGTTCTGCTTGATTTCCGTAAACACAGCAAAGTTGTATAGATGTCATGACAGGAATGCAAGTAAAAAAATAAAACAACAGCAACAAAAAAGCAAAGTTATAGGAAGTCTTTCTCTGAAAACAAATGAAAAACGGTCATTTGATACCTGGAGGCAATAGCACTGAAACACTGTACCGGTAGATCTACTTTCAAACTGTTTGAACCGACAAACATTTCTCCTTCTTGTCTAGAGAAAATTACTTCACCTAAACCAAACACATAAGAGCTCAGACACAATACTGCTTTGGTATAAGTGAAATCAACTTTGATCCACATAAAATCCAATCAGTTGTTGTAGCTGCTATCTTAGCTGTCTAAGGTACATTTATTTAACAAAAAAAATAGATACACTTAATACAGTATTCAAGTAAATGTTAAAATTATGTTATTTTTCTAATACATACTATAAACAGAAAAACCCAATTTTTTTTACAAAGGTAAACTATTCTTTCATATATGTTTTTAATATATCTATACATATATATTTCACTGACTAAAAAGATAAAATATTAGTAATTTCAAAGTGTTTTCATTGTCTAATTATGTTCAATATTGAAACAAGAACAATATGTTTATGTATTAGCTCCAAAAGATGAGGTTAAGTAGCTAAACCTGTAATCATTTACACCTAAAAAAGTTAAATAGAAATACAAACTTAAGCTCTCGTATATGCGTCTAAGTCTTTGGCCCCTATCTACATACCTATAATGTCATAGAACTGAAGGTTGTCTGTGGTGGTTTTCTGTTGTACAGAGAGGTGGTGCTGTTCAGGCAGATGGCTGGCCCAAACGCTCTGTGGTCAGTTTGCTGTGGTGCTAACGTCACAAACACTAACATCCCGTCTTGATTAGTGCAGAGGGCTGTACCTCAGTGTCATCCCTTTCCAAATGAGGCAAGGACAAGTGGCATTAGTGCTGTCAATGATCCTCTGACAGCAGAACAGATACGGCTTTCACCAGCTTTTCTAAATAGACATGAAGCGCATTATAGGAGGAGGGGAAAGAAGGCAGGCCAGAGACAAGGCAGGAGTGGAGAGACATATGGGGGAGGCAGTGTCACAGAGGGATGAGGGACGCTCCAAGTGGTAAGTCCAATCAGATAATCCAAAAAGACATTGTCAAGAGAGGGAAGAGAATGGCAACTAAGTGACAGAAAGCAGGAACGGGGACAGAGATACTGGTGCCATATTAGTGCCAAGCATATTCTGATGCCACCCTCAATTCTAACCAAACTTGACACATCGCTCTCTTTCCCCGCTCTCTCTGACTCTTCAAAGTAGGCTCCACCAAGTCACACACGCAACACACAAGTGCACATATGTGGTGCACAGAGATGCACAGGAACCCACACAGCGCACCAGTCCCTTGCAGCAGTGGTGGGTGTTCTGTCAGGCGGAGGAGCAGTACGGCAGCAGCAGAAGCCCACAGGCCCGGGGACAAGCTCAGTCAATCTAAATCTGGACTTTGTAGTGGAGCAGTGCTCATTTCCCCTCATAGCCCAGCTACTTGAGGTGATCCAAACACTGAAGTGTGAGAAGCTGTCACCTCCGATAAAATCCAAGACCAGCTCCATGCCTGCCTGCTCCCCCGGTGTATGAGAGATGTATACATGTGTGTTTGCGTGCACATGGGTGTGTATATGCTTTTATTTTTTTTGACAGTGTGGAGGTTGGAAGTGTAGGGGAAGTGGGGGGATGAATTCCAGCTGCCGTGATTTGCCTTGGGACAAAGGTGCCACGGTTGTATACTGGGCTTGACACCACAGGACTCAGGGTATCTCACAGCACTCGGATCAAATGGTTGCCAGGGTCTTTCACATATTCACAGTGTACCCAGCGAAAAACTCACTCTCTCCAGGAGTAGGGTCCTTAAAGAGATTACCCACTGAGGCACCAGAACCAAGTCTCCTATAAGACATTACCTAGAGGGGATATATTTGTAGGTTTGCAACCAAAGCCTTTCAGAGATAACCTTCACAGATGAAGGAACTAAAGTAAAGGCCCCACAAGCCTTCACACTCTGCTGAACTCAACTTCAGCCCATGGGTACTGAGAATGATTGGAGAGGCCACACTTTGTAGCTCTCCGGCACCAATTGGAAAGGTCTGGACGATGAGTGACCTGTAGCCCTCTCCAGCAGCGCTAATGTACGCCTGTGTGTAATAAAGAGGAAGAGGAGTAAATTAGAAGAAATGGAAGAACAAAGATCAGGGTCTACTGTCTGCTTCCCAGTGGGTGAAGAAGTGCACAAATGTGACAGTTCTCCATTTCTGCACTACATTAAGGGCCGCATTGTGTGCATAAACAGCACACTCCAGCTTGCTTTCTTCCCTCTCACAGCGAGAGCTTGCACTTATTACAAGAGAAACCAGGAGAAAGATTGGCCTGCTGGAAACGAGGAAGGGAGTAACTAAGTCAAACTCACGCTTACATAATGCCTTCGGAGGCTACGCTCACGCCTCTGGGGTTCTGCCTGATGAACTCATACTTAATGACAAATATTACCATGCCAAACTCAGCACTCCACAGTATCCTCTGTGTATCTTAAGCCATGGCTGGGTGTGCTTATATCACTAACACTGTCATGTTCCCATAAATATTTACATCTTCAGCACACAAACTCTGCGCTCCATGAGAACAGTGGGAACCCCCATTGATGTGACAGATTAATAAAGTTATGAGTAGGCTATTGCCTCCATAATGGCCTGGTGGAGTAACAGTCACAGCTTTGCACTACATGTCTTGTTGTGTTTAAAACAAGAGAATTTTTTCCTGAGTAAAACTAGAGCCACTAAAAATGTAAAAACCTTCAGAACATTTTATCCCCTGCAGATGCAGCATTAAGGATGAATTTTTTGACATTACCAAAGGAATTGTTAAATTCTTTGACCGTGTTTTCTGGTTTATTTGCAAAATAATGCTGTAAAACTACAGTAATATTTGATTTTACCTGAAAATATTGTTTTAAATATTTCCGACTAATATTTTAGATTACATATACTTATCACCATTTTGAGAGCTAAAATGTGAAGTACTAACCAAGATTCCAACCTTACATGTCAACAGCAAAACAAAAATTAAATTGAAAATTCTGATATGATTCCAGACTATTTCTCTGCAAGATTACCTTTGCTCCTTTCTGAGTGTCATGCATTGAATCATGCATTTAAAAAGATGCTGATGTGAACTTGCTTTATATTGTCTGTTATAAATGTGAAAGATTTACCTGTTTTCTACCATATTCAAATTAAATCTGTAGTGTTTCTTTTGTTTGTAAGATGCAAATAGATAATGCCAATAGTTCAAAGGATGTGACAATGTACAAATAAACAAAGTGGCTATCCTATCCTATCCAAACTAGTGTATTAAATATAATTTATTGTGGTTCTATTTTATTTGGATTAAAGCATTAAGCATGTAGACATTTTGTACTCGACTACAATAAAGCAAGCACAGTGTGGATGTAGATGTTTTTATGACAAAACCTTTTCTCCTAACATTAGTGTAAGCAGTCTGTTCTGTTCTGGTTGTGGTCGTCTGAAGAAAATGAAACACCTTTTAAAGGCAAATTCCCTTATAGCAGGGATCTATTATGAACAAATTCAATAAATTATAATACTGTTAAAAATTCATCTTTTTAGTTAACCCGATTCACTTAGTAAAGCACATTGCACATAGAATAATGTCTTAAAGTTTATTTTTGATATTTATGATTTTCCACTTGCAGCTTAATGAAAACAAATTTAAGGCTGGAGCATTAAAAGCATTTTTAATACAACATAGAGTCACAAAAAGTATGTTTATTACCTGTATAGGTACTTTTAATCTGACAAACAAACCTTTGGAAACATATATTCTATTTCATAAAATATGACTGTACATCAAGTCAAACTAACAAAAGGTTGGTTTCTCTAACACACTGAAGTTAATTTTGTACTGCACACTTTTCTGAAGTTTGGTCTGCAGTGTAAAGACTCTTGCAAAATAGGACAGATTACAGTATTTAGGTCACTCTGATCCTTGTGGGCATGGACATCATGAATTGGCCTTTAGAGTTCTGCTACCTGACCTGAAAGTGACAAGTATCAACAAAGTCCAAGCTGCTCCTTCCATCTGAGTTTTCCGTAGCAATGATAAAATTATACTGCCCAGGAGGCACTTCCAAACCACATCGGGCCAGTAATTTAGCAGTCACTACATCACACAATACTGCAAAAATATCACTGGCGTCTTGGGTACAAATTCAAACATTGCAGGACTACTACTGATTTTGTCCGTTGACCTTTAAATGTAGAATAGGAGCCAAGTTTAGGTTTAAGGTAAGATTTGTGCCAAAATAAAATATGTTTAGACCCTCTATTAGATGTACATAACCACTGAAAATGCAAGTTTTCTTTTTTTTTTTTTCATTTTTGGATTTGATTGGACACTGAAAACGCCCAAGATAAAAAAGTACGACCTCCATGAATCTGCATGCATGAATCTGTCTGAATTCCTTCCCATATTTTCCAAAAGCCTGCTCCAGAGTTTTGCATTTAATCAGCACACACTCACAAGAGGGGAGTTAGAGAGAGATGGGAGATGGAGTGGGTTTAATGACTGCTCCCTGCATAAAATCAGCTCGACTCTTTTTCAAGGGCCATCAACATGTCACAGAAAGACATGTCCAACGGATGTAGCTTTTACCATCAAGGTTATCTATTCTCAGAATGAATTTGCTCTGCACACTCCTATTTTCTTGTCTTGTCCATTCTCCAAATCTGTCCTCCCATTTTTTGGTTTTTGACTGCACACACACTTCTCTTCTCTTTTTCTCCTTTACAGTATCCTCTCTGTTCTTTTGAGTCTTCAACTCATTATTTTTATTTTCTGAAGTGTTTGCTTTTCTTTCTGACCTCCCTTCTTTCGACCCACACGCATTACTTGGACCACATAGCAGACAACCAATTTCCTTAAAGACAACTTTCACCAGGATCAATCGTTAGTTTAGGATGGCTCATAATTTTAATCAGTCAACAAAATTTAAACTATATAAACAGTCACATAAGCTTCAGAGCACCTTTGAAATGTGGGTAAACATTAATAACTTTATTATTGGCATCATAAAGTTTTCATCTTATCTTGCTACATATGTTGGCATATCTAAAAATGCTATTCAGAAACATTGCAATTCAAACAAATAAAGCACTTCATATAAAACATGAAATCATACATAAAGTACATACATAAAGTATGCTTTTTATGATTTTGCTTTGTCAAATATATTTTCTGTGCAGTGGAAGGAAGACCTAAAATTATCATAGTGGGGGAAGCATAGTGTGTTTTATATTTTTCTCTATACTTTCTCTATATCTTGGGTTGGAGGTTTATTACTCCAATTATTTAATTATTGATCCAATATTTGCTTAGCACTTGCATAATTGCAGCAGTGGTATTGTGGAAATATGGCTTCACAACAGATTGGAGGAACTGAAGAACAATTAATGGATGTTACTGGTGTGTAGAAATATGATACTGGACGGAACCTCACATGTTTTTGTACAACATTTAAAAACAATGTATTTGTGCAATTGTGTGAGTACTATCATCAAATAGTACATGTTATCATGTTCAACATAAAGGCAGATACAATTTTTAATTACTTGATATGATGGTGATTTTGTGTATCAGGAAGATGAAGCCAGAGTCAAATGAAATAAGTGGAGTAAAGTGAATAGCTGCATGTAAGGCACACTGATTACAATGGGAGGTCAACATTGTTACATTTTAAATGCTAGTCTCTTTTTTGAAACTCAAATAAATCAGCTGTAAGTAACTTTCAGCATTAAGGTGACATTAAACAGGTGCTGCAAATGAGCTCACATTAAAAACACCATGATACAGGCAATGGACTGCTCTAATCAGTTTGCCTATTATTGTGAGTCTGACCCTATTCATTAAGCTTAATAATGTTTATTTGGCCTAAACAGTTAAAAATACTATTTAAGCCATTGAACATAAATAGCTGCCAATATGACCCAAGCCCAGGGCTTATACCGCCACTGTTCACCTCCTGATCATTTATTGGGTCCATTCAACGGCATCGCCTGCATGTTTTCGACTTTAGTGTATTGATTAAACTTTTAAATGGCCACCATATAACCCTGGGACATCAAGGAGATTCATTTACATCAATGTTCATCGGTAATTCATTAGCCATTAATACTCAACATTCACAAAGGCTATCAGAGAAATGTGTCTCATTTTTCAATGAGTGAGAGGCAAGGGAAAATGTAGAGAGAAGGGGCAATGAAAGGAAACATTATCCAGGTTGTAACATTAGTACTTCTCAAACATGTCAGGAATAAATTGTAAAACACCCTGCAGCTTAAACCAATACTTAGACAAACAGAACATGGCACTTTTTCTTATATTAGCATTCAGCTTTTGAAACTATGAGGATTTGAGTCTAACTTGTTGTTTCACAATATTTGTATGTATTGTTGGTAAAAGTTACATTTTTTAAATACTAGAAGGTAAAATATTAAAAATAAGATTTAAGAGTTTTACACAAATATTTAGGAAGTGAGCAAAATGGTCACAAAATAACACAAAAATGCCAATAGAGGGAGGATAAATGGTGTGGGAGTTTGAATACATGAGATGAGAAGTTGAAGGATTTGTTGTTGCCAAAGGCTGATAGCCTGTCTGAGAAACGTTGAGGAGTCGTAGCTCAACTAGCCCTAATCAATAGAAAGCAGATTTTTGCTCGATGAAGCTTTTGAAGACCAACATTAACAAATTGTTTCTTTTTCTGCATCCTCAGCACAGAGTAGCACATAAAAGTGGAAGGGACAGAATACACTAATCAAGATTTGTTAAAATATTTAACAAATGGAAATCTGAAAAGTGCGGCCTACATCTGCTTTTCATCTTCGCCAACACAATACAAGACCACTTTTTGTTGTAATTTCAGCTGAAAGTCTTTTGGAGTGTGGTCCAGGGAGTTTTGCAATTCTTTAGATAAAAATTTTGACCAGTTCTTCACCTTGTATTTATTTTCATCTCTTCAACTTTGACCAGGTTTTCTTAGGAAGAAGCTTTCCAAAGTGTGATGCCACCAACATATTTCACTGTGGGGACTGGTGTAGTTTCAGAAACCTTTCAAATAAAGTCCTGCTTTACTAAGTAATACATGCAATCAATTTAAACTTAAAAATGCTTAGCATGTTACCACGCACAATGTTTTCACTCCATTAGGACAGAAGGGGAATTTAATTTGGACCAAAAGCAATTTCACTTCAGTACTATGTTGCCACTGTGGGCATTCTAATTAAAAATATGTGAAATTAATTATAGTGACATTTTTGACACACAGCCTGGAAGAACATTTCTTACAGTAGCTCTGAAGTCTGAAGTATAGATGATGGTGGATGTATGCCAGTTTACTAAGTCAAAAATGTCTATGGAGCATGCACTACTATCAAGCCAGAACACAAACTTGCATGATTCAAGAAAGAACTTTAAGCACAACAATGGCAAGCAGGTTATTTACTGCTAGAGTTCATCTACCCTTAAGGGCGCAAGAAGCCACTAATGATGCAAGTAATCATAGGCACTCATTTTCTAAGTTAATATGTGGCTCACAAATCACCACCCATGCACACTGCATGACCTGACACTGATCGATTGAGTTCTTCATTACACCCAGGATTTCTAATTAAAAGAAAAGCACAGATAAGTGGTTCAAACCTCTGACCAAAATAGACGAAAAAAGTAAAAATTCCAATTAGAGGTTTGACTGTGTTCCTTAATGGTGCTGTTAATAAGAGCGGCTGGTGAGTCACTCAATGAAGGTTTAATCACTGGGACAGGATTCAATAACAAAAGAGCGCAATATTAATCACCAGAGAGTGATAACTTCACTGTTCATCTCTTTGACATTGGAGGAAGGGATGAATTAATGATGCTCTCCATCTGAACACATTAAATAATAATTATCAGGCAAAACAGCATGAAAGGGACTGCATAATGAACCCCATTGTCAGGTCAATTACAACCACATAAAACTGTTCAAAGGGAAGTAGCTTGTTACCAGATAGCCACAGCAGAAAGGACAGCTGTGGCTTTATTAGCGGAAGGTGCGGCGTTTAAAATGTTTTGAGGGGTTGACATACACTCGCAGGGCATCAAAGCTCTGTCGAGCTACTCATGCCGGCTGTAAAAACCAAGAGGTGCTCAGTGAGGCATTCAGAAAGGAACACATTGTAAATTGGCTAGCAAAAGATAAATGACATGACAATGACAGTGTTTTGCCGGCTCTGAAGCAATGTCAGTCGCTAAGTGTCATGTTAACTAAACTCAACCACACAGACAATGATGGACTTCACGCATCAGCAGACAGAATGGCACCTCGCTGCTTGTCAGTAGCAATTTCCATCAAATCAAAGATGGCCGAGAACTTTACCCACAAGAGTTGGCACCGCTGGAGTTTTACGCATGCATATGAACATGGACTGAGGATACAGTTACATGTTGTACTCTTTATTCACTGGTAATGTTGGTAAATTGACAATTGCTTATTGAAGCTTTCACCTTTCCCTGAGCGACAGACCCATCAGGCTGTCCTTTACCCTCTCATCTGATGTAGACATCAATTAATGCATGGCTGCTACCGCCCTGAGACACTCATTTAAACAAACAGCTTCGTGACCTGCAGTGTGACATATCAATACCGATCTGACATCTTGTTCCACAATCTACAACTTCGGAGCCCGGATAGCTGCACCTGTCTCACCAGAGTGCCCAGGGTTGGCTATGCTCCTTCACACTTCCTTTGCCTGAAGACATCAAACACTTATTACTCTCCGTCTTGGCTCTGCTAACTGACTGTCCAGTCTGGCCCACATGGAGACGCCATTATTAGAGTCATTTCAGTGCCCATCCTGACGCCTGTTAGGCTGCTCCCTACCTTGGGCCCCTGCTTCCTGCCTATCCAACTGAGTGCCTGCCCAGCCGTACAGTGATTGGACATGACATGGTGACAGAAAACAGGGGAGAAGGGCAATAGAAATAAAAGAACAGAGATGGTGGAGTGAGGCAGACACACACGGACGGAGTAAGGTGGGCATGTTAGCCAAGGCCCTTGTGGCGAAGGGTGTGCCCATCAACACGAATGAGCGTTAGCCAAGAGCCGCATGTCACAATGATGGAAGGCCCGGATCACTCACGTCAGGGCTTCATCTGACTGGAAGATATCAATCTCCAGGCCTAATCCAAAGGGACATGGTAAAATATCCTTTAACATTGCTCGTCCACCCCGCCTTTGTGTATTCGCTTGCTTCTGTCTCTTTTCACAGCTGTTTGTAACCTTCATTGTTGGACCTCAATCGAATACGCTCATTTTCACATCCCATTTCCTCTGTCTCCAGTGCTGACAGTCAAATTATGATGGGCAAAGTGGTAGGTCGACACATAGCATTTAGCACAGTTTGTCACTAAATGCTGCAAGAAAAAAAAAAGAGTTAAAGAAACAGAGATTGGAACATACTGTAGAGAAAAATACACTGTTAAAAGTCAACATAAATTAAGCTAATGTGATTTTACTTAATCATCAGGGTTTCTTTTAAAGAAATTATTCAAAAATATATTCTTGGAAATGATTTTATATTGCTGGAAAGCTTTGCTCATAAATATCTAGTGGAGGAGTAAACCAGTTTAAGTGTAATATACATTTTAAATTAAGAGTAAGAGCACAATTGTCTGACATGTCAAACTGTGCATACATGGTTTATAAGTACATGAATTTAGACAAAGAATATGTAACTCACAGATCACCTATGTGATGCAGAAGGGGACAGCAGTTTGTATTTCTTTTACTGGAGAACCATGACAAAAAAAAACTGAAAATGAGTAAAGCTATTCTTCTGTTGAATGTTAAAAAAGGGGGAAAACATCAAACCATTTTTGAGATTGTATACTATCAAATAGAAGATCTGTTATAGTCTCGCATTAACTTGGCTCAACTTGGCTAATTCAGAACATTTCAATATTATACATAGGACATGTCAAAGCAGTGTGTTACACACTTTGTATAACATGTATATTATATTTAGCCCAGGGGAATGAGAGTTAATTCTTGACAAGATATAATATATATATATATATTATTCATCCATTCATGTGCATTGTTTTGGGCTTCGGTTAAATTTGAAAATTGCCTGACTTAATGTTGATTCGTATGTAAAATATGAGGATAAATAATGCATATGAAGATATTATTTTGAGCTTAAAAATCATCTTTAATCGAGTAAATGGCTTTAAAAGTTGTAAGACTGAATATCTAAATGAAGCATCAGCTAATGTTGAAGCAATGAAAAATGGATTCTTGGTAACACCATGTGCAGCTGAAAAATATGCCTTTGTTAAATTACAAGCTGTCACTTCCTGCTAGAATTTAAAATGATGAGCTCACAGTTGCCAGCCAGATGTGAGGCTGAGGTGATGATGGCTTTGTGTTGTGTGGAATATTTCGAGCCCCTCTGGCCTCTCCATGTCCCATTCAGATGAATGGCTCCACTGTAACTCTATTTCTTTTAATTAATATGACACATCCCCTCTTCATATGCAGAGAGTAAAGGCTGGGATAGAGAGCTGAAGGTATAACGGAATGATTAACTGTGGATCCGTCCCTCCTTGTGAGAAATGAGTCCGGCTTCTTTGCTCTCCCCCAGTCTCACTCCCTCCTCCTCTTCATTTCCGTTTTTCTCTCACTCTCCCTTGTCTGTGTCCTTCTTTGGCTCACTTCATTTCTTTCCGCATCCTCCTGTCTCTTTCTCTTCTCCCTGATCTCCATCTTCCTCTCTTTTTCCTCTCCTCACCTTCCCTTTCCCTCCCCTGACACTCTTGGACTGTCCTCAGCCCCTTGCACATCTCCTGACAGGTAGAATAATAACGCTCGTACATCACTGCCCCGAAAAGTCCAATAACCTAAATCTTCACTTGCCACACACCCGGGACTCAATTACTTTATTGACATGTAATCTTCATAAGGGGAGAAATATTGAGCATGTAAGGTCAGCCGGTTATGAAGACATATTATCATATTATCTGCATGAGGGTTATAAGGGCTAGGACCTGACAAAGCTAATTATAATGGTACATGTTTCAGAGCTCACAGCGTATTATCTGCTTGGCTGCTTGGTTGAGTCACAGCTGAGGTATAGAGGAGAAAGGGATGAGATTTCAAACCTAATAGGGGTGGGATGTCATCTCAGGGCATGGGAATTAATGAAGCCAAATATTATCGACCTCACATCAAAGCGCTAATGCCCTTGATTTGTTCATTGTATTTGTCAAGATTACCTTGCCACGCCCTGACAGGTAACAACAAATCACCTTGTCAGTGGAGCGAGGAATCGGCTTCAACAACAGCAAATTAACACAATAAAACTCAGCAGTTTTTGTCCAGGGCCTTGCAAAAGAATTCACACCCTTTAAACATGGATTAAAAGTATCCATGTTTTGTCAACAACAAACTTCAATGTAGTACATATTTGAGAATGAAGTAATACAAGATTTTTAACATTTCTGTCCATTTTTTTTCTGGCAAAATAGTTCAAACTCAGTTAGATTGATGTCTAAAGAGCAATATTTAAGGGTTGACACAACTTTTCAAATAATTTTAAAACTGGGCTTTGACTAATAAGTAGATTTAATCAACTCAGTCAGTAAAGCTGGAATTAGCTGCATCAGTGTGAAGAGGGCAAAATACAAATGCTCGCCACACTTTAAGAATTTCATTTACTTTCAAAAACGACATATCCCACTCCTTCCATTACATTTTTCTCTGCTATCTTGTGTAAAGTTTAAGGCAGTAAATGTGCAAAGCTTTAGGACCTATCAATACTTTTGCAAAGCATGAAGTGTAAACAATAAAAATTACAGAAGACCTCTAACAACAGAAGCCTGTGGCTCTGCCGTCACCTTCAATCCAAGGTTATCTAAATATTATTTCATTTCTTAACAATAATCTGGAATATAAAAATATATTTTTCCTCATGGGAAGAGTAAAAATATTAAGAATATAAAAAAAGTGATCTGACATATTCGATCCAACAACAAAAAAAAAGCAGTTTGCTAGCCAGGAAACCCTGCAACTTAAGGTCTTTGCAAAATCCAGATTTCCCAAAGCTAACCACATCTAGAAAATATCATGCCATCTGCCCTATTTCTGTTATCCATCTGTCCAGATCCTTAAGTCAGTGTTGTTGCTGTAGAATTTGCCAAAAATGACGTGGAATCATTTGCAGATCCTGCCAAAGGTCATGTGTTAACACTTGCTAATGATGTCAAGCTAGGAGACATATTTTAGCTTTCTCGTGAGCCTCTGTTGGCATTTGACACTTGATACACAAAATATCTTCTATTTTACTTTACTAAATCAACTATTTATTAGTGGGAGGTAGGAGAGGGAGGTTGAATAAAGCCTTCCTTAAAAAATCTGTTTTTTAATTTTGTTTATGCATCGCAATAGCTTAAGCAAAGATAGGGTATTATTGATAGGCAAGACAAAAACACCAAAAACTGTATTCCACTGCCTTTGAAAAATATATAATAATAATCTTGGCTGAATTCCTATGTAAAGGGAAGAACATATTCTGTCTGCTCAGTCATCTTGAACTGGAGCTACATGCCAGGAACTATTTTCATATCAACCCATGATGGTGAAATAACTTGTCCGCTTATATTATCATGACATAGAAACCTGCTTTGTCTGTTTAAAGAGGCTTAATAAAGAAATCAAAGTGACAGATTAAAAGGTTGTTTTGGACTTGGTAGCATTTCAGTGACCTCGCTCTTTTCATTTTTAGTTTGATGCCTCCACATAAGAAATAAAAAAGGCCCATTACCTCCTGAAACCAAGGTCCTTCTTTCTAAAGATTTAATAATGCACTTAATTTAAATAACCAAATAAACAAATGAAAAGAAAAGCCTGAAAATCTGCAGGAAAAAGCTCCCATTATTTGCGTTGGTACTCAAACATATGGGGGTAATGGGCTTCTGTTTCAAATCAGAAAATCCAAATAGGATTTCCGACAGTTTAATGCAGTGAGTAAACTAAATGGTCCTTAATGTGAGAAATGTTGATACTCTGACAATAGTTTGTGTAGACATTATTGCTCAGTGTCTCCCAATTGTATATTGACGCAGAGGCCTTTGACAATAAATCACTGGATCCACCGGCGTGTATCCAGAGAGTAAAAAAAAAAACAAAAACAAAAAACAGTTCAGACAACGGTCCAATGGAGCCCGCCGTAATTGACAGATGAGTTCACTTTTCACTGCTACAGCTTTGAGCATTGAGGGTTCCTGCGAATGACTGTGTTGGAGTGTGCATTGTTTCAGGGGCCACAATTGTCTAATAAAACATGTGATTAAATCATGGCAAAATATTTATTATGCACTTTTGGCGAAAATTATAGTCATCCCGACAGGCTAGTCAAATATGTAAATTTTTCACTTTCAGTGTTGACTTACAGTACAGTCAAATTTAATTAAAAAAAATCTTTTCCAATTTATCTTATTCTGGTACTTTGGTAAAAATGCAGCCTAATGAATCCACGCTTAAGGCTACGTTCACATTGCAGACTATTTGTGCGTCAGGATTACTTTGTATGAAGGGATGTGCATAAGACTGACATAACATTGTCATAAACATGACATAACACCTGTAATGAACATGAAGGCGTCTTTATTTGGATTATTTACAAAACAATACAAAATTGTCGCTTTTAACGTGTATCAAAACTGCAGGTGTAGTTATTTTACAAAAGTTGTGAAAAACATATCAGTGGATGTGAAATAATCTATCTAGTGCAATTCTGAAACATTTACAACTTTACTGATATGTTAGTAAGGTTCTGACCAACATTTGCTCTCATATTGCTGTATGAATTTACACTGACTACTTCTGATGTATCGCTACAAATTACTATACTGGACCGAAAGGGTTGGTAATATGGCACAGCTGCTCAGAAAAGTAGCATGATAAACAAGCTAATAACTGAACTGAAATTGAATTTGTTTGAACCATTAAACAGACCAGCATTAAGACATGTGCTCATCTTGAATGATTGCAGTGTGAGATTGGTTATCCTGCATTAACGTCTACAGTCTACTGAGAATATAATTCACGAGGAACAGACAGATTAAGATAAATGAAGTACAACCCACATGATTTAACAAATTTGTATCATATTCTTCTTAATATAAATTAGAAATGGTTTAACTCTGTATAAAAACACCTGGAAAGCTCAGTACTTAGCTGACTGATCTGATCATTTCCTATTCAGAATCCCAAGGGACTTAGCATCTGCCAGTTTATTAAGTGGCTTTCCAGAAGGAGATTCATCCCAAAACTATCTGGCAGCTTAGATGAGACCTTAAGCATCATCATGGAGTCTCAGGTTAGTAATCAGGCTACAAAAACAAAACATAAGTTTTGACTTTCTCGTTTCTACCAAATCGATCCCTGGACAACATATAAGTATGACGTAAAACGTGCACAACAAATAGATGTTCTGCAATCCTGTTCATGCTGAGGCTCACAGCAAAACAGAAAAAAAAGAGATTGTTGCTACATAAGAGTCAGAGCTGAGTTTAGCAGACCTATCCTCACTGGATGATTCATGTTCTGCTGCTTCCTTGAGAATGACCAGAGCAGCTAGGATGTGGACCGGTGTCAAGAGCACCAGCTGTATGATTTTCC
This sequence comes from Poecilia picta, assembly GCA_033032245.1. Taxonomy (NCBI): domain Eukaryota; kingdom Metazoa; phylum Chordata; class Actinopteri; order Cyprinodontiformes; family Poeciliidae; genus Poecilia; species Poecilia picta. Next base: position 17,194,568 of record CM065367.1, read on the forward strand.
AAGAGGGCTGGGTGTGCTTGGCAGGAGCTCATGTCCTTGTCTAGCCGCCTTAGACATCATGCAAAGCAGCCAACAAACTTACATCTGTGTGCCTAAGGAAGTTCTAACAGTTGAGTCCAACTGGCTTTGTATCATCGTAAATAATAAAAGTTTGACTGTAATGGTCACGGACTGTAAAGATTTAAGAGGCTAAATATTTTCCTGCTGCTGAGAAAATGACTCAAACGTCGGAATAATTTTACGCCGAAGACGGATGGAGTGGTTCTAAAGTACATCCAAGTTAAGTGGAAACGATGTTCGTTTATCAACAACACAAGAGTGCTTTACAAAACCTTCTGGAGCAGATTTATTTGCTCCCGACAATTATTTCTGAAAACCGAAACCGATGGCTGAAATCTTCTGCTCATCACAATAAAACTCTTTAATAGCTTTATTAGAGGCACATTTAAGTGATGTGAACTTGAACAGAAGGATATTTATGAAACAGAATATCACAGAGAGAAGTGTTTGCCTTAACGTAGTGGCAAAGGAACTCACAAATATTTAGGGGTGGCTAAGAAGTTGACAGCGCTATCTTTTCATTTTAAGTTTTTGCTGTATACACCTAACATCAGTTTAAGAACCCAGCACTCAGGAGGCTCTTTCAGCGACATCAAAAGGCGAGGTAAAAAACAATAGTGTCACTGACATTTCCCCAAAGCCAGCACAAACAGAATTATTCACACACTGCTAGAGAAGTGCCATCCGATAACAGCGAGATAATGACACTTGGTGGAAGGCTGCTTTCTCAAAGCAGTTTAGAACTTGCTCGTCAGACGCTGGCAGTGAAGCCTGTCATGGACGCAGAGGAGGTTATCTTGGCATTTTAATCTAGCTTGACTGTGAAGGAGAAAATGCAGAAAGGTGATTTCCAGGGCTAGCAATAACAAGGACAGACACGCCTTAAAAAGAAAAAAAAAAGAAAAAAGAAACAAACAGAGCTCTGGATGCGAGTGGAGCAGTGTTCCCATTTAAAGCGACGATGAGGGATTGCAGGCCCAGTTTACCTTGTCCCCTCTACCCTCATCTATCTCCATAGACTGACTTAAATGGATATTCTTGTTGCTGTTCCAATCCACTCCAGAGACAAATAATGCCGCATCATTTCAGTCAGATAAGGGAAATGGAGGCTGCATAATACAAGAGGAGTATTTATAATAGTAATGTTACTGTTGTGATATGAAACAGATGAAATCAGAGAAAGTTAAATGTGGCTGTGAAAGAGTTTTATTAAAGCTTTTGTTTTTTTTTTTCATTGTAATTTCATGTTATATGGAAGAAGAGAAGCTCTAGCACCGTAAGAATAAAAATGTTTTTTAAGGACCAGATTCTTCTACAATACATAAAAAAACTGGCACATCAATTCAGGGTACATACATCCATAAAGGATATTGATTAATTCTATTAGTTCATGAGTATTGAAATGGTACAAACAGCAAATAGAGAGCAGGATTTTATTTCTGGGGGCAGGCATGATTGAACTTTCACCTTGTTTTAGAATAAACATTAAATCAATTAAGATGCACAACCTGCAAATAAGGTCAACTTAAACACCAAGAAAAAAAAAAGTATAAACTAAATGCATTAAAGGTTTAATAGAATAATTTCAAGACATTCTAGATAGAGGTTGTGTCTCTTTGCTGCTAGAGCTGAAAATCTGGCAGTCAGATCTGTTCAGTATAATTTTCAATAGCAATATTTTATCTTCTGTCATCAATATCGAGTGCTCACATCACCTTTTGCTTGCTTTATTATCAAGGTTTGTGGACAGTGGCTTTGCAAATGTCATTTAAAAGAATCTGGAGGATACGTTTACTCGTTGCCTTGTCCATATGACTCATTTTAGTAACACAGGGGCCTGTGCCCTTGTATAACTAATGAGCAGTATTTCACCGTGATGTTCATCAGGGGACAGATCCTGCTGGAATAATCATTATGGGTCTGAGCAAAACATCTCTCAGAGCTTGGACATGGAGTCTAAAGGGACACATCAAAGGTGTTCTGTGTTTTCTCAAACGTTCCAGTGAGGACATTTTCATACTCACAGAACACGTCGGGGCAGTCCAAACGAGAACGGGAAGAATTTCAGGGAAACATGGGAATTTTTATGGAACGATATCAAACAGAGCTAAAGTGTCAGTCATGAACAATGTGGGAAATAATGACGTACAATGACTAACTAGAGTCAAAAAAACAGATGTCTGTTAGGTAATGATTCAATTAATTTACAAATAAATGTATACATATAATAACCCAGCAGAACCTCACAACATGCACATTATCCTTTAGTTATAAGCAAGGCACTTAGCTCAATTTAATATAAAAAAACAAGAAACACACATGAAGTAAATGCTTCGACGCAACACCACTTTTCAGAGTCGTCGAGCTCACTTTTTAGTTTCACTTATCGCATTAAGGAATAACATTGAGTCATCTGTCACACCAACAACCTTTTTCTTCATAATGACAACTAAGTTTCAACATGAGCAGTTTAGTCATCCATTAGTCATGTATCCCATCCAGATGTCTGGTGCAGAAGAGAAGGGGAGGAGGAGATAGCAGCAGGTGTAGATCTCTTGAGCCCAGCTGAGCTCTAAAAGGCAGTGCTTAACACCCACAGCTCCATCATCTGGCCTCTCCCCTGTCTCCACGAGCCTCTCGACAGCCCATTCCTCATCATTTACCCCTTTTTGGCAAAGCCCAGAGCCCTTCTAATGGGGTGCTCTGAATGCTTCCAGATGTTTGTTTATTTGTTGTGCAGCAACTGTAAAGCAGTTTGCTCTTTGCTTGGATCTGTTCCCGTCGCTCCATGTTATTGTTTAATTTTTTCTTTTTCATTTTCATTTTTCGGAGGGGGGAAGGTACTGACAATGCAAAAGCGAGGTTCGGCTGGAGTTTTGGTGCGGATAAACGTCGATGTGCAATAAAATCCAACTTTCAAACAAATGTGAGGTACTCCATGGGTGTCATCAGGAAGATGTTTTTTACTTGAATATGTTTTGTTATTTGTGTTGTGAATGTGAACATATTCATTGTGAACAACAGTACACACATGTACCTTGTGTGGTATTGAATAAAAATAGCCAGATTAAAAAAAAAAAAAAAGTTATCATGGAAATAGACAAGAATGCAGTGTCAGTGTCACTGGCCATGGGTTAATTGTACTGTACATACCATTCTTTGTGTAAGCCTAGTGTACTTGAGGCAGAGACTCCATTTTCTACAGCTAGATTTAGAGTTAAGCTGGCAGTTGGACCAGCACCAAGAGTTAGAGTCAAGGTGACAGTAGTGGAAGATCCTCAGGCCCCTCTGCCAGACTGTGTACTGCATTCTATGTCACACTTTCAACAAAGTACACTAAAGCCCCCCGCCCCATTCTCCTTCACTTTGTCTTTTTGTCTAGTTTTCTCTATCTTAAGGTCTAATCTTGAACATTTAATGCTCCTTTTCTTTGTGACTTTTCTTGTTTGCCTTTTTCCAATTTATTTTTTTGCAATGAAAAAGTATACTTTTGAGTCTATAACCAAACCAAAAACACCTTTCCTGTGTTACCCGTCAGCTCTTGTCTGTGTTGCCTTATTTTAGATCCTCCAGGTTGATTCCCTCACCAATCACGAGAAGAGTTGTGGCCATGGTTTCTACCTCTCTCTCGGGCAGTGACCTGCCAGTGCCGCCCTGCTCTGAGAGCTTGTTGCTGCTGTAATTACCTCTGGCACCCAGGCTCTGGGCTTCCACACAGGTGACATGGTGGGTGCAGACAAACTGAAAGGAGGAAAGAGAGGTTCTTTCTGTGCTGTCCAGAGGAGGGATGTCAGAAATGCTGCTAATCTCCCTTCGTGGTGCAAGAATGAGGGTAGAACTACTATATGGCCTCCTTATGACTCTTTTAAAATGAAGTTTTTAAGCAACTTCTGCCACTTTCACATATAGTAAAAAAAGACAAAACAAACAAAAAAAACTTTAATGCTGATACTAAACGTATGCTTTAGTAGGAACTGATTACAAAGTACCTCACAAAGCTGAAAAAGCAGCAAAGACAGGAGAATAAACATATTAAGTGTGACTAAAAAACAAAAGCAAAGCTAAAAAACTAAATGTAAAATGTGTCCAGAGACAAAAACATTGCAGTAACCTACTTAAAATCCTGCTGCATTTTGTCTGCCCTCTATTGTTTACATCCAGGTTTTAGCTGAGTAAACACAGAGGAATTACTGTCTGAAAAATGTTCTGTGTTAACGCAACGTTTTTGGCATTACTTTGTTCCCTCTAAATGAGAACATGCTGTGACCATCTACCTCACACGGTACAAAAAACTGCAAAGTTTAGGAGAGGATAAATAAATGTAGTGGAGAAAAAAGAAACTGTTAGGGTGGGGGCTTCCGGCAGGGACATGAAACAGAGGTGAAGGACGAATATGAGGGTTGTGTTATCTAAGACTGCGGCACAGCAGCATAAAAATAACAAATGAAGAGTGTCATTGTTGCTCAGATCTAAGACAAAGGGGGGAAATATTCCACGTGTCAGATCCTTTCACCTTTAAATGGGCTGTTCTTAACAGGTCTGATTTTGACAAAGTACAAGGCAGCTCTGTACTCGCGTCTGGCAAGAGCTGCCACTGTCCTGGGTTTAACGACACAGATCTGTCCTTGGTACAACAAATGGGGCTGTTAGTTTACTCTGTGTAGGACAGAGACACTCACTGCTAATAAGTCATCCAGTCAGTGGTGGTCAGCTCATTACAATAGCCACCATAAAAGACAGAAAAAGCCAGAGTAAACTTTCGCTTTTGGCAGAAACTGTTTGAAAATCTTTAACAAGGTTTTTCATGAGTGCACGACCATGGTATAATAAAACATCTGGCTGAGACGAGATGATACGCCTTATTTAAGTGTATTTAAGAGCATCTTAAATACTATGTATCTCTTATATAAGAGATACACATACGTGTATCTACACATAAGTGTATCTCTTAACTAAGATTTTCAGTTTACTTTTATTTTCACAAATATAGGTTTTATAAATCTGCAACAGTGTTCCATAGCTTTAGAAGTCAATGAAATACACTTCAGTTCATGTTTGACAAATCCTTATATTGTGCTTTCTTGCCATGTCTAATTCTGTGGAAGTCTTAAAACTGAAACAGTTTTAAGACTGTTTCAATTTATTTTGTTTTTACAAAATAAATTGGTTTTGTGATTCTCAAAGGCTTGGTGTTTCATGTTTTAACCTATTATGATTCAATGCAGTCCAGACTCATTAACAAATGAGTTAGCTTGTTAACGTTAGCACTGCTGGCATCTAACTGTAACCTAGTGACAGGATTCTCACAGCGATTAGATCGTTTCACAATTTTATATTTTAAACTCAAGAGGATGGTAGGGTTTTAATCCACAGAAATCTGTGGATTGCTGGTTTGAGATCCCACTCTGTCCATCTCTGTTGTGTCTATAGACAAGGCAATTCACCCATCTTGTCTGGTGGTGGTGGTTAGAAGGCCCTGTGGCGCTGATGTATGGGAGACTTACATCTGTCAGACTGCCACAGGCTACAGTCCAGTAGCTCACCACCATCAGAGTGTGAATTGGTGACTGAGTGAATTTAGTGTGAAGTGCTTTGGGGTCCTCTCTGGACTTGATAAAGTGCTATGCAGGTACATAATATTTACCAATTATTTTAAAACCAAGAGAAAAGAAAACTTCAAAAATACCTTATTTATGTTAGATACTATAACTCCATATTCCCATAACCCCCCCAAAATTTGACTTACTGGCAGCAAATGATTTTAATTTGCTATAAAAACAACTGTAGTGAATATAAACTACAGTACAATCACACAAAGGTCTTTCAACACAACATTAACAGAAATGCAAAACAAATGCTAAGATGAATATAAACTAGAAAACTGATATGATTTTCAGAATGGCATGTTGAAAATCATGTCTGCTTTTGTTTAATCTTAATATGAGAAATGCATAATCAACTGGAATGGATAACCAATGTTTTTTTCTTTTTTTTTTTTATTCATTCTTACCTGAAAACATGCTTTAAGCTCAGAAGATGACCTTCAGGATCGATTTACAACATTGTGTCTTTTAAATGAATATGATGAGGGCACTGTCTGATGTTGAGAAGTTGCTACATAATTACATTAACTGACTGCACTCAGTCAATATGAGGCCTAATCAATGTGTATGTCTACAGATCAAGGATGTTTCATCTTATGGTAAGAAGTCTGTGCACCAACACTCAGATTTATTCCCACTATCAACACATCACACAGACAAGATGAGATCAATAAGAACAGAAAACATAACTTCAGCACATGCTCAAGTTCAGCGGATTCCCACCCTCTTCAGCTGGTAGGGGTATGCCCCACATTTACATGATCCAAGAACCTTGGCTCTCAATGAAGAATCTAATTTATGGTGTTTAATGGTTTGCCTTGTTTAATTTGATATGAGAACAGACATCCTGACTAAAAAGTAAAAGAAAAAAAAAAGGGTGATCGATTTGTCTTACCTTTGTGGTTTCCAGCATCTCTGGATCCTCGAGGCAAAGGTGTGTAGGGCAGTGGGCGATTCTCTACTCCTGCCTCATTAGGCAGCTTGGAAAGACAAGAAAGAGAAGAGTAGCAAATACTTAGAGCAAATAAGGTGTGACAAGTATTAATGTACCGCAGTCTGGATATCACAAGTTTAGACATGCTTGAACTACTGTAGCTGATTTAAGAAACATATGACATAGTCTTCTAAAAACTCCTGCTCTTTCTGAAACCCTGCCTTCAAGAAGTCATCACAACAGTGCTCCTCTATTAACCCTTTAACAAAATTTTTAACAGCAATTCACAGAGAAGTAGTTGGTATAATGAGCTCAACAGGTCCACCAGGGGTTTGCTAATTGCTGCTGACTAGTCTGAAAAAACTGAGTGGGGGAGTTTGCAGGGAATGGCTGCTCTGTGAGGCAGAAGGTTAGAAATTGCAGCTCCGAGGAGGAGCTGCGGCTCGAAGGTGGCGCTTGGTCCATCCAGGCGTTCTGCACAGCTGAGTGGCTGCCATAGGCAATTAAAGGATTTCTCAAACGTTTCTCAAGTGCACTACATACCCGTAGTGGTCAAGAGAGCACTACGGGTATGTTTTTGATAAGAAACATGACGTAAAGCTAAAAAAAGCTGATTTTACATAATACTGCCTCTTTAAAATGTTATATATCAAGAATATTAGTAGACACTATGTGAACAAAGGCTTTTGATTAATACTTTGTAATATTACTGTAGGTTTTACTGCAGTTGTCTTTTTTGCACTTAGTTTAGTATATTTTGTTTACTTTTTGTACTTAAATACCTGTCTGTTACATGCATGACAAGCAGTAAAGTTAAATCTAAACTGAAGTTCAAAATCCTCATGAAATTAGAACACATATATTTTACTGGGAAAATTCGACTAACTTAATGGCACAAAATAAAAAGCTTAAAGCGCTGTTTCTTGTTCATGTAAGTCGAAAGAGCTTTGGGATTTTAGAAATCAAATTTGAACATGAAGTCTGAGAACTTCAGCACTTTGCTTATTGAGGAGGATTTACATAGAAATACAAAAGTATTTTCTCCTCTTGTTCAAATGTAAAGACACCTTATTCAGTGGTCCACATTTAAATGTGAAACAATCGTGTACAAACTCCTGAATGAACATTTAAACACCTAAACAACTGCAATCGTTTTTAAATAAAAAAAAAAATGTAATGGTTTCCCACAATGCTCGTGTTGACAGTGTTTGTTTTGTTATTCTTTGGTGCACTTTCAAGGACCAAAACATCCTCCTTCTTCCCCTTAGCCTTTTAGCCCGTGGAGCAGGCAGTTTATCGTGACACAGTGATATCTGATGCCTTTGCAAAAATACTTTCCTTTCCTGCAGGAAGGAATTCACAAGGCCTTTAATCATAGCTGGAGACTTAAATGACAAATACGTATTAGAAACTGTTTGGAGCTGCATTTTTTCCCCCACCTCCTTTATTGTTGTTCCCAATCATGCCCATGCATAACCTTGAAAAATGGAACGGTCGGTGCTGTTAAATGGAACCATATTCTTCATGGCCAAAAAAAGTGCTGTAAATTGAAAACAATCACATAATGTGCTTTCAGATAGCATCTCTGATAAGCATTTAGGTTTGGCCAGCATGTGCCGTATATAACGTCGAGTAGAAAAATGGCAACATGCCCTATTTGAGGCCTTCCTGCATATCTGCAGGAGTGTTTGAAAGAAACGGTCTGGAATAGGAATATTGTTTTGACAGCAGACCCTCTACTCTCAGCCTCTGGAGTGGCTAAAACCTGATAAGTTACACCAAAGCTCGCTCACTGCTTGCGAGAGGTACTTGTGTGGAATGAGTAACACAAGCAGTAAAACAACCCAAAACGACAACATACAGTGCTGAATAAGAACTGTCACCTCTGATTTGAGAAAAAAAACAGGCAGTGTCTATTTAATTCAGCATTACAGCAGCACCTGCACAATAGAGACTGGAGTAAACTTCATCCTGCTGCAGACAATCAGCACGATCCATCAGCTTAAAAAAAAAACAAAAAAAACTTTCTAACTTGTGCTTTTTGACATTTGGCTGCAAGGATATAATTCCTTTTGGCAGCCACAACAAACGCAAAGTGTTTATGTCAATTATGATGAGTTGAAATGAGTAATTCAGGCACTAAGATAGAAATCGTGAGCTTTGTCTTTCCAATCTAACCTCCACGCATCTCGGAATATCAGAGTTGAACCTCTGCTTGACTGATTTCCTGATCTGCATGAAAGATCACAAGACATAGCTTCTCCAGGCCTTCTTGGCCCTCAAAGGGACCTACTAATCCTGCTGCTTGGCCACAAATAATCATCCTATGTGCCACATTATTAGCAGCACCACAGAGAGACTAAATATGTGGATTAACAGAACTGGACAACTGGAATAAGATGGATATTATATGAAACTTATTACAACTGATTTTAGGCTATTTGAGTCCAGAATAATTTTTAGCTCCTGTCATATTTTTCAGTTCCTGTAATATTGAGTTCATTAATGTTGAACTGAATTAACTGAACTGTTTGTATCGAGGTGCTATTTGTTGTGGACAGGTGCTAAAACTGAGTTGTATCTCTGGTTGTATGTTGTTCAGCTGGAAGTTGAACGTCCACCTCCGCCTTAAATCTCAGGTCTTTTAACTGTTCTTCTGGATTTACTCAGTCTTCCCATTAGCTTGTTTAAGCTGTCCTATCCTTGCTGATGAAAACCATTCCCACAGCATAATGCTGCCACCACCATGTGAATACAATAATGTGCTACTCTGCAAAAAACAAGAAAATAAATTATTTCTGTTCCATAAAGTATTTTGGACAGCAAAAAAATACCTTTCTGTTCTGGAGTGATAAAATACCTGAGTTTAATTACTGGCTTTAATGCTTGATAACTTTTTGGCATCTTTAGAGAATCTGTATAGCGTAATTTTCAACTTTTGACACAAATATTTATTGGATTTAAGTTGGACTTTGACTGGGTCAATCTAATGCATACATATTAATTGATCTAAACCATTACACTGAGCTGTGGGCTGCATGATTAGGGTTGATGTCCTGCTGGAAGGTAAACTTTGGCTCGAGCCTCAACGTCTTTTGCAGCGCTTAACAGCCTTTCTCGTTATGAAAATGAAGAAATGGAAAACTGTGGATCTTTTTTTACAATGTAATGTATTTTTTTGATTTGGTGCATGTAATTAAATCCAAATAAAAATTATTCAAGTATGTTGATGTAACATGACAAAATGTGTAGGTCTTCTGGGTGTATTAACCTTCCAAAAGGCACTATATGCACCATGTATCCCTCGTCTCATCTGTTAACGGTCCTTTAGTTGTGCCAACTCTGAACAGAGGGAGGTGCTGCTGTGTCGTCTATTTAAGACTCTCCCCGTGTCCCCTTCTCCTCGTTCAGTCTCTCTGCTGTCCAGATTAGTCTGCTCATCAAGCTGAGCATTGTTTTAATTTGCTGGGCCTGGGGCATATGCTGAGTGTTCACATCATTATTGTCTCTGTGCAATGTGAGTTATCACCACAGCTTATGATAATGTGGCACAAATTTACAGGCTGGGGAGCACCATGGATTCTGAGATAATAAAGACTGGACAGGGGAGCGGAAGGAGGGAGCGAGAGAAATGAGGAAAGTGTATTAGGAAGAGACAGAAAAAGGTGGCAGGCAAAGAGAGAGAAAGAGAGAGAAGCTCTGTTGGATGTCATTATGAAAGATGATTCCCATACTGGATAATACATCACACCAGTCCTGTCTGTCTTCTGTTTTTTCACTGTTGTTATGTGAATAAATGCTGATAAACCCGGAGGCAATAGTGATTATTAGTTCCAACATATCACCGTGAGAGAGGGAAGCAGGAAGAGAATGACAGGGGAGGATTACAGACAAGAGGGAGCCTCCAAGCTGGAAATCTCCAAACTGTGTGACACAAAAATGCAAGTCAGGAAAAAACTGATAAATGTGAAGTTATTCCCTCCCCCCCTCCCCAAAATTAGCAGTAAAATAAAAAATTACGATTGGAGTTGTGCAACCGTACGTCACGTTAGCTTCAGATAAATTAGGAATATTTGTCTAGAGCCTTTATGGAGTTGACTGTCACAGGAAAAGCTCATAAAGTATAAAGTTTACATCACATTTAACTCTCTCCTTCCTTTTAAGGAAAACCCGGCTCTGAAGTCTCCCCCGCTCACCCTGACCGGCACATCCTGACACAGCTGGTTCCTGCCTTGCCTCACCTCTTTTCTCTCCTTTAAGACTGACCAGCAATACAATCTAATTACAGCCGCGCTACAGAGGGAGACCAGTGTAAACACCAGGCCTTTTTATCTCCTTATACATCTGGACAAGTAGACAAAGTGCTAAAAGGAAATAAATGTGGCCTGACAGCCACATCAAAGAGTTCAGCCAGAGGCTTACTGCTACTTAGGGCACAGGAATGTTGTTGCTAAGCATCAACCCGCAACCTATCAGGGTGCAAAGAGGGCCCTGTCCTGCCGAAGAGAGGGAAAAGAGCAGAAGAGGGGAGAAATGACGAAAAGAAAGAGGGAGGGGGAGCAAGAAGACAGAGGGGGAGGGAGAGGAGTAAGGGGCTGACATTGAGGGGAGGCTAGGGACTTAAGGAGATTTTTGTAGCTTAAAGCAATTGTTGGAAGAAACAAGCCTTCTGTTTTGTTTTCTCTTGACACCATTTCTGCTTTTTGTGCTTGCAAAAGACATGTAGAAAAATGTCTTTTGATATGTTTTCTCTTTGGGTCTATATCAAAATATTTCTTTTGTGTCTGCGCATGGAACTTTTTTCACATCTTGTCTCTATAAACTGGTGCTCCTTTCTGATCATGTTAGAGATCAGAGGAGACACAACTTGTGAACTTATTTGAGTCAACATTTAATGTGAGCATGACACGTTCACTGCTCAGCTAAAAGGGATTTTTTTATGATGCCTGTCTTGTACTTCTAAAGCAAGAGTTACAGACAACAAAACAATGTAAAAATAAAGAATGAAACTAAATAAGTTTGGGGGAGTCACACAAAGATGGAGTGGCAATGAAAGGCCAGAAAGTGCTCATATTCATTGAGAAAAAAATACAAATAAGGTCCAGCAAAGTAAAACACTCCTGGAGGCAGTTTGCACTGGGTAAGCCCCCTTAAGAATGTTAGTAGTAAAAACAATTCAACTAGGTTTTAACATCCACTTCAAAATATTTGATGCAAGCAAGAGACATTCACTCCTCTGCCATAGCTGATTTTTTTTTTAATTATTCATGTTTGTACTTCTAGATAACTATTTAAATAACTGTATAAAAACAAAGAATGATAATAAGTAGCACAAGCTGGGGGGTGCAATGAAACATGCAATGAGGATAATGACAAAACACTCCAATAATACAAAAAAATATTAAAAATGACTGAATAACATTGCAAATAGTTAAGTCTTCTGAAGGCAGTTTCCTGTGATTTTCTTTAGGGTTAAAATAAAGTACGGTTGTGGCACTTTTCTTCAGTAGGTACAGAAAAGATGGCGTATTGCAAATGCATGCCACACTTTTAGGATTTGTTTGTAAATATAATTATAGAAATATTCTTTTCACTTCATAATTGTGTTCTGCTTTGTCTTGACCTATCGCAAAAACTATAACAATAATTTGAAGAAATAAAAAGATTGCTGTAATATAATGATGACTGCACTGCAACAAAATGTGAAGAAATTAGCATTAGCACTGTTTCAATATTTCTGTTATTTTACAAGCACAAAAAAATCATATTTGTTAGGAACAATTATCCACATGTATAATTTATTTGCTTGAATTACAACAAAAAACGGTTTAAAGAACCATGCTCCTAAAATACTATTTTTACTGCTTTTATTAAACTTTGCATATATAGTTAATGACTGTGCCTTCGGGGTGTAAGAAGAGGCTAATGAACTCTAAACTGCTGTAGAGCACATGAAAAGTAATAATTCTGTTTTCTTTGGGAACAGCAGAAGGAAAAACATTTGATGTAACGGTGCCTGCACTTATGAGCGCTACAACAGTCGGCTTTTCTTTCTCTTTTTTTTTGCTCTTTTCGCTCGGCAGGAAGGCTGCCAAGCTTGTGTTTAATGATTAACCGTTTCTACTCCAATGAGCATGCTCTGAGTAAATGTATCATGTGATCAGTGATCACAAGAGCAACTGTTCTGATGTTTCGCTCGAGGCACAGGGGAGCATGAAGCGAACCAGCAACAGCAGGCCCCGCAGTTCTGTGTACGGCAAAGGTTGAGCACCGCTGGACGTTAATTGCCCACAGTGGTGACTCATACCTGGAACAGGACTGTATGTTTTTAGGTTGAAATTTAAAAAGTCATTTGACCTTTCCCGACAGTGTCCAGGAAGTGTAAGTGATTTAAGGCCTGCATTACAGGTATACAATTAGCTGGAAGGCATTTGCTTATTTTGCCCAAGTTTGACCTTTTTTGTTTCTGTAAGGCCTTATGAAACAAAATAACAATAAAAAAGGCTTTTGTCTTCCTTTCTTCGCTTTTGCATGAAATTCAGTTGATTTCTTCATTCCTCACCAACTCCCAAAAATAAAAAAACAAAGCAAAACACAAGACAGTAAAATGTGAATGTTCTGTTACTCATGAGAAAAATAATATTTTTGTTACAGTTTTACCTTATTTCACTGCAGAGAAAAGTATTTTCACCTTCCCCTGTGTGATGCAAACAACACACATGGAATAAAAAAAAAGTACAGCAACTCAGGAGTGTGACATATAAGGCTTTCTGTTACGATTAGGGGCTGTAGCTAACGTCAGGGCTGTTTTCTGGAGTGTAGGATGTTAAATAATTGAAGACTATGGGAGCGGGCCTGTCACACCGGCTTGTCTAGAATGTTTCCTATGCAATTAGACGCCAAGAGACATTTGAAGAGGCCCCACAAAAAGAGGCACAAAAAAGTGACATGTGAACTTAAAGGAAATTAGCTCTTCACACAAGTGAAATGTGAAGGTTACTTAGCAATGCTTAACTCAGACTGCGGCTGTGTGAAGTGTGTGTTTGACTCAGCCCCGCTACCAAGACTGCGATTTTCTTTACTTTGAGCCGGCTTCAGTCAGTAAGATCACAGAGGGAATGAAAACTAATTTTGACTCAAGGCACACGGAGAGAAGAAGAGCAAGAAAAAAAAAAAGAGGAGACGTGTCGAAATAATGAGATCTCTTGATGTTTTTCTGGGAAGATATGGGATGATGCAGACAGATGCACAACTCACATCTTCACCCAAGGACACAGACACACAAGCACCCGTTCAACGTTTAACTGCAACTTCAAAACACACAAAATTTGCATGCACGCACATTAGGAAGCCCACACACATCTCCTCAGATGCAAGAAACAGTGAAGCATGTGTACTTAAATGTTCACCTGAGTTTATAAAAAAATAAAAAATAAAAATGAATTGTTGATTGGTACAGATGGGTAGTTGTGTTATGTAAATGCGGTTTACCCTTTGTTAATTAGATTGAGAAACTCTGACCGTATGTCTATAGTCAAAGGTTTGTCGTAATTTTTTAAGCATTTCTTTTTTCCAAATCAATCAGTTCTCATGCTAAAAAGAACAAAGCACAATTAATCTAAGAGACCTAAAGCAGTGTGAAAAATAGAACAGAGGAATAGAAGAAGTTGAATATAAAGTACATAATCCTAAAATCATTTCAGCATTTTAACTGTCTGAGGCAGAGAGCTGTGCAGCTGATTCTGCTCCTGATGATACAAAGCAGTTCTCCCAACAGCTGGAGTTCAGAAAGTTTATAGTAGTCTGACAATGTTCAGGCATTTTTTTTAATGCAGCGCCACTCCAGAGACCAGTTCAGCTCCCCTCACTATCCTCTTCATGGCCTTTCTGTCTGTCAACCAGCAGCTGGAGGACTGTACTGAGATGCAGTTTTCTATAGCAAGGGGTCCTCATTTAAATTTCAGAAATTGTGATTTATTTTGAGACATTTTCCTCAACCAAAAGTTTAGTGTTATGTAACATCGTATTCATTTTTAAGTCAAGTAATGTCAGGTTTTTTTATTCAGCACGTTTCAGCAACAAGGCAGATCAAAGTGCTGCATGTAATAATCGATTAACAAGCAACAAATAGACAAAGTGCATTTTGTCAAATACCATCAGCAAAATCATCAATAATAAATGTACATCAAATATACAAACAATATACTTCAAATATAAATTATCGAGTTATTTTTTTAATAAAAGGCAACTTTAAACAGGTGAGTTCTGGCAAATATGTTAAATTATACTTGAAGTTGAATATGATATTAAGGTTCCTGCTGGTAGAATGGTCAAATCAGGCTCTTTAAAATCTACTCAAAGGTCTAATTTTTGTTATATGGTTGTAAGATTATTCAAATATTATACAAATTATTCTATAGTAACTCCCACATTATAAAGCTGAACTCTCTTTACTTTACCCCTTTTATAACACAAACAGGTTTATCCATTTCTGCTCCTCTGCTGACTTACTGCAAATTCTTGAGCTATTGCCATAAAGTCTGAAAAAGTGGCACAAATGAAAATGTATTGCCCTAGATGAAGTAGAAGATGAACAGCAAAGTCTTTTATAACAACAGTCGATCTGGGGTCCAATTAAGACTTCATTTAAGTACAAGTCTGGATTAAGGTCTACCATTTGGAGACTCAGGGGGTTTAAGATTAAAAATGAAAATCAAGCTATGTAGCAATTTGGTCATTGAATTAGGATGGTAAAGTGATGTTTCACAGTGATTGATCTCTTACATTTGGGATGCCACTCTTCGTCCATTCCACATTTTGAGGACAGTATAGTATGAGTGTTGCTCTTTTGTGATACAGAGCACATTTCAGACTAAGAAACATGTATTCATCAGTGTTAGAAAATATTACACCTGTAAATAAAGAACATTAGTATGCTCCCCATCCATCTCTGCTCGCCTCCGATCCCTGACAACCTTTCAAAGAACTTTCTCACATCCGCTTCTCTGAGTTCTTCTCAGCAGTGATAACGCTGTCATCTTCCACACCTATCATAAGTCACAGGCAAACGACCCAGATCGTCTTTCGTCAGACAGAAGCCTCCGCGGGCCTGTAAGCTGTATCATTACACCATGTCATCTTTATGGCAAGGAGCACAGCCCGGCTCTCTAATTACACTCGGCTTACTCCATTTACCCAGACAAGGATGGAACAGCAGGCAAACAAAGCATTAAAAATGAAGTGCTCTTGTTTTTTTTTTTTTGCTCTACGGACGCCTGTGTTCTGCTGCTGGTGGCCGTTGTCATCCTCTGGATGTTGTTGTTTCTACAGAAGCTGTGGAGAAGCGATAGCAGAGGGCACAAGCCACCGTGTGCCTTCCTCTCCTCCCCTTTTTGACTTTCCCACATCCTCCTCCTCCTGCTCCCCTCAACCCTTCCGTCAAAAGGACTTATGAAGGTGAGTGGATGTGTGACAGCCCGGGAATAAAAGAGACAAACCAGGGATAAAAATTAAATAAAAAGTAGCTGTCTTAAACAGTAATTGCACTCCTTTGCTGAGCATGCTTTCAGATATATAAACCTGATTTACTGTCGCTGTTGCTGCCACAAATCAGACGGCCCTCTGAGAAACACTCATGCTATGAAATTGTTTAATCTCATCAAGTTCTGCTTTCGCAGCAGGCCATAAATCACGTAGTCTTTGTTATCATAGACCTCCATGAGCGCCTGTGAGGCAGGCAATGGATCGTGGGTATATATAATCTTGACTGCGCAAACAGCGGGGCCTGTGCAGCCTGAAATACTTTCATATTAGCCGCGGTGCAGCTGGCGGAACACAAGCGCTCTGATGGATATCTCATTTCCTGCGCTCTGCATCTATTCCCAGCAAATTATTACTGCATAAATTTCTTGTCAACAGAAACGGCCAATTAATTAAGTTAAAATGCACTCATGATCACGTCTACGCACTGCACAGGAGAGGCGAGGTGATTTTACACCGCAGCAAATTTACCACAGGGGTCACTGCAACATACGGCTTTAAACTTTGTCATAAAGTCGCGGACGAGCTGGTATCTACACGGGAGCTGCGGTCTGAACTGAAGCCTGTGACATATTTGCATAAAGTATTTCTATGTGAAAATGCTGGAGGACGACAGCCGGGGGAGTGAAGTTTACAACTACAGAAACAAAATGTCCGCCAACCTCTGCCTCTGCAGTGTTTTATCAAAGACGACCACAGAGGATCGGATAGATATCATGGAAGCACCTTTGCCATTTAAGATACAAACTACACATTTAAGAGAGCTCGCGATCTGAATGAATTATTCATTATGTACTGGGGGCGGGGGGAGTTTGCGGGGGTGGGAGGTTGGCGGTTGTTTATTCAGCTTGGGCCGTTTATCAGACAGTGAGGATCCCACGGCGGGGATGAGCTCGGAGATTTATCTGTGCTCGGGCTCCAGAGCAGATAAATCAAGGGGTGTAATCATGCTCTGAGTGGCCCAGCTGTGACCTCGTGGTGAACTAATGACACAGGGATATCTAAGCCCCTTTTCCTGTTTCTGGGTTAGGCCCTCAGGTTAGCCCCCCTCCTGTCAAACACAAAGCTAAAGAAAGACAAGGGGGGGAACCTGAGGTCCTTCGTGTCTCTTTGTCCTGTTTACGAAACGGAGGCGAGGACGATTGTTTGCCTCTCACTAAAAATAACAGCGATGTAAAGACGTGAGGGCAGAATCTGCTGTACAACAATGTTTGCTCAAACAATAGCAGCCACTATCGATTGCAGGTATGTACATACAAGCCACTATTCACAAGATACAACTGCTTGGCTGAGGAAGTCTCCTGTTCCCTCCTAGCGCAAAAGCTTTCTCCTGGACTGAGCGTGCTCTGATTTATCATGTCTTCTGCTAGCAGCCTGTCCACTGATTAAGCCAGTGGAACTTTGTTTCACTCTCCTCTCTCTTTAATCTGTCTCTCAGCGAGATAAATTAGCCGGTGCCGTGCCAGGTCCACCCCCCCCAAAACTCTCCACCCTCCTCCGTCTCTTCCTCCCCCTTCTGATTTTCTCTCTGTTTATCTTTTCTGTCTGTCACATGTTGAGAAGAGAACAGACACATCTGCTCCTACGCTGCGGTGACGGAAGATAGGGCTGGGCGACGTCCCTGGTCAGATTTAGACAAGAGCGTCCGTGAGTGAGGACAAGAGGAACAAGTGTGTTTTTCCGGTCTTTTTCTCTCCTTGAGAACATTCTGTCAAACAGTACTGTTCTCCTTGGCCACTTTTAAGCTCTTTGTTGTTAACGAATAAATCACGATGTATTTATGATCTGTTATCCTGCTCCTTAGCGTTTAATGGCGGCGTTTAATGTTGGTGAATTAAGGTAGGACTTCATTCACCAGGATGTGGGCCAAAGAGAGGCCTGTATGCCTGTGAATGTTTTCCCTTCTCCACTCTCGCCCGGGTGGTAAATCATACTCATTGTCAGGCTGTGCTAAGTTAGTGTACGTCATTGGGGAGAGCAGGAAGCACTGGGCATAATTCTGTCCGTCAGTTTAATTTATTGTATTGGTAGCTTTGTAATCTCCGCCCCATAAATTGTGGGCTCTGACACACAGGAATGTGGTCTTAAAGGAAACGTTCATCAGGACTTTGGACAGGAATGGACTTTTTTTCTCCTTAATTTTTTCAATGCAACCTTCAAGTCTTGAGCTTATTCTGCTAGTCGCAATAACAGACAGATTTTGGCTTGTTATAACTTACATCTAAGACTATGGACAAAAAAGAGAAAATTCATAAAAGTGGGGCAAAAAATTATTTCTATGACAAAAGTAGAGGTTAGAGGACAAAACTCTGCTTAGAGATTTTTATTCTAGGTAAAATAAAAGGATAAATACCAACATGAGACTTAGCACAAGGGCAATGCCACCACATCTGCTTTGCAGATAGTCCATTTGGCTTCCATTTCATGCCAGTGAATATAAATCAGGCAAGGCACCTCAATGTTAGGCCCAACTTCTTAGGTCCAACAAATCTTTAACATGAGATTAAGGCCTCTGAGCAGTCATTAATCTTGAGATGAAGGAGGAAAATACCAGAGCACTGCATGGGAAATATATTTTTACTGAGTCAGAACTAAAGTTCAGAAAAATGTGCAAAACACATTGAATAGCATCCTCATCAGTCATTCAAATACAGCACAAGTTCCAAGCTCTGGCCACAACTACATGAAAAAGCAAGTGTGCAGTGGTTTCATGTATAAAATTATATCAGGGTTTTAAAAAAGATTCTGATTCAAAACACACCTAAAGCTTCTATTCATACCATCCGGTGAAAGACTTTTCACGGAGATACCAGAGAAAATGTTGGAATTATAGGAGCATTCTCTTGTTGCATGGAGCACAAAGCAACACAGCAATGCCCCACCCCAGCCTGTTGCTGTACCCTGTGGAAATGCTAGCCTATTGTTGACAACACAGACACACTGTGCTGTTTGGAAATATGTCCTGTCACAAAAAACATTCATTCATCTGTCAGAAACTTGTATAATCCTTTTCCAAGCTCCCCTTAAAGTACCACTTTTAGAAATCTATAGTTAGTAAGTGTATTGCACTCCATGGAGTTCAGTCTGCAATTGAAGTGGACTCGAAGCAGATGTCCACCAGACATATCCGCACAAAGGTCAAATTTTATGCCTGATTATGCATACTTTGTGTTGCACGGTAAACTCTTTGGTGGAAAACACTATTCACATCAAACTGTTTGTACGCAAAAACTGAGCTTATAAAATCGAAAGTCGCTGCAACAAGTCGCAAGGACGCACATTAGCCAGACTGCCACTTTGTGCCGCACAGTTGTGCGACGGCTGCCCTGATGAAGGAGAAACTGGGTACGGTGCTCAGCTAGATCATCTAACCTGCTAGTATCAATTTCAGTATCAAATGAAGCAATATATCAAAAGAAATATACGCAAGCAAGCAGTAACTCAGCAGAAGTGTATATAGATAAAACAATCTATGAAAAAGTACACCTTCCTTTAATTTCTACAGAACACAGGAGGTGCATTCTGGGAATTTATTTGGGTGTAATAAAGTTAATAGTGTCAGCTGCTTCATGTCAACAACAATGAACGCAGACCAAAACAAAGCTGCCAATCACACTATAAAACATGCATATATTCCAAAGCTTAGGTCCCCTTTGTGAGTTTAACCTACTAAAGGCAATGTGTGCTTTACAAGATGCTCACTCAGTGGATACAATTGTGCACAGCATAAAAGGGAACACAGACTATGAAGACCTAAGAATGAACCACATTTCTCTGTAGCCTTTTCAGTGCCTTGCATTTACATATCAAGCCACCAGGCTCATATGTAAACACATTCTATCAGATACCACCATCGTAGCTATTGAGAGCCATTTCATTCCGCTTATATCTCCCACAGTGTGCAGCATTAGACAAAGAGAACGAGGACAGACAGAGACATCTCGTGTCATCACCCAAGAGAGATAATGGGATTGTTATACACCCTTGATCACAGACACTCTCACGGCATCTTGCTCTGTTTTTCACTCGTTCTTTGTCTCAGTGCTCTTAAAAGTCTCCCTATCGTAAAGAGACGCATTGCACAAGTAAAAATTCCAGCACACTTCAGTATGATAGCTCCTCTACTCTTTCAGGGTTTCATCTCAATAGCTTTTTTATCTGAGCACTTCAATTTGCAAGCCTAGCTTGAAGGCAGCTCCTCCTGATATGTTAATTGCAGGGTACTTAAGCGCTAAAAGATTAACATAAAACCCTTTGGAAACAAGCTAATAGTTTATGATAATTTGTGCATGGCCTTTGTCTGTCTATCATTACATTGCCTCTAGCTGTAATTTTATCAAGGGGTTGTAAAATATCATTTAAACAAGTTCACTCTCAGATAATTAATAGCAGAAACTGCATTATTCAATTGAGCCACCCTGGCACTATTAACAATATGGCAACTGAGCTATAATTAAAGTATTTTATTTTATTAACCTATTCATAACGTTGTGCAAATGATGACACAGAGAGGCTTTTCTTTCTTGCTTAAGCACTTTCACCAGGGCAATTACAGCAGCCAGGGTCGTCTCCCCAGTTAGTCGAGCTGATTGAAGCTTTTCAATTAGCATAGCTTGTGTAGCACACACACAAAAAGATGATACACATGCAGAGGAGGGGCCCAAATGCACAAGCAAACTGCTGAGACGACAAATGAAAGTTTGTACTGTTGTCTAGAAATGAGATATTTGGATGAAAACAAGAGTTTGAGCCATATTTAGGGTGTTTTCCCACCTGATAGACTGATAGGCTCTGACAAAAATTACAGCATTTGCTACATTTTCAGCTGGTGCAGTTTGTTTCCTCACCAACCTTTTTAAAAAAACCTGTTTACGCTAATGCTTCTGGCACTGCAAAAGGAACCATTGAAGGAAATAACATGAAAACTTCTGAAGAAGACACAGAGTGCAACTTCTTTTTTCCACAATATTCAAATGAAAATGGAGCCATGTTAGAGTTTAGAGGTTGTAGGATTTTGGCACATGGGTTTTGGTTGTATTGTCCTTCTTTATCATCTGCATCCTGCTTTTTGGAGTGGTCTCTACTCCATTTGGCATTCACATATGCATTTGAACTGCACTCGATTTCACATTCAACCAAACTGAGACCCAGGATTTCAGTGGGCCAGAGCTCTTTTTTTTGTCCACAGAGTTCAATTACACATTCACATTTTCTAGGGAAATAGTTTGACTAAAAGTGGAATAAACAGATTAGATGTGAATGCACCCATAAATCAAATGATGAGGAAAGATCTCTGTGAAATGATAAGAGAAGCACCTGCATGAGACTACCATAATAATGTCAAAGGCTGAGACGACTTCTAAGTAACGTATAAAAAGACCAAATAGCCAAGGAACTTTAGAAATAAACACAAATATGCAAGGAATGTGTCATGTTTAATGTTGGGAACACTTGTACAAGTCATTTTCAACATACCTGTGACTTTCTACGGTATGCACGCTTGGGAGATGCACTGGCCTCTAACAGGCACACACACACTTTCTCTCAGACAAACCACCCCTCTCATGAATAATACAAAAACTCCTTTCACCAAACAGCTCAAATAGCTATTCATTCATCTGCATACCTGCCGCCTTGCAAAATGATTGGCCCACCATTACCACTGGATCAAAAAAAAAAAAAAAAAAAAGAATAGAAAGAAAGAAAGAAATGTTCCCCAAACAATTTGCCTCAAAATGAGACAGGAATGATTCTGTTCTTTTCAACGCCGGAGACAGGCCCCTGTGCATAATGATGTTAGCGTAATGGGGTGACAGATAGACCGGGAGACCATGACATTAGCATGAGAAACGCACCAGTGAGCAACCGCTCAACTGTGGTCTCAGAGGGCCCTCAGACATCCACTCTGAACATCGCTTGTCTCACAGCTCTACGAGCCTGACAAATGAAGACATGCCGCGTTTTATGTCAAGCGATATACCACTCCACTTAGAAAACACATGACTTAATGACAGAGGGATATCCGCCTTTGCATTACAGAGATGCAATACATCTCGTCTTATTTGTCAGGATAGTGGGATGCAGGGGGTAAATTTGAACCATGTAGCATGTAATGACAATATTTTACAATCAAACAAAATAAAATAAACATAGCCAAAATAAATGAGGCCAGCAAGGAACTGATTAATGTTGAAGCGATAGCAACAGTTTTCTTGGTAACCAAGTAAAATTTAGGCTTTGACCAAAACTATACTTGATCATTTCAATTTCCAACTTTAGTAAGACTCACCTTCAGAGGAATTTCATACTCGTTTGGTACATGTATTTGAATTCAATGCACACTGTTTTGCCACATTATAAGAGACATTTCTATGTTTTTTTATTGGAATGTTATGCAAACACAAAATAACACTTTGTTACAAGGGAAATTATACTTTAAAGTATAATTTTATTTCCAAATAAAACTCTTCTTTCCAAAAGAAGAGGTACATTAGTTTTTTAGACTCCTCTAGTACCTCCGAGTCAAATTCGATCCATATCTGTGGTTCATTTAACAACACTTAGCCATTGAATAGACTTAATTTGTGTGTAATATAATCTTGGAATAAATATTGATTTAAAGTGAAGAACTAGGACATTTATTAGAGAAAGTTAGTGAACAAACAGCATCATTAAAACAACTCACAGGTGACAGATACGAAAAGGATTATGGAACAACCCTAACCCCATCAAGACATGGCTGTCGACCTTAGCAAACAGGTAAAGATACCTCTAATTAAATCAGCCGCAAAGAAGCCCTTGATAACTCTGATAGAGCTGCAGAAATCTACAGCTCCCACCAAAAAACATGATAAATGGAAGCGTCATGCTGCTGAGAGGCCTTTGTCTTGAAGGTACTGAGAAGGTGGTCAGAGTTAATGGAAAGATGGATGAAAATAAATGCAGACCAGGCTGAACTTCTTGGCTATCTTGTGTACATTTAAAGCCGGTGAGAAAAGCAGGGTATCATATCACTGCAAAACATTTTATCTATACTGGATATGAATTACAAATCCACTAACTTTCATGAAAGGATACTCATGGACTGTACTTTTGTTCCATTGAATTTGTAAAGACAGGGACAGACTTTGAAAGGCTGTTTGAATAGATTTGAAAGATGATTTTTCTACATGGCTTTAAACAGTTTGTCTCTCTGCTAGAGTTTAAGGGTAACATCTTCATGGAAATATCTCAGGGCTAAGGAAATGCAATCATGTGTTTATAAGAAGAGATAAGCAGCATGTGACACACTGTCAAAGTCTAAATGCTGCAGACATGAGCCGCAAACTAAAAACGGTTGCCTTGTGACAGGCCCGCCGTCCACAGCACGACACTGTGGAAGGGTGAATGCCTCCTGTAAACATTTATCTTCCCCGTGAGTGTGTGTCTGTGTGTGGTACGGCTCAGCGACAGGAGCTTCTCTGAGGCTTTATCTCCGGCATGACAAGACAACCTGTAATATACGAGCATCTGGTGCTCCTCTTCAAACACAACCTTATCTCACGCCAAACATTCCCCGAGGCCAGAGAAAAAGCAAAGAGTGGCCTAGACCAGACAAGACCTCACACTGTCTTTCCACAACCAGCCCAGCCCCATGAGCCAAGCTTTGTGCACGCCGGCTGAAAATGGCCCGTCACAGTGCATATGTAAGTGTTTACAGAGTATGAGCATCTTGGACAGTATAGAGAAAGTGTGACATTACGCTGATGGAAAACATTTGCTCTGTGTTCTTCATCCACCTCTTCAATCACATTATATCACACTTATGTAAAATAGTTTTTTAGCTTTGCATCATTTTATAATGTTATTGTCTAATCAAAACCATACATGGTGTTGTATTTGATTCTTTTATGAATGTTTAAGAAATTCTTTAATCTCCCATAGCAGCCATGCAGAGTTGCCTAAACGCTTCATCTCACAAAGTGCCACCAATTTCCACAAAGATCTTCCTTGGAGCTGCAGTGTCCAAGCCGAGCCTTGACCTCACATAGCACCCCTCCTCAGCTCCTTCCTCACACAGCTCCTTAAGACTAGCGGTAGCAGCAATTAGCAAACACTTGTTGGAACTGCAAGCCTGCTGAGCTAATTAGCAGGTAGGCTATACTCAAATAAGAGTAACAATGCTTCATGATAATATTACTCAAGTGAAAATAAAAATGATAGTGTAGTAAAACTTTGTTTAGGTATTTTTTTATTACTCAGTAAATGTTACTAATTGTAAATTGTAAAATGTAAATTCCTTGAGTGTTCAAGACATGTTGGGTGGTCTTAAAACCTTGTGAATCTGAAGAAAGTTAACAGAAACCTTTTGAAAAAAATATGGCATCCAATTAGGCTCATAAAGATGAATACTTTGCTACATTAAACATATCCATACACATTAAACATATCCATACACTGACCCAAGCTCCTCTACTGCAGTAGTCTGGTGTAGGTAATGAAAGTGATAGAGCTGCTCCGTAAAGAACCACATTCTCATTCTTTTTTCCGTGTTCAGAACTCTGCTAGGACCACTGCCTTTAGCCAGCCTATGGGGGGGATGTAGACATGCCCCTCTCTGGGGCCTGTACATACAGCCTGCGCCTCACTTCAAAGAGAGGGCATAAGGGCAGGGTACTCCCCCCTCTTTAAGCTCAGATCCATTCAGCTCACAGCTGATTCCTCCTGTGTAAGTGTTTATGTGCGTCTCAGTTTGACTCTCTCCGGGCCCCTCTAGCTTTCATTTCAGACCGCCTTCTATCCTGCTCCCCTTTGTTTATTTATTTCTTTTCTGGAGGAAAAGAAATAGGGAGGACATAGAAGCGCACCCTCCTGCTTTCCGTGGGTTTGTCCGTCCGTCTTTGATGTCTGATAATGAAGCCCGATGCAGCACAATCTCTAAACATGCTGTCACACAAGCTCTCATCACAATTCACAGCTTAATGCAAAGCATACTGACAGCGCAGCAAAACACTAAACACTGACGTTTTGCTGACCTCCATATACATTGTGATGACTGAAGAATATCAGTGCATAAAGGGAGGGAGAGAAACAGTGTGTGGAAGTGAATTTGAAAAGGATAACACAGGAAAAGGGTGGCTGTGACGCAGGGAGGTCTGGCCTTTACAAATCCCCTCTTTTCAGATCTCTTCATCCAGATGAAAGAGCGAAGGAAAGCAGGATTATGCGGGACAATTGTGCTTTCTCTCCTAACCCTGACTTGATCGGATTTTGCAAGAGCCCTAATCATTTTCAATTAAACACTTATTCTTGCATCCTGTAACAGCTACAGTCCTGCTCTTAGACTCCTCAGTCACACTGTTGCTCCCCTGTTGCCTGCTTTTTTTCCCACTAAGCCTCTCATTCCTTGTATGCTTGTAGAGTCTGCTGACAAACTGAATTGGTATTAACTGTAACTTGTTGTTCAGGTGCCAAATAACCCATTTACTAGATGCTGCACAAGGATATTCATGCAGCGTTTGACTGAATGATACATTTGTTTGAAGCATCTAATTTATGTTTGGGATAATTTTCAGTGTCGATGTGTACAGGTCACAACTGGATTCCTCCAAATATATTACAATTGGGCACAAATAAAATAATGTATATTTCCTTCACCGATTCAAAAGCTCCTCAGGTAAACCTCTGAGATTTGTGGATTTTTTTTAGGGTTGAGATACTTGACGGAGAGAGACAGTACTATTAGCAGGCCAGTAGCAGTTCTAACCCCGACAACCACTCAATGCTCGTAATGGCAGGCAGAGGAATGGGTCTGCTTTCCTTCACTTCAGCCAAAAAGAAGAGAAACAAATGTCCATCACTTGCTTACACAATATTCAATCACAAACAACCTGGTAAGAAAACCAAGGAGAAAGTGCCAGTCGGTTGGGTGAAATAATACACATTTGCCAGACAAGAAGTCCATCTTTGCTACGTTTCTTAAAATGTGGCACATAAAGTTAAAGGAGAAGCACAAATATTTGTATTCTCAACATAAACAATTATAAACATTCATCTATCTAGCTGCTTTTCTATCTATGTGGCTTTTGTGAATTTATGGAGAGGTCCAGAACAGGACCAATCCAATGCGACATGAGAATTTTAATATTAGGAGTAGAAAAATTGGAAACATAATCAGTAATAATCTGGATAAATATTTTACTGCACATATAGCAAGATCCAAAGCAGCTGGAGTAGATAAATAAGCAAAGATCATAATTGTTAAAATTTTAAAAAGGCAAAGTTATGGAACTTTCAAGCAAGACTTTCCCCAGTCAACCTAAATACATCTCCAGATAAACTAAGAACTATCCCAAGGATTGGCAGCTGAAGGTCTGACCATACCATTTGCAGCTAACCCTTCAAGCAAAACAACACTTTTAATCTCCTGTGGAAAATTCTCACATGAGCTGCAATAAAACCTTAAAATGTCACAGAGTGTGGAAAGACTTTTGTTGGACAAATTGCTTAAATTCCCCCAACAAGAATTGCAAGGCTACAAAAAATTGATCAGGTATATTGGCCTAAAGGGGCTTTACAATGCTCTGAGCACATAGAAGCCCATGATTTTTCAAAACATGGCTTTATTTTTTAAAAATTTTGAAACCAAGAGAGATTCATGCAACAGTCTCTTACCAAATGTTTCTTCATTTTCTGTTCTTTGGAAATCTGTTTAGTCCTTAGTTGTTTTACAGGAACAGACAAGTGCACAGAGGTTGCTGAATGTTTTTAGACAATGCAAACCCAAGCACCCATTCATTAGTGTCTGTTATTCTTATAATGGATATTCCTGTTTTGTTGTGTTTTGTGTTATTTTTTATTACAGGTTTTTCCACAGTAACACAAGATGTGAACCAATCAACAAGTTCCAAGTTAATTAGACAAACCTCCTGTCACAGTTTGTTTGTGAAGACTTAAAAAAGAAAAAAACAAACACTATGTGTAATTTGAAGAAAATTTCAAATTAATTTCATTTGTATTATTTATTACTATAATTCAGTTTGGGCCAAAGTTTATTTTCCCTGTCAAGACCATGAAAACTTAAGCACAAACACACATCTAAGATGACCTAGACATGTCTGTGCCTACCAGAGGCTGTCTATCATTATCAGCTTTGATAATGTCTAATAGTGTCCTCAACAAAGAGCCCTTCCATGATGCGTTTGTTTTCCCGGTTCTCTGGAGCTCATTGGCTGGGACCTCTACTTCTAATCACCTTTCATTACAGCTCTCTGATCCCCAGCTTCCCTTTGTACACTGCACTTCATCGTCTTTATTTTCCACTCTAATTGCATGTGAAAGATGCCCCCTTTGATTCTGCCTGCATGCCAAAGTGCTATCAGGGAGAGTGTCGAAAAGTGTCATGCATGTCTGTCTGCTCGGAGGATGAGGGAGCCGCGTATTCACCTGCTGAGGACAAACCCGTTTCTCCCCCCAAAGATATGACGCATCTATCACCAGCTCAGAGGATATCAGCGCTATCTGTCAACATAATAGCAAAGGGTAGAGGAGGGGGGTAACAGGATCGGAGAGGGGAGGGGTGGAAAAAAAAAACATGCTTTGAATGTGCTCTTATAGGGAAGCACTCAGATGTGATTTTATGTGTGTGTGTGTTTGCGTGTATGCGTTTCATTTTCTGAACAACCTGACCTCAGTGCACCCACTGTCAAGTGTGGCTTGTTTTAACCCATTCTCCTACGTTTCTTGTCAGAAGACTCAAATGAAAAATATACACTGACTTCTCTCCTCTACCCTTTTTGTCTCCCCCCCGCCCCCCAAATGCCATCATTTGTTGCTGTTGTGAAGAGGTTGTGTACCCACCATGTTAAGGTTGTTCGTTGTCAGTGTGTAACCTTTTCAATATGATGTCTCCAAGACCTTTATTGGTCACTGTGTGGTTCTAAGAAGGCTTATTGTCTGCTACTCAAAAAAAAATCTTTCTGGTTCATATTTAGGATCTCTGGAAGATAAAAAAAAAACACAAGAGGCCAGCTATAAATTTTTCCTCATTCTATAAGCAAGTATAATTCCTTATTTTTTAAAATAACAAATACATATGGAAGAACTGTAGTAATCTTCAATCTGTTCAAGGTTAGCGCTGTGCAAACATAATTGTAAATACATTTAGCTACGCTACAAAACTCAAGCATTTTCTATGATACATCGAAACAAAGTTATGTATCATTACAAATTAGAAAAATGGATGCATGATTTTGTAGATTGTATGTCAGATTAAATTCATGTAAAAATGCTTTCCATTTAGCCCCTACTCTGACTCAAAACTATGTAAGACCAGAAGCATGCTGCTACCAGCAATATAGATTTATCCATGAACATCAGTTTTCACTCACCACTTATTCTCAATTAAATATTGGTTTGTATTTTACCTAGGCTGGGCATAGGCAAAAAGTTAGATAAATAAATATTCAACCACACTTTTTAGATATTTGTTTGGAAAAGTGTACAACTAACAATTATTTAAACTTCATGATTTTCCATTGTACAAAATTCAAATTAAATATACTTAAGTCTATGATATAATGTGATAAAATGTGAAAAATTTGGAAAGGGTGTAAATATTTTTGGCACTATGAGACCTGCCTCACAGCCTTTTATCAAGAGAGGTCCTAACATATTACAACTGACCTAAAGTCTATTTTCTCTTTGAGTAAAATTTGTGTCACTCCAAATCAAAATAAGCAAAGAAACAACGAGAGAAATGGAGACAGCAAACAAAGATTATGAGACGGAGAGGAAAGGAGCCGCACATCCTTTTTCTGACTGAAATGGAAAACTACTTCCGGCTCCAATTTCGTCATATGCCAAGAGTAAGCTGCAGAAAGATAAATGAGCACTCCAGCACCGGGAAGAAACAGATTCTTCATGCAGTATGCCACTATTTACTGACATTAAGAATGATAATATCAATCAGCAAGCTGTCAGCAACCCAAGTGGGCCGTGAGGAGAACAAAGGCTCCACTGTCTCTCCTTTGATACGTTTACAAGGAGATGTTGATGTACCTGCCATTCAGGTGCAAATAATGTCATCACCGCACGCCTGGATTGGGCTCTGCTGCTCCACCTTTGTGATGAGTTAAAATTGCCCCTAAGCCCTTTCCCAAAGCTTGGAAAAATAAAGCTGACGGGTTAATGAGCTAGCAATCACCACCACAAGAGGAGCAACAGAGCACCAACATGTCTGCACTCACCAGCTTCTTGTGAAATATAGCTGTGGGTAACAGAATTGTTTTCTACCTTTAGTCGTGATGAGCAGGAAAAAGCACATGGCAACGACATCAGGGAAGCGTCTGTGTAATTACTTCTGGCCATCTTTCAAACCTTTCTCTCTCAGGAGAGAAATGTGTGACAACATATGACAAGAAAGCCAACAGGCTTTCCATACAGAATAATGGAATCCATCATCACTGAGGCAGACACACCTGTCTGGCTTTGAGAACAATGCCACACTGCCTATTTATTAGGTGCCAGAAAAGTTTATGTTTGTGCTGTGACAGTGACAGCAACTTGATCCTTTTCATTTTTGGAAGGGGATCTCAAGCTTTAGGGAAAGGAGGCAGTAGGAGGAGAAAGCCTGACTCACATTTTCTTCCCTCTCTGGGTGATGCACACAGAGTTCCCTTTCTTCATGGTAGCTGTCTGCTAAAGAGTCAAAAGACAAATAACAAAGACTGTCTTTTTCCAGGAGGCTTTTAATAATATTCTCCTTGCCCCAAGATAAAATTATACATATTATATCCTTCTGATGATTCAAACCCATCTTAAGGTTCTTCTCAACTTTAAAGATGTAGAAAGGCGTAACAAATTAAAGCTAGTTTGTATTATGTATACCTAACAAACATACAATACTAGTAAAATCAGAACATAGAGTCAGTGTGTATACTTTTGCACACCGACTGTGGGAAGCTAATGGATTTGGTAAGAAATCAAAACTAAGGAGGCAAGTAGCATCTGTTATTTGTCCTGGGGGAGTTGCCAATGAAATCACAGTGAATCTGGTCAGCAATGTCTGTCCACCAGCGAGTATTCAGTTTCCATGATGTAACCCAAATGCTTCATTGGCTGCATTGGAAGTTGTGGTAGATTTTCCCACAACTTTCACAACACTTCCTACCACCATCATGACGTTGATAGGAGTTTGCCCCTCAATTGGCGAGTTCCTGGGTTGATTCACGCTGTACGCATTGTGTTGTGTTTACTTGGACCAGACATTTCACCTGTCTGGCCTCCCAGTGGCTGCCTCAGTCAGTATGCTCCAGGGCAGCTGTGGCTACTATCCAGTAGCTTACTATCATCAGCATAAAAATGTATGCATGAATAGGTGAACAACTGAATCTAGGGTGAAGCGCCTTGGGGTCCACCGAACTTGATAAAGAGCTACACAAGTTCAAGCCATTTACCAGCTACAGCATAAGATATTAAATCATGTAGGCACCACAGCCATACATAGGTGTCATACATGAACCTCCCCATTGTTTGAAGAAAGGATGGTAACTGCCAGACTACTCATACGTCCAGTTGGATTCAAAGATATTTCTATGAAAACAGTCAAAACAAAAACACAGCAGACTCTTACTTGTAGGTGTCCATTGCTTGGTTTGTACTTGCAGCCATAAATAATCCATCTTGATATGAAAAGGACTGACATACACAGGATTTTCCTGCAGGCCACATCTAAGCCATTGTATTTCGTGCATCCTCACTCAGTTCACTTGGTCAGCCAATACCTCTTCATGCAGCTAATCCTCCATAACAAGTCATCTATCGCTTATCATTAATTGTTATCCTTATGACAGTGTATAATACTATCTTCAATATAGCACACATTTAAAGAATCAAAATCTTATCAGAACATCAATCACCATGTGTTCAAAGTCTGTATTTGTTGATTTAAGAATTAAAAATGAAAGTTTTGAGTTAGATCATTTTCTAAGGGAAACTAGATAATTAACTTATTTAAAGGTGTACAGATGCCTAATGTTAAAACACTCCTCAAAAATCTAATTAAATCATAAAATGTCCTGTTGGTGTTCGAATGCTCAGTAGGCAATCACTTTAGCCTGACTGATAGTGAGACATGTCGCCATGCTCCTTTGCAGCCCTTATTGCCTGCTGCCATCTTAACAGTTAATAATTAGGTTTTCCCCTGCCACATAACAGAGTGCCGCAGTGACAAAAGCCAATGGCAACCAAGGTGGCAGCTTGGCTGCCACATTATAAATAGACTGACCGCATGATTAATGAGAGGGGCCAAGGAGCTGGAGCAGCAATCTCGCACACAGACAAAAGCCTGCCTGCAAAAGCTGCCTAGGCACAATAAAAAATTAAAACACAACAAGACAAGCCCTGTCCTCGGATGGAAACAAGAACTGAGGCAGAGTGGCAGTATACGTGGCAACACAGTAATACATTACTGAATTTCAAGTGATGGCTTATGAAGACTTTGTTTAAAAACCCTTATGGCTCATTCAGTGGCACTCTCATTAACATTTGGATACATAGTTGTATGGCAGGGGTCAGGCAGCAGAGGTTCAGAGGAAGAACCAAACTCTTTTGTAATGATGGAGAAATGGAGACTAGATAAGTGAAAAAAAAGAGGTTAAAACCATGCAATTTACAATATAAGGTAGAGCCTTTGCTTTTATGTTGAAAATGGATATATTGGACATATATGTTGTTCAATAAAAGTTTGATAAAAGAACACATAAATATATAACATGAATTTAATAAACATATGACTTTTTATTGTCATAGTCCATGGTAATTAGGGTGGAATTTTTCTTTTTTTACCAAATCCTAAATCTGACATTAAATTAGTAATTTCTTTACAAATTAGTCGTTTGTAAGAACTCATCTGTAATTACACTATTGACCTGGAAAGGTCAATAATGTCACTTTCTGCATTGTAAAGTCATTTGTTTTCAAATTGTGTTTTCTGTACTTGTTCCCCTTGTGCATTTCACCTTTAAATTTTGACAGTGAGCCATATTTTTCTCCATTTCCCTCACCTGCCTACATTCCTTCCAAAGGTAATATGGATCTGGAAACATCAAGATTGCTCATGCTACCCTTTAGTATTTTTAAATTATATCTATTAAGGTAGGCATGACCAATCAGTCAAAGGATGACAGCTGACAGGACAAATATCTGTTTTTCTCTGGAGGGAAAGTTTCACAAATGCACATAGGGGCCTTGTTCCACTACAAGTCAACAATTATTGAGAATATTTGTAGGTGCTGCTGCTTCAAGCACTTTTTTTTCCATTTGATCAGCCTTATTCGTACCCCGCATTTCTCCTCTTCTCTTCCAGCAGGGCTCTCAGTCATCAGGACATCTCCTTTTAATGCCCCTGACAGGGGGTTATTTGCTCCCATATATGTTTTCTCTCCAATTACACTGTGGCAGGGGTTTGGGCTGCCAAGCCAAGCCAGTGAGATTCTGATTGTCATCTCTTTGACTAGTTCTTTCTGTCTATATATTTTTTTCTCAGTTTTTTTTTGTTGTTGAAATTATATTAGAGAAAATGAAAGTGTTGTTTAAATAATCAGCACAACGATGAGAGCTTACATGCGGCACAGTGAGTAAAATAAATCACTTGAATACGTTTTATTTGATGTTTCATTTAAGCTAGATACACAGCTTAACTATAAAACACCTAAGAAACAGAAACCCTACAATGAAGTTTTGAAAAGAGGTACTCAACATCTCAAAGACTTTCACAGAAAATATGTATTTCTAACTTTGCTGTGCAACTCGCGCCATATGCCTTTAACCACCCGAGGCATCCAAACATACAGTAATGAAAGTAGGTAAGTTTGTGAACTAACTTGTGTGTGTAAATAAGGAACAACAACATAATTAAACACATGACAAAAATGAGGTGCAAAAAGCAACAAAAAAATAGCTGAAATTAGTCAGTGTTTAAAAATAAATCCTGCTTCCTCTCAGTGCCAATAATTCAGCTGGTTAGTACTTGTTGAAGGCCTCTTGAAAAGATACATCATTACCAAGGGTTCACACAGAATGCATCTTAAATTTATATCTGTTGTCCCTTCACAATATTTACTTGCCAGAGTAAAATGTGTGCTATGCTTCCCCCCACTGGCTTTTGTTGCATAATAACTTATTGTAGATTGAGCAAATATGCACTGTCAAGATTTTGCATGATAAAATGTAACATTACAGATAGATTCAGCACATTTAGGATAGATTTATAAGACTGAAAACAAGCATCCCAAGTAGTGTCAAGAGCTTCAATTATCACACACACTTTCTCAGTTTGACTTTGTTTGATTTGTTTAATTCAAAACACACCAACAGTCTAAACAGAAAAAATAAAAATAAAAATGATTATTTTAATTTGTTTTATTCTGTGAGGCTTCTCAAATATAATATGAAATGATACCAAGGAGTGCTCTCTCAAATATACACGTTGCAAACCCTGTAAATCAATAGAGCAAAACAGACAGCATCAGTGAGTATAGCTTTAAGCTAAGTGGAATGCTAAATGCAAAGCCTGCCATTGATACCACGATGAAAAATGCATGATATCAGAGGGAGCAGCCTTTTATCTACAAGGCGAGATCAATAGTGGGAAGGGGTTATGGAATCAAAGTTGTTTTGGTGGTGCTGTAGTTAACTGACACTCTTAAAAACATCTGAACACAATTTGAGGGAACAAAGCAGTCAGAGACACATTTGGAGGAGATCCAGGTTAAGTTCGCCTCATTGATAAACTTTCTTTTTACTTTTATTAAGGCAATATGAAACGGCAAGTGTACAGGCCAACGAAAGTCAGATTTGTTTACCACTGACAAGCTATGCAGGATCAGTAAAACACTTCGTCGTGCCTTGACTTGAACCAAAGAGTAGTAAAAATACAATTCTCAATAGCTAAAAAACAAAGACACTATTTGTATTTTTTTTCAGAGAACGACAGCATGCTCTACTTACGTTAAGATCCTTTAATCATCTACTACACGCAGCTTTGGATGAGACAAAGGAAATGATCAAACATAGAGAATGTAAGAACTAAAATGCTTAAAAATAGTATTATTAAAATAATACAAACATCTCTCTGTGCATGGAAAATCACAAATCTGTTTATGAACAGTTGAGCTGACAGAAGGGTTTAAGTTAAAACTAGAAAATTCCGCAGAAATTTTGAAGGGCCTGCCAAAGTGTGCCGGTCGAATTTTTAATAAAGGGTTCTGATGGTAAATATTAGCAATAATGCTAAAGAAAGCTGCAATGTAGTCAATAACCTACGGGGAGTCAGAAGCATGTTGACTAAGCTGCATTCGTACCATTTAGTATGTTGCATAAGGTAAAATTAGCCAAAATGCTAATGTTAGCATGAATACTAACAGTAGCATGTAGAGCATCACTAGCATGTTGTCTGTCATTACTTACTACATTCAGTATATGAAACATTGGTAATAAGTAAGAAAAGTGTTCTGATGCTCAACATTAGCATCAACGCTAACCTGAGCTAAATAGTAGTCAAAAACCTGTGGAGAGTCAGAAAAATGTTGATTAAGCTCCTACTTGCACCTCTCAACATTGACAAAAAATTCAAGTATAAAACATAACATTCAAAGGCAAAAACAGGATCAATCAACATTTCAGAGTTACTGAATGAAAACTTCCTGTTAGCATAGCGGCTAGCTGGTTACTGCTAGTTCTGATTGACTGTTTCCGGCAGAACAGGGAGGAGATCGATTATTTTTTAGAGATTATCTGTCTCATGTTAGGACAGCGAAAGTTTTAGTACGTATGTAAAATGTATTTTTTTAGTTAGATGCTGCAGCTTTAAAGAGGTTCGGTCAGAGAGTCACTAACAGGTGGAGCAGAAGCGGCTCCGTGCCAAATATTAAATGTTACTGCCTGTAGCGAGCAGCGGTTCAAGAGCAGAACCAGCGTCTTACATCACAGATCTAAGATTTAAATAATTTTACAGGTTATTTGATTAGCTTTCTGACCGTCATGCTAATCCGGGTGAGTGTTTGTAGCTGTGCGCTGCTTTACCGGCTGTCTGATCCTCCATGTCTTTTTTTACTGCAGTGAGCCTCGATGTAGCCAATCTGCGTCAAGTATTAGCTTCATTGTGTTGATATATTTTGACGAGCTCCGCCGCTGTGAGTCCAGCTGCACATGCAGGTTATTGGCAACAAGAGACAACGATCGCAGCGCACCGCTAATTGACGCTGTTAATGATTAACGAGCTTCAGACCGAGACTGAAGCTTCGCACATGTTCTCACTCACGGTACAAAATATTAAAAAAATAAAGACAGTCCATAATTGTTTATTTCGCTAAATCTTTCAGCCTTCATACTAAG
Source organism: Poecilia picta (assembly GCA_033032245.1). Classification (NCBI taxonomy): domain Eukaryota; kingdom Metazoa; phylum Chordata; class Actinopteri; order Cyprinodontiformes; family Poeciliidae; genus Poecilia; species Poecilia picta. Next base: position 17,230,079 of record CM065367.1, read on the forward strand.
AATGTCATTTCACACTGAAAAATTCAGAGAAATAATAATTTTATCTAAACAAAATATCAATAGTCACAGGAAATACTCTCTGCTGTTTCTCAGAGTAATGGCTGCCGCTGGCTGGAACCCGTTACTATGGTAATTAATGCCCCGCAGCTGTGAGGAGACAAAGAGCGGGAAAATCCTCTTCTCCCTGTTTCTATACTTGGGAGACACCCAGCGCCAGTCTGAAGGACCCTGACAAAAATCCATAAGCCCTAGAAAATTTTTGAAAACATTTTACGGGAGCAGGGATGTGTATCTATGTTATGACCAAGTTTTAGACCAATAGGGCAATATTTATGCCTGTGAGGGCGAGTTAAACACAGTTTTTCAGTAAGCCATCAGGAGTCCTGTGTGTGTGTTTCAGACAGAAAGGTTACTGATGCTGCGAGTTCCTCAATCTCCAATTTTTTCGTTTTTATTAATTTTTGTCGTCATTTTAAGTCAGAATCCCAACAAAAGTAATAGCTCCCTTCTCGGGCACGAGCCGCTCGATTTGATACCACTTTTGTGGGTGGGCACGCAGCGGTACGAGCCGCATTAACGGTAATGGAAGAAAAATAAAGATATATATAAACTAGAAAATTCCTGCAGAAATTTTGAAGGGCCTGCCAAAGTGTGCCCGTCGGATTGGACGCAGCAATATGATGCTAAAAAAATTTGCATTAATGCTAAATAAAAATGCAATGTAGTCAATAACCTGCAGGGAGTCAGAAGCATGTTCACTAAGCTGCACTCGTACCATTTAGTATGTTGCATAAGCTAAAATTAGCCAAAATGCTAATAATAGCATGATTGCTACTAGTAGCATGTGGAGCATCACTATCATGTTGTCTGTCATTACTTACTACATTCAGTATATGAAACATTGGTAATAAGTAATAAAAGTGTTCTGATGCTCAACATTAGCATCAACGCTAACCTGAGCTAAATAGTAGTCAAAAACCTGTGGAGAGTCAGAAAAATGTTGATTAAGCTCCTACTTGCACCTCTCAACATTGACAAAACATTCAAGTATAAAACATAACATTCAAAGGCAAAAACAGGATCAATCAACATTCCAGAGTTACTGAATGAAAACTTCCTGTTAGCATAGCGGCTAGCTGGTTACTGCTAGTTCTGATTGACTGTTTCCGGCAGAACAGGGAGGAGATCGATTATTTTTTAGAGATTATCTGTCTCATGTTAGGACAGCGAAAGTTTTAGTACGCATGTAAAATGTATTTTTTTAGTTAGATGCTGCAGCTTTAAACAGATTCGGTCAGAGTCACTAACAGGTGGAGCAGAAGCGGCTCCGTGCCAAATATTAAATGTTACTGCCTGTAGCGAGCAGCGGTTCAAGAGCAGAACCAGCGTCTTACATCACAGATCTAAGATTTAAATAATTTTACAGGTTATTTGATTAGCTTTCTGACCGTCATGCTAATCCGGGTGAGTGTTTGTAGCTGTGCGCTGCTTTACCGGCTGTCTGATCCTCCATGTCTTTTTTTACTGCAGTGAGACTCGATGTAGCCAATCTGCTTCAAGTATTAGCTTCATTGTGTTGATATATTTTGACGAGCTCCGCCGCTGTGAGTCCAGCTGCACATGCAGGTTATTGGCAACAAGAGACAACGATCGCAGCGCACCGCTAATTGACACTGTTAATGATTAACGAGCTTCAGACCGAGACTGAAGCTGCGCACATGTTCTCACTCACGGTACAAAATATTAAAAAAATAAAGACAGTCCATAATAGTTTATTTCTCTAAATCTTTCAGCCTTCATACTAAGGATGTCATTTCACACTGAAAAATTCAGAGAAATAATAATTTTATCTAAACAAAATATCAATAGTCACAGGAAATACTCTCTGCTGTTTCTCAGAGTAATGGCTGCCGCTGGCTGGAACCCGTTACTATGGTAATTAATGCCCCGCAGCTGTGAGGAGACAAAGAGCGGGAAAATCCTCTTCTCCCTAGTTTCTATACTTGGGAGACACCCAGCGCCAGTCTGAAGGACCCTGACAAAAATCCATAAGCCCTAGAAAATTTTTGAAAACATTTTACGGGAGCAGGGATGTGTATCTATGTTATGACCAAGTTTTAGACCAATAGGGAAATATTTATGCCTGTGAGGGCGAGTTAAACACAGTTTTTCAGTAAGCCATCAGGAGTCCTGTGTGTGTGTTTCAGACAGAAAGGTTACTGATGCTGCGAGTTCCTCAATCTCCAATTTTTTCGTTTTTATTAATTTTTGTCGTCATTTTAAGTCAGAATCCCAACAAAAGTAATAGCTCCCTTCTCGGCACCGAGCCGCTCGATTTGATACCACTTTTGTGGGTGGGCACGCAGCGGTACGAGCCGCATTAACGGTAATGGAAGAAAAATAAAGATATATATAAATAAAGAGACATTCTATTGGGTGTAGAACAATAAGTGCCTGCCATGCAAATGCATGGAGGCAGTGACTGACTTGCTTCGCAAGTCAGTCACTGCTCTCCTTATGCATTGCAATGGCAGGCCCTAATAAATAAATAAGAGAACATTCTATTGGGTGTAGAACAATAAGTGCCTGCCATGCAAATGCATGGAGGCAGTGACTGACCTGCTTCGCAGGTCAGTCACTGCTCTCCTTATGCATTGCAATGGCAGGCCCTAATTAAAGATGCATTGTTAGACAACCAATGTTATTCCAATTTTAGCGCTGTTCAGGGTGTTACTTAAATGATACAGCTAAAGTTGTTAGGGAAACATTGTAATGTTGTCACAGTGAATTAAATTTAATCAGTGTTTCAAAAATACATTATACACAGAGCTCACACTTTACCTCCATGTTTGAATGTTTGCATGGGTTTTCTATAGGTGCAGCTGTAACTAATGATTTAACCATTCACATGAATACTAAACATGTTTAAGATAATGTGTGTGTTTTTACCTAATGTCAGCTGAGAGGAACGTCAGCAACCTTTAGGTAGTTCCTTTCTGTGTTGTGAGTAAAAAGTAGCTTTAAACAGTCAGATTACAAGAATACATTTCAACAAGTAAAAACAGATATGCATTTTTCAACTTATAGCAGAAAAGAAAAAAAAAAACATTTGTGGTGCAATTTTGTGGGTTAAATGTTTGGACATTATTAAAAGACAATGACAGAGGCCTTCTTTGTGCATGCCCACCATCATTTCTGAACTGAGAAGCCAAAAACAATAGAGCCAGTATTATAAGGTTTTTCTAAATCTCTCTGTCAAGGTAGAAAGATGTAATCTTCATCAGATGGTACTGAAATCTTCTGGTACTTTTACCAAACAGGGATCCAAATAGTCTGTCAGGATATCAAAAATCAGGCCAGTATGTACATCAAAGCAATTTTAAGGTAAGCAGTCCAAATTTTCATAGTTTGAGAGGAGGCTAAGCATACTCAAATACCTGAAACACACAGCTCAATTATTCATTAAAAAACAGCAAGCTCTAACTCCTTTGAAGTAATAATTGATTGTAACATGAAAATAGAAAAAAAATCTAATTATTGAATAACTCAAGCTGTCCCACTGCTGTGACCTCTGGCCTACGTGTGGAATAGAGGCTTTCAGCAGAAGATTGGCCTGTCTAGTTTGAGAATGTGGGAGACGATGGAAAGAGACGAGAGACAGCAAAAAGAAGGGGTCAAAGAGGAGAAATGGAGACACAAAAGAGTGAGACAGAGAAGAGAAACACAAAGTGCGATGGAAAGGAAAGAAAGACAAGGAAAGTGAGTGAAAATGACTGACAGTCAGGTACGGAGTGAAGTCTGTAGCCACAAAGAAATCTGGGGAGAAAACCAACAGATAGTAATCTGAGTTTTCACTCTGAGCCACAGCTAACAGCTAGCAGCTACCCTGTCACCGCCGCCTAAACAAGCCCAGTGTTTTCATCTTCATATACACAACGTGGCACTCTGTCTTTTCTTCTGATGGAGATAAGATGTATAAATTATGAGCAGCTGACAAAGTCTACTCCAGCGCCCCCGGCGTCTCATCAATCACTAGCCTGTGTGTCAGCAGGTAACTGACGTGGCCCCCGGAGGCACAGCCCCCTCTTTAGGTGTGTGAGTGTTTTTTTGTGTGCAAAAATGAGTGTTTGCTTCTGTGCAATTGAGCTTTTGCACTTGCCTGACTAATGTACCTGTGTATGCGCTATGCGAGCGGTTGTGTAAACAGCTGATGCAGTATTAATTCTATTCTGTAAGAAACAAAGAAATTAAACAAAACACACGCAATCCGCACACACTGGCCTGACAAAAAACAGCTCCTGTGTAAAAGTGAGCTTAAGGTTCTACTGTTGTACCACAGGGAAATCTGAGGTATCGCTACACAGGTAAGACTCAATTAATTATTGAATATTATCAGAAAGTTTACATTTAGCCCAGAAATGTTGTTCAGAAAGAAACACATACTTTAGACAGAGTCATTACACAGTGCAGTTGGACGTTAACAAATCGCTGTATCCGAGGACAATGTTGTGAAGTTGAGTGGAAGGAAAAAAAGTCTGGTAGAGTAAGGTCCAAAAGCAACATGGAAAACTGAAGTCCATTAAAAAGTTTAGTAAAAATTCACAAGACCAGGATGGAGGCTAGAATTAAATCAAGGCCAGTTCATTTACACCGAACCTTTCATACACTGGACAATCCAAAATTATTTACAGTTCTTTGAAGGAAAGACGGAAAGAAAACAGAGCATCAAGACAAACACATTATGTAAAAGAACAAGATTTTAAAGGTTTCTACAAATGTTTCAAACAGGTCATGAGACAGATTCTACGAGAGGCACCATACACACAAAAACACACACACACGAAAGTTTCAAAGACATGAGCTACAACCATTACATGTCTTACGTTTGCTAAACTGGTGTCACTGTGCTTGATTTGCCAACAGACTCTCCTCATATAAACACAATACAGAATCTGCATGATAAAATCAATAGAAAGATGAGAGACGCAAGACTCAACAGTGCAGACAAGAACAAGGTGACTTGGTCTCATAGGACATGAAAACATTTTGAGTCGGAATTTTTTAAATATAATGTGTGAACCTAATCCGCATTATGATTTTTGTTTGGTTTTGTTTCGAATAAAAAAAATAATAAAACTAATTTGTTCATGATATTCCAACAGATGGATCTATACTAGGGATGTGCCGATCAGGTTTTTTTCTCCCGATATCGATACCGATCACCCCTGAGGGCCGATCGCCGATTCCGATCCCGATCCCATAATTATTATTTATTTATTTTTTGTCATAAACACTACTGTTACATTATGTGGAAAAAGGAACCATGAATTCACCTTAATTTAGACAAAAACTTGTTTTTAATAACTTTTCCAAGAAGAAAACTAAACAAAACAGGCATTGTGGAAATTGAACTGCTATCAATAATACTATCTTTAACAGACTGATAACATATGAGGCTCTGAAGAAGCTAAATAATGTAAAGAGCCAAAATAAAACCTCTCAACATTGCCAAAAAATTCATGTATAAAACTTAACATTCAAAGGCAAAAACAGGATCCATTACAATAAACAATCCAGAGTTACTGAATGAAAACTTCCTGTTAGCATAGCGGCTAGCTGGTTACTGCTAGTTCTGATTGGCTGTTTCTGACTGAGAGGAGTAACAGGGAGGAAACCGATTATTGTTTTAGATATTATCTGTCTCATGTTAGGACAGAGAAAGTTTTAATACCTATGTAAAATGTATTTTTCAGGTTAGATGCTGCAGCTTTAAACAGGTTTGGTGAGAGAGTCGCTACCGGGTGGAGCAGAAGCGGCTCCTTGTCAAATATTACTAAATATTAAATATTACTACCTGTAGTGGAGCAGCTGTTCAACAGCAGAACCAGCGTCTTACATCGCAGCTCCAAGACTTAAATCATTTAGCGGGTTATTAGTTTATCTTTCTGACCGTCATGTTAATCCGGGTGAGTGTTTGTAGCTGTGCTGCTTTACCTGCTGTCTGATCCTCCATTTCTTTTTACTGCACTGAGCCTCGATGTAGCCAAACTCCGTCATTGTTTTTATGTCTATTAGCTTCGTTGTGTTGATGCATTTTGACCTGCTTCTATTTTCCGCCGCAACATGCAAATGTCCTCATTCACACGAAGCTGTGCGATATAGTTACACATGGCTTAGGATTTGTTGCTGCGCGTTTGCGCAGTGAAGGAAAGACGGGACCAGCTGGACAGACAGGCTGAGAAATGAGATGCAGGTGATCGGTATCGGTTCAAGAGCCAATGATCGGCCGATCCCGATCATCACCGATTTCACGGAAATCGGCCGATTATGATAGGTGACCGATCGATCGGCACACCTCTAATCTATACAGATACATTTAATAAATCAGGATAGTATGGAAAAGTTCATTTATTAAGTAACTCGATTCACAATGGAAACCAATAAAATAACATATTATTACAGAAATAAAAGTCCTAATGAAACTGTTTCAGTATTGAAACCCATATTCTAATGAATATGACTGTACAGCAATGGAAAATCTTAATGCAAGACAAAAGTTGAATGATCTAGAATTACAATAACCATGAAATATGAAAATGGTAAAACTAGGAGCCAGCCTGCTGGGTGGAGTACCACAGGCCTTTTATATCTAGTGGCAGACCACCCAGAAAGTGTGCAGGTATCAACGGTTTTCCATGAAGCCTAGCTACACTTGCATACTTGACATGTTGAGGACCTATGGTTTTGAGTGTTGCCATGATACAATTAAATATAAATTACTCTTTTCCAGGGCACTGAAATCCAGTTTAATTCATGGATATTATACAGCAAATGACAACAGATGTGTGTTTAACCTAACATAGCTAAAGTAAGCAACATAATTATATCTCGTGTCAGCAAATCAACATAATTACACGCTACAAGCTGTCAGCGCCTGATTTCATATCGTTCTCATTTTCAGGCAAATCAGAGTCTTATTTTTGAGGTTTTGAGTTAGATCCTAACTTAATTCCTATAATTATAGATTGTACTGTCCAAACAAAGCACATTATTCTGGGATTACTCACTGCGAGTTATTTTATTTTATTTTTTAATGAATAGTAAGGGATTCCACTAAACTACGTTACACAGCAGTTTGTCCATTTCTTAAAAGATAAATCTTGTTTTTGTGTTGTACGCAATGCTCAATTCCCATTCAAGGACTCATTTTCTGTGTAAAAAAAAGAATAGACTCACTGAAACATTCATTGCTTTTCAACTGTTTCAGTATATAATCTCAAACCACATCAGTGCAAAATTACACATTTGTGAAAAGACGGCCCAGAGCAGGTAGCGTTTGCACGCTCTCACAATATTGATCTGCTGTCTTGAAGAGAAGTTCAAGAAGGAGAGAGCAAAGCAAAAAATTCTGATTCCCCACGGGGACAGGAGAAACAGCACATCTCACCACCAAAGAGCGGGTAGGGCTGTCATGTTTCGTGTGATGGGCTGAAAGACTAGATGTGGCCTGGAGCAGCGGCATATTCCATCCCCCTATAAACAAACTTCCAAAAGCAAACGGTTCCACCCCACAGAGAGGAAGCTGGGACAGTCAGACAAGAGGAGAGGGCAGACAGGTGTCAAGGAAGACTGACATCTATGACAGAGGGCACTATGAGACAAGCTGTAAAGATGAGCCAAGACATCATGAACGGAGCACCGACATCGCACACCTCTTTTTTTTTTTTTTTAACGGGGGCTTCAATATCCGATCTGACTGACAGCTCATGAATTATGCACCATACACTATTAGAATAAGTTAGCCATCTCTGTTTCAATGACGCTATTGTTTTGAGAGAAGAAAAAGTCCTGAGACATATTATCTTTGAAAGGACCTTCTATAGAGAAAGAAAGAAGATGTCTGAAATTCGGCTGACAAAAGCACTCAGTTGTCCTGAAATCTGAGGAGTCTGACAGGATGCGAGTCCATCTGATCCACAACTGTTTCAATATTTCTATACAGGGAGGGGGAAATACAGGACGGACATGCAGTTCCTCGCCCCTCTTTTTAGCACAGGTGCAATGAAAGCCAGAGCTGCTGCAGGTAAGCTACCTTCTCGCATTACCCTCGAAGAGATTTGACAACAGACGTTCTCTGTAAGTGAGCAGACATTTAGTAAAATTATGCCAGATTCAGTGTGTCTGTCTTTCATCTGAATAAAAGAAGCATAGCATGCAAGTCCAGTGGAAATTATCGACAAGTTGTCAGGGCCATGAAGGTGTTAAGTGCTGCAAGTCTTAACACCAATGCAATCTGCTAGCTTTCCATAGCTAAAAATGTTTTTGAACTAATTTTGTACAATTAAGTGAACTTAATCTACTGGTTAATAACTAGGATTACCAAACAGAAATTATAAACTTAGACCTACTCAAGGGTTTTATCAGAGAACACTAACAAATTCTGTTGATAGAGAATACAACAGAATAAAGTAAAGGAAGATCCATCATCATACTAACCACTGGTATGCCGTAACCTAATTCCAGTCCATCGCAGCTTACCCCACCACGCCAACAAATAAAAGAAAAATGCTGTTAAGTGTCACTTGACCCATCTGGCCTCATGCTGACCTCTGGGCAGCCTGTCCTCTTTCACATTTTTCCACTGCTGAATAAGCAAGTCTCTTGCTGTCTTCTTTTGTTTTAAACTAATTACCTCTGGCCATTTCTTCCACTAGACTTGTTCATGAATATAATCATGATTTATTATCTTTTATATATTTTTTGTTCCTATTCAAAAGCCAAAGGTAAAAAAAAAGAAAACAAGCAAACAAGGGAAATCCTCTCTGCAGAACACAATAATGAGTTGCTATTTGAGCAGTGGTTGCTGGTAATGACAGGGTGCAATTATTATTAATAATAATAATAATAATAATAAATAATAATAATAATTTATTTTATATATAATGCTCTTTATATCTTGAGATCTCAAAGGGCAAATCCGCACGCTGGTGACAACAAGATACTTGATTGCTTAAAGTCCAGACTTAACCTGACAGAAATGTTTTGGAATCACCTTTAACCACAAAAATGAATGAATAAACTTCCTCAACATCTATGCAGAAGACTAGCAGCTATCACAAACACTTGATTGCCAACTAAATAAATGTTATGTTCTGAGGCCAGTTACACTCCCCATAACTGAAATATTTTGAAAACAAAGTTTTGTATTTACTCAGCTTATGGCTGAATGATATTACTACTTAGTAGTGATGGTAAAACAGTTAAAAAGCAATGCACTTGAAATTGTATCCCTAAAGTCTGAAGCATATACTGTAATCCTGTGAATGCATGACATTTCTTTTTATTTCAGGTGAAAAGGTCACATAAAGGGCTGATTTCCTTCAACCTACAGTATTTGTCCCAGCCTTAGCCTCCAACCTAAACATGCTCAAGCTCTCATCATTGGTCTCTTCTCTTCCATCTCAGCTGTCTACCCACACACATGCATAAGCTACAAAGTTGGAGGTGTCAAGACTACCTGTCTTAACAGCGCACCCCTTGCATGACCTGCAGATAGCCCTCAGGGACATTAATTATAGAGTAGTCTGACTTGTTGAGAGGAGAGAGGCAGACAAGGAGAAAGACACACAGAGTGAGAGATAGAGAGGGAGTAGAGAAAGATAAATGTAGAGATGTTGTTACAGAGGCTGTCACCTCCTAATCATGTCATCCTGCAGCACTGAAGCCGACCTGAGGGCTTTCTCTATCAAGTTTTCCATTCACAATCAGAGCCAGCAGGTTGTGGATGCACCGTGAGATGTAGGAGGGCACTGTCCACTGATGTCTTGTTTTACCAAAGACTTATTTTAAAACTGCAAAAAAGTCAATTTACTGTGGAGTTCAGATCCAGTTTGTTTGTGTCAGGAAAAACACCTAAAAACCGATTATGCTAAGCTGGAGCTCCTCAAGGTTGTCTTCAAAGCCCACTTTTTATTTACACTGCTAACACACAACTATATATCCAAATATGAGGGGAAAAAAATCACTAAGTTTGTGGATAACACCACAGTGGTAGGTTAGTGAAAACAATAAGGTTTTACCTGGTGTAAACAATTAAAGTATTAGAAAAATAAGATCTGGACTTCCTTTATGGTCAGACCACTCCAGCTAAATAGAGGAAAGAGAAAGGCCCGAGTTCCTTCTGAGGTTTCAACATTATGTGAGGGCATTTTATTTCATTGTTTTGTTTGAAAGCCATGAGTTAAGTCAGAGAACAATCATGATGACCACTCAAAGCACTTTTTACACCAAAGTCAACTTGGGATCAAGTGCTTATAATCCTGCCATATTAAGCTGTATTGTACAACACCAAAATATTGGTTTTAGCTACTTAAAAAAATATTCAATTACCTCAATGTGATCAATTCCAGACACTGTTTAATTTATTAGAATGTATTAAAACAGAGTCATTGCAGTTGTACTTTTTACAGATACATATTAAAAACAGATTGAATAAAAGTACAATATTTCTTGCCACTTATTTCACAAAGCAAAATTCATGTATTATATAGAATCATCACACATAGTGCGATATATTCCAAGTCTTTCTTTCTAGTCATTTTGATGATTGTGGGTTGCAGATTGTGAAAAACCAAAATTCAATTTCAAAAATTAGAATACTGCATAAAAGGTCATTATTGGAAACTCATGTTACACCCTAATCAGCTCATTAACTCAAAACACCTGAGCCTTTAAATGGGCTCTTACATCAGTATGTTACACGATCATAGGAGAGACTAAGGATGACACTAGTGAAAGCACACTGAGTGGTCAAAATGACTGGAAAAGTGCCATACAAGTTCATTCCATTCCAGAAAATTGAGTGGAAGGAAGACATGTGGTAAGAAAAGGTGAACAACAGATCAGAGCAACAGAAATTTTCAAAACAATGAGAAATTTGAAAGAAAAACACTGGAAAAACCTGTGAGTTTTGTCCACCTCCAGGATTAACTATATGCGAAGGGACAATGTCTATTTAATAAACTAACATAAATCTTCACATTTGTCACATTGTCATTGTCACATTTTAAGCAAATGTGGCAATACATTCAAATCAGCATCTACAATCTTTATTTGTATTTGATTCCAAAAAACATTTAAAATTTTCTGCTCAGGAATATTTTACCTGTAACAAAACCAGAGCAACCATTTCTGAAATCCATGATAATATGACACTTCAGCATGTACTTTAAAGACTTTGTGTGGACAGCAGCATCTGGACAGGCACTCAACAACCACCATATGATCAGAGCGATCTGTCCCCACAAATCGAAACTCCTCTTGCTGTCCCCTGCGTTAGATAAGACAACTCGCAGCCATTTGAGTCTCTATTGCTTCGACAGCTCCAGTTTCTAATGGACCGAGCGCGATTTCACAAAACGCAAAATAGGAGGAGGTCAACGTGTTTGAAGGTTACCCCTGTCGGAGGGAATCAAAATAAATAACACTCAGGTGTGCTACTCTCTGTCAGCTGAGTGTCTTAATGATGCCGAGTTAACACATACTAAATAACAGCGTCTCCCTATGCACTGACAGCCTCAGAAATAATTGACCAGCATGCTCCAAACTGAGACGCAGTAGGCAGAGAATTCAATCCTGCAGCTGACAGAACCCATTGAGCATGTCACCAGATTTTGCATTATACACAAAGCAATGTCAGGTCAGGGATGCGGCCTCCTGCTAGTTATTTGCGATTGCATCTCTGAGGGTAAATTACCTGGCTCTCCATAATATGGTCTAGTTAACTAATTTCTTGACAGCAGCAGTCTCATGAAAAGGTCTTAGATTTACTGCTTGTCAAAAATATGAAGGACTGTTTCTTTTTTTTTCCACCGGCTTCTCTCCAAACGTTTGGCACCTTCTCGACGAAGAGCTCATATTCAATTTCCTGACGCCAGACAAAGACATACATCTGAAAACGAACAAAAAGAAACATAACCTTATTATGTTTGAAGGCTACCAGCAGTATGTCATTTCATCCAGCTTCCACAGAACAAGAAAAAGAAATTTGCTGGAGGGCTTGTGCAGCAATGTAAGATAGTTCTGTACCTCCTTGTAAGTAAGCAGGGAAATCTATTATCCTGCTGACCTGTGCACCTCAACAAGTACACATATACAGAACGTAGTGGCCTGTCATTTTGTTGCTACACATGTGTAAATCATTCTCGTTCTGTCAGAAGGCCGGCTCTGACAACAAAAAGCTCCCCTCGCCAACGGGGTCAGTGGGAAACCAAATCCCACACAGACAAAGAACAGTTTTACCTGCGAGAGCGCCGCCTGCCACTGATGGAGACGAACATGACAATAGCGCTGTGACGGCATGAAGACTGCCTTTAAGCTACGCTGCGTGGGGCAAACAATACGCACTCACACATACTACCCCCTAACAGCTACCACCCACCGTGGAACCCGGCGTCTGTTTTAAAGTTCATAATGCTCCGCCGCTGCCTGCCCACCCTTTCTTCTTCGCTCTCTCCTTCTATTTTTTATTTTTTTGTAACATGTAGCTATTCATCTGGACGATGCAGCCTATCATCGTCTCGGCAATGACAGTAGGTGGAAACGCTAGCTTTCATTACACAAAGTATAAATAGTGTAATCTATCAGCCCTGCCAATCAGAATGATTGATTATGGGCTGTCAGCGAGGAGAGTGACACATTAGAAAAAGTTTGGTTAACAATGCTTGTAGGTAGTGCAGGGCTGCTGCCACCCAGCCCAGTGATTAATGTGTTGTCAGTCTGTAATCGCACACCCACGCTTAATGAGGCAAGGATTTATCATCTTGCCAGAGTGGCAGATGTCAGGAGGAAAGGAATCCAAGTGACTGGAAACAATATACTTTTTTCTAGCTTGTGTTTGACATGTCTGACAAGTCCTAAAAAAACCCACAAAGGCAGCCTATGTAAGCACAAACTTCAGCGGCAGGGACGTTTTGCTCTCGTTCTGTCCTTTACTGCATGAAAGTCGCTACTGCTGAAAGAAGACACCGGGAGCCCCCAATGCTGGCATAATGGATTAAAACTTCAGAGAAGCAAACACACCGAGGGACCTAAAAGTCCATTGCATCATGTTTCGGCAACTCAAACAAAGAAAAAAAAAATTGTGCAACTTCTATAAATGAATAGAAACTTTGGTTCAGTCCCTGTGTGGATCGTATCCCACTTCATCTTTCATAAAATCAAGCGCTCGACTTCATTAACTTTTTAAATAGCACAACAACATCTGCATGCCGTAAACAGCAATGAGTTTACTTAAATTATCTGATAAAAATCTGAATGCAATTTAGAGCAACGCCGCCTTCAAAGTCAGATCCAAAGCACTGAAACAGTGATTAATGTTTACAGTCAACATCAACTAAAAGAAACAGGCGCAGAAATAACTTATCTTTCTGAGAGATTTAAAGTTATTGCAGCTTTGTGGTAAAACCCAGTGGAGTAATTTTTTTTAGGCATGGAAAAGACTAAGCCAGCTGTCTCTCATTAGGACACAGCATCTTTCTGTCACCAAGAGAGCAAATGGGGAGGATTAGCGCTGATTGGACTAATAGACTGATGTCCTGGAACACCATACTACTATGTGGTTGCTGAAATTATAATCTGAGAAGGCAGACTGCATATTACTTTGTTTTATTACATGTTTGTCAACTGATGTAACGTTCGATACATAACGCTTATGTACAGGTATGAGCTGGTAATAAACATTGTATACCAAGGTTTTAAGGAGGTCCGTTTATAAGCAACAATTTTCATTTACTAATTTTTACTTCTCTTGCAAAATTTGAAAGAAAAATTCAATAGGAGTTTTGGAGTAAAAAACGTGGTTGTGAAACTGTGTGGGAAAAGTATGATACTCTACACTAAGAGGTCTGATTACTTGAAATCCACAACTGATAGTTTCAATACCAATTATTGTAACTTTAAGCTTAAATTCAGTCAAATAACTTCAATAGCTTACTATTTTATTAGGAGCACTTTTGCTTTTAAACACAAATGGCCTATCCAATAGCACTACTTTAATGCGTTTGTAAATGGGAAGTTTGCTGCAAGGGGTTCACAACCATTTCCTTTCAGCCAGTTCTTTCCTGTTTTGTGGCCAGCCAGGGAGCTAAAGCCCTTAACCCATTCTTTTTCTTTACTTTTTTTTAAGATAAGAACAGTTTTTATTTGCAGTCAAATGGGAATATTTTTGTTTTGGCCTCGGAGACCCTGATGTTTATTGCTTCCTTTCTGTTTGCTAAGTCTTGCCTGAAACCTTGAACTTAAGAAAATTAAATCACTTTTACTCTGAATCGGGTTGTGTTCAGTAGTTTTAAATTGTTGGCTGCCAGATTTGTTTTATACAATTTGTGTTGCAATCTAGACTTCCATTCAACATGGTTTCTAAAGTCTTTTAGAAAATGTTGAGCTACTGGGATTTTTACACACAATCATCTCTCTGGCTTATCGAGAATGGTAAGAAAAGGAAAAAAAATATTCAGTTAGCAGAAGTTGTGCAACTGGAAATGAATTGATAATGTCAGAAGCCAAAGAAAAATAGGCAGATTGGATGAAAGTAACACTAAGTCGAATAACCACTCTTTAACAAGCAAAGTATGAACACTACCATGTCAGTATAGCAATATGTTTGACCTTGAAAGAAATAGGCTGTTATAATAAATGGTAAATGGAATGAATTAACAGCACTTATATTGACCACTCAAAGTACTTTAGAGCCACGTTCACCCGTTCACTCACAAATGCAATCACAATGTTTGTGATGGTGTTACAATGGTGTAGGAAATATTTGTGATGCACCACAGCAGAAGCAGGAACAAATCACTTGAGCAAAAATGGAGGAATTAAAAACAATTACTACCTTTGCAAATTATGAGAAAATATGGATATTCTCTTTTTTTTCCCCCCCAAATATACTACTAGAAGTATTTAAGAAATCACACCATGCAGTTTCTGAGGTTTTAAATGGTAAAAACATATGTTTGAATTATCAGAAGAATGTTTGTTTAATTTATGCTACAAAAAATAAATAATAAAAAGTTCTGGAGTCAAAATGGGGTCCAACCAAGCACTAATGAGGTGTTCCTCAATGAGAGGGGCAGTGAGTTTATGCTTTTGTTAGCTAAATAGAATTGCATCAATTGAGATTTGTTCTGTCTCACAAAATGATGGTTTAATTTTAATTTCCTAAATATTTCAATTTAAACTAGTTATGTAAGCAGAATCTCTCAAATGGTCTCCCAAGGAAGGTTTGGGGAGAAATTTATTTTAAAATAGCTAATTTTCCATTTGATTTAGACTGTTAAATGCAAAACCGTTTAAGTTCTCTGAAAAGCCCTCTAACAGTAAGTATCAAGATTGGATAGTTCATATTGCATATTTTAAAAATAAGTTTAGATGGTTCAGATTATGACAAAAACTTAAATACTCAAAACCACAGGAACAATCAAACTTAAGTCCACCAGATTATGAAACATACTGGCTAACATGTAAACAGATCTGTTTAAATGGAACTCATAAAATTCAGAAATTACTGTA
Source organism: Poecilia picta (assembly GCA_033032245.1). NCBI lineage: Eukaryota > Metazoa > Chordata > Actinopteri > Cyprinodontiformes > Poeciliidae > Poecilia > Poecilia picta. The sequence goes on from CM065367.1 coordinate 17,245,649, forward strand.
GATCAAGAGTTTTCCAGGAGATATTGTTTTAAAGACTTTGCCAATTGCAGGTATTATCAGAGTCATAACACTTTACCGTGACTTGCATCGTATAGAATTAGAATACAGTCGAGTGACTATTGACATAATTTATCATGGTTTATAGAAATACCATGCCAAAACGGACAAGGGAGGCGCGTCCACTACAGCACTGGCCTGTATTTTGATAGGCCTTAAACTGCACTGCTAAACACACAATAGACTAGCAAACAACAACTTGTCTATCTGGCACAAAGAAGGACCGCACAAAGAAGAGGCGGTCCTTCTTTGTGCCAGATGCAAGAAGGAGGGAAGTAAAATCTATATATGCAAGCGGGGCATGCAGTGTCTCATAAAAGCATTCACGTGTTTGTTTTTAATATACTGTATACAAAAACATGAATAGCGCATAGTATTTTTGCTCAAAAGAGAAACACAACACTCAGGTCATGCACTCCAAGCATCAAAGCTCTGAAGGAGGCGATGAATCAATATTGGCACTGTTACTTACAATTAATTGGGCTTTAAAGTTTTACAGAGTGTCTATGGTGTGTACAGCGAGGATGATTTATGTGGACAGTGTGAGTCACTCCCTTTAATTGCTGTTGTTTTCCCAGCTTATAACCTTTGCATGAACTCTGAGAATGAACTACTCTGAACAGAGCTCAAAGTGCTTATCCAAACTCCAGAAAAAGAAGTTCAAGAGCATGGAATTAGTTGCATGGAAATATTCACAAGGAGGCATATCCAGTTCACTTAGATACTGAAAGACAAATACACAGAGCTAAGTGAATGTACTTGTGTCTCCTTGGAAATGTCTCGCACAAACAGTCCTGCATAAAGTAAACACGTTCAAACAATTATGAACAACTGTTTTGACATTTTGGGATATGTTGTCACTAAAATGCACACAGCAAACGCATTTCAAGTTCCTATTTGCAGTAGGGGTTGCACCAAATAATCGACTAGTCGATTCTTTTCTCTGCAATGACTTTTTTCTGGGCCAGTCGACTAGTCAGAATCACGTGACAAAACGGATTTTTCCAAGGAAATGAAAGAAGAAGGACTAGGTGAGTTCGCCAGAAAGCTCACGTTGTATAAAAATGAAAATAATTTAACAAAGAGAAACTGTAAATTACAGCATAGGCTACCGCAACAGGGGCGTTGCGCGGCGCGGTGGTTAGCGCGGCGCCCCGCATATGGAGACCTTAACCCGCTGTAGTCAGGAGTCCGACTCACGTCCTCCTTTCGCTGGGCCCAGACCTCTCTCCCCCGCTCCGCTCTCTCTGCTCCTTTACAGTCAGATTGCTGTCAAATAAAGTAGTGCCGACAAAATACTTAAAAAAAATACTACCGGAGTAATGTGCGACAACGCGTCATGATGTCAGACTTTTTCATCCCTCAACTACCCCCAGCTGATCAGCGTCATCCTGCGTAATGAAGCTTCTAACCTGGCAGATTTGCGGTCTTATAAAAATATGGTTGGACAACATCTGTAAACTAAGTCCAAGCTTCACCTTGAGGGTCTGATAGAGCCGATCTTTGCCGCCGTCCGCATGTCGGTTCAGAGCCGAACCGACTCTGAGTCAGCAGAGCTTCCTGCTGCGCATCGGGCGGAAAAGCAGCAGGTGGTTTCGTTGAATTCAACTGTAACCCAACGGGATCCGTTCATAATACGTTTGGTTTGTGATGTTCCAAAAGCACCATGTGGTCAGTGTGATAATTTGAGTCCTATAGAGTAGCTATCCAGAGATCATCAGTATTAGCCGGTTTTTGGAAAAGAAAAAAAGTCAGACCGACTTTGTGCAACGAACTTTTCTCCGCTGCTCACGAAGAATGATCTGTTTAGACAGTAAAAGCGGGCGAAGGAGAGGGGTATCAATATTTGCAGTAAAAATGGCTGATAAAACCTCCAAGTCGTTGTTAAGGGGTTTTGCGCTTACGTCACTATGACGTCACCGCGACTAGTCGACATCGACTCGACTATTGGCATGATGTAGTCGACCTTAAAAAATACTGTATGTAGTCGTTCAACCCCTAATATATACATTTATATATATATGGCATATGTTGTGTGTGCACAACAGCCGCCGGAAGAGACAGCCGCCTGTCTCTTCAGGCGGCTGGCCAGCCTTGGCCAGCCGCCTGAAAAGAGAATGAAGCCAGGAGGATTAACCGGCTCTTCCACACCCAACCAGCTAAAGTGTACTCTCAATGGCAGGGCATTAACAACAGAGCAGACCCACCAAGGCTGGAGACTGAACAATACTGGAAAGGCATATGGGAAAGGGAGGCGACCCACAACAGCAATGCAAAGTGGCTGACCTCTCTACGAGAGGAACACAGCAACCTCCCTGAACAAGCCCCGGTAACCATCACTGTGGCAGATGTCCAAGAAAGAGTCTCGGGTATGAAAAACTGGACAGCACCAGGACCTGACATGATCCATGCCTACTGGCTAAAGAAACTCACTGCCCTCCATTAGCGACTGGCAGCTCAAATGAACCAGCTGCTACAAAATGGGATTCACCCTGAATGGTTAACTGAAGGTCGCACAATCCTGATACAGAAGGATCCCTCAAAGGGTTCAATCCCATCCAACTATCGGCCAATAACCTGTCTCTCTACAACATGGAAGCTCATATCAGGCATCATAGCGGCTAAGATAAGTGGTCACATGAATAAATACATGAGTACGGCACAGAAGGGCATCGGCTTAAATAGCAGAGGAGCCAAACACCAACTCCTTGTAGACCACACAGTCGCCTGAGACTGCAAAACCCGACACACCAACTTGTGACCGCTTGGATAGACTACAAGAAAGCCTATGACTCAATGTCACACACTTGGATCATTGAATGCTTAGAGATGTACAACATCAATAGGACTCTAAGAGCCTTCATTGCAAACTCGATGGGGCTGTGGAAAACCACCCTTGAAGCCAACTGCAAACCACTTGCACAAGTGTCCATCAAATGTGGCATATACCAAGGAGATGCTCTGTCCCCACTGCTGTTCTGCATAGGCCTGAACCCCCTCAGCCAAATCATCAACAAGACTGGCTACGGATACCGACTGAAGAATGGGGCCACAATCAGTCACCTCCTCTACATGGATGACATCAAGCTGTACGCTAAGAGTGAGCGAGACATCGACTCACTGATCCACACCACCAGGATATACAGCACTGACATTGGGATGTCATTCGGACTAGAAAAGTGTGGTCGGATGGTTACAAAAAGAGGGAAGGTCGTCCGCACAGAAGGGGTCTCACTCCCAGAAGGAACAATAGCAGACATAGAGCACAGTTACAAGTACCTGGGAATACCACAAACAAATGGCAACCTCGATGAGGTCACAAGGAAAGGAGCCACAGCCAAATACCTCCAACGAATAAGGCAAGTCCTGAGAAGCCAGCTCAATGGCAAGAATAAGATCCGTGCAATAAACAGCTATGCCTTACCAGTAATCAGATACCCTGCCGGAATAATTAGCTGGCCAATGAAAGAGATAAAGGCCACGGATGTTAAGACTCGGAAGTTACTAACCATGCATGGAGGGTTCCACCCCAAATCCAGCACCCTGAGACTGAACATGAGCCGTAAGGAAGGAGGCAGAGGACTAGCGAGTGTGAGAGCCACTGTCCAGGATGAAACATCCAAGATTCATAAATACATCAAGGACAAAGCCTCAACGGACGATATGCTCAGGGAATGTCTCAGGCAATGGGGAACAGAGGATGAGGGGCTAGAGGTTCCATCATGGGAGAACAAGCCCCTACATGGGATGTACCACCGACAAATAACTGAAGTGGCTGATATCAGGAAATCCTACCAATGGCTGGACAAAGCTGGACTCAAGGACAGCACAGAGGCTCTCATCCTGGCTGCACAGGAACAGGCCCTAAACACCAGAGCAATAGAGGCTCAGATCTACCACACCAGACAAGACCCAAGGTGTAGGTTGTGCAAGGAGGCCCCTGAGACAGTCCAGCACATAACAGCAGGGTGCAAGATGCTGGCAGGGAAAGCGTACATGGAACGACATAACCAGGTGGCGGGCATAGTGTACAGGAACATCTGTGCAGAATATGGACTGGAAGCCCCGAGATCGAAGTGGGAAACACCCCCGAAGGTGGTGGAGAATGACCGAGCTAAGATCCTGTGGGACTTCCAGATCCAGACAGACAAGATGGTAATGGCGAACCAACCGGACATTGTGGTGGTGGATAAAGAACAGAGGAAAGCCGTTGTGGTGGATGTAGCTATACCAAGTGACTACAACATCAGGAAAAAGGAGCATGAGAAACTGGAGAAATACCAGGGCCTCAGGGAGGAACTGGAAAAGAACTGGAAGGTGAAGACCACAGTGGTGCCTGTGGTCATCGGGGACCTCGGGGCAGAAACCCCCAAACTGGAGCAGTGGCTAAAACAGATCCCAGGAACAACATCAAACATCTCAGTCCAGAAATGTGCAGTACTAGGCACAGCCAAGATACTGCGCAGAACCCTCAAGCTCCCAGGCCTCTGGTAGAGGACCCGAGCTCAGAGGATGAAAGAGACCATCCGCAGAGGGTGAGAAGGGAATTTTTACATATATATATATTATATGTTTATTCTTTCATTTATATATTTATTTTATTTCTTATTATGGCATATGTCGTATATTTATACATCCATCCATTTTCTTAACACCCTTGTGTTAAGAAAACACTCTGGTGTTAAGAAAACACTCTGGTGTTTTCTTAACACAAGGTCCTGTCCAGGCCGGGTCACCCTGGACAAATCGCCAGTCTGTCACAGGGCAACACAGAGACACACAGGACAAATAACCATGCACACACACATTCACACCTAGGGACAATTTAGACAGACCAATTAACCTAACAGTCATGTTTTTGGACTGTGGGAGGAAACCGGAGTACCCGGAGAAAACCCACGCAGCACAGGGAGAACGTGCAAACTCCATGCAGAAAGGCTGGGAATCGAACCCAGAACCCAGAGCTGCAAGGCAACAGCTCTACCAACTGCGCCATTGTGCTGCCCGCAGGACCCGCCTCCTCTGCCTACTGGATCATTTCAGAGGAGATTTCTGACTGTGGCAGGAAGCCGGAGCGCCCGGAGAGAAACCTGCAAACAGGAAACCTGTTAAATCTTTTTACCTTCGTCCCATTAATTTAAATCAGATACATTTTTGCTCCCAGTCAGATTTCTCCAGCCTCAAAATGATTACTAATTAGGTCTTCTAGGATTCTTCTTCCGATGTTAATATTTTTATCTCCTCTCCAAAGGGCCCTTTGCCTTCTTCCAGAGGATTGGCTGGAGAAACTGACCTCTGGTGTCTGATCATTTCTTCTCGTAAATGTAAATGAAACCGTTGTTGAACATGTTTTCCCTGCAGTCGCTGTCTGCAGGGAAGACATGTTCGTTGTCGGCCTTCACAGTTTGGTCTCCCTTCATTAAATAACAATAAAAGTCAGTCAGTGTAGGATCCCCACAGATGACGGAGGACAAGTGGTAGGTCTCTGTCCCACATTCTGCAGGCACTTCGATGGTCCGAGTGGCTTTTGTCTGGTACTCCCTAGTCACCCTGTGCAGAAAAAACACCAGGACCTTGTTATTGGTGAGGCAGTGTTTCTTCTGCCAGGGTGACCCGCAGCCTGAACAACGGCGTTTACATGCTAAATCCAACCAGTATTCCAGTAGTATTGAAATACTGGTTGAAAAAAACACCGGTGGCAGGGCAATCATGGCGCCGTTGTTCAGGAGCGTGAGGGATGTGGCTCCACAGTTGGCACAAGAGTCGTTGTCGTATAATTCTCTATTTGTGTCGCCGCCAAACGAGTCCAACCAGACCAGCACAGACTCCAGCAAACTCTTTAGGTCATAGTCCTTTCCAACATCCGATGGCAGCTTCTTCTCCCCCAGCTCCATGAGAACTGGGGACAGATCTTCTTGACTAAAGTGTTTGCCGGGCTGACGGACAGCTGAGTGGAGGAGACTCCCAGAGCAGGGGATGGACGATGCCTCCAGAAACACCCTTTCCCGAGCGAGACACTGTTTGGTGACGCTCAGGTTCAGGATGCTCTGGAAAGCAGCGTTCACCCAGCTGCTCTGGAGCTCATTGGAGAACTTGAAGTTCTCCTCAGCTTGTCCGTGTCCTGCAGATGCTGTCCTCTCTACATCTGGGGGATCTGAGCCAACGCTATCTTCTGAAATAGGGGAACAGGAAACCTCGATAGCAACAGAGATATTTATATTCAGGGGTGTCTTCTTGGACCAAAAAGCAACACTGCTTTTATCTGAATTACAACGTTCCCCCTCCGGGGACAGTACAACGTTCCTCATGTTGTACTGTCTCTGAACAAACCTCCCCAGCCGAGTCGGTTTGTCCAGAGACACCATCGTCCTCTGGACTGTCTGGTTCAGAGGACGAGACGGAGTCCGAGGTCCCATCCAAACAAACCTCCCCAGCCGGGTCGGTTTGTTGTTGGGAGGTTGGGAAAGGTAGATCCTCCCCAAAACGGATCGTCCTCTTCATAGTGATTATTTTCTTTGTCGTCATCCTTCCCGGGAAAAAAGTAATCAGCCACTTTCTTCGCCCCGGTGGTTATGACATGTCCAAGGCACCAACCGGCCGGGATGATAAGAGGAACAAGCGCCGTTGCAAAGCTGAACATTATTACTATCCATGAATCTGTAATTCCAAGAAATGTCTGGATGCTTAGAGATTCCAGTATTCAAGCACTAGAATTTCTTTGATCTACTTTGATGTACATAATGTCATGACTTCATCAGTGAGCTCACTGGACTTCTGGCACATTTCTTGCTTCTGATCATTGCTATGGAAATGATCAGGTCAGCTCTGCATGACTCAAGCTGACATAAATACTTGAATAAAACGTTATACTTTTTATTTATTTAACGTGAAGAGATTAATAGATTTGTATATGATTTAATTTTTGCTTTTGTAGTTTTCCATACCTCCTGTGGTATAAATGTTCTGAAGCCTTTTTCCATTATTATTTTTAATTACAATTAATTTATTAGGATTATTAATGTATTAATAATTGCACAGTGCTAGGAACAGTCTGTGACTTATTATATTTATTTTTATAAATTTTAATGCTGTGACTATTTTACGAAGCATAAGAAACAAAAGCATAAAAGCGATCCAGGTCTGAACTTATACATCATTTATTGAGGTCCAAAACCTAGAAGTTCTTGGCTTGGGGATAAAAAGGCGTCATGATTGTATTTCACATTTCTGTTCAGTTTTTATTGGGGAGAAAACGGCCCATGCTGATAACGGCAACAGCTGTTCGTTACCTAGCAACTAAAATCAACAGAAGCAAGACAGTGACAAGAGACAGAACCAGATCCTACTAAGCATTCTTCAAAATAAAAGACTGCCTCTATCCAAATAAATCACACCTAAATATGTTTCACTTCAACTTTTGTAATTATATACAATCATGTTCAATTCAATTAATAATAATCATCATCATGTAAATTTTGGTTAACATATAATTGTAAATCAGCCACTTATCATGCAAATTATACTTAACATATAAGTGTAAAGACGTCACAGGACCCTTTGAACCTCACTCCATACCAATAGATAGAGCTACTAAACATCTTTTGCTGTCCACCAATACAAAATCAGCAGGAAGAAGAACACCCTGCCCTTTTTGAGCTTTTGTATTTTGATTTTGTTGGCCCTATGTACATACAGGTTTTTTTTCCACGTCAAAGGAGGCCAAGTATGTCCACCACACATCTTGGAAACAGGAACAAAACAGGAACCATCTTGGACTGTAACTAATTTGGGATTAGCACAGATTCAGAGGTAACAGGAAGGCTTGGGTTTGGGGACAAAGCAATCTTGTTGAAAACCAGGTGCTTCACTATTTTAAATTTTGTGATAGCAACTCTTACAATTATATTTATTGTTGTTCCCGCTTGTATGGTTTTCTTCGTTCATCTTGGCTCAGGTTTCAGGCTGCCACTGGAGGCGCATTGCAGTTGAGCAGAACTCCAGTTAAACTTCTGCACACATGAACTTCAACTCATTTACTGGCAGATAAGAAGAAATGGCTTAGTGTAACTGGCTATGGCTGTAAGTACAGATGCATCAAAATAGTAATAGTATTTGTAATTCCAGAATTTAGCTTAAAAAAAGGAAAACGAATCAGTCAGATATTTGAAAAAATTATATTTTATGTGTGTGTATATATATATATATATATATATATACACCACACACACACATAAAATATAATTTTTTTTAAATATATATATATATATATATATATATATATATATATATTATATATATATATGCAGTTAACAAATAGGAGATTTTGTGTCAGATCAAATACTCCCAAGTCTGTGTATTTGTCCACATATAGGAATGAGACACTGAAGACTGGATATTTTTATTAAGAGCCTGTGTTAATCTGGGTCTTTATGGATACAGTGTCATGCAGAACAATTTGAAACCCCTGATCCTTTCCACATTTGACCTCATTACAATTAAGCCTACATTATTTTTACCTCTGGCAGATTTAGGATTAAAACAATCTTTTTAATTTTACAGACAAGTGATTTCTGACTTGATTTCTGACTTGAAGTAATATTAATGTTTTAAGATGTTCCAGCTCAAAGCTGTCCTCAACCTCAATGATGTGGAGCTCATCAACAAAAACAAATCATCACATAAGTCAGCCAATATAATCTCTACATAGAAGCCAATGTAGACTTTTCTATTTAACACCATTTAACATTTTTGTATGCTATTTCTAGAAACATATTAATGACAATTATATATTATTTTAGAACTGATACTTTTTAATGTCTCATTATTATTTGAGAGACGTGTGTCTCATTTCATGTCTGAAACAAACTTCTTGCTTGAATGACAACAAATCTAAAGTTATTCACACCTCTGGGAATTTAAAATGATCAACCCTTTCCCACCGTCCATCACAAAAAATTATTTTCTTGAAGCTTTATATAGTGGACAAAAACAAATCTGTTCTAACATTCTAACTTGTACATTCTAGAAATCTATACATTAAGGAGGAGAAACTTCGAAATTGGAAAAGTTATGTAAGGTACTCACAAAAGACTTGGAATAATAGTCCTCTGATCAGATGAGAACAGAATCTATTTTTGGCCTGTATGAAATTTATTTGTGGCACGAAAATAACACTGGTGAAACATAGTGGTGTTGGTGTAATTGTGTGGGGATGTTTTTTTCAGCAGGAATAGAGAAGCTCACCAGAGTTTGTCATTTAATAGACTGAAGCTAAACAAAGCACAATCCTGGACAAAAACTGTTACAGGTTTCAAAAAACTTGAGACTCTGGAGGTGCTTGACCTTCCAGCAGAACAACAATTCTAAACATACAGCTAGCACCAATGAAATGGCTTGGATCAAATCATTGTTTCTGTAGAATGACCCAGACAAAGTTCAGGTTATAATGTGAAAAAATCCAAAGGAGTTCGAGGAGTATGTATACCTTTGTAAGGCACTGTAATACCTCTTACAAATCTAAAACCTAGCAAAGAATGGGAGGGGTAATAAACTTTCTTCCCCAGCAATTTGTTTGGTTATTTTCCCTTCCCCTGGTGACAACCATATTCTTTGAGTTTCCTCTGAGGAAACATTTGTTCAGTAAAATGATTCAGTGAACCCACTGAAGGCACATTCACAAAGAGCTATATTGCATGCTGTTTGTTATGTTTGAGAGCTTCGGGGAACCCATAACTCTCAAGACCAGAGATGAACGTGGCAACATACTTCACTGGGTGCATTTCAGGAAGAAAAAAATAACTGAGCAAAAGGCCTTCTCTTCTGTCAGGTTTGTTTTGAAAAAGACAAAAGACAAACAAGAAAAGAAAAGGAAAAAATAAAACACAATTACAAATAACATAATGCACAGTCACGGCCCTGAAACTAGTCACAGTCGTTCGTTGATTTGAATGGCTTTCCTACAGTGAAAACTTTAAATGAACCACTGTGTGCTGTGGAGTAAAACAGGTTAGTGTCTGTAGAGGAAAAAACTGAACTGAAAAGATCCACTTGAAGACTTTCCTGGACCTGTCACTGTCAATTCCCTTGAAGAACCGTTTACCCTGTGTGCAGATACTCATGGGACCCAGGAGCTGGCCAAGGCTTCCTGCAATGCCGTCTGTTTTACATTACAGGCAGAAAAAGAGAGATCTTCATGCTTGAAAATCAAACCAAATACCTCATCCAAGCAAAATCTAAGTGACTTCTGGGAACATTTGTACCTGCTGACGTAGTCACCAAGAAGTCCTTAATGTTAGGAAGAAGGACCCAGGAGTTACTTAATTCACTGTGAAACATTCTGTTTAAAAGAGTAAATGTTTTTTTTGTTTTTTTTCTGCTAGTTACATTTTATATGAAAATTTCTTTTTGCAGTGCTTAGGATGTGAAAACAGAACGTGCTGTCACAGTGTTTTGATAGACATGGCCAGTTTAACCCAAAGATTTGACAGCATAATGTGGGCTGCATGGCAAAAAGGAAGGAGTGAGGGAGCCAAAAAGTACCACATGTATTTTCCAAAAGCAGACCAGCATGGTCTAAATAGCTCTACGTGGTTTAACGCCATCTCATTCCATGACCTCCAAGTCCTCAAAGAAAATTATCACATTATAACATTCCAACACGCCCAAATTCCCAAAATACAGCTCTAGGCTTTTCCCGTCTGACTTTGTTTAGTGTTGCGGTTTTTGGAAAAGACTTCAATCGTCACTGCTGTTATTCTGTTTACTTCAGGTATTTATATATTTTCCTGCCTTTGTCTTGTCATTTTGTCTTTGTTTTGATCATACTGCTTAGCAATTTATGCAGAGAAATGCAGCATAACAAATGGAAAATGGAAAAAAGTGTCCCTTTTTTTAAAGCTGAAGCACAAAAGACATAATATTGCAAAATAAATTATTTTAATGCCGTTTATAGCATAAAGACATCACATTATTAACAAAATCATTTAGATTTTGTTAATAATGTGATGTCTCTTTTCCTGTGCTCTGACATTCATGTTTGCAAAGAAGTTTAGAAAATGTGAAAATAGGGATTCTAATGTGAGATCATGCAATATTAAAAAAAACTATGATTGGCATTGGACTGCAGTTGCCATCAACATCCAGTTGAAAAACCATTGGAGAAGCCATAATCACATTAAAATTATTTTCGACAGCATTTTTCTAATAAAGTACGTCCAATTCTTAACAAGGGCTTCAATAGCCAATTCTCAACTGGTTCTTTGAAAGAGTTGGGTTGGTTTTCAAGTTTTGAGCCACTTCATTACACAACTTTAAATGCAGCGTAATAAACTAAATGTTCCTCTCAGATTTCCAATCAATTGTAGCACACAGAGAGAGGTTAGCTACAAAAATCATACTATTTATCCCAGTATCTCTCCAAATGCATTCCATACCATCGCAGTCTGTTTACATTAGTGTAGTTTTAGCCCTTTAACTGCCACCCTCAAAGTGCTTACGTGTTAGTCAAACCAATGCCCTCATGACAATTAAGGAGTCTTTAAAAACAAATGTAATTTGTGAACATTTCACAATCTCAACTGGATGATCTTTGATAAATACCAGAAACCCCAAATTACAGGATTTAAACTGAACATTTATAGCAAGATTCAGTAACCCCACCTGGTGAAATTAAAAGTTCAACGGTTTCTTGCAAGGTCTAAGGAAGTTAAATATAAGAAGAGTTTTCATGACCTTTTTTTAAAGACTATCATTACTAAAATGTATGCATTACACATGAATTACAAAAAATAGTAAGTTAGTTCACTGGTAAACTCTGGATTGAATTTAAGATTTTCATTCTCACAGTGAAGATGAGAAACAATTAGCTTGTGTGAAGACATTAGTAATTTTCATAATAAATTCAATTAGCCTGCATGCTATTACATCGACGACTGAAATGAAATGAAATGTCTTTGTGAAATTATTTGGACTGATTTTGATTATATATGTATTTAAATCAATTGGAGCTGTTCATCTTCAATGCTTTGAGATAACATGTGAAGTGATTTAAAAATAAACTGAATTACACAGATTTTATTAAAGGTTATTTAAAACACAGCTTGTGGTCTATGAAACCTTTTCTCCATTAGTGAGAAAAAAATGAACTTCTTAATTTTCTGCAAAGCATTGTTTTGTCTTGAGAGGTTTCATTACAGTCCTATGCGACTCTAAGAAATATATCTTAGAGGCCTCTTAATTTTTTGGTGCTAATTCTGCATTTCTCACAAACAAGCTTTTGTGCTGGTTTCATTTTTCCTGGAAACTGGTTTTTGGCTGTCTGGTTTTGATTTAGCCGACATGGAAAACATTGTGAATGCATGAAAAGCTATGCTGTTCCGATTGTGCTAAAGACCATAACTGTTTTATCAGAGCCATGTGGCATCGCTCACTGCCATGCCACAATGGTATGATTAAGAAAAAAATAAGGGAGAGAGAGTTTAAACTGTGGTCACATTTAACTTTGATATGACTCAAGAGAGGTCCTGGAAGTTAGCCACAATCTCTTTTCCAAAACATACATCAGCCAATGAGAATGATGTGATAGAAGGGGCCTTTTTTGTTAATTTCTGCTGTCAGGAGTTGGCATTGATCACTAACACTCCTAGAGTTGCTGCTTTAGATTTACTGTATTTTTGCTGCTTGCAGCAAGATGAATTATGAAAAGGAGCTAGAACAAATGTAACAGAAAATCAAAAGAAAAGTAGAGTCTATTGTGAAGTTTTTTAATAAATAATCGTCATTGTTCTTAATATTTTCTTCTTTGATACTTGGCCAAATTGAGACTTAAATTTGAATGCATGCAGCAAAGAGACAGCTAATTACCATTCTTTGTAATAAAGCTAATGACAGAGACTGTACTGTTAGCAGTGTCTTGCCGTAGCTGACATAAAAGGAAACATGAGTATCTAATTATGCCATCATCTTCCCCGTTCGTGCTGTAAGCGCTTCTCTAATTGGTGGCCTGCAACATCGGTCATCTTATGAAGAACTCCGATGATATAGACAGTTGAAGCTGGGATGTTTGCGAGCCTCGTTGACCCTGGTATAGCTGAAACATAAAGCTGAGGAAACGATACAGGGAAATCCCAGAATCCCAATCTGGAATGAATCCAAAAACAGTTTCCACTTTGTGTAGCCCGACTTTTACGATACTAATGAGGAATTAGGAAAAAGAAGATCAGGAATATGCTCCATTGCACAAATTACAGCACAATGTTAAGTAGACCCTTTTTAATATGAAAGCTGTAAACTTTTACTTTACATAAGGAATAAATAATCACACACAACTGGTTCAAAGGCACCAAGACACAAAAACACATCATGTCAGCTAGAATCTGTGATTATCTCTCCTTTCATCTACAGCTGCGGCGACAAAGCCAAGCATTTCTTTTTCACTGACAAGCTATGTAAATACAATCTTAAAAGTGACTTTACCCTGCCAAACAGCATTGTAGAGGTCCTTTCTATTCTTTTCATATAAAGTGAGTGATCAGTGTTTTCACTCTGCTTTTCTCCATCTACCAAACACGGCAGTCTGAGGTTAAATTATTTCAATGTTTTGCTTTCCCGCTTGCCACTCGCATGGAGGATCAAAAACAAAGCATAGCACGGAGTGACACTCAAAGAGTACACTATCGTAGCTTATTATCTAAAACAATGAATATATTGTTTTTCTCATGCTTTTTTTAAAACCAACATCGACTCACATGCTTCTTATTTGTCACAAGAAGCTTTTGGCTATACTCTAACTCTCTGTCTCTCTCTGTGTATGTGTGCGTGTGTGTGTGTGTGTGTGAAAGAGAGCCTCAGAGACCCTAAGACTAAACTGTAAATATTTAATGACTTTACAATTACATTCAATCCAATCTGGGTAGGAGATGTGCCTTTAAATAGGTTGTTACAAAGGGTAGAGTAGAAATACAAATGAACATCTTGAAGTCTAATTAGTCTTTGGTTCTCAAAACAAGAGAGCGATCAACAAATGTATGGGGTTTGAGATAATTAACCGATTGTGCAGAGAGTGTACATGAGCTGTCACTTCAATCGGCAGACACGTCACACTAGGCAACACAAGTGTGACCGGACAGCCGCCCGTCGCCTTTGATCTGGGTTCATGCATACAGAATCAGGTCAGGCTGTGGCCACATGCACTCTCACGCACATTTATAGAGGAGCACAAGCAAAATCCACATACTGTCACCTTCTGAAACCAAAGGTCTATGTCAGGTTTTTTTTCTTTGTTTTTTGTTTATTTGGGCCTAAATTATTTTTTGGCAAATTAGTGGTGATTTTTTTTTGTCAAAAAATGACTTAGGCCATTATTTTAGGAAAGTCTGAGAAAGACAAAATACAACTTTAATTTTGATAAGAAACATCATGTTGAAAGAGTCAAAACAATAAGATCTTGGCAAACCGACAATCAAGCAAAAACAGGAAGGTAGAAAAGATACCGGAATACAATAAAAAGATGAGCACAATTAATTCAGTGCTATTACTAAAAAAAATTCAAAGAAATTAAGACCACAATAACTTACTGCTTCCAACTTTGGCTTCACCACTTTCATGAACGCCCCTCTCGCCTGTGCCTCCATAAGTTCTTTTTTTGTTACTTTCCTGGAGTCCAGAAACTTCAGCTGGGGCAATTTGTAAAGTACAAAGTACCTGTAAGACAACAACAAAAAATGTTTTATTAGACTACTTTCATTATAAAACAAACAAAAAAAAGGTCACATAGAGCATGTAGCAGTAACCTATGGAAGAGGGGATTTTGGTCAGGGCTCAACAATATTAGAAAATCTTGCAGTGGTGATAGTACACATAAATACTCTGATGATGATATCAGTAGCGATGTATTTCTGCTTTATTCTTTCTTATCTTTCTCATCTGTGCTTCCATCACTGTGACCCTTAGTATTGTAAGCAATGTTATTTGTTTTTGGTATGAACATCTGCTGCCATGGGACTTTGTCCTACTGGTTAAATAAGCACAAAAAAGTGCAAGATGACAACATCTGGACTATATCAGTCAATAGTTATTGCATTCTAAACAATCTTTTGAAAATTGAATATTGCACACACCAATATAATGATGAAAATATATCATGCAATCCTGGTGGGTTGTATAAAACTGGCATAGTTTAAAATAGGAAAATATGTTAAATGCTCAGAGACTTTAAATTGGGTGAGAGGTTCACCCAGTTTAAAGGCACTAAAAAATTCTACAATGAAGTAGTTTAGATCAAAGCATGCAAATGTATAGGAATGACCAATGTATGAATCCAGAAAAGACATACAGCAAAAGCCTTGCAACTATCAATGCAAACTTTTGTTAAGCCCTTCAAAACTGTTAAAAATGTGTAAAAGTTCCAGGGGTCTAAATTATTTTCAATGTTGTAGGAGTCACTATAACAAACAATCACAAGATAAATTCTAATAACTCTAATATATTATATTATATTATATTAAGAAAAACCTGAAAAGAAGCAGGCTTAATGGAGATGCAGATTAAGTGGTGATCTATCCATGAATGCAATAACCTTCAAAGCTGATAAGAATATACCAGATCAATGGCACACAAGGAGATACAACCTGTTCAAGAGCTGTCATTCTTGCTGCATCATGGATACCTCTCTAAGCTTTCAGACACACTCCATCTTTCATTGGAAGGGAGAGAAACGTCAAAAGATAATGGCTGGAATACACAGATGACAACAGATCCTTTCACTGGCAGGCAGGGTTAGAGGAACCAGTATGTCAGGGCTGAGCTGGTAGCCAGAAAGGACACACATCCACCACCTAAAGTGGAGGGTGAGAAAGGACGGGGAATATGGGTCGAGACAAGACCTGTGTGTGTGAGGGGTTGTGACAAATTGATGATGGCAATGGCGATGAAGGGAGATGGCAAAGCCTGTGTCAACTTTTCAACACCTGAGGATAATGAGGAGGGATGCAGGAATCAGACTGGGAACATTCAACATCGACATGCAAATTAAGGAAGAAAAGAAATACTACATAGATGTAAAAAAAGAAAATTACAATACTTCCCATCTAGATAACACATTAGGGAATCTTTTACAGTCTAACCCTGATGACAGGTTAAAATAACCTTCTAACCCCTTAACAAGAAACAAGAAGCTTTATTTCTTCTGATAATAATGCTAACACTCAAATCCAGGCCTCCATCCCAGCCTGTGTCCCTCTGCATGCAAAAGGACGTTGTTCTGGGCATTTCCATGATCAAAGGTGAAGATGCCCTTGGGATACACACAGGGAGGTTATTCTCCATGGATAACCTGCCATCATAGGGTCAGAACAGATGACAAGGCTCTGTCAGCCAGTGGTGATATTAATGATTCAACCCCAACCACTGAGGGAGGATAAGAAAGCAAAGGAGACACAGGGGGTAGCATGGAGGGTGGGTAGGACTGTGGTGGTGCTGCTTGACTAGTAAAGGACTAGATGTAGTTTATTTAGCAGTCCAAAATATCAAATGCCTTGCTTAAAGTAAAAAAAATATATATATATATGACTATTAATTCAAACAGAGTACGTGTTGGATTGTTGACTTTCACTCAGTGTTTAATAAATACACACAACTGATGTTGAAGTTACTTAAAATGTGTTTGATCAATTATCTCACAACTCTAGGAATTGATGCAAAGTCTGTCTAACGTGAAGAACTGCAAATAATGGTAATATATATATTTTTTAAATTCAGTTAAAAGACACTTTGGGTAATCATTACTCAGCAGCACTTATAGCATTTCATATAAATGAGTACAAAGCACAGTTGGTGGTTGAGACGCCTCAAACTCTGCTTTCATGTGCCACAACAGCAGATTGTTCAAACTGATAACTCTCCACAGGGTAAAGGGGTGAATGTCAGAGAAATTTTGTTTATTTATGTACATCATGGACTCAAAGAGAAAACAAGTTGGATTAACATCTGTTGTCACTTTTCCATGTGCCTAAAATTGTCAGTGTATTGATCTTTCACAGGCTTGCTTAACAGAATGGAGAGATTTTTGAATCCACAACATGGGGGAATGGAAAATTGTGTTAGTTTAGTAGCTACACTGAGAAACAGCTGGTGAGATAATTTAGATATCTCACCAGTGTTTTTTTATCTAGATTGGCAAAACCTATGAAAATATGACTTTTTGCCTAATCTGAACACACCAAAATTGTGTGAACAGGTCTCATTAACCACAGCATTTCAATCTGGAAGTGGATACTGACTGAAAAGGGTTTGCAGATAGCCATTTTTTCATATCATACAAAGTTTAAAAATGAAATCATGATGCAGAAAAAATGCGATAAGTTGCTTAAAAGGAGGAATTTAAAGTTGTTAGTACATGCCGTTACTCATGAAACAGGCTTGAATCAGAGTTAAAGGCTACACACATTGATTGCTTGAAGAATTTTTGTATTCAAATTTTAGCAGGATATATTTATTGTATAAGAACAGGATATTTAATTCTTGTTCTTATACAAAAACTTGTCCGCCACACTCTACCTTCTTTACCAATATCCCCTGCATATTTTGCTTCTGTTTGACTTCTGTGCCTTGTACCTTAACCTCCTCTGGTGACGCAAAACCTACACTCTCAGGTCTGTTTTCTCAATCACAGATCTTATTTTGTCTTTATTGAAGCAATAATGTGGCTGTTCAATCACTTGCTTTTTGGAATGTACCAGTTTGGCTTATAGAGTTTACTTCTGAGAGAAGAGAAACGATTTGTGCAAGAGGCGTTGCAGCGGAAATTATGATAGTTTTGAGTGGGGAAAGGGAAAGAAAGCCGAGTGAAAATGAGGAATCTAGCTCTCAAATCAAAAACATATGATTTTTGAGAGAAATATTTTAAATATGAGTGGGACTTTTATAATGCTATATAGCTAAAATAAGGTGTATAAGCAAAAGGAAGGAAATGAATTTTCAATGCTGTTTAATATAGTTGTAAATAAGAAACCTGAATCAACTAGAACTGGCAAAATCATAAATTGGCCCCCAAGAATTCAGATTGTTTCACCTTCATATTCTGGTACTAAAAACCAAGGGACAGTGTGGACATTAAAAGTCACCAAAAAGGAGAACAACATTTAACCTCCATGCTCACTACAGTGTTCAGGGAATGAATGCTATATTTCTGTGTCACTGCACTAATTGGGTCACCGATGCAGCACACCAGGATATTTCACTTGAGAGAGCGAGAACTCCTCAGGCACTGGGCCGGGTATTTATTGCCCAAGGCCAGTGCTGTCATGACCTGCATACAGCCCAACCTTGTCAGACATAAAATCTGCATCACGCTCAAATTGATGTTTTACTATGTGACACACTATGAATATTACATTACAGGACCGTAGACGTTGTCAGTCAAAACAGAACAGCCTTCCTCACCAGTAAGTTAAGCATGCGAGCAGAAGGAGAAAAAGGGTAGGGAAGGGAGTTTGGGGGGGTTAGGGGGAGGCGGGCGGAGAGCGAGAGGGGTATAAAGACAAAAAGAGAGAAGAAAAGATTATTCAAGAAAGGCATGGGTGGTAAATGATTAATAGGAAACACAGAGTCAGAAACAAGCACTTAGGGCTAAAACAGACAAAAGAGAGTATGCTTTTCGCCTTTTATCACATTTCATGTAAAAGACCCTGACAAATGGTGGTCATATTGCCTGACTCGGGGCTTGGCTTGATGTTTAATGCATCATCTGCTCTGGTAAGGCAGGGTAGTAAACACTCATTTGTGGCGATGACTAGTCACACATGAAATCCATTTTGCAAACTGGAGTGTACCGAGGCCAGTTGACAAAGCTTTTAGAGTGATGAAGCCAAGTCCACAGTCTGGTTATGAAATGCAAATGCTGGTGGTCAAAAACTAACATCCTAAAATTTATTGCAATTTACAAAAACACAGTCTCTTATTAATTGTGGTGGAAAACTTGCCTACGTAATACTAAGAGAATAATTTTGGAATTTTGAATTGAGGTTGTGTTAAAAAGTTAAACTGATATCTTTCCTGAAATAAATTTAAATTAAGATAAATCTTAAAGGCCGTGTTTCCACTGAGCCATACTACAATAGGTATTTTTTGTTATTTTGACTTTTTAATTTTGCCTCTGAATAATAGTCCCTGCTCCCCTCCACCTGCTGCACATCTAGTTATTTGGTCCAACTTGTTCTTTGTAATAGTAATCAGTCCCTTAATACATAGGTTCCCTCTTGGTTCTTTCAGTCACTGGCACCGTCTCAATGTCACACTGGTTAACTCCTCGTTTTCTTCCTTTTTTCTACCAACACCCAGTATTCTTATATCATTTAATAAAAATACAATTTCACTCTGACTTTTCCAACCTCGTGCCTACTTATTTTAGAGACTGAACTGAAGCATTGTCCAAACTTAAAACTGTTTAAAATAACACATTAATCAATGTTTTTTTGTTTGTTTTTTATTAATCAATATAGGAATGAAGACAAGAACTGAATATTAAAAAATTTATATATATTGTTTACCGGTCTGAAATAAACCTAAACATGATGTCAGAGGTCCACTTTGGTCTTTGATACTTTGTCGACTAGCTTTAAGCTTTAGAGTTCCTAAACAATTAATGTGGATTTATAGTAAATGCAGATGCCAAGAGAAACATGAACAGGCTTAACATTGAAGTCATGGAGCTTCTAGTCTCAAGAACATACAACTCAACACAAAGCAGAAAAAAATAGCATTAGGAAGATAAAAAAAACTTTTCAATAAATATGAATAGGATTTAATTGAAAAAGTGCCAAAAAATATCTATTTTTTATCTAGACTATAAATAATATCTAAACATATAATTTAAAAAAAAAAGTAAAAACACATATATATATATATATATAATATATATATATATATATATATATAACTAGTACTCCTTTCAGATGTTTAAAAGATGGGTGTCCCATTTTCTATCAAAAACAAACGTTTCAGTTCAATAAAAATGATCTTAAATCTAAACCTACCATCAGTATGAATAACTGCAGATTTAATACTATTCATAAAAGTTTCCCCATGAAGCAACAGACCTGTATCTCTGGTAGTCGTCGTCATCCTTATCCAGGCTCACCAGCTGGTTGGGGCAGGCCTCGTTTCCCAGCAGGCTTAGGTACTCGAGCGATGGGGTCACATCAGCTAAGTGTTCCAGCAGGGCCTCGATATCAGTCAGGTGTCAAAGGGCAGATGTCAAGGACCTAGCGCTGTTAATTACATTAGCATTCACTGCACACACAACCCGTCCCAGGCCTGTCTGCACTAAAACACATCACTGTCAAATTTATTGAGGTGCTCAAAGAGGCTAGTCAGTGGCTTTGTGAGAGTGGGCAGACAGAGGTGCAATTTAAGGTGCAGGCTTTGGCATATAGCACTGACACAATTTGGCTCCTGCTCTGACTCTTTCTCTCAAATCTCTTTCATTTCCTAGGTGGCCGGGTGCACAACGGTGACAAAATGATGGATGCCCTGCGGTTCAAATAGTCCATGCTTCTCGGAGCTGCACTGTGGAAAAGTTTTGCGAAACATGGAAAAAAAAACAAACAGCCCCTAAGCAGGCACATTCATCACTAATACATTCACTTGGAAAATTGAGCCCCAAAGTGTCAAAATACAACTGCACTAATGCGGCGCTCTAGCTTTAAAATGGCACCGTGCCACGACAGGATGTACATAATTGGCCTATTAGCATGTGCCGACCACTTCACAACCAAACTGAGCACACAGTCCCAGATGCACAGTTCAAGGAGTCCCAGTTTTAATGTTGACTCTGGAAGTGTGCGTGAGTGTGTGTGTGTGAATATGTGAGAGAGGGAACATCGTTACCCAGCAGGATCTGCATAACCAAAGGAAAACAGGACACATTGCCGAACCTGCTCTGAGGCTCAGAGAGGAAGTTCGCACTTCTCTAACTGATCATAAACAGCTTTGCAAAATGTTTTACATCTATGCCTAAATTTACAGCGACGCCACAGAGCTGTGGCTTTAACGTGTTTGCAATGTCTGGCGACTAGAAAATCTGCTAGGCAATGAAGTAAAATGTAAGTATCTGGAAATCAATTAAAAACATGGTGCTGTTAATTCAAGGGTGGATTATGGAAAAATGTTTGTTTCTTTTCAAGCTTTGCATATATATATAAAAAAGCCAAAACATAAATAAAGCATGTCCTTTTATTTCTACTCTGAAAATAAAAGTGTGTGTCATTGTAACTGTTGAATCTGATTCCACTAGAGGTCCCTGTAGTTCAAAAACTAGTCATGTGTGTAGCTGTGTGACAGCCAAGTTCTTCTACACAGAGTGCTTCCTGCAAAGCCACATCATTACAAAGAGACACTTTCAGACAATAGGGAATTGTACTCACTCATGAAAGAGGGAAAAACAAACAGTTTGCTGTAATTTATGTCTGCAAATGCAATACAAGTTATGGTCCGAGTTGATTCTTCTCAAAAGGATATTTGATTCTTATTGAGTGTCAGGGTGTGGAGCTTGGGTAACCTGGGCAACTGGAGGTCATTTCCAAGCAGATTGTTGTCGACGACCAACTCTTCCAGCTCAGTAAACATTTTGAGGCCTGCCAGCGACCTGTAATGATAAGGAAACAGTAAAGTGGTTATGGCTCCAAATCTGCTCCACGGTTATTGTGCAGAAATAAATATTTCAGCCTCTCTCCTTTCATACGGCAAGAGAGTGTGGGCCTGAGCCTGTCAGTGAAGTGAATGACAAGAATTTGTGGTGCTGAGCTCCCCTGGCATGGCGAGGCATCCTTCAGTGGCTGGCAGGATGAGGGATGGGGGTCACTTGTGAGTAGCCAGGATTCAAAACAAAAGGCTTCAGAAATGCAGCGGGCAGGATGAATTTGTCAATGTCTTGTGCCTTGAGGCGCCCAGTTTCGCCTGACCCTAACCCTCCATTCCCAAGACAAATCACTCTGTCACAGTTCACCTTCACTCCCCAGACACAAATTTAACTTGTCATCCATCATTTTCACAGAGGAACTGGGATACACTCACAATCACAGATGCAGTAGAAGGGGAAACTTTTTTTTTTCCTGCCACTGCATCATGATAGGGGGGTTTAGTGTTCAGATTACAACATCAAAGCCTTTTTTCCTTTAAAAGGAGGAAACATTTGGCCCTTCCGTTCATTTTTATGACACATTGCACAGAGGTGAGGGGTCATCCCAGCTTCTTTCCTCTCCACCTCTCTCACACATATACAAATTAACACAGGCATAAAATTGACAGAAGGTGGTGTTAAAAGTTATGTTAGGGCCCTGCAAAGTTCAAGTCCTAGAAGCCACACAAAAGGCGATGTGTGTGCTGTCTAATCCTTCACTGTCAGAGTGCCATGTTAAAGCGTCCTGGGAGACTTCACTGACATTTAAATCTGACACACTGCAGACACTGAACTTCTCGAAACCTCTTACAGTTCGCAGTTCAAATGAGAACTGTTTTAAATTCAATCAGGTATTCTTAATCAATAGTTTAATATTTTAAGCTATATGTATATGCACACGGATGACATTAAGTGTCATGCGAAAACATTCTAGTGAACAATGTCACATTCTGGCAGGAAAAATTCAGGATACGATAACTAAAAAAGCTGCAGCATGACACAGTGCTCTTTCTGGGATCTGCGTTGGTGTCAGAGACTACATATCATACATCATTAGCTATATTTTGTTTTAAACAACCAAATTGATATGAATTAAGTTTTTTTTTTTTTTTTTTTTTGGGCTGAGAGAATATGGGGGGTGGGATGTTGGAATTGAGATTGGTTGAAAACTTTAAATTATGAACACAGAAAATTACTTCAACAGCATTTAGTGTATTCTTTATATTTTTGACTTCCAGGAGAGTCAGAGTGAGAAGACATCAACACACACATACGCATAACACACTGACAAGAAAAGTTGACAGCCACCTGCCAGTGTGCTGGCAAACCTGCCCGCTGACAACCTCTTATCAGGAATGGTAAATGCAGCAGCAAGATGGATGAACGGAGAGAAGTGCCAGTTTTTTTTGTTTGTTTTTTTTTCCTTTTTGAATTTGATTTTGGTGTGTCTTCACCTTGTGGCACTTCTCATTTATTAAGAGATAGGAAACATGTCAAACTAGATAATTCTTACCTCAGAATCACACTAATAAGAAATATACTTCTTACATACATATGTATATTTAATTGTGCTCTTTTTCCCATTTGTGGATGATGGAAAAATGCTGAAAAAAATGTTTTGTCTTAATTGTAAATATAGGTATCAATGAAACAAACATGAAGTCCTAAAACAACTACAGCACATTAAGAAGAACTTGCTATCACATTATAAGTATAATATTTATTAATGAGTAGTTGAGAGAAATCTCCCACCACCTTGGATAAACATTTCATTTTCTGTGCACAAAAGGCTGCAAACAAACTATAGCCATCTGTGTGTGTGTGTGTGTGTGTGTGTGTGTGTGTGTGTGTGTGTGTGTGTGTGTGTGTGTGTGTGTGTGTGTGCCTGCGTGCGTGCGTGTCTGATGGGCTGCAGTCCTGTGGGTTATGTTATTAGCTGCTCGGTTAAAGGGAGCCGCATGGCACAGGGGGGAGCCTTATTAATTGTTGTTTTCATGTCACCACCACTGCGTGCACTGGCTGATTTAATCAGTTAAATTCACAGCCAGGGGAGAGCCACTAGGTCCCATCCAGTATTAGCTACAGAGCTGGGATTGAACTTCTAATACTCTCCAGCTCTCCATGCTCCCCTCTGCAGACTTCCATAGCTGCTTTCATTACTTTTTATAAGCCTTGTTGTTTTAATGTGCAGCTTGGAGAACTAACAAAGTTTAAGCACTGCAGTAAAAGCACTTTCCTTAATAAAATAAAAGCTTAAAAAAAATGTTTTTTTTTTTTTTTTTCTTTAAAAACACTAATGAGAATAACTGCCTGCAACTAATGTTTGGTAAAAGTTGGGAATCAAGAAAAAAAGAAGAGCAAAAAATGTTCCTGATAAAATATACACTTCTCTTTGTTTATTTCTATTCTTCAAAAAGAGCAGCAATAACTGCAGTTTCTACAAAAACACCAATTGTCCTTTGTATTTTTAAGAAGCTCACTGTAAAAAAAAAAAAAAAAAAAAAAAAAAAATATATATATATATATATACACTGTATGAATAATAATTAATTCAAATCAGAGTGGAGCAATTTGGTACATATTTAGAAAAATAAATATGTGCACCATATTTGATCAAACGACTTTATGTTAAACCTCTATCGTGCAAGAGACCGAGCAGCAGTAGCTTTCAGAGACAGAAGGGCGCTTTAACGAGGTGAGGCAATGAATCCTGCACTTGTTAAGATAATTATGATCAGCCTCATTGTCAGAGCTAATACTTCACACGCGCTGTCTTTACGCTTTGACTACCACTTAGCCTGTGTAAGCCCGCCATTATACATCACACAACGCTGCCTGCATATCGGTGTACGTGCTTTGGAGCTTACATAAGTGGTGGGTGTATGTGCTGAAACCACCATTATCTACAAATATCCTGCCGACTGAGCCCCAAGAGGAGTTAGATACATTTTTAGCAGGAGTAGAAACTCAGCAGAGGAAGTGGAGGATGTGAGAAGCCAGACAAGGACATTGGAGAGGAGACGCTGACCCAGAGAGCAGCTTTCCCAGATCAATACACTAATACTGATGCAGACATAGTGATTGATAAACCGCAGCTGACAACAGAGGGAAGAAAACTCTCGCTTGTTATTGGCTGGAATGTCAGTCACTTCTGCCAGTGGTGTGCACCAGTGTCATGTTGGATATCCTCAGGCAACACATGAAAAATTAAGAACAGCAGTCTTGGCTACTTTACATGTGTTACTCAATCTTCCATCTGCTGCTGAAACTGTGGACTGAGTGAAGTTGCTTTTGCTCAACCTATCATGCATTAATACAATGCATTCTCTATTACTGTGGAACCACATCTGGGCTCCTGCACAGTACTTCGAAAATGTCCTTGAATTCACATCCAGATCTAAGGACTTTGAAAAGCTGGAAAGGCTTCAAAGCTGAAGTCCGGCAGCTGATGTCCTCTCAGATGGTTGCATAAGTGCAGAAATAAAAAAAAAGCAAATCTTATTTTAAGTTAGGCCAACTGGATCTGCAGAGTTGCAGACGCGCTGACATCCTTTACAGAAGGAAACAGATAACTGTTTGATAAATTGACCAATTCCAGGGCTATGATAACCTTCACATGAGCATTACACACTTTTAAGAGTTCACTTCAGATTATTTGTGAGGATGTGATGCTGTAATAAATAGAGTACAGAAAGTGGACCTCAGATGACAACTGTGTGTGGACTGGCAGCAATAAACTTAACAACAAGGGTGAAAGGATGAGTTAGGGAAAGGAATGAAACCAGAGACTCACTAAACTAAAATGTCAATACAGAATCTAAACCATGAACTGCATTAGACAACACTTTAAACTCTTCCATATTTTGTCATGGCAAGAGCACAAAACAAAAGTTTTATTGGACTTTATTGTAAGAGGTGAACACAAAAGAATATGAAAACTGTGGTGCACGTCTCTAAAACTACCTTGTTCAACTTAGAGCCACAAACAGTTTGGAGCATGCCTCTATGGGATATTTTGCCCATCCTTTGTAAAATAGCTCTAGCTCAATTACACTGAACAGAAAACCACTTCTGAACATTGATTCACAGTTGGATTTAGGTCTGGGCTTTGACTAGGCCATTATAGCACATGCATACAGCTTTGATTTGAACCATCCACCCTAGCTCTGGCTGTAAATCTGGACGTATCTTGTTGGAAGGGAGAGAATCTTTCATAGACTCAGGCCGTTAGCACTGAGCTCAGTCCATCTTCCCATCAACTCTAAAAAGTTGCCAGAACAAAAGCATCACCGCGGCAGCATGCCACCACCAACATTTTAAGACGGGAACAGTGTGTTCAGGCTGAGGTGCACACTTAGTTTTTTTACATCATAAAGCACTCTGTGTGTAGATCAAAAAGTTAAGTTGTAGACTCATCTGACTAAAGCACTTTCTTAAATTATCTTAAATTGATGTGGTTGATGAAACTGTTTGGTCTTCACAGAATAGCTACATTTATTGTGAGACTGAAATTATACAAAGGAGAACTCTAGAAACTATTGAGTGTCTTCTGATGGGAATTTATTTCATTGCATTTTAGTAAAATGTATCAGAGTAATTAACACTAAACAATGTACACCTTATTCTCTAAAACTTTTTTTATTAACCTTGTTAAATTCCATGGATCATCTTCCTGCCACTACACAATCTCTCACTACTTTGTGCTGCTTGATCACAAAATCCCAAAGTAATATTTACGTTGGGGGTTGTGACAAAAGTTTGACCGACATGAGTATTTTTGCAAGGTGTTGTATATATGATGCTCCAAAGTAATTAAATACGAAATATTACTTCACGTTTACTACCTGTGAACTCCATATACTTCAAATTTATTTCAAACATAAATTTTTTTTATGCTTACAGTGGGGTTGAATGCAAATGGAACAAAATGAAATCAGAAACTCGTTATAATCATTATAATGGCGTTATAATCACGGAGGATATATGGATATTAATTCACATGGCTTAGCAGGGTGTGCAGTTCATCACTATAACGATCAAGAAACATGGAAAAAAGAGGCAGGAACATCCAAAAATAACGCATCAAAACACCAGTGGAAATTGCTCCTAAAAAGTGACATTATCTGCAAAGAAAATTGATGCCCTGCAACCCCTCCAACATCCCTCCTACCACCTCCACACAGCTCTGATCGGGTCTGTTCCAGCACTCTCCCCTCCAGCTACAGTTCGAGGCCTTCGTTTGTTTCCATACGTGCGTCTCTGATGGCGACGGCGAATTAGACTGTCATTATCTGTCTCCATCTCCCCCACAGCTCTTCTTCGTTTTTCACCCTTCTTTTTTTTTTTGGCACACACATGCAGACAGTCTCTGCTCAGTGCGGCACTCCCTCCCTCTATGCTGCCAGGCCTCAGGTGGCAGTCATTTAAAGATCACACATCCAGGACACACATAGTATTCCATGAATACATGTCAATTCACACATGGAAAGGGGATTACATGTCTCCTCCCAGGCAGCTGCAAATTACTATTAATGGCAATGCAAATCATTAGAGTACATTTGGCGCCAGCAGCAAGTCTCTTCTTTATGTGGCTTCACTCTAATCTGTTTTGAATATTACTCTATGCTCGCTCCTGATATGTGTTAAAGCATTACTAACTACAAAGCTGTCAATTGGTGATGGCACGTCACATTTTACTTCATGGAGGGATTCGTTGCTTGATGTACAAAAAAAAAACATAAAAAAAAATCTAATCTAGAGCACACAAACAAGCGCAAAGACGAAGAAACCTGTGAAATATAATTAGCAAAGTTCTTTATAATGAAGAAGGTAAATATCACTTCTTAACAGAGGAACCTTGATAAATTTGAACATAATTGAAAATCAATTAGATGAAGACCTCAAATTTAGAAAGTGCAAATCATAGCTAAGGTTCATAACAGTGTGAACAATTCAAATTTTACTGCTACTAATTGCTACTTAAAGCTCAAAGAAAGAAAAAAACATTTTTGAGTTTTTAGTTAGAATATAATTATTTTTTTTACCATTCTAATGTCCTAATGAAAAAGTTTTAAATCAATACTGGATGGGTGGTCTTTTTGATTTAATTAATGTCACTGATGATGTTATAAAGCCTCGTACACCTTTGCTCCTGCACTTTTTCCTTCCACTCAACTTTTCATCAATGTGTTTAGATGCAGGGCTTTCTTTGCCCATTTTTGAAATATTTTTTCTTTCTATTTGCCATCTTTAATATTAGTATTCTCTGTACTTTGAATGTTACTGTACTGAGTTGTATTAACTGTAAACCATAATAGTCAAAATCAACACTTGAAATATATCTCTTTCCATATAATTAATCCGTACATTATTTGAGTTTAAATTTTTGAATTGAAATACTGTAATTAGATGCACCAGTGTGACGGATAAAGGGTCCATTTAAAACATCAACACTGTGGAGTGTCAGATATACATGTAAAACTGTTGTGTGAATTCTGCCGTGTTTGAGTAATAGACTACCCCTGTGGATATTCCTGCTGAGTGTGTGAGGTTAATATTCTCTCTCTCAATGTCATTAGTGCTGGCAGAGGGGCTAAAAGCGCCGTGAATGAGACAGGGGCTGATCCTATCAACTCAGACACACCGCCTCTTCTGCAAGCACACAAAAATCAAAGCCACTGTACCGAGGTCAATGTTCCTGAAATCAGCCTGCCCTCCTGCTTCCCTTTGCACCTCAAATCCCTGTCTGATTAATGACCCTGGACCAACCCTAGCCAGGGGATAAGGACTTGACAGACATTCCTGTCAGCTCCAACCTCATAAGCCTTGCTTGACCCCAGTTTGTCCTGGGATGAAGTCTAAGCTCTAGCAGCGACCCAACAGAGAGGCACAAGAAACTGAAAGATTGCATCAGAAAGGCAGACGTCTATTTTAAAAGTTTATGCAAACTGATCTTGCTGTGCATCAGAGCATTAGCACCTGCCTCCCGTGTTTAGAACACCATTGTAATATACATCATGGTGGAAAAATACATCATCTCTCTCTAAGATTTCCCCTCCCCTCAGTGAAAGAGGACTCCTCTCACAGTACAGCCATGTGTCTTGTGAATGTTTGTATTGAAAGATTAGTTGTCTATCCACATGACAAATACCCTCCTCTTTCAGTGAACGGGAGCTGAAAATCAATTCGCTGATGGCATCTCAGTCAGTGAGCACATCAATGCGGCACAAACAAGCAAGAGTTCACGCATCTTTAAGCGTGCATATAAAGCCCTAAAGTTATCTATCAGGGTCAGTCAGCCAAAGCATATTGCAATAGGGGACACTTCACATAGAGCTATGACTTATTTATGGTAAACAGTATACGCAAATATGGAGTACAGTACATAAAAACTGCTCAGGAAATAAGCTAATATAAAGTATTTAGAAATAAACTAAGGGTGAAAAAAGTGTTAAATAATAGATGCTGCGATCTGTGAGGAAGAAACCCTCAGTGCCCTGTCTCCCCGCACACTCTGTCATTACAGTGTTCAGGCTCAGTGCCTGTCAACATTTCCCTGAGAGGGGGAGCCAACCCGCATTACGTTAGAGTGAGTTCAACTGTCAACTGCCAGCCATTTGTATGCCTCAGCATCCACCTAATAGCAAATAATCACTACCCCGCGCTCTCTTCATGGCAAATGATCGATGTTGTCTTGATGTCTGATGGATGACCCTGCCACAGTGATGTCCAGGCATGCATTAAAAACCACCTCTATGAAAGGCCTGTCAGTCTGATGAAGCGGCGCGCTTGCGCTCGGGCGCGTGTGCGCACCCACTGACGCTGAGGAATGCATGCACACGGTCGGGGGAGAACACGGACAAAGCGAAAGAGGGCCATTATTCAATTCTGAGCTAAAGACTAAAGTTAATTTCTTTATATTAGGGAAAAATTTTGTAATGTGACAGGACCTGTGGTGTGATTGCTCGGCGGCATTAGCAGAGGTAGACTACTCGGGGACCACCTGGGATGATTTTCTTCCTCTAAGCCTCTCTAGAACATACAAACAGCTCCCTATTACCCCTCAGTGTTCAGATTAAAATGCACAACACCACAATCTTTGATCTCCCACTTGCTGACACAAATCCTTTCAAGCCTCAACATTTTCCTGCAAAGGTAATTAGTGCTAATTAAAAAGTTTCGAAAGCAGTCTATGGCTGATGTCAATGCTGCTGCTGTTGCTCACGCTCGCCCTCCGTCAGATTACCCATCTACCCCCTCCCCGGGCCCTGCGGAAGAATGTGTCAGCTGTGTTCCTGCCTTCTCTCTGCATCGAATCTCATAACTAGACAACACCAGTCTGCCTGGAACATTTGTAGAAGCGGGATGAAATCTGGGAGCCCAGTAAGGGGTCTAAGTGGTGATTCTTCCCCGCTGACAAACCCATGCTCTTCAGGGGAACGTGTAATGACACTTGTAACAAATATGATTCCCACAAATTGAACAGGTGTAGTCTTTAATTGGGATATCCTAGCTTTGGGGGGCTTGTAAACACGGAGTAATTACCCTGATAAGGAATTCAGTTTGTTGAAAATATCATTGCAGTGAAACATATCATTTAGCAAATGTGACTATTTGCATAATAACAAGCATAAAGAGCCAAAACATTCGTGTGTCTTAATATATAAACAGATCTGTAATTAAAGATCTTCCTTTGCAGGGAGATAATAAGAATAATTTTTGATAAAGACACAATTTAAGCAGTCAAAAAGTGCTATCACTCATTCAGTGGCCTGCCTTACCGCTTTCATCAAGCCATTATTGTAATATAATTAGCTGCCTTTCCAGCATATTATTAAGTGGCTCGCTGAGTGTCAGGTACACCAGCATCTCAGACATGGCATACGCGTGCACACACACACACACGCGCACGCACACACACTCACTCACAGACACACAAAGCCATGTCTTTTCACTGAGTTTCAAAAAGATAATTACATAATCTCAGCATGGAGAGCAAGCAGAAAAGTGATAATTAGACAAGCATTCCTGCCAATTTACATATCATGCTTTGTGTTTTCAGCATATGCAACTAAACCTGCTGCCCTCCCATCTACAACCAAATACAGTGATACTTTACTGGTAGAAATGTGCCAATATTCTTGCTGGTGATTACAATAGAACAGTTTTACACTGTTGTTCCATAGCAACAGTTTACGTTTCAGAATGGCTCATTAAGGCACAAAATCTGCAAAGTTTCCATGAGACAAATTTACTTTTAAGATGTTTTTTATGAGTATCATGAATTCAGTTTTATTCAAAATTATTCTTAGGGTTCAAACAAAAGCTCCTTAGGGCTAGTGTATAACCCAATAAATAAAAGGATGATGACACATAACAGCAACTTGGAGCTTTTTCGTGCAAACTTAAAGTTGAACATAACCTGTGATTTAACTAAAATGGATCCTGTAATAAAAGTAGCATCTTATATGTTCGAGGATTCAGCTGAGTGTATTTTAAATGAGTAAATTAGAACAGTTCCATTTTCAATTTATCTAGAAGGTAGAAAAAAACATTTTGTTGTCATTTATAGAAATTGTAATTGTTCAAAATGAGCAGTGGCTGATCAGAGCCTCACAAAATAGGTATGTCAATATGAATTAGAGTAATATTAAAATTGACTCAGTAAAACAGTAGCAAGATACTGCCAAAACTAATCAAGAGAGCCAGATTTAGTGCATTTAAAATCAGAGGGTGGTCTTAACCAATATGTTGCGTGGTGCTATAAAAATCTAAAATATTCTAACAAATCTATTATTAGGCTTGCTGACTGACATGGAGGTGTGCCAAAGAGACACACAGAAAAAGGAAAACAAGAAAGCTATTGATTTGACCTTTAGAATAGTTCCTCCTTTCTTCATTGTTGTTTTTGTCCCATCTTACACAACGAAAGAATATAATGGGCGACGTCACCGCAGAAGTCAGTTTGAAATCAAATGGCATCATTTTAATTTAAATGTTACATTCTTGGTGACATCGCTGTCGATGCATAATTGGCACTGGATCCTAGTTTGGATGTACATATTTATCATTCTGTGTGAGACACTCAAAGACTTCGACAGATATGCTACTTTGATGGGATGACAGTCAAATGAAGAAAAAAATAGAACTGCAAATCAACTGTCACGCTGTCAGTTAAGGTTTTTGTCACAAACTAGCGCATAAACATGCAGGATTAGAAATAGCAAACAAGCTGTAGGCCAGATTCACTGTCCTTGCTCTAGAAGTATGTAAATAGGCTAATTTAATCCAAGTGGAATAACATTAAAGACATGCATCGGAAAAATATAAGCAAATCATAGATGCTTATTGCAAGAGCACTTTTACTTTTAGAAAAACTTTCTTAGCTTAGGCAATATTTTATTGTATGTAAGTGATGGACAATGTTTGTGCAAATGTGTTTACTGAGTTTAAAGTAATATGTATTCAATTTGTGCTAAGCGGGACTTTTCTTCAGTTTAGTATTATTCAACTTGATTTTTTCTCTGACCATGACTAGAAAATATAATGTCTGATTAATGAGCATAGACTAACAAGGCACATAGCTGCACAGTGGCGCAGTTGGTAGAGCTGTTGCCTTGCAGCAAGAAGGTTCTGGGTTCGATTCCCGGCCCCGGCCTTTCTGCATGGAGTTTGCATGTTCTCCCTGTGCATGGTGGGTTTTCTCCGGGTACTCCGGTTTCCTCCCACAGTCCAAAAACATGACTGTCAGGTTAATTGGTCTGTCTAAATTGCCCCTAGGTGTGAGTGTGTGTGTGCATGGTTGTTTGTCCTGTGTGTGTCTCTGTGTTGCCCTGCGACAGACTGGCGACCTGTCCAGGGTGACCCCGCCTCTCGCCCGGAACGCCAGCTGGAGATAGGCACCAGCACCTCCCGACCCCATTAAGGGACAAGGGTGTAGGAAAATGGATGGATGGATGGATGGATGGATGGACTAACAAGGCATTCTTTCAAAGAGGGTTCTTTATGTCCACTTATAAATGGGAATATATACGAGTTACACTAAAGGTGTAACGTTATAGATTGTATCTCTTTTTTGAAGTCATTTTTTTTCTTAAGAGAAACAAACAAATTTGCCAATACATTAGGTAATTGTTTGTTGCTGGAGTACAACACTTGCAGAAAGTTTTAGTTCAGTCTAGTTCAACTTTCATCTGATCAGGTTACATTTTACAAATAACTAAGAAAAAACACCTACATTTCATTCAAAACTACACCTATAATCATTGTGAATGTCCAGTAATAAGTCCTAAACACTCTTATCAGAGTTAGACAGCAGTAAGTCAGTATGATACCTTGATCAGTGGCTATCAAACTGTCATACTCTTCAATGATCTCATATAAAATGATTAGACAGGATTTTGACTCTTTTTTGGCAGAAATGAAAAACAGCAAAAGTTTCTAAAAGGTTATTCTTTTTTTTTGATAAATTCTAATGAACCACAGATCAGCATCCATAGACATATGCTTTTTTTTGTTGTCTTTTTTTGCAGTTTGAGTTTATTGGCTCTAGATTAAATCTAGTGAGGGCAAAATGAAAAACAGAGGATCTCGATTGATCTTGGACTTCCAGTCTAACATTTTAAAAATTCCTGTATAATTTAGATGGTTACTTGCTTATATGGATTTACCTTTACTACATTGTTACCAATAGCCATCAAATTCTGCGAAAAAGATGATTTAGAGACACTACTTTGTGATGGTGTAGCGGGATCTTACCTGGTCATATAAAAACAGATTGTAATGGACCTCATAAGAGAGAAAAAGAAATAAATCCCCCCCTTCCTCACAGTGTCTCCCCTCCCTTCCTTCCTCCTTGTCTTACTCGTGGCCCATTACCTTTACAGAGTGAGGCTCATTAAAGAAGGCAAGTTGAGTCAAATCTTTCTGTAATTCAGTGGAGGTGAATTGCTGTCAACATCATTAACCGTCATTTCTCCAACTCACTTCAGTACTTATGAAGTGTTCTTTCTTGTGTAATGATCCAAATCTCCACCGCGAACCAGTCTTCTTCAAAGGCTCTTAAGGACATACCACCCATGCTGACGCCTGACATGCTAGAGGGCAAGATTAAATGTGGCTCCATCATTACGCTCCTCTTTGTGGTTAAACAGATCCAGCACTACATCCCAACACTCCAGCTAGCAGGTATGGTTTCTCAGAACAAAGAGTAAAAGACGGATAAGTAGGCTGAGAGAATTCACCAAAAGATGGACTTCTAGTGCAGACATGATTGAGTCCTATTTATTTGTGAATTAAAAATTGAACAGCCATTTTGTCTGTTAGAATTTACAAGAGGCAGCTTGTATGATCTTTTAAAATCCAGAGCTACCATACATTTCTTGCTATTGATTTAACAAGGTTCAGATATACTCTGTAGAAAATTAGGTCCATTTAGACTGCACAACCTTGATGATGAGATATTTACATACATACATACACCTTAGCATTAGCAGGCCTCTGAAGAACATTGACATGCTGAGGAGTTAGTAACTAGCACCTGGTGGTTTCTTATTCTGATGTTCAGCTTGAACTTTAGCAAATGGTTTTTACCACTTCTACAGTAGACACCTGGATACATCGAGTTACTGTCAAGCTATTTGCCGAGGTGCTACTTATGTTATCAATGCATTGAAATGTATATAAAGTGGCCTCAGAGTGTACAGTGTATGTATCCTGTCAAAAATTATTTTCTTCTGTTTTGAATCCGTTTACATTTACCTCATAAGGCCATTGGTCGGGCTAGCTCCATGGCTAATTACATTGAGAGCAGCAACTGCTTGTCATGCTAGATATCCTCCTAGTTCTGTCTTAAGGGAAGCCTTCTTTGTGCCAATGCCATTGTGTGTACCCCGGTGCTCCGTATCATGCTCTGCTATGGCCCCCAAGCCTTGTGTTGGGCAAAGCCTCTTTTGTGCACCCACCATTGTGTGGCCCGGTGCTGAACCCCCTGCTAGGTAGGAACACAGACAAAGTGCAGCAGGGGAATGCTTCTCAGAGCCCTAAGACCTACAGTAAATCTTCAAACAATTTAGACAAACAAAAAAGGCTGCCGCGCTGCAGTGGGAGTAGACGAGGAAAAGCAGATGAATAAGCAACATCAATTACTGGGGCTTTGACCTGCAAGCCCCCACACCATGGCACACATTTCACACCAAATCGCCCCAGATTGAAGCTGACACTGCTGGAGTGGAAACACTGACCCCTCACAAAGCTAGTGCATCAAACTTAAGAGCAAAGAAAAGCAGGGGGCATTGACAACCTACATAGACTAAGGCCAACATGGAAGGGAGACAAGAAGGAGGGGTATGAATTTAAAACAAAAACTCCCACATAATAGATCCTAGTTTGTTTCAAAGTGAGACAAAATGGCTCAATTTGAGACTTAGACCGTCGAATTTGCCCAGCTGAGGTACAAGAGGAACATGCAAGGGGACAACCGCATCAGGGCACAAATAAGGAGCCTATGAGGAGAACAAAGATGATGTCCAACAGGCTTACCAGTAACCCTAAGCAAGACTGGACCTTCTTTAAAGCTTGTTTGGCCTCCCAACTTTACCCCCCAAATGTGCCGCTTCCCCTAAAGTCTTTTCATTCTGACACAAAGCCTTACTCTACTTTGTAAGCTTGGACAAAAGGAAAATAAACACATGGGTCACATTTGTTCAACGCACAGTACACCACTTTGATAAAAAAAAGATGCTTTAAGAGACGGTGTGATTTCAAAAAGGGGGACAACATTTTTTTCCATTTCCTTGGATAAAGGTTCCATTTTCAGCAGTATTTAGATTTGGGGAAAAAAAGCAAGAAAGCAGTATCCTCAAACATGAGAAAAGATCAGGCAATTCTAACAATTTGTCAATACAGTGTTAATTAATCTAATTACAAACCACTCTAAAAACACGACCCAAACTGACAAAATGACACGCGGTCTAACAGCAGCATAGCAGCACACTGACACATTCAGGCACGTAATGCTTTGCATAGAAACGGTCTTAAGAATTTCCCAATTAGCCAGAAAGAGAAAGGAGGGATATGTCTTAGGCTCATGGAAGTGGCATAAAACTTCATAATAGGACATGCAAGAAAAAACGGAGTGCTCCTTTTTGCAGCTGCATGGAAAACTAAGGCAAAAACAACAACAAAAAAACTGAAGGAAAAGGTACTACAAAATAGAAAGGTTCTGCGAGGTCTCTCTGTTTCAAAGTGGAATTACTGGAAATGGTAGCAACTTGAATAATGCGATACATGTACTGTAGCAATAAAAAACACAAGGGAAACAGATGCAACAATTATAAGAAAGCATGAAAAGTGCACTATATAATATTTATAATCAAAGTGAATGTGGGAACAATAAACTAAATGAGCTGAAACCAGTTAAAGGCTTGTAAAATGTAAATTGCATTATTTCACAACTGAACACACAGTATGAAATACCTTGCAGTGCATATTTATAATCATGCAAGTTTATAAACCACATTTTCAAAAATACACATAATTCTTTTCAGTGCACAGTAAAGAGGGAAATAAATTTTATCCTGTTTTCAGAACAGCCTGGATGTCACATTAGTTAAAGGTTAAAATGTGTGTTGCTTTCCCTTTACTGTTGATATCCTGTTAAATAATGTGAACATTATGCAAGTTATTAACAAATTTAATGAAAGCCTAAAACCAATTTTGCCTTTAACCATGCCACACTGATAGATCAAGATGACAACTATACAGAGCAAAGAAGATTAAATCCAAACTAAAAAAAGGTATTTAACAGGAATCCTGCAATGACCCTTTTTTAAAATGTCACATGTTTCTAAACCAATTTCTACTCTTTTCTGTCAGTTCTTAAAACGTTTTGAAACTTTGAGTTAAAATTGCAGCATTCATAATGTGCATGTTATTCATTTTACGAAATAATACTTCCAGGACTGAAGGACTAATATTTAATTAGTCCTTTAATTCTGGACTAAGTGAGAGCACACTGCTGCTTGAGTTCTCACTAAAACCAGGAAGATAGAGCACGTCACCCAGTTGTAAAGTCCTTGCACTGACTTTAGCTCAGAGAAGCTACTTCAAAATACTGTTGTTGGTTTAAAAACTACTGAATTTCTTAGCATCAAAATGCAATAAAGATCTGCTGTTGTATCAACCTTCCAAACCACTCAGATCTTCCAATTCTGGCCTGCTCTGTATCCCCAGAACTAGAACCAAGCATGGAAAAACAGAAGTTAGCATCTACGCACCACGAATTTGGAACAAACTTGCAGAAAACTGCAAAACAGCCAAAACAACTGAGGTCCATTAAATCCAGACTAAAATTCCATCTGTTTAGAGTTGGTTTTGACCATAATAAATTAACTGAAAGAACTGAATGATTACAAATTATTTTACAAGGACTCATATCAAGTACTGTGGTATGTCACATCAATGAATGTGCATTAGTTTCCTTTAACATATATTGGACTTGTCTTGCTGAAGAGTGCAGAGAAAGCACAAATTGATAGATTGATAAATTGATATCATTGATTGATTGATAGCATTGATAAATAGAACAAGTTGCAATAAAACTTGTGGCCAGCTCACACATCTTCACCACACCATCAACCTTCAGCAACCATAAGATCTTTTGGCCATGTCTATATTGCTTGTACTTTTTAATAAGAAAAAAATAACTCCACACCAACTGTTTATTAGTTAAAATCACATTCTACAACTAGAAATATATAATACATTGTGCAAGAATACACAGCAGTGAAATGAGGGCTTTAAGAATCACACTTCAAACTCAAAGCTTTGATGCTGAAGCCCTTAGAAGCCAAAAAACTGAAATATATATTTAACAACTTTACAGTCATCTACAGCTTCTTATTTTTAACTTAAAAACCAAAAGGATAAAATATTTTTGGACAAAAACTAAAGTTGTGATGTAGCAGTTCAACAGAGAAAGCATGTAGAAGAAACTGAAATTTTAATCCTTTAGGAGACAGAATATGGAACACAATATTACAACATTAACCTTATTCCATACACAATTTCATTCTATTCCATACCTAACCACACTGAAAATAATAAAACAAAATTATGTACATTCCAACCCTAATTTCACCATTTGAAAGCTCAACCCTATCTGCGAATGTGAAGGGTATGCTGGAGCAGTCATTTCAAACAGCACCACGTCCATCCGACCTCCAATCCCAGATTCAAACAGAATCATAATGGAGGCTGTACCAGTCAAGTCAGCTGTCTTTGCAAATGGAAATTGGACTCGTTTTATCTTGTTGACACACATTACAACAGAGGACTTCAAAAAGAGTAAGATGGAAGCTTTCAGGTCAATTTTGGTGTCAATGCTGTCATTTTGTCATGAATTATATACATTTGAAGAACCATTTACTTCAAGGGGTAAAAGAGATCAGGAACATGTACTATTTAACCTAACCATCATATGAGAACATTGGAGAGATGGGAGTAAAATGAGGCAACCATTTTCTCTTTTCTGTTTAGTTCAGCAAGAAAAACAACTATGCACATACTCTGAAAAAAAGAAAAAGAAAAGCAAAATGTCTGTTAATAGGTTTTTTTAAAAAAAAATACATACCAAAACATTTGAAGAGTACCAAAGTTACTTTATCTCAAATATTTAAGAGATTCATTGCACAAATTGATATATATCAACTGTTTCTTTTATTAGACATCTTTATAATGCAATTTATGACTACTGAAAACCCAAACAAGTTGCAACTCCATCACAGATCAAATTTTTGTTTTAAACAGTTACTCTAACTACAAAAAACAAATGTCTGAGTTCTCAATAACACAAATACAAAACTTATTTTCTTCATTCCTTGCCTCCGAATGTAAATGCCCCTGTACTCAGTTCAAGATATAAAATACCAACCTTGAGACACTGAATGACATAGGGAATTATGGGTAATTGTGGTGTCAGAAAAGAAGACGGCTGCATGACAAGATTCCGTGTCATTTAGACAATCAGAAACTTAAGAGGCAGTGTGACACATTTCTCTCCCTCCATTCGTCAGAGCTCCTGACTTGACTGGTGATAATTTCCAGGAGAGAGAAAAAAGGAGACGTGAGTGAAAGGAGAGTACAAATGAAAATGGAAGTCGCAGAAAGAGAGGTGTGATTTTTCCTCTTCCATATGCAGCACAGGACAAGTGCCAGCCAATGTACTGCATGCATTGTCGGAATCAAGACGAAATATCCCCTTTATATGTCAACCTGCCACATAGATAAGAGGTGCCTGAACCTCTGTATGAGATTAATACTTCCCAGCTAGAAATGACACAGGCTGGTAAGGGGGACTTTTGATCGCTGTGTGAAGCCACTTTAACAACAGACCTACCCCTGAAGACACATGCTTTCTGCTCAGGTCAGGTGGGTGCATGGGCATGCAACAATTCTTTAAAAAAATGCTTTAAGAGGCTTTTTCCAACCACAAATGCTGAATAACACTCAAGCCAATCTGTCAATTTTTTTTTACACATTCATGGCCACGGCGAATCAGAGATAAATAAAAAAGGATGTACTGCCTGTCAACATAATGAATTCAATAAAAGCAACATTGTCTGCTTTGTCACATTTCAAAAGTGGTGATGTGTAATTACTGTTATCTGTAGAAATAGCCTTCATTTACATCAGTGAAGGCTTTTCCAATCTTAGCTCTGCAAGGACAATAAAGATATTTGTAATGTGAATATTCCATGACAAAAGGACAAAACACTACATTGAAATAGCAGAAAGTTCAAATGACAACGTATGTTATGTTGCAGTATACATTCTTCCACATTAAGACTTTTTTTTTTTTTTAAATTCAACTGTATGGCAAGGCAGGACAAGAAAACTAAGCATTAAAACAATTACTATTAACTAAATATTTTCTTTGCAGATTATATTTTTTCTTTAACCACCAACAACCAGAACTAGGAATTAAATACAACTGAGGTTAAAACATGGCAATAACCATAACAATAGATCCATAACTTCCCATCCATCCATGCGTTAACGTGAACATAAAAAAAACAATTACAACAGCTAATATAAACTGATATAAAAAACTGTGAACCAGTCAAATAAAGCAGAAATAGTCAAAAAATGTCTAACTTGTGAGCATTATTGCAGCTTAGACAGCTTATTAGACCATATAGTTCTACATAATCAGCCATCAGGGATTTGAAAGCAGAGGTGAAACATCAGACAGGGAGGTGAAAGAGACTTTAAGCAATCATTCTTCCTAAAGATGCCAAGCTTGGCTTTAACCAGTGGGAGTAGAAGAAGGTATTCTGTTCCCTAACACATTGCAGTTAACACTACAATGACCAACATGTCATGTCTCATATGCATCATTCTACAAACCTTTTCTTTCTTCTAAAAAAATCTGCTTTGACCCAGAATTTAAAAAAAAAAGTTAAGATGATAACCAGGTGATATATAAAATTGTTTAATTAAGTGTAGCCAAAGTCTATTTTTAAAACATACTATTTTCCATTGGTTCTTAAATCAGACTTCAAGAGGTTAATCTTATTTTACTACAAAAGCAAGATTGCTTGCATATATTTCATAATAAGCACTTGGTCAAATACATTATGCACATCTGGTGCATTATTCAAAGAAAAAAAAAGTAAAGATCAGTCGACTCATCCTTAATGATCACCTCTTAAGATTTTTAAATGTATGCTTAAAAACCAACCTTTATGGTTGGATTTACTGTTCGAACCAGTTTCTGAACGAAACATTACAAACTACTGTGGAGAGAAGACTGGCTGAGCTCTAAGGGCAAAGAAAAAGACAGAAAGTCCTTCTGTCTTCACTCCATGTTTCATTCCCTCCTATTTTCCCGTTCCTACATTCTGCAGTTGTGTGTCCTGACCTTGCAGCTTCCATGGCCCATCCATCTTGGGCTGCTTAGCCATTTCGCTGGCTTCATACTGCGCAGATTAACACAATTCATCACCACAATCATCCTCCATTCATCACCCTTTCCAATGAATGTTTTGACATCCAGTTAATTTTCTGCTGATGATTTATCAAATTATAATTACCATGCTCTGAAGGGCTCATTTATTATGTTGATACATGATAATGATGCCAAAGTGGATTGAATTTTAAGTAAGTTCTCCCTGCGATTATAACATATGTGTTATTGTGACTAATGCTGTGCTGTTTAGTTCTTTACGGCCTTGAATTTCCACAGACAGCCTTAATGTTATAAAAATCAATGCAAAAACGAGGGGAAAAAGTAGACAAAGTGGGAATGGTAATTCAATTTTTGCGCAGAATAAATTGTTTGGCTGGGGAGCAGTAGCCATGAAAAAGTTCAATTAGATTCAGAGCTCCCATCTTAAATGCTCAGTAATTAAAGAGTTCACTAATTCAATCAGGGGCAGGGCTCAGGCAGAGGGAGTTAGGCTGTTTCTTAATAGGTTATAGGTTATTCCTCACATACTGCCCACATAAGCACTTCATTAGCCTTCTGCTTCACAATTCACTCTGCTTTTCAGCCTCATTATTATCCAGGTTTATTAAAATCCAATGGTTACCTATCTGTTCTGGTTATTGAGGAGACGCCCAGTAATGCACTGGGCTCCTGCTGAGGGCAAACACACCAACTAGTGCATAAGAGCACTTAAAGAGGCACAGTTATGGATATTTATATTGTGCATTGTGCTTATCTATATTAGCAAACTGGTCCCAGTGTGACCTTGGCAAAGCTCAACCACATATCCATTTGCCCTCAATAGCATCCCTTCTTCAAATGATAAATGATTATTATTTTTTTGGCAGAGTAGTGGACTTAGAAGGGCAAATTGGATTCTACTTGGTCAGATTCTTTCCCTCTTTAACTCCTTTTTTTCCACCCTTTTCCACAGACACTGGCATTTGATCCTCTGACCCATGCTTAGACTCCAAGTTAAATCACTGACCAATGGATGGAGGTGGTTTGTCTGGAGCCGCAGTGCATTCTAGGGCACTGGCAACCAGCTCAGGGAGATGAGGGCTTAGGAGGTGTTAAAGGTTATTGAATGCTGGAGAATTCTCCTGGCGGCG
Source organism: Poecilia picta (assembly GCA_033032245.1). Lineage (NCBI taxonomy): Eukaryota > Metazoa > Chordata > Actinopteri > Cyprinodontiformes > Poeciliidae > Poecilia > Poecilia picta. The sequence continues at coordinate 17,287,476 of CM065367.1, forward strand.
CAAGCATTGTTTACAGCTATCTATTTTTTTGACTCTTTGCCCTTGGGCTGTGGCCCATAAACAGAGCTGCTATCCCCGACATCCCAGCAAGTGGAAAGTGCAGAGCATAATTGTGAGTCCCCCTTGGATGTCCCAAAAGTGAAAGATGTGTCTGGTAAGTGAGAGAGGTCAAACACGAGCATGGATATTTATTACATGCACTGCAACCAGATGGAGGAGGCCCATCCATCAAGGAGAGCTGTCACGCTGGTCACAAACGTTTCCCATAAAGACACCCCACCAACGCCACCGCCCCCTCACTGCCTCCTGCGTTTGCTCAGTGAAAGCAGGAGGTCCATCTGCATTGGAGGGAAATAAGAGGCGAGAGTGGTAAAAGTGTGAGGAGACTTGGTGCTCAACCTGTACATATTTTAAGGGACAGCTTAGGATTTTCTTAAAGACTGCTAATACTTTTAAGCTGTTAATATCTTAACTAGTGTAAATAAGTCTCATATTGTCTTTCCAGATCAGTTTGTCCTGGAGCTAAAAGCTAAAAACTATAAGTTGAACGAAGGCCAAAGCGGACATCTACCTTTTCTGCAGAATGTAAAGCTTTTAAAATATGGGATTCTAACTAAGCATTTTGTAATATTTTGAAATTGTTTTGGAAGTATGCACATATATTTTTTTTTATTGCAAAGGACTGTTTGGAGAGTATTTTCAATGATTGCAATTTGTTTGCCATTTCCAGTTCTTCCCATGATGCTATAGGTCACAAAGACTGTTAAAAGCAATATAACAATCTAATCTATATGTATAGAAAATACTGCTGCTGTCAGCGATTACAGCCTGAACTAACATTATCAGATTAAGTTTACAATTAAGAGCTAGGACTTGCTATTCCGCCCCCCCCTCTCCCCCCATTCACAAACATGACTGATGAAGATTTTTCTAAAAGATTAGTCACAGTAAGACGCTATGAAATTCAATTGGCAGTATGGTAGGTCAAATCCAATTGCTGTTACCATCAACAGATAAAAATATAATTTAAAGTTATTGTCAATGCATCTTTTAAGACGCAGATAATCTAGCTGTATAAAAAATGAATTAGCCATGAGTTCTGTCCCTGTAAATCTAACACAGTTTGACCCAAGTTTGAGAGCATCTCCAAACCTCTATCTTCTATTGGTCTCCTTAGTCTTCTTTCTCTGACATGGCTTTTATTTGTCGGGAAGTTCTTTTTTGAACAACAGTGGCCGATGATGTAGAAAGTGAAAGAAGACCAGCATTATAAGGCATGAAGAGCAGTAGTATTGGAAGAAACTTGAGGAGTAAGAGAGAGGGGGGGGGAACACAAGGGCGTTTCTGACACTTGCTCTCTTCGTCATCAGGCTCTCATAGGGCCGTAGGTGACAATGGAAAGAGTTCACAATACAGCCACAGCAGAAACTCATTCTGGCCCTCATCCATCATGCTCAGCCCGCTAGCCGTTCCACTGACCTAATCTGTGATGCCTCGCTGCCCGCATCCCTTTCCTTTAAGGCAGGCTTCATTACTGTAAGAGAGAACAGGAGATAGAGGCCAGGGGCCAAGGGCCTGGGGAAAAGAGCTGCGGTAGTCAGATACACACACAGAGACTTAAGGTACATTTAACACAGAGACAGCCACCTGTCACAATCATCTATTTCTGACAGCAAACGACTGCAGGAGACATTCCCTCTGAAGATGGAGCCTTTTGGAGAAAACAATACAAATAAACCACGCAGAACCGTTGATCCATTAAGTCTGATTACAGTAGAACAACAATATCGCTGTCATGGAAATGTCCATCTCGCAATCTAAGAGCCTTCTTTCCATCAATCAATCAACGGATTAGACAGCTTGTTACTGTCACAAACAATTTCCAAGTCGATGACTGACAGAGTTTGAGTCACATTTGCCCATCTTAAAGAGGGGCTTGCTGGGGCAATAATTCTCATTACCCACTGTGATTATATAAAATAATATATGTATTTTTTGTTCATCATCCTTCCATAGTGGTGCTGATTACAGTTCTGAGTTGTTGATTGTGACTTCAACAAAAGGGGATTCAACTGAGATAATTTGCTCAGTTGACCAGCTAACATGAAGCCTTAACCCCTTAACTCCTGCTCAGGGTTTGTGGCCACACAGCTTTATTGGCTTTGTCTTCTCTCTCTAACTGGTCCCCAGACTCTGCTACCCGCTGCCTAATGGAGCCTGCCTCGGCAGTGAGGGACAAATTCAATCAGACCTTCGCTAAACATCTTCAAATAACATTGGCTCAACTCTCTGAGAAAGTGAACACTGAAATCAAATAAACTGTTCAGCAACAACTGGTTAGCCAACGGCAACACGGGGGGAAAAAAAATACTTCTGATGAACTGATGCTGCCATTTTCTTCTTTTCTTCTCTTCCAGACATCAAAGACAGAATTTTCCTGCTCAACTAAATAGATGCATTATTAATAATAGTAAAATATTTTGCATACATTAAGTTAAATTACAATATTCATGTTTTGTTTTTCGACTGCAACAAACCCAAATCAGGAGGGCCTGTGTGAGATTTGAAAATGAACCACTTAATGTGTTTGTCTTGAAAAGCCAGAGGCGAAATAAAAACCTAATCAACAACTGCTGACACTAATTTTAGCCAATTCCAATTAGTCTCTGTAAGAGTATTAAAACTGCTAGAAAACAATCATCCCCACTTTTTCTTACTATGATTTGAACACTATAGCATGCAAAATTTGAATACTACAAAAGCTGGACTGCAACACAGTGAATGCAGCAGTTCTAATACTTCATGTATGACACACACATACCCCATACTATATAAACCAGTGTGTATGTGACCCACAAACCACTGTAACTACCAAAAAATAATAAAAAGAATTACTCAATAGGCTGTACAATGAGACGTTTAGTAGAACTGTTGCCTTGGAGCAAGAAGGTCATGTGTTTGAATCCCATCATGTATTTCACTGATTCTTCCTGTGAATATGTGGGTTCTCTCCAGGTATTCTGGCTTCCTTCCACAGTCCAAAAAACATGATGGTTAGGTTAGCTGGTCTCTCTCAACTCAGGTGTTTGAAACTAAAAGTGAAACATGAGGAATCATTTAGTGCAAAAGAATTTTGCTCAAAATTATCCGACTTCCACATGCACTCAAAAAGCATTGAGTAGAGGCATGGATGATAAAAAACCAACTAATAATGAAACAGCAGAATTGCACTGAATTCATTGATGAACATGAACTTTTAAAATATGAAAACCTCTAAACAACACAAAAGCGATATGACATGACTTGATGCGCCACAAAATCATCTTCATTCTCTTAAATTTAAATCCACCTTGTACATTTTCTTCAGAACACCAGCATGCATTCCAATATAGGAAACAGTGTGATAGCAGTTTAAAGAACAATTAACGGCATCCAATACAGTTCTCGCCAGTCTTCCAGCCATAATCTGCCATTACTTATTTATATTAAGAGGTGCGGCAACTGAATCTCAGTTATGAGAGAATAGTCAGAGTAAAACAAGGTTTTCTTCCAATGTAAAACAAAGACGAAATGCAAGACAGTGACTAAAACCACAAAAGAATAAAAATAAATAAATAAAAAATAAAAAGGCAACTTTGCTGTTGTGTGTTCAAAATTTCTGGTATTTTATGAATTTGAAATGCTTCTTCACTGATGCAACAAAAACGGAAAGGAATCCAGAGGTTGATGCTATGTATGCTTTGGCTGTGGTCAATATTTTGTATCAACCATAGCCAAGTACAAAATATTCAAGAAGCAAAATAACCAGCCCAAGAAAGTCTTGAATTTTGTTGAAGCAGACTAAGTCAATACTCACTTTTTATAACTAATTTCAAAAACTCTCCCTGATACTATACATAGTTTCCCTTAATGTTTAATCTAGAATTTGCATCTTTCACAACAATTAGCATTGAATGAACTGAAAACATTGACTTTAATGGTGGGAGGTGCATTCAATAATGTCCGCAATAAATTTGATTGCAGAAAAAAAAATCATCTGGGTTTCTGATAGAGCCAAAGCCGAATGAACTGTACTTCATTCATCCATTTATCCACATTGTTCTTATTTGGATGCTGTATATATTTACTAGTTTTGACAAAATCTTTCCAAGGCTTAACAACACTCGCCTTTAAAATAACTTATATTTCAAAAGTACTATATACATTAAAAATTAATCAGTAGAGTGCTGCAAACATTCTTTGACAAGTCAAAACCTTATTTCAGAAAACTTGGTATTATACAAGACATGACTTCAACATACTTCTAAAAAAGCTATCTCAAAGCCGTCCCACATACGACTCGATAATCATCTTACCATCAAATTGCTATTGCATCACACATCCTAGTCATGTTGGGGCACTAGAGATTAAAAGAGACAGCTAATTGACAGCTACGCTGCCCAGGAAAAACCAACCAGACAGATCAAACTAATGGAAAATGTTTACAAGTCTTGCATCAGCACAGATAACATCTAAGGAAGGGATATTTTTACAGCGCTCATAAATAACAAGCCAACTGAAAGATATACAGCTGTGTATGTATTTCTTTTTTTTAAACAAAGTTACAGTATGCTGTAGGAGAGTAACTATTAATTGTGATGTCAATTTTAGGATATCTGTTGATCTGCAATGTAAAATGAGCTTATACTAAAGCAAGTTTGCATTGGTTTCCATGTTATTCAAGTCAGTGTATGTGGTGAAAAGACATTGGCATTACATTAGAAACCCTCTATGCCCTCTCTAGAGCGCACACAGCAAGACGTTGAGTCAATAAGAGCATGATAATTTGGTGAGAAAGGGAGCATTTCCTGTCTCAGGAAGATGCTTTTATAGAAAGCTGCTAAGGAGCAGAATAGTTCTCAAGTGATTTTTTTGACAGTATAACTGGTTCTCCTGACACATAAATGACTATGCTGACAACTTAACTGCACTGCCAATCAATATTTCCTATTACTCTCATTGTCAGACACAAAATAAAAATATAATACTGAGGTCAGTCCAGGAGTGACAGGATATTATGGGCCTATCAGCGCTGCTTATTAATGCAAATAGACCCTTTAAAACAGATAGACTGACACCAATCCATGCCAGTAACAGATGAGAAATTCTTACGAGTTTGCAAGATATATAAAAGGAGATATCTTAAACAGAATAAAATGTGTTTTATGTTTAATTTTGAATGGCATCATATATTTTCTTTTCTTTTAAAGCAGACTTTGAAATGATTTGCAAATAAATAAATACATGAAATGGCAGCAGAAACAGCAGCATCCAAACCAAGCTGTCTGACTCCACCCACAGCATTACAGCCCAGCAGCTTGTACATCAACAAGAGAAGGAGAAGACAATTAACCAGGGGTTTAACCTGCCAGTCATCTCCTGTCAACCTATCACACTTGCACTCTCAGGTCCGCCTCCTGCTTAACTCCCTCTGTGATACGCTGCTGGCAGTTTGGATAGCTTGACTGACAGCAGTCCTGATCCTGGTGCTGGGAGGCACCTATGTGGACATCTTAGACATGAGAGAGGGAGATTGGGGTGGACATGGGAGGGTGAAGTGGAAAGGGCCTAAAGGATAGAGGAGGAGCTAGACATTTTCTTTGGTGTTCTAATTAGACCTGCAAAGGGGCAAAAAGTATTTCCCAGTGTAATGATAAGAGTGAGGAGAAGCAATGTGGGAAACTGGCATGTCCAACCCTTTCATTCATAAAAAAGCTTATTTTTTTTTCTTCTCTTAACAGTCTGTGTTAAGCAGAACCTATGAAAAATGCACTAAACAGAAACAAAGCCTGCATAATAAAGTAAACACCATCTTCTACTTTCTTCTCTCAATTTTGCCTACAACACCCCTCCGCCCCTTTTCCCGTCTATTAGGCTGGATGAAATGTGAAAAAATTCAAAACAAAACAATATATTGCATCCTTTTGCAAATGTCAAGCTTTATTCCCGCTTCACAATTGAGTGCATTTCGTTGGGGAAATGAACTGAGCCCATTTTGGCTGCGTGTCCCATTACTTTGCTCTCTGCTTCCAACACTTCGGATTCCATAGCGTTCTGTTAACCATCAGCAATTATCTCCCTGTCAGAGCTAAAGGTAACAAATTTCCCCCCATCCAGCCAGTCGCTATCAACCTCTGGACACCAGCATCAACTGACAGCAGCTAAATCACACCAGCCAGCCAAGACTCCTGACAGACAAATGCACTACCTTGGAAAACCTAGGCCCATCACTCTAAGAGGGGAGGGGTAGGCGAAAGGAGGGGCAGGTAGAAAAGCTAGCCTCTCCCCACTGACCTTATACATCCCGCTCTACCCCACCCCGCACCCACTGTAAAAGATGGACTGCCCTGTATTCTGTAAGCGCAGGGCCCTGTTCCCGAATAAGAGAATTATTAATGGAAAGCTCCTTGGTTCTGGTTTATCTTGTGTGTACCATCTCACTGGTTCCCACTTTTTCCCTTTTTTACAGATGGACTCAGAGAGCCGGGGCTATGAGTAATCCAGAACTACACCCAGCGACCACAAAGGGTCCACCAACAACAACTTCATAATTCAGCAAAAGGGAAGTTTAATGATACCCCTTTTCTTAAAGGAGGACAAATAAATATGGTTGTACTGTATCAGTAATATATATATATATATATGTACCATTTCATTATTTGATTTTGTTGAACTTTTCCATCTAAATGATTGAAACATTTTCCATCTATTTTTTTAGCTATCTATGAGCACTCTGTGAGGGTAATGTATTTCCCATTATCAAGTCTTTTATGCTACATATGACTCAAGAAATGTAAATGTTCATATCAGCTGTAAACAGGTTGACAAATGACTCGAGCACCGATGCGGATGATCTTTGGTACGGGCATGAAATACAAACGGAGTGACATTAATGTAACAGACTGACAGGTGAGGTTAGGGCAAGCGACAAAATGATTCTCCTTCAGAATGACATGACCTTTTCTTGTGAGTCAAACATATTCACTACAAAAGCTGCTGACACAAAACTGATGCTCAACATGTCTGTTTCTGCCAAGGCCACTGTCATTATTTTACTGTTTTTTTTTTTCTTCTTCTTCTATTTTTGAATTTAGCACTTTGAATTAAAATGGATAGTCTAGTTATGCCTCTGTGCAAACGAGGTGAAACAACATCAGCAAGCGCAAATCAAGTTTTCTTTGCGTTATGTCAAGTGGCTCACAGCTTCAACAGCTCTTCCCTTCAGATTGCATTAGCATACTCATGCAGGTAGATTTCAGTGTGTGACATCCTTTATCAGCAGGGGTGACGGAAGAGGAAAGCTGTACCTGACAGTGACCTGTCAAGCCAGATAGGATGTGTTTAACGATAAGCTGTCTGCCTGCATTGCGTACGCACTCATGCACAAATAGACTAGTTTCTCCCACCCAGCTTAAAAGGACCTCCACAAAAATGTTACATGCTAAACCTTAGCAAATGTGAACTGATTCTAGTCAATATAATCATTACCACATAATCACAACCTGAGACAGAGATCATGATTTTTTTACTTGAATAAATACTTGACACTGTGTTAAAAAAAACCCCACTAAATATTTAAGAGTTCACATGCATTTCTCTTTAGTAGGGAGGAAAAGTTGCATTTCAAAATGCACAAAATAAAAAAAAGTTCTAATTATATTTTACAAAATGTAGTGTTCTGTTGTATATTAAAAAAAGATATACACATAGAATATAATCAGGAAAAACAAACAATAATTGTTACTTATGCTGCCAGTCATAAACATGTAATCATGTAGACCAGTGCAGCTGAACCATCACAGCTAATTTTTTGGCATCCAAATACACATAAGATTGGATTTTCTCACATGGATTTGAGATGATGTAATTTACTACAAACACATGAATCAGAAAGGCATCCATCAATATTTTTCCGTTTAGCTGTTAAATTTTGTTTACAAAGAAAAATGTACTGACAGTCTGTCATTAGGCTTTAGGCTAAGCTTCATGCTGGTGGTTTGGTATATGTTGGCTGGCTCGTTTGGGTCATGTGGATTTTTTCTGGCCCCATCTTTGGATGGGGTTTGGGGCCAGGCGCTCACCCTATGTGCTGTCTCACCATGGTGAGTGCTTGTCAGGCCCTGGGCACCCTGGCTCTGTCAGGCCTCTGCTAGGTGGTGGTGTGCCCTTGGGGCTTGGGTCTCTGTGGCTGAATCTGCTCCAGTGCAGCCAGTTGCTGGCAGAGACTGCAGCCTCGATGGTGCAGTCCCCTAGGGCTTCTGCATTGTGAATGCTGGGGGCCTCCCCCATGGCTTTTTTTCGCTCCTTTCTTTAGGAGGAGGAAGGGGTTGGGGGGAGTGTCCCTGCTCTGGTGTTCAGGGGGCTCCGTGCTTGAGGCGTCTTTTGGATGTCTATGGGTCCGATCTTCCTCATGTCTGTCTCGGGTCCATGGGGCAGGTCTGTACCTTCCCACACCTGCTATGGAACATTCTTTTGGGGAAGCCTTATATACACTCAAGCACGCTCACACAGAAACACACAAGTGTTTAGATTCAGATGTTTTCAGATGCACTATTGTGGACTGTGGTTGCCCTTAAATACATTTGTATTAATTTGTACTATGTACTTTCAGTGATACTGTGAGCTGTGCAGGTGCAGAAGCAGACTTCTAGGGCAGGGGGCCCTAGAAGTTGCAGGGTGCCCTTGAGGCACCCTGCAACTTTTAAATGTGTCCCTGCTTCATCACACCTCCGTCAAAAGATTGAATTACCTCCTCAGAATGCAGTCAAGTTCTAAAGGTCCTGTTAATGACCTCATTATTTGACTCAGCAGTATTGAGGTAGAGACATTTCTGAAACTTGCAGGAAACTGGCCCTTGAGGCCTGGATTGGAGAATCCATGTTCTAGGTTGACATAAAGTCATTCTCAAATTTTAAAACCGAACTCAAAACACACCTTTTTAGATCTGCCTTTTCCACATGACATAATTGGTTTGCCTGATTTTACATAGATTTTATATAGATATATTGTTTTGTTTATTTTTAATTGTTACATTTTATCTGTTTTTATTGTTGTCTTTTTTCTTTGCTCTGTACGGTGTCCTTGAGTGCCAAAAAGGCACCTTTGAAATAAAATGTATTATTATATTATTATTATTATTATTATTTTCTTTGTCCATCTTTCTTTCCTCTACTCTCATCTCCTACTTTCCCACCAAACACTTCTCATTTTCTCCTCCTTTATTTTCCATCTAGTGTCCATTACATTTGAGATAAAAATAAACCCAAAGAAATTTCTAAGTCGAGCATCATAGTGGAAGCTATAATGCTCCATTTGTGAAAGTAAATTTGTTGGGCCTAGTCTTGGCATTCTGACAACAACTCCAAGTGCCAACACTGTGTTGAAACAGCAGGCACTCTAAACTTCTTTGAGATAAACTGTTCCTTTGAGGAGTGTTTCAAAATACAGTGTTTATTTTCAAAGAGAGATGCAGAAACAAATGTTTTGATATTGTTCATGTTAAATAAAAATGACTATCAGAATCTATGAGAAACATTTTCAGTCATTGCATTAAATCCAAAATTAACATAATAAATTTATTGAAGTGGCAATAGCAGTTAGAGAAGTGACAGAAGCCGTGATATGAACACAAACTGCGAAGCAGGAGCATGTCACTAAAATTAATCGGCAGAGGAAATGCAAAGCCAAAGCAATTCAATGCCGAAACATCTATGACTAATCCAGAGGCTAAAATAAATCCATCACAGCTCATTGAGTTACCTACAGTTGTTTTCAAGTCACCATCTCAAAGTCAAAAACAACCAACAAACAATGTGGTGTATAAAAGTGCAGCTAGTGAGAAAATGACAATATCACCACAAAACAAGCTTAGCAGTTTAACAACAGGGGCCAAATCTAAAGGTAAAGACAGGGATGCAATTGTGCTGTAGAACAACCCTTCCAGGGTGCACTGGTTTGACTATAGTAATTGGATGTCTACCCACACGTGCGTGCGTGAGTGTGTGTGTGTATACACAACAAACGCACGCCAACACGCAGACATGCGCTCTCACACACAGCAGGCCCCTGGGCAGGATCAATATTTGTTGGTATTGCACCTTGTTCCAACAATGCAAGATTTACGGCAGGCGTGGGGGATTTACACTTTGTCTTCGAAGCAACTCATCAGTGCAACCCAATTACTTACCACAGACAGACAGCATTAACATGGGCCCTGCTGCTGCTTTATGGCCCCTCAGCCCATCTCATTCCAGCCTCTTCAGGCACTGCCACTATAACAGATACTACACTTAAAATGTGCTCACAATGAATTCTTAGTCTTTCATTATTCCCACCTTGATTTACTTCATATCATTTCACAGCTATAGACAAAGATAACACATTGTAAATTACCGGGACAAACCCTGCTTGTTTCCACACTGGGGAGGCGAAGCAGGGGTGGAGCGAGGGGAGACAGGGGGGTGCGCGTGCAGCAGGAAGGGGGTTCAGATGTCAGTGCAGAGATGAATCTCCGTCTTTTACCTTCTTCCAACAAAAAAAAAAAAAAACAGGTATGAATGCCCCTCAAGGGTAAAATCCTGACATTTTATTGTGCATAAAAATTACATTTGGAACACATGAGTGAATGTCACATGCTAACCGCAATCATTTTAAAACTATTGTTTACATGACAACTGCCACCTTGAGCCCTAAGGCCACTACAGGAGACTTGTAAGGCAGTAAAAGTCCATAACCACTGGCTCTGGCTTCTCCCTTAAGCCAACACAGTCAGAGCCACGGCGCCCCGGTTTACACCCAAAAGCATATTAGAGCCTGTCAATCACAGTGGACCGAACTGAAAACTGCTGCGTCATACATTTCCACAATAAGTTACATTTACAACAACTTCAGGATTCCTCCTCATTATATTTTTATAAAGCTCTTACTCAGTAGGTTCCCACTCTTTAACAGCAAATATAGCCTTTAGCTTCAGGTCAGTAACTGAACAAGAATAGATACAAGACATTATAAGAACCTGGATTTCACCTCCACAAAATGAGTTTCTGCTACAGCCAGACATTTTCATAATGTTCGGATATCAAATAAATGTATCTACTGTGTAAGCATAATTAAAACAACACATCGCCATGCATCTGATCCCCTGCAGCTTACATCTGTGTTTGGTGTCATTGATAAAACCACAAACGTGGGGCGTAGGAAACCCCCCTTTCCACTCCCTATAATTTCCTCAACCCTCCATCCTATTTCAGTGGTTGATAACTAAGAACATTAGTTTTATGCCACTTGCCAAGCACAAATGAAAAGAGAGCTAACTTTAATGACACCGCAATTAATCGGCCCAATAGACAGACTGCTAAAAGACGAGATATTGACTTCATTAAGGATAATGTATTATGTCATTAAGTCACCAGGGTCACCTTGTGTATCATACAAGCTGCCTAATATATTGGCATTCTCCGTGAATAAGATAAATTCAGATGTGAGAGATAAAGCTGATTAGAAAATGGTTCATCAAGGGAGGCAGGATGCATAAGAGTCAAGTCTCTGCTGTTGGGGAGTCTCCAGCCGGAAAGAAACAGGATAAGGCGCTACAAATCATAGTGTATCTGGAACCCAGATTGATTGGCTGCGGCAATTTAATCATTATTGTTTGGCTCCAATCTACAAAGAGGAACACACCAGGCATGAATGACTTTATAGGAGCATGACAGCAGCCTCATTTATTTTCCAGTGTTGCCATTCTACTACTGAAAGATTGATAGCAACTTTCAGATATTGTCTGTTCAGTGAATTAACATCATTGCTCATATTACCAAACATTATCTTTACAGGCATAAAATAAAAAAATAAAAAAAAACATGTGAGCTATCCTAATAACTAAATTAAACTAAAAAAAAAGTATTAAGGAAGTAAAACTGGATGTTCATGAAACTCATTATCCACTGAGACGTATCTGTGCATTTTCCCAGAACAATGTCCCTCAAGACAACTATGTCCACAGGTTTATTTAGTGACCTTGCTGCATTCTATCCTTTTTTATTTTTTTTTTTCTTGGGGGTGGTAGGGGTCATTATTGGCAGTTTCTCATCTAGTGGAGGCTTTGCTCATTTGTCATGATTATTGCTGGGTACCAGCCTGTCATTGGCTCAGAGAGATCAATGGCTTTGGACTCTACCTCTGTAGTATGGGAAGACCAAACAGGCTTTTCCTCTCTAAATGAGGCTTTTGCCGTTTCCATCCATTCTGCCAATTCTATCCCCCTTCTAACCATGTCTGGGTAGTTGGAGTCACTTCATCACTTCGGCACCCTATCTTATTTTCCAATCACTGCTGACATAATGACTATACAGTACTGTGAAAAAATTAGATCATTCCGTTATGTATGTTCTTTCTCCAGAAAAAAAAAATCTATATCCAATATTTTAATTATGTCTGGAAAAGACAAGCATTTAATTGCACTTAAGCAAAAATAATTAACCTTATATTTCTCATTAAATAAAGGGAGGTCAATAAGAAAGGATGTGAAAAGAAGTTAGTGCACTCTTACCTTTGACTGATATAACTCAGTAAGAAATAGACATAGTTTGCCCACTTCTCACTGAAAGTCAATTTCAAGACTCGCCCGCTCAGGACTTTCCACTTGGTCCTTAGTGGATTTACTGATGAAAGTTCTGGTCCAGTGTTAGTGGTGGGCAATATCAATATTTATAGCTTATTTAATTACTTTTAATCATATCACAGAAAATATTTAAGATTTTGTGGGGGGGTTTTTTATTTAGTCAAACAAATATGTAACAGCAAAAACGTTATTTTACTTTCCTTTTTAAAAAGGCACCAGAATAAACAATTTATTCATATGAACAAAATCAGACAATATGTTTAGTACATCAAAGAAAAATTATAAAATAGGTAGATACAAATGTAAACTAATTTTGGCAAAGAAAAAAAACACTCCCACAAATACAACCGCATCCACATCCTGCAGTGCCATTTGCATTGCTTTACCAAAATAAGCTAAATTTGTTTAATTTTTTTTAAGAGGAATATCCAATTCGGGGAACCTTCAACTCTCACTTCCGCTGATTTACTTAAATGTTTACAAGTTTGTGCTGACAAAACGAACTAAATGTTTTCTCCTGTTTCATATAATTTGAGTGACATGTTTTTATTATTTATTTATTTGTTTTGTCGTCATGGCTGACCTGTTTATTCTCTCAGTGTGGAGAGGACAGCCATGCAGACGGAAAGATGAGTATGGAAGAGCCCTGCCGAACCACATTAACAGTGGATAAAGGAGATGAAGCGGCTAAAACAATACAGGAACTACTTTATATCCTTCCCATATAGCAGACATCAGCTAATCTGTGAAATTCAGTCCAGTTCAAACTCTGGGCAACGTATTTGTTTTCTTGGTTGCTGGCAAACTACTATGTGGAATCATTAACAATGTTCTCCTGTCCATACCATGACTAAAACCAGAAAACATAACAAGCCACAAAGTTTGGACTGTTACACCTCTTTTACTTATTTACTAATGCTGCAACAATTTAACATTATTACATACTCATTCATAGAGAACTCAAAGCAAACATGTGATCAATTAGTAAAAAAAAATGTGACACCACCCTGCTGGACAAAAATTGTGTTCAGCCAAATAAATCAGAAGCACAAAGACAAGTCTGCTTTTGTTTACCATCTTCTTTGAAGACTGCAAAAAATGTCACATGCCCTTGCTCATACATTTAAATTCAGGCGGATTTTTAGCCTGCTCAAACGAGATAAGGCCCTACTGTTCCATTAAAATCCATACACAAATGTTCAATCAATTGCTACTTCTGTATGCAGACTTGGCCTGCAGTGCATAAAGTTCACAAGTTGAGAACATCATTATATCATCATCTGTGGTGATAAGTTCTCAGAATAACTTTTTTTCTTTGTAATGATGAGTTAGTGGTTAGTGGCTCTTTTAATATCACAGTTTATATTTGTAGATGATGAGGAAGTAATTTAATGTTCAAAGAGGCCACAGAGAACTTTAATTATGTGCCCTTAATGAGGAATAAATTATGGCAAGACTAATTGCTTATGAATATGAAGACACAGATCATGGCTCCTGCATTACCACACACACGTCTGCAGAAATTGTCACGTAAGGAGTTAATTGAGCTGCTTGGTTTCTGGATTGCAGGGTGCTTTTTTATGATTTATACTAAAAAAATATATAATTCTAAGAATGAAAATAATGTAAATCACAAGAATATGATTAACATTAAATGTGATAAAAGGACACAAAGGAGATAATGCAAACAAGGTAATATTAGAAAAGTGGCATGGCCATTATTGAATGTTGACATGGTGCATCAATCATGGGACGCATCAGCATAATATACATGCGAGGCCTATCACAGAGGCTCTGCAAAACAAAAGCAATTGTCCCTGCCTGAAAAGCCAGTGAGCATAAATTCATGTCAGTAATCAACACAGGGGTCTCTCAGCATCTCTTTATGGGTCACAGAATTAAAGTGCCTTTCACACAAGGTCAAGTCAGCACAGACAAGCCTTATTAAATATTATCCGCCCTTTATGTAAATGGAAATAGCTGATCCACCACAATTACCAGCCAGTTTCATCTTTGGACTCATAACAACTTTGGCCTTTAATGTCAATTCCTGTTTGCATAAATTGAGAAATTCAAGTGATTCAAGTAGCAAAGAATGTCCCAATATAAGAAGTAACATTAAGTTTAAACTATATCTCCAACAGTAGCCTAGAGTCATACTGAGAAGTAGCTCTTCAGACTGTTAACTTCAGGAAGGAGCTAGTCCAGAGCCACCTGGAGAGTGAGTAGGAGCGCTGATGAGTTTTATCACCTCGCCAAAGCCTTCCTCAGGAACTTCTAATTGACGGCTGAGCCTGTTCCACTGTCCCACACAATTTCCCGTCATGCCTCTCTGGCTGCCACGGAGCGCTCACTGATTGTAGCCCTGCTCTCCACCTCCCTCCTCATTCAGCCCCGTCCCCTCATGCTTTCCTCCCTCTACCTTTGTTTTCACCCGTATCCGTTTCCCATCTCTTCTCCTCTCCCCGGTTCTTGCCGTGCCTTGGCTTGGCTGAGCAGGCCTGACAGGCGGATTCCTTTGGTTTTCGCCATATTAAAGCCACTTTCTTGCTCTGACAGCCTGCTCTCTCCTGCCACCTCATAGCTCTGGCTTCACACTTCTCTGGGCAGCCACTGCCTCTTGACAGACCACTGTCACTTCCCATCATGCTCTCTGCTGATGGCGCCTCCTTCCTCCGCTGCTTTGACACCCCGCATACCTACCCCAGCCCCTCCTCTGCAAGCTTGCGCGAGCCCACTTCCATACCAGTGCAATTATTTTTTTGACAAGCCATCCATCAGCCTTAACTTTAAAAGCACTCTCCACTGATATTCATTGTTAAGCCTCCCTTTGCAGCTCTTGCCTTCTCCCTCCAGATAAAGCCTGCATGAGAGAGTATGATATCAGACATCACCAAACCTACCAAACCATGTAAATTTACTTTGTTCTCAGCTGTGTTTCCAATTTCACGTCCAATTTTTCGGTACATTATGCGTAGTTGTTGTGCCTAATACAATGTTGTCAAAACCCATTACAGTTTGCTCCCGTAGCCGCCTCTTAAAACAGGTTACAATTGGTATTCTATATGTGTAAGGCGGCCACATCTTACTATCTGCAGTTGGATCTTATTAAAATTATCTGTTCAATTCTCACATTCTTGGGTCATAGCAATTTGCAGGCATTAGCAAAGACACATATGAAAATGTCAGCATGTCAACTAATAACAACGAAGCCAAGGGAGTGCATCGCTGTGAGTCAATAATGCTGCCTTGCTGGTGACACAAATTTGATGGTAATCTAAGAAAATGAATAAGGAGGAAGAGCTCAGCCTTGTTTGAAAGGGAATCTTGTCCTGCGTTGAATAATTTGGTGCTCTTCCACTTGGCCTACATCTTAGCCTTGCTGTGGAAAAGAAAAAATACAGGGAGGGGGCATGACAACTAAGTTCTCTTCCATCAGTGTAGTCTGGTGCGCTCAAACAGCACACATTACATGTGCATGATGGATTGCCTACATTACAGACAGCTCAAGTGACTGGCTCTGTGCATCTGACCAAAACTGCCATGTGAGCAATACGATGTTGAGAACAGATACTGCATGTGGCTTTTAAAGCTCCAAGGTTATCTGTTTACCAAAAATACATCTTACATGAGAACTATGTGTTTGCAGAGCACAGCATGTTTAAATGTGGTGAAGATTTTAGTATTGGCATTTTTTTTAATGGTTGCCATGATAAAAAAACATGTTCTGCATTAACATTGATAACCTTTTTGAATGTGTGCACAATGTTAAAGGATTTGTGTACAGTTCATGATTAAAAAAATAAAAAAATTCACACTGTTATACCTCTACACTGTTTTAAATGCTGCAGTTTTACTTGTAGAACTATGAAGCGGAAAGGCTGAAAATAATAATATAGGCTGTGGTGTATTAGCGACACAGAGGGAAGATAAATCTAAAAAAATCCTAACAAATCAATGAATTTAAAATAGAGTCAGCTCAACATCTGAGAAAAACATTACAGGCTATCCAACACTGGCTAAACAAAAATCAGTGGCCGCTTATGTAGACAATTCAGGCCAGGCAAATGAAAAGTGATTGAACTGCTGAATCAGCAGCATAAAGTGATGTCGCCACATGATTGAGTCACTAAAAAAAACTGAGTTGGTAAACTTCAAGCAAATTGCATTCTAAAAATACCCTTCGATAAAAAGGAAACACAATTAACAGGCTGATACCAGCGTGTGTCTGGCAGGCTTAATGAATATCAAATTACATACAAACACTTATAAATCATCATTATCCCCCAAATTTTAATTGATCCCACAATTAAACATGACAAATGCTTCCTATGGAAAGCCTTGGCTTTTATTCTTTCCAAATAAGAGTATTTATCTTTCCTTTTTCTTAGTGATTCATAGCTAATTTCACATTCCATGTGCTGCTAATTAGCAGGGACAGACAGACAATTTTAGTCCGGGGTAATTTCTTTTGTTTACAACAGGGAGCCTTCTGTTTCCAGTGACTTGTTTCACTCTCAGGAACTCTGCTGACTTTTAATGGTGTCTTTTGGAATTGCAATGAAACTTTTATACTGATTATTTCTCCTCTGTGAAAAAAAAAAAAAATAATAATAATAATAAGATTTGGAGCATCAGTATTTTAAAATATAAATTTGACTTCAAGTCAAGTATAAGATGACGGCAGGTATAAGATGCTCTTTCGACTATATACAAACTTACTGAGAAATCTGTGAGGCTGAAATTGCAAAACAAATCCCATTTATTTACACCACTGTTGCAAAATGGCAGACATGGAATGTGGTGCACAGTAACTATTGTCTCTCACATTTTGTAAAGTTGCAACAAAAAACTTTACAACCAAAAAAAAGAAAAAAACTCTTAGGAAATGTGGTATAATTATGTATTCAGTCCTGTTTACTCTATGTTTACTATAGAAGGAAATTAATAGAAAGTCCAGTTTGTAGTTTGCTCTGGTTTAATCAGACCAAAATGTGTCATTGGGCTACTTACTAAAAGTATGCGGCAGAAAGAACCCTAATTACAGTACAAACCTTAAACGGCATGAGGCATAACGGTGAGCATGAGGAAACATGGTAGCGGCAGGTTCACATTGCGGAAGCCGGTGTTTTAAATAATAAGTCGAATGCTACACATTGATCCAACAGTACTGGCACTATGGTTCTTCCACAGTCCTTATTTGTGTGGATATCATTTGGCACTTTGATGTACTACTTTGGTAAGCATAGAAAACACTGAAAAACATGAAAGTGATTGGTCATTGTTAGGAAGCTATTTAACTGTTTAAGCACAGCTTCTTCAATAATTCAGTACGTCTGCGTGTTGACATGTTTATTTGAGCTGAGTTGTGTTTACACCTTGTGCTGCGTCTAATGCCATGCAGACACCTGCCACTGCCTGTGCCCCTGACAGCTCTGGTCCCAACAAAGTGAAGCCAGGCAACAGCATATGGTTATCAATGATCCAGATGGCTCACGCTTGTCTCCAGACTGACAACTTTGCTCCTCCATTATCAAACACTGGCAATTAACCATAATCAAGTAGGTGTTAATTAGACATAATGAAACAATTTCTGTTTGGTCAAAGCCTGCTATTTGCCAATTACTTGTAATTATGTGCACTAAGCACTTCAGTGTAATCTCCGTCTGAGGCGAATAGGCAGCCATTCGAACAGCGGGGATGTTTCTGCACACTAGACTGAAGAGCTTTTTGTTTTGTCTAAAAATTTGGCAGATTTAAAGCTGCAAGTCCCTTGATTGGCCAGCATACCACAGCTGTCTGTGGGGAGAACAAAAGGAGCATCCTATACCTCTATGACAGCGCAGGGGAAGTTTGTCATCCCCAGGAGAGGTTGGCTGTTAATCACGGTGACCTTTGGCTTTTTTGCACGGCTTTTGGAAACCACCTCATGCTGAACACCAAGAAATAGTGCATTTTCAAAAGGGGATTGAAAACAAAAATACTCTACATAAAGTTAAATAAAGATGGAAACGGTACATAAGTTGATCACGTCTGCAGTTTCATGTCAATTTGTTGCTACAGCACTACCATAAGAGTGAAAAAGAAGCCATTTCCCAAGTATGGAAATACAACTTTCTGATAAGGTTTCAAAGTTAAGATGTTATGTTTTATAAGTAAACAAATAAAGTCATGTTGCTAAAAATGTTAATTAAAGGTTATACTGGAAAACAGAGCACCCTTTTCCCTGGACTTTCCACAAAAGTGATTTTTTGGCAAGATCACCTTCATGACTCAGGTCTGGTTAGGACACAGCAACAGAGCTGCACTGCACATGACTGTAAACTAAATGAACATACTGTATATTTTTCAAACAATCTGTCATCTGTAATGGCTGGATGTTGACAACCAAATTCCACACAAGCCTACCGTAAATCTGAATGTCACCAAAGTTGTTCTAATTAAAGGCTGCCATATCTGTAAAAGAGCACGTTTATGTGCAGAGACAGTCACTCCTCTGAAGAGGCATCAACAACACTGTAAATAAGTCATTTACAGTCGACCAGTAATCACAGAGGCCATAACCCCGGACCAGCCTCACCCATAATTGCTGCGGTCCGGGCATAATCAACGGCACATCATCTGCTACGAGCTGGAAAACTACTCACAGTTACCCCACCCTCTAACACATATCTGCATCCCATGACTAAGGACACAGCCACGTCCTGTGTGTTCACATGCTTTTTATATTGATGTGGGCATTTCAGAATTTAGTGGGCTATACTTAAACACCCTTTACTTAATCTTCATCAAGCATGTTGTCACTGCCTTTTACTGGCGCTGAATGCAGACTGAGTAATTAACATTGCACTGAGCGGCAAAAACAATTTCGCTTTATAACTCCGTTATGAATTAGCAAGTTATGGTAAAATGAGTGTTTATGCGGCAGTTGTTTTTTAGCCCCACTTTAGCCTAACTACAAGGCATATTAACAGGTTGAATCGTTTTAAAATGCCTAGCTTCTTTTATTAGAAACACATTTATGCATTTATCTCTAAAAAGCAACAAGCTCCTAAAGGACTTGTGAAAAATATGAGCAATAAAAACCAAACCTTGAATGTCATTTTTTAAAAATGGCATTTACTCCAAACTTTTTGCTGTAATGGTCCTTACCCTCTTCCCAGCCTTGTCTAGCAATAGTGAAGCAGCTTATACTGAAATGTGATTATTACTGATTATTTGTTATTACTTCATTACCAGCATGTGCTCTTTATATATATATATAAAAACATTTGCCTTCAGAAATTTTGATGCTGTGCCACAGGACGGCTGTGAATCTTCTTGACATTTAACACCTCAGAATCCATCCAGCAGTTGATTCGATGGAAATAAGCTCCAATAGCGAAATCAAATAAAAAAATGCAGTGAGTAAAATACAAGCCCAATTCCAAAATGGCAACAGCAAATATTCTTTCTTAAACTAATTCACTGTGGTATTTAAAAATATATATATATATATATATAAACAGTAAAAACCTGCAGGTTTTCAGAAAAACAAAACGTTCTCTCCTAGAGATGTTTACAAGGCATTTTTTCCCCAGTACAAGCCAAATTTATAGTGATTTAAACATCAAATGAATCCCTTCCCTATTGCATTTGCCTGCCTTAAATTGGAGTCTTGAAAGATATATTTTTGAGTGTGACTAAGTTGGTCTAATCTTTTTAACTTACCATGCATTCATTTTATCAAGCCATCAAAACCTGTGGGGAGATGGTGATAAACAACAATCTTTGATAAATGGAGTCAACCAGAATTTTTTACCCTAGACCAAAGTCTTTTTTGTGCTCCTCTTCTGTAATGACATAAGAGTCATAGGGCAGAATGGATAGAGGAGTGCAGAGATGCTGGGGCTTGAGCTCCTTGTCAGTGGCATGACTGATCACCGAGGCCAACACTAAAAGGATTGCTGGTGGAAATAAAGACACCAGCATGTCAGCTGTATGCTTCTCAGAAGGACCCATCAGACAAGTGGATGCGTATTGACAGGCCGGAGACAGGAAGAGAGAGATGTGAAGAGATGAAGGCGAAGACAGAGCGCTAGTAAGTGTCCTGAAGTCGCTCACCTTGGCACAGGCTGCAATGTCAGCCGACCCAGTGGCCATCACTCTTTGGGCCCTGTCCGGGGTATTATTTAAAGCCAAACAAATATCAGGGACTGAATGTCACCACAAGGACACCAAGGCCTCATCTCCACCAATCAGTGTCCGGGGTTTCAAATCACCCTTTCTCCTTCCCCCGCCAGCAAATCCATCTTCCTCATTCCTATACTCAGGCTCCACACCCCCATTCGACCCCCCATCTAGCACACCAAGGGCGGCACTGAGCAACAGATTTACGGTCTCCCCATCTGAGGCCAAGCACGATTTATTGACATTACTTGTCAGCTTTCTTTTTGAGAAATTGCACGTAGAATTAATTTTAAGTACGTCTTAATGTTAAATATCCTGGAAACACTAAATTTCATGGTAGGTGATGCTCTGAATCTCATAAGCATATATCACGATCTTGTGTTACACCGAAGGAACCTTTTTTTTTTTTTTTTTTAGGATTTAATTTAATAAGAAGAAGATCATAACTGCTTCATCTAAGCTGTTAATTACCTATCTTTTATGCTGAGAAGTGATCTTGGGACACTATTAAATGCATCAAAAGTTTGAGTAATTTAATTTAATTGTTTTTATTACTTATTCATGGTCAAGGCTGCATTAGTTAATATATAGCAACCTGAAATACCACAAACTCAGAAAAATGTGTGGTTGTTGGCTCAATATTTTCAGCCTTCAAATTAACCCATTTAAAGACCGTACCAAAGTGGTCATGTTACGTGGACATGGACTGCATTTTCTTTATTAAAGTCACATATGTACAGCTGAATTGAAAAACAATATTTCAGAATAAAAATAAACAATATGGAAATTTGTGTCCACAGAGTTGCATTGTTATAATTCAGCCTGTTTCAAAATGAGAAGTTTGAAGACAAATGTATTTTCTTGAATAATTCACAATAAACTGTTAAAAATGTGCATTGATAATAGATTGTGTAGAACTGGATACGGTAATTGCACTAGTCTGTGGACCAAAGCAACAGCATTGTTTCCCCTAGTGAATTACAAGTAAGACGGGGCACTGTAGGGCTAAAGTTAGGTATACAGTTAACGAATTGAACTTCATCCTCCAGAACTGGCACGTCGACTCTTGATCATAAACCTGAAGGTTTTCGTAACTCAGCGCAGAACACGTAGACTATTTTTCTAACAAAATGGATGATTTGAAATTTGAATTAACTATCACTAAACAGCTACCTGTTTAGAAATGCTAGCATTCCATATAGGTATGAAACAACAAACAAATAATTTATTTAAACTTCATGCAGCTTTTACGAAGAAGCATCAGGCCTCTCAAAAGGAGGCCATTCGACTGGAGTGCACTTTTACAAGAAAAATGCATGGTTTTGAACATTTTCACCAATAAATTAAGGAAAATCTAGTGTGATTATGTACTCAGCTCCTGATGAACAACAGTGTCTCCAAACATGATCAGAACGGCAGTTTTCCACCACATATGATAATCAGCATGTGGGCAAATTGAGTTTTTATCTCATCTTTGTTGGCTGCGTTTTCTACACGTCTTGTTTCAAACTGCAAATGAAAGTTTTTTTAAACAATACAACAACCCTGTCACAGCTCCACATAGACCATATTTGTGCAGCATTGTTTCGTCAGATGTTTCCACCTGAGCTGTTTATGTCTTAGGCCCCTCCAAACTTAAGACGTATGTGAACAGATTAAATTACAAGGAAGTGGTAAAAGAGGTCCTATGCTATGTTATCTTGAGTTTATTTTTATTAATTTAAAAGTAATGCATAATTTTCCTTTCATTTCAATACTAAAAGAATTGAAAAAAAAAGTCCATAATTGTAATCAGACAAAATGTGCAAAAAGTATAAGGGGTATTAATACTTCGCAAGGCTCTGTGCATGCTTGATGATTTGAAGAAGATTTTGGGATAGTGCTGGAAAATTCTGGTAAAATTATTCTCTTTCCGACAGAGCTCCAGTAAAAAGATTTTGTCAAGAACATTCTAACTTGATACTCTGAGTTGTATAAAAAACGACATGTATTATGTTTTTAAAAAATGCTAAAATAGGTAAGCTCTTGGTTGTGAAGTGAAGATAGTAGACTAATAAACCTTCAAACTTATACAGTGCAGCCTCCCCCTACATTTTCAATTCTTTTCTTAAACCCTGTCCATCAACCTTAGCCTCTAGAGGTGGCTTGTTTAAGAAACAATTAAGGGGGTATACAGGACCATTTGCAGGCAGCGGGGCCTTGCCGTTCGGGCCATTCGACTGGAGTGCCTTTCACAACTGATTTATAACACTGTCGCCATGGCAAGGCAACATAATTAATAGGAGCATGGACTTCTAATTTCGATGACTTCCACACCAAGTGGTTTTCTTTTGATTTATGATGGCCAGCAACTTTGCATTTTATCAGTTCATTCACTCATTATTTATGCTGATGACCAATTTCAATGGGTCGCCATCATCTAACTTGCCACTAATCAAAGCAAATTAGGGTTCACTGCATTATTCAGAAACTGCTAATTTATCATTTAAGCTGGGCAAGAGATAAAGCTGTGGGAGCATGTGATTCAGTTCACCACAGTAACTCTAAACACTTGTTCTGTGATTGCTAGCCTCTGAGGAGATGTGTAGGACTGCATCCCAAAGATGTTGGCAGTTTTACTGAAACACAAACAAAACCAGATCAACATTTATATGTTTATGGGCAAAGCGGTACTGAGATGGGGAAATGATTAAGGGCTTACATAAATTTAATGCACTTTTTTAGTGGTCCCAGGATTTTTTTAAGGTTTTAAGTTAGGCATAATGGTCATTAAATGACTAGAAATAATTTCCCCAAGAATTGAAACAGGTTTCAAAAAAGGTAAGAAGAATTAGCAAAAAGACAAGTCCAGCCTTTGCCTTTTATTAAGTTAGAGCTTCTTATCGACTGAACCTGATTCCAGATATTCAAAATATTGAGTCGGGTTTCAAAGGCGCGGCCTCTTTTGCATGCACAGCAGCTACAGTGCAAAGGTGACGTATTCCCAATTTATGGATGTTGAATCCAAATCAGGCTCAATTTGGAGAATCAGAGAGCAGCGTGTTAGCCAGCCTTAGCCTCGAGGCATACACAGACATATCAAAGCAAGACATCTCTGAATGTGTCCATATCTGTGTTTATGGTACCTGCAAACATCCAAATTTGGTTAACATGATGCAGAGCATTCTTGATTACCAAGTTGTTGACTTGCAATCTTAATATTTAGGAAATTAGTTGATTTACAGGTTTAACAATGAGCATGAATGTGGGGGTACTGGGAGTACTAGAAGTACTATCAGAAGCAAACATTTTAAATTCATTTTGGTCAAAAATGTTTTGTCAAAGATTGGTAAGAAATCTATTAAGTGTTTTAAACATTGACTTTCGTTTTCTTCACTGAAAAATACTTGGTTTATTCCAATGAGATATAGTAAAACTACATCTAAAAATGTTCCGTGACAGTCATCTCTGAAGGAGAAATTTACATATATATAATATATAACTATTATATAGTACATCTACCAAAGCAAATATCTCATGTCACACTTTAATCTCATTTAGAATGATATGAATTATTTTCTATATTATATTTTTCTCAACATTTTAAATAATTGGTTTTAAAATAAATGTTAACTCTATCTGCATTGTTTCAGTTAATTTTCAGAGATTTATATCTCATCAAACACTAAGTATTTTGTTGTACAAAACGTTTTTTTTATTTTAGTTCTGAGCTCTACTGTATTTACAAATACGCACATTTGTACTGCACTTAACACAAAGTGGTAAAAACAGTTCAAAGCATTTTCATCCAATAAGTATGATCTACAGAGTTTATACTTGTCCCTTGGAAGCCAACTGCTGCATACTCCAAATAAAATGAAAAATGCACTCTTCAAGTATTTGACAACGGGTCCAATTCAAATGATCAAACTCCATTTGTTAACCCATTCCCTTCTCCCGATTCCCCGAATGATGAATTGCATTTAGCCTACCACAGGAGGCTAAGTGTTCCTGACGTGTTTTTATTGATTTGCAAGGGCTATATGCATGTAATCCTGTTTGTAGGTAAATCATAGCATGAGCAAATTCACAGAGTTTACTATGTAGAGAGAAAATTGGTGACTCCGCATGGGAGGTGAAATAGAGCTGGGAAAAGGGTGGAAAAAGAGATGTGGCCGCCTGTTGGAATCTTGGGACCTCTATTAAGATTTATAGGTGTTGGGATTCTACGGACCTGAGGCATTATTCATGGTAAAGCCTCTATGTCTGGGCCCGTTTATAAGATGAGACAAGCCTGACAAAGATGGAGGCCCACTACAACACAGCCAAGCTGTTTGAACATGAGGCTCAGTCACCTGACTTAACCATGGCGTCAGCTACAACTATCCAGTGCAGATATTCAAGCAAAGATTGAGGCTCTACTTTAAAACAAGCAGAATAGCTTTTTTTTTGCAAACTGTGATGTACTCAGTTTCCCTAAAATTTGCTCGTGTGTGGACTGCACACTGATTAACACAATGCAGACTCAGGATTCTACCACAGCATTATGCAGCTTAGAAATAATTCAAACCACTAAAACAGCACATTGAATCCTTGTTTAAGAAGCCATGACACTGTTTAGTTTATTCAGCAATTTTCTGAGAGTCGCAGCACACTTTATTTGGTCTTATTAGATGAAAATACAAGAATCACCTTCAACTTTATTAATGGTAGTACTTTGTATGAAAGCTACTGGTGAAAATCTGTAGCATCTGTTTGCTGCATTCACTTCTCAGCGGGCTCCACCTATTCCTCATGCCTAATGATGCTGATCCAGTCTGTAAGTTTTACGGACAAATGTGTATTTGGCTACATTCATCATCCTGAATGAGTGTTCCTGATGAGCCATCCCCTGCCCTGTTTCACTCTTTCTACCATACGTTAACAAATGACAACTCATGCCACATGTTTTCCATTTGGAAGATACAGTGGGAGGTGGGAAGAAAAGGAGCTGAGGGCTAAAAGATGGGCAGCTTCAAGGGGAAACCAGCCAATGATGACTGCTCTTACAGGAATCACCACAGCAGCATGAAAACACATCAGTTATGCAATGCCATCAATGAACAATCGGAGGGCTTATTTTGTGCCGTTGCAATGGTGAGAAGCCAGATCCTTTGGGAGTTTCATTTACAGCCATCACACTTCTACTATAGGTCGACCACGGCTTGAGAAGCCATAGACTGTATTATCACAAGACCACATGAAAGCTCCAACAGAAAAAAAATGAACATGGCCAAGAATGTTAACTTGGATAAACAAGTCAATGGTTGTTCAAAGTACTGGGGAGTTGTACTGCTAATAAATCTTATTCTTTTTGATGTGCGGCCAGTTACAAGTTTAGAAAAAGGGATGGTTAGAGAAGACATGAGTCAAACTGCAAGATACACTCTGTTTTTTTCTTAAAATCTAGGAATGTAAGTGGGCTTGAATTGTTGGAGTATCTGGGAGTAGTAAATAAGTTGGGAATGAGACGAGTCTTCCCAGTGATGGTCAGTCAAGTGAATAATAGTAAAATACTTGTTTATGGGCTCACAGAAGATATTGGAAGTTACTTGAATAGCAAAACCCCTGTTGAGAATTTGTTTGATTTAACTAGAATTTGCTTAGGATTTATTATTTGGGACATTATAATTTAATAGAACTATTTTAGTTGCAATTGTTTCATAGATTTAGTTGCCATTTAATAGTTAGTATATGGCAAAGCGGACTGCGTATCCCATGATGCTCTGGAACTAGTGAAGGAGGAGCCTGGAGTTTTGAGAAAAGAAGAAGAGTTTTGTTGCGGCTCGCGCTCCGAAGAAAAATGAGCGGTTAGCATGTCAGTTGAGTTCCGTCTGTATTAGATTAGTATGATTCGTTCATTCTTAATCCACTAAAGTTAATCTGAAAATCCACCCGACTCCTTTTCGTCATCGAGTCAGTCGAATATTCAACAACCCCTAACATTCAGTTTTTTCAGCAGATTCTGGTTTCCATTTTTTCTCTGCAGGCCAAAGAACAAAGACCTGTCAATCAGGACAAGTGCAAAATTGGCAGATTTCATGGTGCATCATTATTTAAAACACTATCAAAATAAATGTTTGGATTCAAAAATCTCTCTTTTTAGTATTTTACATCTCTTTTTAAAATTATGCAATGGAGCTGTCTTGTGGAGAGGCCTCAACTTAAATGCACAGCTGTTTATGTTTGCATGCTCCAGAGATCAGGATAAGCCAGAGGTTCCAGCTGTAGCACAGATAAACAATCCTGAAAACCAAAGTATATTCAGCATGAGGCGATGTAAAAGTATCTCTTACACAAACAGTTGGAGATATTCAGCTGGACACATAGGCATAAATCATATCCACCAAGACAAAACAGACCCGGCTTGATGCCGAGCCCAGAAGAAAAAGTTTGACACTTATAAAATGACTGTACACAAAGTAGCATCTCTGAAATCCTAATCAAATCTTAAGTTTTACAGGGGTGTGCACTGCGATCCTCATTAGAACATCATTCTTTGAAAAGTGCAAAAACACAAAAACTCAAAACAACAGCTTGACAACAATTTGACTCTAGATCCCACACTTTGCAAAATGGAGATGCACAAAGAAATTTCACCATGATTAGAATCAACTGTTACTGGGCAAGTAAACGGTTGAGGCAGATTAGTGGACAGACCAGGTTATGGTAACACCACCATTTTTGACCGTTGATTACTATTATTTAGTGGAGAAAGCTCAAACTTATGAGTCTTCCGTATGAGTGAGATTTTTTTTTTAATTAAGTCATGGGATGTAAATAGATGTAAAGAGTTCATTAAAATGGAGACCGTTCTCTAATCTAAATATTGTGAACAGAAGGTATCAACTGCAATGTCTTGTTGAGTCTTAGATATCTACCTATCATGGAAGATGATGGATTTGGAAATATTTGGGAGCTACTAATTGTGCTAATATGAATTATTAAGACCCATCTCATTTACACTCAATCATTTGATCTCTGTTTTAAAATATTAACTCGGTTTAACAGTGACTGCTTACTCTCATTTAAAAAAAAAAGTATATTTAGCACTACCTCTAATATAAATACTCAGTTACAATTACTATTTAGAGAGGATTGTTTAAGCATGTTTAGTAGAAACTAGTCGGCATTCTAGCACTGTTTTCTTGCTTTTCTTCTAACTTAATGGCTTCTGTTACTTAACTTCACAGCTTTAAAAAAGATTAAAGTTTTTGTTTTCCATTCTTCCTCCCCCTGCTTCCTTTCTGGTGTGTGATAAAACAGAAGACATCAACTGATAAAAATCCCTAAATTCATCAAAGTCATTTAGAGGTCTCCCTATGTCTACATAGAGAATTCTTAAAATGACCCTGCTATAATAAAAACAAGTTCCCTCTGCTGACTTTTTTCAACCCCTTCTTCTGCTTGAAAATCTCAGCCTGGCTTCTGAAAGGAAACATGTCATCCTCTCGATTAATCTACAAGTGTAGCCCCTTTCAGACAAAGTCATTCTCCTGCATGAATTCCAAAATCAACTTTATGATAGCAATTTCATTAATGGTGAAACGATCACAATTTCCAAGTAGTACACGAAGGTGGAAATGTTTATTCTGACATGTTCGACATTATGAGCTGTAAATGATCAATCAAAGAGAGAGCATATTACTCCAATTTTCTCTAGCCCTTGTAACAACGAAGTTCACAGATACCAAATCAGTTTCAACGGAACCCGGGGGCTACTAGTGCAACCCTGCTATATGAGACATTCATAATTTATGTGCATTTGATGTAGTGATATGTAAAAAACTTCAGAGGAATGTTAATGGGCTTGAGGCTGAGGGGAAAGAAATCTTTGTACTGGTTGTTTGGCCCCCCTTTTTTTTAGCGAATCATTTCAGCACCAAAGGAAAATAAAGTTTTTTTTTGCTACATAATTTCAACCACGGAGCTGGTAATCACTGGAAAAGGGGGGATTTCATCTTCTTATTTCAATGCTTTATCGATCTGCTGGCTTGGTTCTCATAAGCTCCATTACATGGCACAAGCAGCAGCTAGCAACGCTGTCCAATTCAGTCAACAAAGAAACACCATTTCCATTAATCAATGCTTTTCTATATAAAGCAAATAAAGATTGATAATACACTTCAGCAAAACTCCTACACCCAATTAGAGCCTGATGAAAAACAGTCCAGAGGAGGGACAAAATAAGGTGTTATTTTAAGCAGGAGCAAATAAGCAATTGCATAAATCATCAAAACTGAAAAGTCTTTGTCTTCTCTTTGAATGAAACCATAATTTATTAATCTTTAAGACAGATGGGTTGTTTTCATGGGAGCTATTGATCAGCAGTAAAGTTTTATTATTGCTTTTTTTTCCCATTAGAAGGAGCAGATTAAAATAGATGAGTGTTGCTCAACTCTCCAACCACCAGCATTACGGTTTGCTTATGTGGCTCTGGAAGACAAAATGTTTTCAGTGATGCTCTGGAGAAGGAATCATTGCAGAGAAGGTTGAGGTTGCACATTAATTTGTCAGACCATTAGGAAAACCCACACTTGACAGTGATCTGATCTAAACGATGGAAGTGGGTATGGCCACTGAGCAGCCCTATTTGAATCAACTCCGTGCCAGGTCTCATCAGTAGCTTGGAAGCACGAGACAGGTTAAGAGGAACAGACAAGGCAAGAAGACAAGATGGGGAGGACACTAAGCAGCATGGTGAGGAGACTGGAGGTGTCGTGGGAAAACACAAGTATGAATTAGAAACGGCTAATATCAGAGAGCAGGTTACACTGTGCATAAATGACGTTAGTCCATTATTTGTTGTTTAGCTTTGGCTATTGTTAGAAAAATTCAAGAAACACATTTGCAAAAAGTGGAGGAAAGAAAAGTATTGTCGCATGTAAAGTGTTTGTAAAGTTGATATTAAACTAAAAGTAATATACACATGCAATCTAGATTGTATGCAATAATCTTGGCAGAATTGGTGGATCCCATTTAAATGTGTCAGCTTCCTGCACAGGAAAAAAAACATGCCCAGTAGAAATCTAAACTGAAAACCCAGCTAGAATATGTCATAAGCTTGGCAATGACAACAAAAAAAAGTGTTGTAAAGAAACGATCAAATATTAGAGAACATAGAATCTAACCATTGTTTCAGATCAGTGAACTCAAAGTTTTTTGTCGAGAAAAGAAAAGTGATTAAATGTCCAAGATTATTATGCAATGAAGAATACGTGTACATTTCTCACTGAAAGTTGCCTTAGTAATTTTTATGGCAAGCAATCTGGCTGCCTCCTTATACAACTACTGTGACCATATTGTGCTGTACAGCAGAGCCTGAACAGTCCCACAACTAATCTCCACACAGATTGGTCTACAAAGACAAGGGGCTCTACTTCAAAAATAGGCCTTGATTGTGCCATGTGGGACAAAAACAGTATCACTCAAACTAACTGTTTCTCCATCTTTCGCTGATAAAATCCACTTTCCATTCATTACCCTTTATCATAAACACACGTCTATTGGGAAAGCCAGGCTTAGAAGTGGTTAAGCCTGTCCCTGGTTTCCTATTTCTAGGGAGCATTTATCTGATGATATATATTCCTTTTGGTAAGTGAAAGGAGTTACTCTATTTCCAACAGGAAGGACATTGATAGGGCATTAGGGATTTGTTTATTTCAACTTGAAAGCCATAGCATTTATCCTAGTATATATTTCGCTGTGGGCTCAGACCAAATTATGTCTCAAGGCAAGATAAATCACAAGTTGTGAGTCAGAATGCCACATGTTTTATGATCCTACACAGAGCCTTCATGCAGGCTACACTTTACTGAAAGCTGCACTGTGAATTTTGGAGTCAACATGCTGCTGCTTGTTTGTGACTGGAAACTGTGATGAATGTGACAGCTGTCATATGCACATCAGCTGTCGAGGTTTTAGACATTCGGTGGAATGATGGGATTTGAAAAGAAGTTCATCTCCCTCCCTAATAAATCCATTGTCTTGTCTTCCTTCAGCAGGAGATGTATTGATGGACATTTCCAACAAATAGACTTAGTGAAATATTGTAGCTGCGTGGAGCTCAATCAGTTTAAGTGAGAGTGAAAAGTGAGTTGATGTGCTTGAGTAAACAACTCAACATCACTCTTGCAAAAAAATGACAGACAGGACAGGCTGCGCAGACAATTTAGAGACACAAAATTACCTACAAACACTTTGAAACAAGTTTGAAAAGAAGTTTTTGTCATCCCCCACCCCCCGTTTTTGACAAGCCAGTTTAAATCGCACACATCAAGATTACTCTTCAAGTCATTGTCTTTGTCCAAATGACAGGCAAAAATATACCCCTGCATGTTGCCACATAAAGTGGCCTCTATCACATGATCCTGTCAACAGACTGCAGATGATCTCCTCATGAAGAACTTCTTACGTAAACTCCCGAACTTAGAATCCTGCTGCTTTGACCCGGGCAACAAAGCCAGTTTATACGCCGAGACAGAAGCTGCTGAACAAAACTCAAGAGCTTGTGTAGAGGAGAGATGAAGGGTCAAGTAAACTTTCAGCAGACCAGAAGGCCTGGGAGTAAAAACAGAGAGAATCCTCCTTTCAATCTCCACATTGTTTCTCGGGAAGGATCTGTGCCATCACTGACAATAGCCCAAATTTCTTTAACGACAGGGCAAAGAGAGAGGGACAAATGAGGTCCACAACATGATTCTGGATCTCTCAGCGTGTAATGTGTCTGTTTAACATTACCAAGGTCCAGCTGCCTTAAGCTTACCACTGAGAACCCCTGTGGTTTTTGAATACATTTCTTTCCCTGAAAACTTGCATTGAAAGTGAGGGATGAAAACAGAGATAAACACCCTGTAAAATCCAATGAAAAGAAAACACTGACACAGAGCAATTCCATTCCTGTACAGTGCACAATGCAAAACGTCATATGAGCGGTTTATTACGCAGCATCATCCAATGTATCCCTTTATTTATGACCAGATTTATTTATAAGCACCATTCTGACAAAACCATGTTATTACAAGTAGCCTACTACTATTAAAATATTATTTTTTGTATAAGCTGAATGAAAACATTGAAAACGTAATTCAATATACAGTTATTCTAAGAAAAAATGCTGAAAATAATGTTACGCCACAACAAAACATACTGTCAAAAAATTTATTTTATAAGCTTCTTAGAAACCAATATGTGAGAACAGATCTGGTTGTCTGACAGTGCAGGCTTGTGGTCATATCCATACTTGCATTTTCAAGATTTATAAAAACTAGAAATACCAATGAAAAACTTGGAATTGGCTCTACATGACATTGTAACCTATGCAAGAAGTTTGAAAGACAAAAGGATGGTAGAAAGTTTAACAAAACAATAAAACACCCACCCACTTATTTCTACCACGTTTCAAAGTTCCTGCTGTCCACAGAGAACTAAATATCTTATCCCTCCATCACTAACTAGCCAACCAATCAAAGCCTCCTGGCCATTTTGCAATTATCTGCTCTCCATAACATAGGTGAACAATGAACCGTCACCCCAACAGCTTTTCAGTCTTTTTTCTTCTCGTTTCCTAAAATAGCTGCAAATATTTTCTATATTCTTATGCTTCTATGTATTAAAAAAAAAGCCTGAACTGAGATCGCATTACATGCCAAGCAGAGAGTTTGCCAGGGAAGATTTTCACCTCTGACTTCTGAGAGACATACTGCATATCATTACATCAATTTATTTTAGTGACATTTGTGTGGACTAGCATCTGTCTAACTGAATGAAAGACAATGTTATTCGTATTGTACATGAGTTTAAAAGCTTCCCTGAGCTACTTGCTGTTGCAATAAAACATAACAGTTTTGAGCATTTGATTTTCCTTAAACTTAATAGAGAGACTGAAATAATTTAAAAGATCAAAGGAAAACAGAAGTATATATTTTGTCTTATACTTGTTAAAGACTGCATGAAAGAATGTTGCATTTTCTTGCATCTTCAACCGAATGTGGTTAATTTTTTTTTTTTACTAAACTGACCTGAAAAATGAAGATGAGTCTACATGTTCATCATTATTGAGAGTAATGATGAAGGGAAAAGCATGAAAAACATTTTTTGATACACTCTGTGTTAATGTATTTTCTTTTAATCATGAGTACTACACAAAAAATGTCATAAAGACAGAAAAATGTAAATAGAGAATTTGTAATAGATTCAAAGTTACACTTCAGTTGCAAAGACGAACACTTTTTACTCACTAAAATCTTTTTTACTGGTCATTTCAAATAAAACTTAACATGCATCTAACATCTTGTTGTCCTACTAGCATACTTTCAAAGACAAGGTTCTAAACCAGTAAAAGTGCAGGAGTGGACACACCCAAACTGGCATTAACCTAGTCATCCATTTTTCTTAGAACATAATACAAATTGACATTTTAATGAGATAATGTACTTAATTGAATGAACTGAAGTGACAGTTGTTAAAGTACGTTACATGCCGAATTGAAAGCTGGTAAAAAACAAAGATGATAAAAGTTCATGTGTTAAACTATACCAATTGATATTGACTTCTCAAAGACTTTGTACTTGACTTGAACAAACTAAAGAATGTGAACATATCTGCTGTGAACACAAACCTTGAAGCTTTCTGGCTACACTAGA
Organism: Poecilia picta; assembly: GCA_033032245.1. NCBI lineage: Eukaryota > Metazoa > Chordata > Actinopteri > Cyprinodontiformes > Poeciliidae > Poecilia > Poecilia picta. The sequence continues at coordinate 17,320,965 of CM065367.1, forward strand.
GTTACATTTATCACAAGTTTTAAAAATTCATAGATGACTACTACTTTCTCTGTAAAAGGATAACATTGATACAATCTGAAAATAAAACCTTGTTTACGAGGTCATCGCTATACATTTTCCGTTTATATTTTAATGTGTTTTTCACCTGGTGGGTAGGTACGACGATTGCTAAGGAACTGACAGTCACTTGCAGCAAATAATTTTCTCGCTTATTTTGTTTATTTTGTACAATAGAAAAAAAAAACAATATCATAACATAACATCTAACCACAATCAGAAAATTAACATCTGCTTTGTCATTACATAAAAGGGATACTGGCATGTTTACTTTTTGAAACGTTTCCTAGAAAACTGTGACCAGAGGCTCTCGGCTGTGCCAGCCATACTTGGGGATGGGGGGGTCCTCTGTGAAATCCAAACTGACTGATCCAGGACAGAGCAAGGATTACACCACTTCCCCTTGAGTTCTGTCCTTCCCAACAAAGAGCTTTCTGTAACCACAGTCAAGTGAGCCGTTACTTAGCCAGTGGAGCCACAGAGTGGTGGTTCAGGGCCACTGTGGGAAAAGGCAGGGGCTTCCAGCATCATGTTTCTGTTCCTTGAACATAAAGCCCAAGAGTCCCTACCATCAGTATCACCACCCACCACTTTTCCACCAATGCCTAAAGGAGGTGTTGGGTCCTGGCACCTGCTGGGGACCCTGGCAGGTTCACGCCGTTGGCAGGTTCACATGTTACTCCACAAAGAGTCAGTCATTGTTTTTGTGAGCTGCCGTGGTTAATCCTGCCCCTGGAGGCACTAATTACAAATGGGGGAAAAAAATGACAATACAATAGAATAGACTGATTTTCAGGAATAAATTATTATGAAATTATTGCATATGAAGCAATATTTCAAGACTGTATTCCTAGCCAATCTAAAGTTTATTTAGAGAAGAAAAAGAAAACATCAACTTCTGCATGCATATACTGCATCTGCAAGTTTGATAAAAAAAACAAGTTTACGTGAAAAGTCCTTTGCATGTGGACCTATAACAACATGTCAGCTTTCTGTACTAAGAATTTATTTTTAAAAAGTCATTCATTTAGTTAAGTGAGAGCTAGGCCAATGAACTATGATTTTGATAATCCTAAAAACAATGCATAAATAAACTAGAATTGTAGATCTTTTCATTGCATTTGTAACATTTCCAAGTCAGAATGACCTGTAGTTCTGATTATAATATATTGTTTCATAATCCACTGTTCTTTGTGTACAGAGTAGTTGCAATACAAACATGCTAGTAAAATATTCATATTTTCAGCAGCTTAAAGATGACAAAAGTAGGAGTAAAGATCAGAATGAAGAAGACAATTTTAAAAGTAAAGGCAGTAAACCTTGTACAGTCTTCTGTTGTGTAAGACACTTTCTGAGCTAAATGACTCATTGGCTAAAACAAAAAAAGAAAAGCCACATTGTCTGCCCTTGATTATCCTGAAATGCTTAAAAGGGATATAGAACGCCTTAAAACAAGGCAGTACTGAGACACCCTTTCACAAGACATGCACAATGAAGCTGAAAATGCCATCTGTTGTTGACAAAAACTCTAGATTTACCGATGCAAAAATACACAATCTTGCCAAAGGGTGTTTTCACGAGGCAGAGGTTTTGGTTAACACAGGAAATGAAGAGAACAAGCAGCCATGAAAACTGTTCCTCCTAAGTTCTGGTAAATATTAAAACACTGTATTTAGATCATCATGCTATTGCTGTACATCTTACAGAGACAAACAGGAACAAAGGAAAATGGATTTGAAATCCAATTTTAATTGAAAAAAACCCCAACAACTAACAGGAACAGGTAAACTAGTTTAGTTCACTAGCATGTATTTAGGACCACATTTTGGTCTAAAATACAAAACAGGAAAAACGTGATGCATGGAGAAAATTAACAAGACAAAGTATATTACTGCCACAGCTAAGAAGGAGCACCTCTTAAAGCCCATATTTAAGTTTGCACCTGACAAATTTAGGGCTAAGGTTAGCAGGTGTTCGACTCAGCAGGAACTGAAGGTCAATGACACGGATCCCGACGCAGAAAAATGTGCAACTGCTCGTCACATCACGAATGACAAATTAACACTGCAGTAATGCAACACTGTAATCTTCCAAGAGGTATAAAGGACCAGTTAGTCAGGCCTGGAATCTCACAGTGAAAATGAGAGCCACTTATCCAATAACGAGAGCTTAATGAGGGTCCCTTTAACTAGCTACAGTGTCTCTCTTTGCCTCGGAGAAACATTTGTCTTACAGTACAAATGTGGTTCATGCATCATTTCTATTGTGAGAGAGAGTCGCGTAATAACGGTATAAATCACAAAGGGCCTAGGTTGGGGTAATGAGACTTAAATCTCTTAAAACAACACTATGAACTTAGCTCAGTGATAAAATGATGTGGTGGAGGAAAATACTACCGTCCCTGCATAAAGCTACACCACTCTCCACACATGGCTTTTAGGCACTGCAGAACCCCTACTTCATTTAGCTCTGACAGGCAATTTAATACCACAAAATTACAAACCTTAACTTTGCAATTACTTTTCCATCTCTGAACATTTTCAACCCTTCAGCAGATGTAATCTTAAGGTTAAAGTCCCCAGACAGGGCAAAACCCTACGTCCTGAAGCTCGGATTTGTACATAAACTGAAGTGTAGGGCAGATAATAGTTCACCTTTGTCTGGAATAATTTAAGTATTATATCTTCCTTGTACAGATTTATAACAATGTTCGCACTTTTTTTTGTTCTTACTGGTGTAATACATGCCCAGTTAAGATAGGATAACAAAATCGAATACAAAAAAAATAAATAAATAAAAACATAGCTAGAAAAAAATATGAACAAAAAAGAAACCTGCCCACTATAAAGGTGATACATTGTATGTTATCCTTGAGTCTGTCACCCTCAAAAATCATTGCCTGGTCTTAAAGTGCGACTCAATAACCGATGTCACATCGGACAGTCAGTCAGGAAGTAGTAGCATAATCTAATACATTTTATTGGATTATTTCAACATCTCAAAAAATTTCACATCTAAAGTACGAACTACTGTTGTGTGAAGAAATAATAAATTAACACTAATGAACATAGTTTTAGTTAATATTTAGAGATTTTCATAGAAATTTGATTAATTGTATAGGTCTTAATCATGCCCTAAAATTTCACAATTATGAGTTGCAGGAGTAGTGAGGTATGGTAAGATTTAGCAAAGTGGTAAAATATACTGTAGTCTGATCATTAAAAGTAAATACGTCACAAAATCTATAGAAATTATACAGTGTTAGCAAGGACCTGTGTCCTGCAGCCCACCTTTTATAGATGGGACTTAAGGAAAGCCACATTAGATCGAATTTCGCTTTATTGTGAAACTAATACATTTGAGTTGTGGACAGACTTTGACATCCATACTTTGTTGCAGATCTAGATTGATTAGAAGCTATTAGAATAAAAAGGAAAATTTAGATAGGTCATATTTGATGCCTTTGTAACTTTTTAAACTTTAACACTTTTTGTTAGCAAGCTAAAAAAAATCACTGATCAGCTTCTTTCCACTTTAACTTCTAAATAAATCTAAACTTAGCGTCTGACAGGTATGAGACGCAGAGTTTACTGTCGTGAAAGATTAATAGGGGTCATCTTAATAAACCAACTTTTTATTTGTGAGGTAATGTTTTTTTGTAATGTTTTGACACTCGGGCCAATTGTTCATCTTTCAGAGAATATGACATGTTTGCAGTTTCAGATGTGGTGTTATTCCTTATGTAGGAACAGATGTCACAGTTGTGAAATTGTTTAGGCAGAAACAGGAGGTTGGATGGAACTCAAGGAGCAACAGGAGACAAGGTAAATATGACAACCCGCAAAACAAGGGCATGTTTTACATCAGCTTGTCCTCTTACCCTTGCTGCAACTCAAAATGACCCACATACAACATCTGCCTGCTGTGCTGGGCAGATATTTATGCCGTCCCCTCTCTGTGGCCTGTTTCTCATTCTCACAGTCTGCTCTGGTGCAAAAGGAACATAGTCCACATTGTGGAAACCCTCACTCATCCATGACAGGCAGAAACACAAACCTCTACCCCATGTGGTGGTCCAAATCCCTTCGCTCACACAAATGAGGATATTTTAATGTCAGGCCTGTTTGCAAGGGTGTAAACTTGTGGAAGTGTTGGCATTAGATAGGATATCAAAGTCAACAAGCCTGTTGCTCTAAGCTGAGCAACAGAGAGCTGGGTTTTTCAGTCCCCTGGAAAACCCAGCTCTCTGAAAGCCCAGCAGAGCCTCCAAATGTTTCCCAAAGTGCAACCTGATCCATAACAGAGAGACTCACGCAGCTCCCTGTGCTATCAACACTTTATGCACAGCAGGGCTGCTCTCATTCCCAATTTCTGGCACTCAGGAAGCACTTGAAAAAGCCTATTGAACAGATTTTCCAAATGTAGCAGTTGCATTCACCACCAATTAAATGGACTTAAAACCGCTGTGGTGAAAACATCAAAATTAATTCAGCTATAACTACACTGTGAGCAAATTCACTGTGTTTCGAATATTAGCCTAAAAATATATGTTGTTGTTTTTCTGCAACGCAATACATTGCCAGTCTTTTGTATAATTTTTCCACAATTAAGAAATAACATATGTTTATTGGAAATATGCTTTTTATTTTTATATCAAATTATGCCACCACTTCTGAAAAATTCATTTTGCAGTTTAGATGTGGGTTGAAAATTGAACCAGTCAATTTATTGCATATACTTACTGAGAACAGGTGCATTTAAATTTGTTTTGAAAGTAGTTTAGAATAAATAGTCAATAAATCATTTTATATGTAGTTTACGGTGCTAAAATTGTTATTTTCCATAATGTAGGTATAACAAAAAAAATTCCTGGACTTCCTGCAGTCTTAAATCCATTTAAAATTAGCTTTTAGGAAATTAGAAGACCTGTTATTTCTTTATAGCTTAAAGAAAATTAAGAAGATGTCTCATTTATCACAAAAAGCTGTGGTTTAAATATGTTACTTGAATGCTTAAAGATATTAGCAGATATTTTTTTGGCTTATTTTTTTTTAGTTTACATTTATTCACATCTGACAGCAGAACAATTGCACCCAACAAATGTTGCAAGGCTTCTTACATACACTAAGTATATAACAATTAACAAAAATGGAGAAGCCAGAGCTTTAACATCTTGGAATTTACTTAATATAAAAATAATATTGTAGCAATTACAGAATTCAAAACTGACATCTTTATGACATTAAATTTACTGGAGCTTAAGACAGTTCTTCAGTTCTACCTTTGCCTTTACTTTCAGACCATCAAAGATATAAATATAGCCAAAACAACAGTTCACATATTGTCTTTGTATCAATTGACATGGCTAAACAGAATCAGACATTTTTGAAAGTGGATCAGCAATCTTGTAGCTTTAAAAGTTGCTGCAATTACACACCAGTGTTTTCAGTCAGAATTTTTAACTTATTTGTTTTCTGATGATCAAATCATCAAAATATGTAAATGCCAGCAGCTCCTTTTGGAATCCAACATAATGAAATTGAGCTCATGAGAGAAAAGAGAACAGGAGAGAATTAAAAATTTAAATACCCTGGCAAATCCATGATGGCATAATCTATGCACTCACTGGTGAATGACACCATGACCTAGATATACATTTTTAAACTTGATGAAAAAAGAAAAAGAAAAAACTTCATTGAGAAGCTTAGTAGCTTGGTTGACTGAGAGCTTGCGCCATGTGCAGAGGTTAAAGTCGTCGAGGTGGTTGTCCTGGTTTCGATTCCCAGTCCTGGGTCATTTGCTGCATGTCTTCTCCTGTGTCCACCCTCTTTTCTGTCACAATACTTTTCAACAAGGTCACTCAAGCCTAAAAAAAAATCTTTAAGTAAAATACAGTAAATGTGAAGTACTTCATGTACTTCAGCAGGAAATGAAGATCAAAATCTTTACTTGGTGAAATATGAACTGAAACCAAATCACTTTAACGTGGGGAAACTGAATTTAGAACTAATTCTCATTAAAGTTGAATGGGATGACACTTCAAATATAAAAGAACAGAAGCACAAAACAGAAGTCATGCAGTACTTACTTTAGGGGGGAAATTATTATTTAATGCTAACTAATGCTATTATGCAGACCAATTCATTAACTGAACTGTATATTGCAGAGCCCAATATAAATTTTAATTTAGAAATGCCGTGGTATACATTACTCCATTGTTTTAAAACCATGGCAAACAGTACGGTTATGGTTACTAGTTGACAAAGACTGTTTGACCATAATGCTTTTGACAACATTTGAAGAACTGCTCTATTGACATTTTTTGATGCCTCCAATAAAATGTTGTGGTGTGAAGAGCATAAGCTAGTATCTATTTTTTACACCTAAAAATGCTACATGCTTCGACAAGTTATGAAGAGCCTTTCTTTATCCTGATACTGTCACTACAGATATCATCACTAAAACCGCTGGTGTTTGTGATATACTCCATCTTAATGGAAGTTTTTTTTTGTTTTGTTTTGGGGTTTTTTGTCAGATCATTGCTCTGAAATGATTGTTTTTTTCTAGTGTTATCCTCCTTGCATATTTATTATCAAGATGTGCTCATAATGACAACATAAAGGGATGTTCAGAACAAGCATCTCATTCAATGTTGCAACAACCTAAACATATTTTTTAAATGAAAAAGGGTTATCTGAAAATTCACAAGGGACAGAAGACACTTAAAGAATGTTTTTAAATAATTTTCACTCAGTCTGAGACGAGTTTCCCTTGGACAGTGACTAGCCTGCTTGTCTATCAAAGTAAATTTCTGTCAATCACAATCAGCAAGGGAACTGTCACATCATCTCATCATTGTCCATCTACAGAGTCACAACTATGTCTTGTGGCTCTTTGAATCAATGTGTACACACAAAGGGAAGCTTTCAGTTCAAAACCAAGCACTGGAGCATAGCAGGTCACATCATGTGGGAAAGCTTCTTGGGTGATAAAGGTACTTATAACCCTACATATATTTATGGATACCATTAAAAACAAAACTGCTATAAAGAAAATAGCTGACTTCAGAGCAAAAAAGCCCGAAGGACCCAATTTTCTCCTGAAGCACCTGATGGACACTCTGACAGGCGAATTGCTTTCCAGCACCAATTTTTGGGGCATGAGAAAAATGGTCCACACAGCCGGTATGTGGTCTGAGATGAGTCATAAATCTTGTTTTATCTCCTCCATAGTGGTAGCAGAAAGGATGAGTTACTTTTTTCCCCCATCTCATTCACATGTCTATCTGTCTGTTATCTGTGCCCTTGAGCAAAGATTACTGATGCCCTGTCTTTGATATATGACACATCACACAGAGCAGCTTTTCATCCAGCGAATTAACCCAGAGAGACTGGGGGGAAAAATGCAAACCTGAGTGCTGTCAGCAAGGGAGGGGTTGAGGGGGTTCTCAGTGTTCCTTTGTGCTCCTCTGTCCCCACCACCTCGTTTACGTGTGATCGTTCCTACCTTTGTCGCCTGAGAACTGTGGATTTCCTCTTTTCTGGTACCGAGTACATGGGTAGCATCACTGCCCAAGTTTAGTGGTAAATTGTTTGTCTGACCTCTGCACGTCCCTTCGTTTTATAATCTAGTGTGTGTCACCACTGTCTAATCCCCATAACAAATGGCCCCTGTCAGGTCCTCCTTTATCAGAAGCAAGAGGTAAGATGAGAATGACTGTAAGTAACTACATAGGAAGATATCTCACGCAGAGAGGAAAAAAAGGAGGATTTTAAGGGAGTGATGAAAACAGAGATTCCCATAATGCTACCTCAAGGCAGCCGATAAAAGGCAGATATTGCACAAACAAATGGGAGTGTGTTAAGGCGACGTACAAGTGCGTGCAAAAATGTTAATGTAACTGGTGGAATTTTATGTGATAGACCAACATAAAGTAGAGCTCAACTGTGTAAGGAAAATTATAGATAGGGTTCTAAACAGTTTTTCTTTGCAAATAAAAATCAGAATAATGTGGCACATATATATTTATGTAAGGCTATATACTGAAATACCCAACTATAACCTGGTGCGACTAGTTTCCCTCAAAAATCAATAGTCTTTAATTAGTAAACAGTATGTCTGTAATTTAATCTCTGCTTAAATGCAGCTGTTCTTTTAAAAGCCTTAGACTTTTGTTAGAGAACATCAGTAAAAAAAAAAGCCCAGCATAATGCACACCAAGGAGAAAGTGAGTAAGATACAAAAAAGTTTAGCTAATGAAACAACATCTCAGCATTTTTTTAATTATTCAGTAACAGAAAGAGAATGGAACCTACAGAGATATGGCCACACACACAAACTCCACAGTGAAACACAGTGGTGGTGGCCACATCATACTGTTAGACATTTACAATTTTACTAGCAAACTGTATCTCGCAGCATGCGTAGTTCGGGACGGCATTATTGCAGACGTCACAAAAGTTATATAAACATTTACAGTGGTGCCACTTCCTTGAGACACATCGATTAACAGGGGCACAGCGCACTTTGGATAAACCTGTTGGATAGGAAAGACTCTTAAGACCTTTGAAGTGTCAGCTGGAGAACTTCTAGAGGAAGATGTTTGTGCTTTTCTAGATTATCCTTGAGTGTGCAAAAATCACTTGCTGAAGCTACTTCTGCAAACATCAATGACACGGTTTTCCTTTTGAACAATGGGAACCAACCAGCTCCACCATCAATCTGCAGACTGCTCCATAGGACTAAAGCCCTGATTCTCAACAACTCTCATTGATTTATCACACTTCATGGCAATAACTGGAATGATCTTATAACTAATTTCACTCCTTCTGACTTAGGTAAACTATGTGATTGCCCACAACAAAATGAGGAAGAATTTCTTTTGAGTTATTTATACATTCAGAAAATGCAGATTCTGAGCTTTTTAATGATGTGAAACAGAAATAAAAAAAATGTGTATATATGACCATTTGAATGTTGGCACACTAGGTGGTGTGAATGGTCAATTATTTTACTTCCACTCCGGGTTGAAACATGTAGTCTCTATTGTGCTTTAAAAGTTTTCCTGTCAGGATCACACATATTGCATGGTTCTTGTCGAAGTGTTTTTGTCTTAGCATGCAATTTTCAACATGCTCTGTCTAGGTATCATAGTTGGACGCTTCAGAGTCCTGCCCATTTGTGTATAATAAGTCATAATTGGATATGAAGATAATTGAGTTTTGAGATTTGCTAATCAACTTGAAATTGTGCATGTTCACATCTTAATGAATGAAAAGTTAAATTATTTATCCCACCACTGTTCTATGACTGTTTTTCACAGTCATATAACTTACATTCTTTCCTGTATGCAAGGGAAAATTGATCAAACTTTAATTTAAAAGAGCTGATATACAAGGGGGAGAGGGGAAGACCTGTTTTAAGCTCTACTCCAAACAGCCAGCAAAAACTCTGGTAACGAACGTAAAGTAGTAGAATGGCTATGACAGAAATTGTTTGCAGTTCTGAAACCATAATTAAGCGAATACCTACTTTTATTTGTAAATACTTTTGGAAACCATGTTTTCGGGTCCTGTGCTGTGCAACGGCTTCTACTTTGAAAGCCACTGTCTGTACGTGAAACAAAAAAGAGCAATTACAAAAGACTTTCAGGACTATTGCTGCTGTGTCACTGTCCCTTGTTAGAAACATTTTATCATTAAGTAACCAAGACGTCAAGCAGCACTGAGTGCAGCTTAATGTATCATTTAATACATTTGAATAATGGCATTTTAAATGCACAAGACAAATCGCATTGTCCACTCAGTGCAATCTAAAACAGAATTCAAAATAACACATTAGACCTGTCTGCCACAGTGGAAATTAAAAGACTCTACATTACAGAGCAATAACCATCTCTCTCCAGACTCCAGACTTCATTAACCCAAAGCTAATCTCCCACTCAAATGCCCTGATCTTCACTTGCCACAGGGAAAAATGTGCTAAATAAATACTGGTTGTTGGGTATTTGGATAAGGGCAACAGTGCAAAACACTATCTACATTTTTTCCCCCCTCCTTTTCACCCATGTAATCCAAAGAGGTCATAAATAAAATATTACGCCACAAGGAAAGCGCTGTAATCCATTATCATAATGGCAACGTTCATGATCTATTTCATTAACATGAAGTCTTTAACCCAAACAAATGTGTTCCTCACCCTAGCATTCCATACCCATTTACACAAAACAAATGTGCTCATGTGTCTTTACTAAGAAAACTGTAGGTGTTATGTATCATCAGTGAACAATCTTAAGAAAGGAACTTTTTTTTCCTGGACATTAAATACAAATTATATTTCTCATTCCTAGGGGGAAAAAAATTGACTTCGAAGTCTTTCAGGGGCTTATAGTGTGTGTGTGTGTATATATATATATATATATATATACTGTATATATATATATATATATATATATACTGTATATATATATAATATATATTTTTTTTTTTTTTTTTTTTACAACAATCTATAAATGTTTGATAAAAAATGGACAGTGTAATGTAATGCCAATATGCCCTGTATCAGGGGCACTGTGTTTATTTCTCATGTTCACCCACTTAAAAGATGATGTGGTCAGCAGAATCCATATGTGTGAATAACTGTAACATAAAGCCAGAGGGCACCGAGGCCCACTTTCTGCCTCCTGTAAGTGTTAATATAACCTTTTCATCTGCTCAGCCAATGGCTCCCTCAAATCAGTTCTCCTCTCAGTGTCCCTCAGCGTCTGTACAACTGGCACCTTCACAACTTGTTCCATTTGTTATATTGCGCTCCATCTGGCCTCGGTCATTTGGCTTTTTAATTTAGTTGTCTCCCGCTCTCTAATTTGTCTCACATTTACAAATGGCAGCGGCCGCCTGTTCCAAGCTGCTCCTCATCAGTCGCAGAAATACATTTTCAGCAGCCATCGAGCCAGCAGTAAATCTGTAAGGCTGGGTTATTAATAGATAGCAACAGATGTTTACTGGTTGTTGATTACCAGTAAGACTGACCAGTGAAATCTGTTCATAAATATAATGACATTTATGGCAGAGCATAATAGAAAGAAAGCCAAACTTTTAATGAAGAAACAATGAGCCTACTTTGTGTCTGTCACTTCTTTTCCTTTTTTTAGGTCTGTTGTAATCACTTTTAAACAATGCTTTGTCTCACAATTAATAACGTGATATATCATGCCAGTTTCTTCCTCCAGTGTATTACAAGTCTGGTGGGCTGCGGAGCTTTACTCCCCTCCCCGCCAGGCTAAGCGTTGCTTGCAACTTTATTGAGAAAAAAAAAGTTTAAAATATTTTTCTATACACCAGAAACCACAGACTACATGTGCCTTTGCTGCACTGATCACTTCACCGGCAGAGCAGAATCATCCGTAAAAAATAAGTTTAGAGTTGTTGCTTTGAACAGGGCATGAAGCCCGTCGTAGCTGCATCTCTGAAGTTTAGCACATAAATTAAATCTCCCCATTTTCCCTGATATCCATTGGAGAGATTGCAGGCAATTTAGCTCGTTATGCAGGGCCGACCCAAGGTTGCATAGGGCCTTTGAGCAGAATGTGACATAAGAGTTCTTCTTCCTGCTAAGAACATCAGCACCACAAACAGCTTTTCAATACATATTTGGTGAAATCTGGGAGAAAGGGCCAAGTTTAGCTGATCAAGCCTAAAAGCAGTCAGTGACAATTTAAATTATCTGATAGGCATTTGAAAACAAATGACACTCAAACACAAAGATTAAACTCAAAGTGTCAGATTTCAGCTTTGGCAGTTAATATGAGTTGTAACAAAATTTAATTTTCCTTTGGGATCCATAAAGTATTTTTGAATTTATATTCATTAAATAAAATGTATTTAGTTATTTATTTTTGTTGTTGTTGTGCCACCCCAACATTTTCACTGGCCTGGCAACTTATATACAAAATTTCCAGCAATGTCACTGTTGAGCAGGAGAAAATTCTGAGCATGGCAAAAGCAGTGACAGGCTAAAGAGTCTTCAAAATATTTATACTGAACATTTCTTGAACATTGTTTACCTTTTCTTCTCAGACATTAGTCTGGTATTTTTTTGTTTTTTTCTCAACAGATGGAACACAGTTTTTAAATAGCTATATATCAAACATCTTTTTTATGTCACCAAAAGTATCAGTCATAGGCTCTGTTCCAGATAAGATGGCCCTAATGTTTCACATCAACTCTGTGAAATAAAACTCAGCATATCTGAGGAACCTCACAGAAGGTGGGATATACTAAAGGCTCACTCCCACATTCATACCTCCTGGTTTCTTTTGCTGCTCATTACAGTGGCCCCAAACACTTCCCTGACAAACATGTCGGAGAAAAGCTCAGTGACACATTTCACTTGTCACTCACCATGCAGCTGGCAGGCTGGTGATCCATCTTTCCGTAAGTAGGTGACATGAGTGACTTCAAACACTTTGGGCATCACTTTGAAGAAAAGCTGCCATAAAACTACACAGTCCAGTCACATTAATGTGACCACCACGTACTTTCCACTTCAGAGTTAAATAACCAATCACAGAAGGCAGGTGGCAGCACAGTGCAGTTGAGCGTATATAAAGGGTGTGTGTGGGCTTCGGAAAACATTTCAATCGTTGGCGTAATGCAGAAACGAAGCGATTTATCCGACGTCCAAAAGGGCATGATCATTGGCTTTCGGGCCAAGGGTGGAAGCATTTCCGAAACGGCTGAGTTTGTGAACTGTTCGCGTGCCGCCGTGGTAAAAGTGTACCGTGCATGGCAAAATGGGACTGTCCAAAATCAACGACGTGGCAAATGTGGTGCACCACGGGCCATAGATGACAGAGGCGAACGACGGTTGCGGAGATGCGTTCGGGCAGATAGATGGGCTACCGTTGAGCAACTGACCACTAAAATGAACCAAGGGGCTACCACAAGTGTCTCCCAAACCACTATTCAGCGAATATTGCTGCGTCTGGGCCTCCGAAGCGGACGCCTGGTTCGTGCACCTATGCTGACTGGTGTTCATCGACGACGAAGGCTAGAATTTGCACGCCAGTACAGCAGCTGGACGTCCACTGAGTGGCGACAGGTAGCGTTTTCAGATGAATCGCGTTTTATGCTCCATCGGACAGATGGACGTTGGCGTATAAGGCGTGAAACCTCTGAAAGGAACCACCCTGCAACCATTGCAGGAACAGTCCAAGCTGGAGGCGGGAGCATTATGGTCTGGGGAATGTTTTCCTGGCATTCTCTGGGTTCACTGATTATTGTGGAAGGCACGATGGATCAATACAAGTACGCATCTGTCCTTGCGGACCATGTCCACCCCTACATGCGCATTGTTTTTCCTCAGGATGATGGCATCTTCCAGCAGGACAATGCGAGGTGCCATACAGCTGCCAGTGTACGTGCGTGGTTCGAAGAGCACCAGGATGAGTTTACCGTCCTCCCCTGGCCAGCAAACTCACCTGACTTAAACCCAATCGAGCATCTGTGGGACCATCTCGATCGAGTTGTTCGCGCCATGGATCCTCAACCGCGTAATCTAGCGCAGCTGGCCACGGCATTAGAGTCGGCATGGCTCAACATCCCAGAGAAGACCTTCAGGGACCTAAGTGACTCTCTTCCTGCACGTCTCGTAGCAGTTCGCTCTGCGAAAGGTGGTTATTCTGGCTTTTGACAGATGGTCACATTAATGTGACTGGACTGTGTATGATTTAATGTCACCGAACTGACAGAGATACTTTCACAATTAATCTAAACTTTTAGAAAGTTTGAAAACTAATTTCAATTTTACATTTAAGTCACATACTTCTGATCGTAAAGAAACACGAGGAATGGTATCTCAAAGTCAATCACCTAGTGTATGAGTCCTCTATAAGTCAAGCTTGAATGGTTGCCGGTTTGTCTGTTTTCCTCCTTCAAAGAATAATAATTTCTGAAAACACATTTCTATTTACAGACACTGCTAAGAAATTGGGAAGCCAAGCACAACAAGCTGCAAACTGTGACAAGTTATAAAACTTTAAAGCAGGCAGTAAATAGCTCTGTCACTCTATCCCTGGTGTTATATTACCTGGACACATTTATCTGACGGGTGGTAAATCTCAATTCCCCTTTCCCCCCTGCCCCTTTCTCCACCGTTAAGAAACAGGCAAGAGGAGACTCGCAAATTATATTTGCACAAACAAATGGGTAATCAAATGAACATGATGTTTTGAAAGAAGTTCAGTGATGTCAGATAAAAGACATTGCAGTTTTTGTGAATAAAAATCTAATTTCCAAAATGAAACATTTTGTGTTCCTAAATTTTATTTTTTCTTTAGTTGCTTCACCTGCCTGATATCCTTCAACCCTTTCCTTCAGAAGCTGTCAGAGCCGCCAAGTATAATATATGGCCTTTCCAATGAGAACAGCTGTAGCCACTCTCTCTGCTGCTGCTACCCTGCCCTGCATGAAATAATACATCAAGATTAATTGATTTCCCGTCACACTCTTAGAGAAAAGAAAATTAATTTTCATGTATCTTTTCCCTCCCACCTCCAAGCCTATGAATTTTGTACACAGCATGTAATTTAAATTTTTAATTATTCATGAAGACTAAAAACATGAGAAAGTGCTTTAAAGAAGCCCCCAAGGCCAGTGCCAAAAATTATAGCAGTCCACAATGTAAATATAATTAAAATATATTTACATATAGGACAGTAAAGTGTATGTTGGACCACATATCTCCTGGGTACAAACAGCAAATGCTGTCTTACAGATTAAGTTTCATGAGTCACCACAACAGATGTAGATGAGCGTGTAAATCATCAACATCCAACTCTAAACACCAGAGATTAAGATTTTAATGTTGTTGCCATGGATATTTGCATGATGTACCTTTATTTACACATATTTTAATGCAGCAATCACACATATCAGAAGCCCAATTTTAGTCACCAACAGCAAAGATGAGCTAAAGTGAGATCCTCCACTGGTTTCATGAATGTTGTAAAAAATCTGAATTTTGATGTTAGACTGTGGAAACACTCCAGGTTGCTTATTCATACCAGAGTTGATACCCACACATCGTTATTATACTACATCCTTGTTCTCATTCTAAGCCAAAAACACATAATTTTGAATCAATGTACTTAAGCCATTTGGAGTTTGTTATTTTTATCATATATGGAGCTAAATACTGGTAATAATCCCCAAGTTTAGCATAAACATTTTAAATTGTTTATTATTTTTCAGATTTCTGTTGAAATGATAATAACCAGCGTTATCAGTGAGGTGTATGAACGTCTTACATAGTTTCTAAAGATAAATCAAAGCCTACCAAAACTAGCACCAGCAGGTCAAATTTCTGCAAAAGAAGGCCAGTACATTTTCTGCATATTAGAGATCCACTGAGCATCTCTAATATGCTCAGCAAGTATTAGTTATAACATAATATGCATTAATATCATATTTACTAAACATTCTTAACTGTGTTTCAATTCACTTTATAGGAAAATGTTCTGTTATTAGCAAGTGATAAAGAAGCAAGTGATATGTGTGTTAAGGCAATACTAACACGTATACATAAATTCATTTTATAATAAACTTGGGCACCTGATTTACAGAGAAATATAAATGGCTATAAAATGAAAAAAATAATCAGATTGAACTAACATTGTTGGCAAAAGTTTACATAATAAGAACCAGCAAATTGTTTTTTGTTTTGTTTTTTGCTGCTTTCTGTTTGAACACTGTTCGACTGAATGTCACAGGATGATTGAGAAGTACATCTGGAGTGTGAAGGGAGTGCATAGACATGAATGGCAGGATAAGTGGCAGACTGATGTGAATATTCCAATATTATTAATCTTTTATGGGGAACAAGAAACCCAATTAAAACGTCTCTTATGACACAATGAAATATAAAGTTTCCATGTTTGTAATTGCTAATTTACACAGTCCAGTCACATTAATGTGACCATCTGTCAAAAGCCAGAATAACCACCTTTCGCAGAGCGAACTGCTACGAGACGTGCAGGAAGAGAGTCACTTAGGTCCCTGAAGGTTTTCTCTGGGATGTTGAGCCATGCCGACTCTAATGCCGTGGCCAGCTGCGCTAGATTACGCGGTTGAGGATCCATGGCGCGAACAACTCGATCGAGATGGTCCCACAGATGCTCGATTGGGTTTAAGTCAGGTGAGTTTGCTGGCCAGGGGAGGACGGTAAACTCATCCTGGTGCTCTTCGAACCACGCACGTACACTGGCAGCTGTATGGCACCTCGCATTGTCCTGCTGGAAGATGCCATCATCCTGAGGAAAAACAATGCGCATGTAGGGGTGGACATGGTCCGCAAGGACAGATGCGTACTTGTATTGATCCATCGTGCCTTCCACAATAATCAGTGAACCCAGAGAATGCCAGGAAAACATTCCCCAGACCATAATGCTCCCGCCTCCAGCTTGGACCGTTCCTGCAATGGTTGCAGGGTGGTTCCTTTCAGAGGTTTCACGCCTTATACGCCAACGTCCATCTGTCCGATGGAGCATAAAACGCGATTCATCTGAAAACGCTACCTGTCGCCACTCAGTGGACGTCCAGCTGCTGTACTGGCGTGCAAATTCTAGCCTTCGTCGTCGATGAACACCAGTCAGCATAGGTGCACGAACCAGGCGTCCGCTTCGGAGGCCCAGACGCAGCAATGTTCGCTGAATAGTGGTTTGGGAGACACTTGTGGTAGCCCCTTGGTTCATTTTAGTGGTCAGTTGCTCAACGGTAGCCCGTCTATCTGCCCGAACGCATCTCCGCAACCGTCGTTCGCCTCTGTCATCTATGGCCCGTGGTGCACCACATTTGCCACGTCGTTGATTTTGGACAGTCCCATTTTGCCATGCACGGTACACTTTTACCACGGCGGCACACGAACAGTTCACAAACTCAGCCGTTTCGGAAATGCTTCCACCCTTGGCCCGAAAGCCAATGATCATGCCCTTTTGGACGTCGGATAAATCGCTTCGTTTCTGCATTACGCCAACGATTGAAATGTTTTCCGAAGCCCACACACACCCTTTATATACGCTCAACTGCACTGTGCTGCCACCTGCCTTCTGTGATTGGTTATTTAACTCTGAAGTGGAAAGTACGTGGTGGTCACATTAATGTGACTGGACTGTGTACAAACATGCAAACTCGATGATAAACATCGAGTTTATGTATGTTATGAATGTATGGCATTGCCCACAGTAAAAGTCCTAGCAAATCCTACCAATTCTTATCTGAGGTTAAGACGATTCCGTCCTCGTCCTCCAAGAAATACCCATTAAGACTTCAAGCACAATTTTCAAACACTTCCAGGAACAAAGGAATGATTAACGTATTCAGAGAAGAGAGCTGCTGCAAAGCCTTCATTTGTCTTGGCTAATAGTTAGTAAGAATGTAATTATAAGGTGAGATGTTTGTGTATGCATGTGAGATATCGACACATGTATGATGAGTGTGATTGTGTGTACGTGTGCGTGGTCTATTTTTTTCGATGCTTTTACCGTGGTACTAGTCAAATTAGTCTGTCTAGCGAAAGGTTCTAATTATGGTTGTAGAGCCTAATTAGCATTAGCTATAACAACAACAAATGCTGGCGAATCCCACTAATTCTAAAACGCACAGCTTCGGTGCAGCAGTATGAAGCTTCCTGGCTGTACGATGTGGAGTAATTGCATTACACAACAATAGGCTGAGCCTCCACTCCAGCTGTGCATGTAAAACCATGTTTTGCTCCTTCCGAATTGTTTTCATCAACAATTACTAGTATAGACCTTAATAAGCCTATATCTTTATTAATATTATAAAGCTTGAGCAGTATGCAGTCTCAAAACAAGCTTTAGCAAACTAATGTGAAGTTGACCCCATGGATATTGGGGTGGAGTGTTCTCTACAAGAGTTTGATTTACTGGTGGACATAGATATGTATTGTTGCTTTTTTTTAAGAAGGTACATCAGTGGGTAGATAAGGGAGCCAAACACTGTGTAAAATGTTAGAGAACAATAGTAGCTATATACATTTAATCCAGAAAACAATAAATATTGGAAAGAATCTTTGGCTGTAAAATAGGAAAGCCTAAAAGCGTAAAACCATGTTTTTGAGTCGTCACTTTTTGTATGTGTATGTGTTCTTTTAGTAATAGCTCCTTGACCTAAAATAGCAAAAAGTCCTCCTGCGGGAACTTTGTAAAGAAGCAAAGTCCTCAGAGAAGACAGTGAGTTGCTACAATCATTTGTGATTATAGAACTGAAAATATGAATATCTGTGGCATACTACAGATAAATGTGGCTGTGTATGGTAGGGGTGATCTCTAGTCATCAATAGTCTATGTCTCACATCCTTATACATATAACATAATAGCTTAATTACCTATTTGATATGACATACACAGTCCAGTCACATTAATGTGACCATCTGTCAAAAGCCAGAATAACCACCTTTCGCAGAGCGAACTGCTACGAGACGTGCAGGAAGAGAGTCACTTAGGTCCCTGAAGGTCTTCTCTGGGATGTTGAGCCATGCCGACTCTAATGCCGTGGCCAGCTGCGCTAGATTACGCGGTTGAGGATCCATGGCGCGAACAACTCGATCGAGATGGTCCCACAGATGCTCGATTGGGTTTAAGTCAGGTGAGTTTGCTGGCCAGGGGAGGACGGTAAACTCATCCTGGTGCTCTTCGAACCACGCACGTACACTGGCAGCTGTATGGTACCTCGCATTGTCCTGCTGGAAGATGCCATCATCCTGAGGAAAAACAATGCGCATGTAGGGGTGGACATGGTCCGCAAGGACAGATGCGTACTTGTATTGATCCATCGTGCCTTCCACAATAATCAGTGAACCCAGAGAATGCCAGGAAAACATTCCCCAGACCATAATGCTCCCGCCTCCAGCTTGGACCGTTCCTGCAATGGTTGCAGGGTGGTTCCTTTCAGAGGTTTCACGCCTTATACGCCAACGTCCATCTGTCCGATGGAGCATAAAACGCGATTCATCTGAAAACGCTACCTGTCGCCACTCAGTGGACGTCCAGCTGCTGTACTGGCGTGCAAATTCTAGCCTTCGTCGTCGATGAACACCAGTCAGCATAGGTGCACGAACCAGGCGTCCGCTTCGGAGGCCCAGACGCAGCAATGTTCGCTGAATAGTGGTTTGGGAGACACTTGTGGTAGCCCCTTGGTTCATTTTAGTGGTCAGTTGCTCAACGGTAGCCCGTCTATCTGCCCGAACGCATCTCCGCAACCGTCGTTCGCCTCTGTCATCTATGGCCCGTGGTGCACCACATTTGCCACGTCGTTGATTTTGGACAGTCCCATTTTGCCATGCACGGTACACTTTTACCACGGCGGCACGCGAACAGTTCACAAACTCAGCCGTTTCGGAAATGCTTCCACCCTTGGCCCGAAAGCCAATGATCATGCCCTTTTGGACGTCGGATAAATCGCTTCGTTTCTGCATTACGCCAACGATTGAAATGTTTTCCGAAGCCCACACACACCCTTTATATACGCTCAACTGCACTGTGCTGCCACCTGCCTTCTGTGATTGGTTATTTAACTCTGAAGTGGAAAGTACGTGGTGGTCACATTAATGTGACTGGACTGTGTATTTTCATCAAGGTATCATGATGAACCAGCCAACTGATTCAAGAAGGCTAAACCACAAGAACATCTAAAACATGAAGGACACTGGCTCTGGAGGACTGGCGCTGGCCTCCCTGTTTTATGCAATGTCACATAAGTGGATGATGCAAGTTATAAAAATCCAACCTGCCAATTGATGGATCAAATCAAACGTTGTGTCCACTGGGTTAACTTCCGAACAACAACAAGAGCTGGAAAAAGAAGAAGATTCTACAATCTTCAATGATTTTGCACAAGTAACAGCCTTCTGTGAAATCATTTCAGTGGACTGGGAATGGGATGACCAGTCACAGCTGACCACACAGATAGCTACACCTGACTGTGTCAATCAACACTTGAAAAGCAAATACAGCCTCCTGTAAAAACACAGTTGTTAAATGCCAACGTTATATTATAGAGATGTGAACATTTTTGGGTTCAGATGAAATGAGGATTGGGATGGAGGTGTGGAGATCTATCTGAGTAGCTGTGACGTTTCCATTGTTCTGAGAATTTTTTCACTTTTCTACCACTGAACTGCGATGGTATTACTGAAAATAACTTCACAGAAACTCAAATAAAAGAAACAAAAGTAAAATGCCAAATGAGTATTTTCCACGTTTCCAATGGGAAACTTCAACAGCTTGAGGATTTGTTACAATATTTTGAAGAGCCACAGATAAGAACAAACAATTAGTTGCAGTCACATTCAAGATTAATAATTCATGAGGAAGCCAAAGCCACTGTTAAGTTGGTCATTGTAAATCTTCTATATTGTTTCATTTATTTACTTTAGGTGACTTATATTTAGACACCATTTAGTGTGTCAAAACATCACATATAGCAACTCCTGTTTTTTTCTTCTTAAATGCTGTGACGTGAGATGGATATTCATTCCAGTAGAAAACACATAGTTTATGGAAATAATTAAGGGTGCATCAGCTGATCGACCTCAATTTCCTTAGTTTTAAGTGATACTTGCATATAAAATCAAATCTATCCACTAATCCATTTCCACAAACCTCTGAAAATCAGCCACTACCCTGTTTTGTTCTGCCGTGACAAAGGACTGACTGACGAAATTAAGATTAATACAGCAGGGACTTTTTAACAACTGGAACATTGAAGGTGGATGGTGACCTTATAGCACCTAACAGTGTCAGTTACAAAAAAAAAAAAAAAAAAACATTTTACTGGCCAGCCAAACTCCGAATTGGCAGATAGGTTTTTGCTGAAAACGTGAAAACTAAGGTTACATCAGAAGGTTTAATTGAATGCAGAGAGTCAATATATTCCTTTAAAAGATCACATTCATTGACTCCATTTGTTCTGAAATACAAGATGCACAAATTTCATCCAAAAACCACAGAGGCTTATATGTAAATTTGTTTATGGATGGATGCTGAGAAACGTGCAGCTAAGGAACACTAAAACAGATATTGACTGATGGCAGATATAAAAATAAAAATCTCTATTTGTTCTTTTAGCACAAGACATTTATTGGAGCCGACTGATGTATCATTTACTTTCTGTCATCTGGAGCTAATGTTCCTCATCTTAGTAACAAAAACAATTTAGATAGGAAACTTCCACAAGTCAAACTATTTTAGTTCCCAGGCTACTCTCTGCTATCTGTCTCCATCAAAAATTTCTCTGTTTATTTTGGAAAACTTAAACAACCACTATGTTCGCCTAGAGCTGGCATAAGCCAGAGAAGCAGATTCATCATTATAATACTTAGCACTGAGGGAGAAAAGAACACGCAGACCTGTACTGTATCACAAACATTATTTAGATACTAGAGAGGCTACAAGAATTGCAGCTGACAACAGGCTGAAAACATTTCAGTTCCTGAAAATAAATTAGAAACCCAATATGAGTAGGGTAGTAAGCCTGCATCTAAAAAACCAAAGAGAGGGATTATACAAAGATAATTTTATTGTAGCGATTAGTAAACCATGTAAAAGCTAAAATGGAATTCTAGTTTACCTTTGCCACAACAAGCAGAGGCTTAATCTCTGCATAATAGTATGCGGGGAAATTCAATAGGTGTCATAATTTGGAGTCATCAAGACAAACTTCCGTAGGAATAAAATAAAATATACACACAGAAATCCAGTTGGGAAACCTACATTAATGAAAACAATGAAAGGATTCATAAAACACAATGTTTCTTTAACAGTCAGCCCATGTTAACAACCAATATTGACATTCTGAGGACACTTGTAGGAGAAAGCACTCTATGTAGATTGTAACCGAGTTTGTAACACTGCCATAAAGCCTTCGTTTTATGATTCATAATCTACAAAAGCTCAAGGACTAGAACATAAAACCGCCCAAGTCCGAGAGACCCTGCAGAGACATTTAAAGAGAATGCACTGCGCTCTACAAGCTCTGCTGAATCAACAAGGTCCTAAGATTAATGCAGCAGCTAATAATGATTTTAGAATCAAGAGAAGAAAGTTTGATCCAAGCATTACATGGTCCTCACATTTATGGCCACCTTGTTAAAATTGTGTAAAAATGCTTAGGAGATAAATGTTTCATGTATTATAGTAATCGTACACTGGAAAAAAATACAACCTTTAAATACATTAATTAAGGAGGAAGCAAACCATAGGCTAAGAAACTTGTGTATAACAGAACGACTGTTACAATTCTTGGAGTCCTAATTATTCTGGTGAGACAAATGTAACTAAAACTTTCCATGTTCAACAGAGTTTCAATGCATTTTTTTAAAAGTAATCGGTGACTTCAGCTTTTTCCTAAAGTATAGACATGGCACAACAAAGAGGCCCAATTGTCTTTGCAACACTTCAAAATGGGGTAAAACAAGACAACACATTGGTCTCACTCTCCTTCAAGTGAGGCAGATGTTTCTTGATCTTCAAAAGAATGAATACGAGAGAATGGCTTCATACTAAAACTTACCAATGGTGTCACTATTGGTGACACTATTGGTGACCAATGGTGTCACTACTGGTGACACCATTGGTAAATCGTGAAAGGTTTTGCATTTCACATACAATTTCTGGACATCTTTATCTTTTACAGAAATAAAGAGAAAACATTTAAGGCTTAAATATCAACATTGATAAACATGGTAGGAAAGAACATTTACTGGCAAACAAACGGCCCTAATCTGATCCCTGCAGAATTCCGCAAAGCATTTTTTCCCCCAATAAGCAATTTGTAAATACGTTACTATGTTTTAAAGATGATTTTCACTTCTCTATTATGAGACAACAAAACACATATCTCATTATTTTATACTGTTTAATGAATTTAATTAGGGTTTTTACCTTATGCCCAACTTTGCTAGCTACTTAGTCTAAACTGACTGTAAGAATGAAAACCTTTAAAGTAGCACATTCACATTTTAATATTAAAGTGGCACATTAACAAAAGTCAGAAAGATACACTTTTAAAGATAAATTTATCACAAATTCATCCCTACAGCCATCCATTCATCTTCTGCTTAATTTAGGGTGAGGTCATGGTAGAAGAAGTCTAATGTTGAAATGAATTACGTACATATATATATATATATATATATATATATATATATATGATATATAAAATTCCCGGTGGTCTCTTTCATCCTCTGAGCTCGGGTCCTCTACCAGAGGCCTGGGAAGTTGAGGGTCCTGCGCAGTATCTTGGCTGTGCCTAGTACTGCACATTTCTGGACTGAGATATCTGATGTTGCTCCTGGGATCTGTTTTAGCCACTGCTCCAGTTTGGGGGTTTCTGCCCCGAGGGCCCCGATGACCACAGGCACCACTGTGGTCTTCACCTTCCAGGCCTTTTCCAGTTCCTCCCTGAGGCCCTGGTATTTCTCCAGTTTCTCATGCTCCTTTTTCTTGATGTTGTAGTCACTTGGTATCGTTACATCCACAACGGCTTTCCTCTGTTCTTTATCCACCACCACAATGTCCGTTTGGTTCGCCATTACCATCTTGTCTGTCTGGATCTGGAAGTCCCACAGGATCTTAGCTCGGTCATTATATATAAAAAAAATTCCCTTCTCACCCTCTGCAGGTGGTCTCTTTCATCCTCTGAGCTAGGGTCCTCTACCAGAGGCCTGGGAGCTTGAGGGTTCTGCGCAGTATCTTGGCTGTGCCTAGTACTGCACATTTCTGGACTGAGATGTCTGATGTTGTTCCTGGGATCTGTTTTAGCCACTGCTCCAGTTTGGGGGTGACTGCCCCGAGGGCCCCGATGACCACCGGCACCACTGTGGTCTTCACCTTCCAGTTCTTTTCCAGTTCCTCCCTGAGGCCCTGGTATTTCTCCAGTTTCTCATGCTCCTTTTTCCTGATGTTGTAGTCACTTGGTATAGCTACATCCACCACAACGGCTTTCCTCTGTTCTTTATCCACCACCACAATGTCCGGTTGGCTCGCCATTACCATCTTGTCTGTCTGGATCTGGAAGTCCCACAGGATCTTAGCTCGGTCATTCTCCACCACCTTTGGGGGTGTTTCCCACTTCGATCTCGGGGCTTCCAGTCCATATTCTGCACAGATGTTCCTGTACACTATGCCCGCCACCTGGTTATGTCGTTCCATGTACGCTTTCCCTGCCAGCATCTTGCACCCTGCTGTTATGTGCTGGACTGTCTCAGGGGCCTCCTTGCACAACCTACACCTTGGGTCTTGTCTGGTGTGGTAGATCTGAGTCTCTATTGCTCTGGTGTTTAGGGTCTGTTCCTGTGCAGCCAGGATGAGAGCCTCTGTGCTGTCCTTGAGTCCAGCTTTGTCCAGCCATTGGTAGGATTTCCTGATATCAGCCACTTCAGTTATTTGTCGGTGGTACATCCCATGTAGGGGCTTGTTCTCCCATGATGGAACCTCTAGCCCCTCATCCTGTGTTCCCCATTGCCTGAGACATTCCCTGAGCATATCGTCCGTTGAGGCTTTGTCCTTGATGTATTTATGAATCTTGGATGTTTCATCCTGGACAGTGGCTCTCACACTCGCTAGTCCTCTGCCTCCTTCCTTACGGCTCGTGTACAGTCTCAGGGTGCTGGATTTGGGGTGGAACCCTCCATGCATGGTTAGTAACTTCCGAGTCTTAACATCCGTGGCCTTTATCTCTTCTATTGGCCAGCTAATTATTCCGGCAGGGTATCTGATTACTGGTAAGGCATAGCTGTTTATTGCACGGATCTTGTTCTTGCATTGAGCTGGCTTCTCAGGACTTGCCTTATATATATACTGTATATATATATCTGTATTATATATATATATATAAAGACAACTTAATTACAGCAATACAGCTATCACTTTTATGTCGGGTACATAAACAATCGCTGTATGACTCAAGTTGAAACAGAGAGGTTCATTTAAAAATAGGAAGTCTATGAATCAAGAGAGGAATCTAATATTTGTAAGATGAGAAAATAAAATTACTTCTGATCAACTTCCAATAATCTCTGTTTTAGTATTGATTCATAGTGTCTGCTTTGAAAAAAAGCATAATTGTTTCATTAATCATGGTAAAACGAAAAATAGTAGCTGAGAAAATAGCTACCATGGCCTCCGTTTTGCTTTGCTTGGGTCCCTTAAAAAAAAGCTGATTTGAAAAATGTAAGGCTGCAAGCCAGCTTGCTTCTCACTACCAGCCGACACAAGCATTTATAACCTTAAAAATGACTTCTGGGTACCAGGTATCCAATTATTCCTTACCCAGGAAGCAGTGCTAAATGGAGCACTGCAATGATTTACTCGCAACCTCTGCTTTTATTAAAACACTTTGTCTTATTGTTTTATTGATTTACAATCTGTCCTACTTTTTTGGCATCTGAAAACAATCAAGGCACAGGGCAGCAGAATGTTTGGACATTAATCGTTAAAAGACAGTGTTTTATTCCTGGCCTGAGGTTTGCTGCACCAGCTGCTGTGCATTCTGGTAAGAGGCAGTGATTTATGACCCGGCAGCAATAACGATGAGGCGTGCTCATTAACATATCGACAAGCTCCAAGATGGATCATCAGCATTGATTATTTCATGGCCTGCTGATGCCCATTTGTTAAAAGAGAGCGAGAGGGAGAGAACGAGGGAGGAAGGGGAAGTGGGAAAGTGGGGAAAAAAGGAGGAGATAAGTGATGGGCTGGTTTAGAATGTGTAAGGATTTCTCACTTGAATCCTTGCAGCACAAGGGAAAAAGACAAAACCCTGACTCCTTCAATCACCACAGCCATCACTCTGCTGTCACAGGGAAAAATCAATGATTGACAGCATTTAACCAGTCCTCAGCACTTGGCAGATCCATACAAGAAGAAAGGTGCTCGGTGCAGGGGGCCACACAGATCTGTCTTTACATAAGCTGTAGAACATTACTTTACAATTCCAGTCAACGTATCAGTCAATGCCATTCTCTATTCAGACTGGAAGGCTGCATGACGTTGTGTCATTTGTGTCCTGCGTGTGGAGAAAAACAGATGGGACGCAAAAATGCTGACTAATTACTAAATATAATATACTCCGCAACTCTGATCTGGAGACATTACATTTCCATTTTGTAAACTTTACATTGTGTAAACATTTTGTATCCAATTCAATAAATTAGGATATTATTTAAAAGTTTATTTATTTCAATAATTTAATTCAATAAGTCAAACATTTGTATTACGTAGATTAATTACACACGGGCTGATGCTTTCAAGCCTATATTCTGGTTAATTAAAATGATTTTCCCCTTACAGTGATGAAAACACAAGATTTAACAGTAGAATATTACATCCAACAATTGAAAAGAACAAAAACAGATAACATTAAAACAGTAGTAGGCCTACAGCATAGTCCAACTAATAGCAAATTCTCTCCATCAAGCAAGAACAGAAATTAATCTCAACCATGTCTTGTCCAGCTTGAACTGCTTCGTCATTGCTGTGATCGAGTTGCCATGGTGACAAGTGATAATTGATTAGTCAATCATTCATTATTAAATGACAACCACCTCTGCTTGGCCCTGATTGGAATTCTGGACAACCGTCACGCAAAGACTCATTGCCTCTGGGAATGGGAGTGAGTCACAAACACATACACCTTTAAATGCATTGACATAAGGCAGCATGAGCAGCAAAGACTGTCAACACGCACAGTAACTTAAACTGTTATGTCCTGCAGTTTCTTAGAAACACCATAAGCAAACATTCATAGGTGCAACTGTCAAGAGGTTGATCATCTAGTCTTCGTCTCTACAACCTATTGTCACACACAATACTCTTTACTGTCATTATCGACCATATAGGTTTCAGAAATGCACAGACCGATACAGTTAGTTCTGCGTGTGTGGTTTTTAGATTCCAAAATATTACGGATAAAACGATCAGGAGGAAAATCATTCAATTAAGCAATGAAAAAATTAGCTTTGTGGTGCCTTTTAGCAGTCCAGCAATACAGTGTGTTGGTTGGTGTGTGGGTTGGAGTCTCTCTTCCTTCGACAGTGGGGGCTTGCCCTGCCTCTTGTACTGTAAAGACCGGGACTTTAAATTGCTTCCGTCACCAGGCCCTGAGTAATGAGTGTGATTCTAATCGCAGTTCCTGGGGCCATCGGCATTAGTCTTAATCTGAGCAGGGTGCTCCAACACCAGTGACAAGTAATGCAGAGCAGGTAGGTGCATAATAAGAGGATGCAAGCATGTGTGTGCTTACACACATACACAAGTTTCCCCACCTAAGATGCAGAGGAAAGCTTTTGTAATAAGAACACAGTTACAAGGGCCTCTCCCCATATTTCACCTCTAGTGCTAGTTAGTGAGGTAGGAGCTGAAGAATGGCTGAAGCTTCCTGTGCACAAATAGAATGCAAAACTAAAAGGAGTTCAGAGTGAAAGGCTTGCGAATGTGTTCAAATTTCTTGATTTTCTTTCACATTTTCACAAATCTTTAATACATTTATTAGTATTCATTAGTATTCAAGGACATAGATCAACACAAAATCCTCCATAATTGCGGAAGGACAATTATATTTTGTTTTATTTTTTTTTAAATGTCTGAAAACTGAGGATTGTATCTGTAATAAGCTTACTTTACTCTGAGTCCCCTAATGAAAATCTTCAGGAACCAATGTTTGCAACCGTCTAACTAAAAGACTGGTCGTCTTACAATTGGACAGTTGTAGCTTCGATTCCAGCTTACTCCTTTGCCAAATGTCAATGTGTCCCCAGGCAAGGCACTTAAACCTAAGCTGCCTACTGTTCCGCATATAGCAAGTGCATGAATGGGTGCACATTTGTGAATGCTTAGGTGAATTTGGCTATGGTGTCAAATGCTTTTTTGTGGTCAGTATGTATAAAAAAACAATCCATTTATCATACAGTGCAATCCTTTTATTAATTTAAACACATATGTTAACTGAATCCACACCCATGTAATTCAACTGAGGTATATACCAAGTTATTGTGTGAAGGCCACAGATGCTTGTTAGAGAATATTAGCAAAATTAACAGCATTGTGAAAACCAAGAACACCAGATAGGTTAGGAATGACATAGGGACAAACTAGCAGTCAGAGTATTAATCATAGAAGCAGCCAAGAAAGGGTGCAGAGATCCACACCTAAGACCATCCTTCAAGAGGACAGCTACTCGCCATTCACTCCACTTCACAACACTTGGCCCTTCTGGAAGAGTGGCAAGGAGAAACTCATTGCTAAAGAAATACCATAAGAAACCTCTGTTAAGCTTGACTCAAGTCATGTAAGGTACAAAGCAAAAATGTAGAAGAAACATGGGGCTGATGATTCTATAGGAATGCTTTTCTCCAGCAGGCAAAGGAAGCTGGTCAAAATGATGCAAAGATATAAAGAAGCAATCTCGAAAGGAAGCAGTTAGAAAGGGGTGAACGGGAGCCGTAATGGATGGATTTAGGTCAAAGCATCTTCATTTGTTAGAAAATACCAGTTTGGAAGTTAAAGTTCAGATTTAAACTCAATATCTGTGACAAGAATTTTAAATATTTGTTCTGACACTCTTCAACAAATCTGAGTAGTAATGATTGTGCAAATAAGGCAAAACTTATTAGCCGTATAATTGCATAAAAAAGGGGTTCTACAAAGTGAACACAAATGAACACCCATTTAAAATTTCCATGTATTAATATATTATTTTCCTTCCACTCTACAATTAGCCTGTACTTTTTATGGGGTCTATCACATAAAATGCCAATAAAGTACATCAAAGGTTTTGGCTGAAATGTGAAAAAAATGAACAAATACAAAAGGTGCAAATACTTTTGTAAGCACTGTACCATCAAGCTCAATCAAGTTAGTAAATAGAGTATTGGGTCTTAAAAAAACACCCATCCAAGGCTTGGGCCACAGTTTCTTATGGTCACTAAATTTCTACTTTGAGTCACAGTCATTCATATGCACCAATGTGTTGTGGCGAGAGTCCACCGGCAAAGTGTTAATCCAATGCTAAATTGCTGTGGGACTGTGAGTGGCTGCATAACAGAACAGGTCGTTCCTCTTTGTCTCTCTCTGTTTGCCCGTGTTAAACTCCCTCCCCTGCCCTCATCCATCCTTTCATCCAGTCTACAGCTTTGTCCATCTATCAATCTGCACACTTTGTCAGAGCCCACTCCATCCTGAAATAACACAGGAGCGAAAGCTAGGCAAAGAGAGAGAATAATAAAGCACAAGAGAGCTTCAGCTGGGACAGAAAAGAAGACGGACACAAGTGGCCCAGCCTATGATCCTCATCGCCAGGGAGCTTTTCACCTCCCATCTGCATCAGAGCTGATCTGCTGACAGAAGCCCTGATGCGCGTCGCCTTCTATTGCACAGGCTAGCAGAAACACTAATGTCCTGCTCCACCCTACCTAGACCACTCACCTCAAACAGGCAGCTAGCAAAAAAAAACTGCTTAGAGAAGGCCAGTATGGTTAAATGGATGACAGGAGCAAGAAAGTTAAATCTGAGAAAGATAACCAGCGTGATAAGTAACAGAAGCATTAGCAAAATTGTGGAAACAAGTTAGAGAAAGACTAACAGCAGTTTGAGTTAAAAAAAAAAAAAAACTGGACAGAGTTCTCTTTGCTCAGAAGGAAAATGGCTTGTGGTCTGTGTTTTTTTTTTTGTTTTTTTTTTACCACTGTGAATCAATAGAAATCATGGGGAGAAAATGTCTCCTCAATTAAGCCTTGATCAGCTGCATGTCAGTGGTAGTTTGGAGGCAGAGCAGAGTTGAAGGGCCCCATTGACCCAAGCTCTCACTCTAAGTGAGATACAAATAAGTAGGGATTTTTTTCTTTTCCTTTTGCACACATTTACTGCCAGCACAAACACAGTAGCTCGGGAGAACAGAGTACCAACAAATAAGTAATTAGCATGTTTACGGTTTTGTTATCAAAAGACATTTTAGATGCTCATTATAAGATGGATTACAATTGTTGTAATGCTGTACACTTAGTAGGGGGTAATTCTAAAGTAGAATGGATATATATGCCTGATAACTGTGGAAAATGCAGCTTATTTAGCACATTTCTTTAGAAATCATGTATATTACAGGGTTGTGAAAGCAAGGTATCCTTACAGAAAATGTTGTCCAAGGAAAAAATAATGTACTGGTGGTAGTCATGGGGCCCGGTGGCACTAGTCCATGGCAGCTTTGCTTCTATCAGAGTGCTGCAGGGCAGCTGTGGCTGCAATTGAGTAGCTTGCCACCATCTGTGTGAGAATGCATGTGTGTGTAAATGGATGAATAGCTGAATGAAGTGTAAAGCACTTTGAGGTCCCTGTGACTTGATAACGTGCCATTTATCATTTTAACATTAAGTTTAACATCTGAGGCAATGTAAACACAAAATAATTTTCTTCAAACTTCACTCCACCTTCAAACTTGAGGTAAAAGAGCGAGAAAGCTTTGAGCAACATGGCAAAATGGCAGAAATAATAAACCAAAGCATATCCTTAAAAGAAGCATTCCAAAGTCCAAACTGAATATTTACAAAACTTTTCTCTTTTACTCTATTTGCACTTTCACTGCCCACAAGCAAGTTTTTGAAAACAGTTTTCAAGCAGAAATTTTCTGTGGATTGTAAATCTGGAGATTTCTTTTTAAGCGATAACAAAATAGCCATTCTCTTTCCATCCTAGAAACCACGACAGTAAAGTGGTTGTTATACTTTCCTCTCACACCTTTCTTCCGTTGTCATGACTCGCTTTCCATTTATCTTCAAAATCCATCCATCCATCCATCCATTTTCTTACACCCTTGTCCTTTAATGGGGTCGGGAGGTGCTGGTGCCCATCTCCAGCTGGCAATGCCAGCTGTTTTAGGAAAATGTAGTCTAGCACCTCTTTAAAGAGGAAGACGGGGTAACTATAATGCAAAAAATAATGAGCTTTATATGTTTTTATGTTATTCCCTCATGAGAAACATTCCTGGAGTGTGACTTTGTTTCATTCATTGAGGAATCCTCAAATCTTTCTCTAATCTCATTTCTTAAATGTTCACCAAATAGCCAACTGTGAGTGTTATTCCCTAAAGTCCACACTGAAGAGTGTTGTCAGTGAGACCTGGTAGCACTCGTATGCTGACTGAAACTGACCGAAAAAAAAGAAAAGGAATTAAAAAATAAAATTAATTAATTAATTGACCAGTAATCGTTCATTTTCTAGGTGAATCATTAAAGAGTATATACTAGGTCTTTTAGGCAACATGCAATAACTGGCGAACTTTGTGCTTGGGTGCAGGCTGTGCCATTAACTGGCTCTCTACAATAAATACGCGTGATTATCTATCTTTCCTCTATTCACGGTCATCTTTGCTGAGACCTCTCCCAGTACAACTTGTAGATAATAGGCTTCAATAAATAAGTCCTATTTTCTAAGTCAGGTCTGTTACAGATGATCTGTGCCTGGAGAGTCCTGTTACAGGAGGAAAATGAAAATGTGCATAGACAAAGAGGGGCAGGACAAGCTCCTTTAAGGCAGGCAAGACAATCTATTACGACAGTTTTTTCAACATCTTGATTTTCACCAGTTTATCAGGTCCACGAATAACCTCACAAGGGAGGCATTCATGATGGAATGTGATTGGATTACACAGAGACCTAACCATGTTTGATTGGTTTAGCTGAAAAATATTAAATTCCTATCTAAATGGACCGGGCGTCGATAATATGTCTTATGCTCTGGAAAACAGGGAAAAGGATTGGTGGGGTGGAGGTATGAAATTAGAGGATTTGATATTTCATCATTCATTTCATGCGTTAGTGCAGCGTGGACACTGACACTAATGCACTGGAAGGATATGGTGCTGACAGCACACAAACATATTCATGTCCAATCACCTCTGGCTCAAAAATCCTTCCAAACTAAAAATAATCTATTCCTAAAAGTTGAAGCTGAGGTGGTGTGTTCTGCTGAACTTATCGTCAGCAGTTCTGAAAAGAAAAAAAAATAGTCATGACCAAAAGGAACCAAAATCCCAATAAAACGTTAAGAAGGTGGAAAAGGTTTTAGAGATCCTCTGTGTAAGTGTCTAATGTGCAGGCCACACCATTAGAAACAGGAAGAAAAAACATAAATACATTGATTTTTTTTGTTGCTGTTGTGTAGAGGAAATATGAAAAAAAATGCTCAGAAGTAATGAAAGATTGTTTATGTATTCTGGCATGAAATGGGGCAGTGTTGTGAGGGCGACAGGCGCGAGGAGACAGATGGACGGGACTGACAGCCCCGTATTCATCCTGCACGCCCCAGCGGCCGGACTGCTACTGGCGCTCGACAGAGCAATAAATCACCAGCTCTCCACTCTGTACCTACAGCTTATTACATCCAAGATGACAAATAAATAATAATCCCTGTCATGCCAGCCTTTGCTCAAGAATTGAGCCAGAAACCTTTTGCTCATCACTCCTGATCTTAAGTGAAAACACTAGAACAAGGGAATTGAAGGCCATGCTTTACTGAGCTTATGAAAGTTGGGAGTAAAAGAGAGAGGTGAAATAAGGGAAAGCGAGACAAAAATGAAGGGAGAGAGAAAGCCCGGCATGGAGACTGATGTGACTGCTACAAAGCCCTTCTGAGTGTGAAAGGAAATGATCCAGCACAGAAAGGAAGAAAGAGTGGAAGTGAAAAAAGCAGGGCAGATGAGAATTGCCCTTGTGCTCTGAAGGATGAGTGTTGCTCAGTCAGTTGAATGGGACTCTGGAGAATAGAACAAATCAAAAGCCTTCATCGCTAAACAGGATCGGGGAAGTGGCAGCAAATTTGCAATCCAATGCTTTGACTACTGGCTACTACAGCAAGTGGTGTAAATACGATAAAAGCAAAAGTGAAAAGAACATGTTGACAGAAAAGAAAATAAACAATGGAGCATTAATGTATAAGCGTTAATGTAAGAATATATTTTTTTCAACTGAGTCAAATAAGAAGAGCCGGTAAATGACAAAGAATGTATCATTTAAATTTGGTTTTTATATAGCAAGAGCTTATTTAATGTGTTTTGTCTGATTTATTATTCATTTTTTCTTAAATTAACACACTGAACCACACCTTCATTTACGTGCTTTTGCCCAGGTCACTTTAAATTGTGCTCAGGTCTAATCAAAGTATCCCTTATTCCCACAAGTGGCACCCCTGAATTTTCAAAACATTATTACTTGACTGTAATAATTTGCTAACCATATCAAATCATTAACCGGTCACCATAACAAGTAATAGTTCAAGTAATAATTTAAAGTTGCAAGAAATTCTACAATTAATTAAATTTGAATACCGACTGTTAATGTGTCAAACTATGAATGTGAATCTGTTTTTGTTCAATAGAGTGATTACATATTTAAAAAAAGATTAATGTGAAAGCAGTCTGAAGAATGTAAGAGTTGTAGAATCTACTTTGTAGTTTTCATGTCATCTCACATCTACTTCTGATTGGTTGGTCAGTCCCACATGATGTTCATTTATAGCTTTTGGAAATAAATAAAACAGTTGATCAGACATTTACTTACATTGGAAATCAGAGTCTGCTAAAAAAGGGAAAAAAAACAACTTTAGATTCCCTTTGTTCAGTCTACTACCCTTTCAAAGAGTACAAGCCATAATATACTTAGTGCAGCTCCACCATAAAAATTAAAAGTCCTCAATTACAGCGAATGAAAAAGCAACAGGGTGTAGTAAATCAAATACGTCACTTTTGCCAGCTCACTCTGCTTGGATACTGCATTGGCCTTAATGTTTGTTTGTGTGCAGGTGTGTGCATGTTGCTGTACAAAGGAAATACGGGCCTCTGATTAAAGAGTGCACTGTCATAAAGGTTACTGAATTGCAAATAGTCCTCTCAATCTTGCCTGTTATGGTGACCGGTTCTAGGAAAGGGAGAGACAGAGCAAGTGTGTGTGGGTGTGTGTGTATAAAAGAGCCCGACAGTGGGAAAAGAGAGAGGTGCTGCCATGTTAGGAATACAAACAGGGTGGCTGAGCCAGTCCCCAGTCTCAGACTAAGTCCCAGCCCCTTCACAACCGCCACAAGAGACATTAATCACTAGATCACCAAGGCATGCTTAATTGCGAGTTGTATATCATGGTGAACAGAGTGGCTAAAGGGGGAAGGAAACTCATTATTTCGGTTTGCTGGATGCAGAGCTGGGTGCGCCTCATCTGGACTCTACCACCTCTTTCCCTCTCTGTCATGGTACACCTGGGACCAGGCTCAATGTGACAAGGAAAAATGGACTATGCAGTCACCTCCTAATTAATATAGCTCTGCCACCACTGTTGTACTACTAAACACATTCACAAGTGATCATAAACCCACTTAGACAATCTCACATGCAGATCAGCCTTGGCTACAGGTTAAACATGAATGATGCACGGAAAATTGTCTATCAACTCCATATATTCAAGATATTTGGCTATCGCTTGTGAATCTGCAGGTCTAATATCAATGGTAACTATAAAATGCCTCATTTTGAGCTAGTGTACTTTGCACAGTCATTTGGCCAATGCTGTAATCAAGGTCAAAAATGCTTCAGAGGGACACTTCTAGAACCAAAAGAAAAATGAAACCAGCCCCCAATCGGCCTCTTTTATTTAGATTCTTGAAGTGCTTCTGTAGGCAGTATGCTAATGAGCAAGACTTGATGAATGACTTGTAATATTTCCCAGACATTTTGCTTTTCCTCAGAAGTTTGCCAATCTGATGCAGCAAGAAGATAATAAGGCACACTCTGTCATTATATCAATTTTAGTTGCCCAGATATTTCCAGCGATGTTAGCAATGACGAGCAAAAAGCAAATGAACCAAGGGCATAAGTCTGGCACCATTGATCAAACACTGTCATTTGGTCAGGGAGGCAACACAGAGAGAGGGACCCACACAAAACACAGCATGTAATATTCCGTCTTTACAAGCACACATGTGAGTGAATGCACAAAAATAATTACATAAATCCCCCACATATCATATTACAGTGAAAAACAAACACAGAAGGAAGGAAATGTAAAAAAAATTAATTATTTAAAATAAGTTTAAATCATTCAAAATAAGGACAATTTAGATATTCATAGAAATACAAATTGCATGTGTTTTTAACTAACAAAAAGCACAGTTTGACATTTAATGACTTAAAAAGACATTCAGACTTTGCAGATTTAACAAAGAATCAAAACACCAGCTAATAAGTACTACTGCAAAAACATTTTGTTCATTCAGTGTCGTGTTCTTTTTATTGTACTTAAACTGGCTTTTAATTTAATATAATAAACATTTATGTAACATTCCAAGTGAAATAACCATGTTTATTAACACAAAATAAATAAAAAGGATGTAAACAGGCATGTAGAAAATCCTGAGTAATTCTGCTCAGATTTGGATAAACATTAGCTCGTACTTTGAAAAAAGTCTAAGAATACCATGTTCCAATATATGAAGTTTATTTCTTTAAATGCAGTTCATAAAATTTACTATAATTAATTTTTACTTTAACAGATTATCTCATCTTATTGTCTTATACCATAGTGTCAAAACATGGCGACAATTTCAACAAATATGTTAAAATATGTGTTTTTATAAAAGTCACATACCGCAGCTTTTAAGACAGTCAAAATAGTGAAGACATTTTACATTGCCTTTAGCATCCTATATTAGCATGGGTATGTTTTTAATTTAACACCAATTTTGAGAAAGACTGCCAACATTTCAAAATCTAGCACATTAAAAAAAGACAGAGGCTGAAATTTCAAAATGATTAACACACCAATTTGGTTGCAATCTTTTAAACTTCTAATTATCTGCTGTAAACTAAAGGTTAGTTTTCCCCAATGCCAAATTAACAAATTGTACCAAAGACAAGTGTTGTTTAGCAGTCAACACCTTTATGATTTCAATTTAAACACTTAAATGGCACTGAAAATAGCTGACTATCAGTCCTGCTTCCTCAGTAACTACACCCAAGAGTGTTGTGGTAGAGCAACCTGCTAGCATTAATGTATGATATCTTCACTGTTCAGTAAAAATGATGTTTGTGTTGGAGAGGTCCTGACTAATGGTTAGGGCAGGTCAAACTATGTATTGTTGGTTTTGACCCCATATTCTTTGTTTCTAAGCTTGCAGTAAAGCAACTATGAAATGCAACAATTCAAACCTGAAACAACTGCTGAAAAGATTTTATTATGCTCCTATTAGTGTTAACTTACCAAAACTAATAATTATACTTGTACAACTTCTGGCTATATGGGTTATAACTGCCACAAGAAATGGTCAGAAAACTTTTCACACCCACCCATTTGCCTTAGGTTATTTGCTCAAGACTTCCTGACATCAAGAGCTTTGGCCACTCCTCAAATTTAGATGTTTGCTCCCAAGTTGTAAAACTGCAAGACCTAATAGCCAGGAGGACCATTCGTGGAAAGATAAAAAGGTCAAACAACCACTTCACAGTTGGTCAAAAGGTGATGGTAGGATTCCGTGAAGAGGCTGAAAACGTAAGAGCAGAATGTCTGCCTGCAAAGTAGTCACAGAGAGGTCAAAGTGCGGAGAGAGTTCATGGAGCCAACCGGGGGTGCAAAGGGAGGAGTGAAACAACAAAGGAAGAACAACAAAGAATGCAATAACCGACATGCAGGGGTTTCCTTCACCTTAGATTTCCTCCAATTAAGGATGCTGGGATGGGAGGTGGAAGGAATGAGCTTAAAACAAATGAGGTGGAAGTTGTTGCCCCCCTCAACATCACACAAGCTCTTTGATCTGCAAGTTCCTTGGAATACAATGTCAATTGCTGATTACATGTTACCAAAACATTGTCAAAAATGCTCCGTTTCAGATAAAAAAAACAAGCATTTTTCCAAGCAATCCGTTACGTCAAATCTACAATGCCAAAACTTAAACACTTTTAATTTTCCTTTTAAAGGGATTCACAATTAATTGCATTGACAAACGTTTTTTGAGAAACATATTTCAGATGAAAAAAACAGCAAAAATACTAAAAGCTACTTCGTTTTTATAAATTTCATTAAGATATTGTCACAAAGACATTGCAATGATGTCTACGCTGCGATGCATTCTGGGTAGATGACGTACACTTTGTCCTATAACGT
The DNA here is from genome assembly GCA_033032245.1 of Poecilia picta. Lineage (NCBI taxonomy): Eukaryota > Metazoa > Chordata > Actinopteri > Cyprinodontiformes > Poeciliidae > Poecilia > Poecilia picta. Next base: position 17,358,231 of record CM065367.1, read on the forward strand.
TAGCTCCATCCAGCCAGAACAGTAATGTTTGTGTAGGAAGAATCGTTAAAACTTTTCAATTTGAACCAGAAGGCAATGCAGAAATGAGGAAATGAAAATGAGGAGGAACAAACAGATGAAGAGGAGAGATTTGAACAAAAAAGCTAGTGTTGTTGTTTCTGCTGTTTGCTGATTCCAATTTGACAATATGCTGCAGAGAGTTCCAGTTTCTAGCTCATATTGTTCACGGTAAGCATATGAATCAAAGCATTTTATCAGCCACATTAGAATGGTATGTTACAACGTCATAAAGATGCTTTATTGTCACTTTAAATATCAATCCATTAACTTCCAATTTGTGCCGTCTTCTGCTAGTAGTGTAGATCTTGCTAAAGGTGTTAGCTCCACCTGATATAGAAAACAGTAAAGCAAAAGTCACTTGTTTGTTTCAACAGATATCTCAGCTCCCCTCACAACCCTGCAAGTGTACATATATGATCGATATATGAATAAATGTATCTGCCATACAATAATAATGCAAATGTACTACAAACAGGCAAATATCACTGAAAATTTATATTAAAATCTCTAAATGAAAAGTGACATTTTGCATTTAGTTGAGAACAATTCCCTTCAGGTCATTTGCACAGATTTACTTCCCAGTTTTCAGAAATAAAACTTACAGATCACTATTTAACTGTATTTTAAAAAAGACATCCACACAGAAAAGCTATATTCCTGGGAACTGTGCCCAGCAGTGAGAATACCACTTTCAACATGTTATTAAACGAAATGCATCAACAGAAACAGCACAATGGCCAACTGACAGAGTTCCAAGATGCCATAAATCCTTCATTACCAAACAAATCCTGCCACACACTACGATGTTTGCAAGACAAGACATATATTCCTCGCAAGTCAGCCAGGCCTATTTTGCTAACACAAGCATATGTCAGGTAACTAAAACTGGGGGTAAACATAATTCTGCAACACATCGGCGCTGTCACTCATGGGAAAGATTGTCCCCTCCAATTAGAAAGAAAGTAATACTGGCTTAGCAGAATTAATATTTGCATGGCAGCTGTAAATCACTCACACTTTGTTTAACCACAAAGTCCCTTAGAAATAATAGAAAAAGTAATGTAACCCTGCCTGCCAAGTGCCACAGCTGTCCTGACAAGGGTACCACAAAGCTATTGTAATGGGAACAGACACCGCAGTAAATTAATCAGACATCCTAAAAAATTTTTGCATAATTCAGAAATATACAATTTATTTTTTGTTTTGCTACGATTTTTGCCATTAGCGTTACTTTACATCATTCTGACTTTTAGATTTTCAAGCTGTTTTTATAGAATATGAAAAAAATAAATACATAAATAAGTGTATCAATAAATGAGCAAAGAAATAAATAAACAAAACAGAAACTCACAACTATAAACCTGCTGCTTAAGTCGCCTGAGCTGTTGTGAAGCCGAACTTCTATTACAAGACGCTCACAAACTTTGGCAGGCAGTAAATCAGTCAAGAGTAAATGCCTTCTTTTATCAGATCATAAAATCTGCTTGTAGGCATTTAATTTTCCCCCCTCTTGCTTTAACGGGAAAGCAAGCAGCCTAGAGAAACCATGTCTTGTTTTTTTATAGAGGTTACAGGAAAAAAGCAACCGCGTGTAAGCAGGGGTAGAGTCGAGCACTCCTTTGTGCATCTGATTTTTGCCTGCGAGCAACAATAATGTAGGGAGCTGCCTCTCTTGTGAAAGCAGGTATGAGTGTTGTACATATTTTATGTGACAGATGAATGAGGGGAGATTGAAGAGCATTGTTTGTTTTCTGACAGTTACTGAACTAATGCTTCAAGGCAATATCTATACCGCCATCAAGACGCTTCTCTGGAAACTTCAGATATAAAATTAAGTTTGCAGAATTGTTAGTCTTTGATTCCCATCCATTTAAAAAAAATAATGGCAATCCCCATCTTGCAAATAGTCACAAAGCAAAAAACTGTTAATGCTGTACCATCAGTGGCCTTGAGGGGCAGTCTGTTCTTACTGCACAGTTACTAAAGGTCATTCTCCATTTTAGCTTGGCAGAAAAGTAAGACTTATCTTTTTCTTAAACCCCTGGTCCCAATAGCAGCTCTTATAAAAACTTACCACTGTGCTCTCCGTTACACTATGTGAGGTCAGAAGTTCAGAGTCCAGGTTTTAACAGTTAAGGCAGAGCAGTGAACTTGTGACCTTCTGGGGCAAGTAGGAAGGGGGAGAAAAAACTAAGTGAAGAAAAGACAAGGAGGAGGTCATCTTTCTTCAATGCAGAGTGACTGGATTTACAGCTGCATGCTGACTGCCTTGCAAGCACAGCAGAAAACACCTGATAGCATCTCCTTGGGGGAGGAACCACCCGACCCCTTTGTTGTCTCACCAACAGTCACCCTGGTACCATAAATCATGTTAATTACTTGACTGATGGAATAAATCTTTTTTCTTTTTTTTAAAGTCAGTATTTCAGGCTTGGAACAAGAGGTTCCTGCACTGCATTTGTGCTTGCTATGCGTTATCTGTCATCTTGAAGTCACTGTGTAATCTGTCCATTCGTTGTTGCTCAAGCAAGGATTTTTGAAGATGAGGATTGGCTGAGGGAGGGCTGGGTGTTTGTGACACACACATCTCCCAGTGATCCATCTTCCTATGGGTGGTCTCTCAGGGTGCATTTTTGAAAACAAAGCTAATGTGAAACTCATGATCAGCAGGTTTATAAATTGAAATGCAAATTGTCTTTAAATCAAAGATCCAAACAAGACAAGATCACAAACAAAGAGTAGATTTTACTTGCATTTTGATGCAGCAGAGTGTAAGTATCAAAATATGTTTCCAAATGGACTCAAAGTTAATGACAACTCAAGTGGACTGCGCATAAAAGGAAATCTAAACAAATTAGTCCATGAGTTAGGTTATGAGTTACAAAGTGAAATAACAGAGGGAGCAAGTATTGAGTACATGAGGAAAATTAGCTGCAAAAGGCAATGAAAGTCAAGGCCTATGTTTAAAACAATAAGTCCAAAGCTTTGCAAATTAATATCAACAAGTTCAAACCTACTTTATAATCTATGAAAAGGTTTTGCAATACCCATGAGACATCTTTTCTCGTGCGATGCAATGCTTTGTGTTAAACATGAAGAATTGCATATTGGGCAAAAGCTCTCAAATTACTTTGATAGTGGGGTTTCACACTGGCAGCATAACATTTGGATATACCAGTAAAATGATGGTATAACAGAGTCTGGTTTGATGAGAAGAAGCTGGTGCAAGAAATATAACTCTGCTAACACGGCGAGTACATCCATGGTTAACATTTAAAACCTCAACAGTCCACGCCTCCAGGAAGCAACCGTTTGGATTCATTTGCTTTAGCCAAGATAATGCAATTGGTTTATACAAGATAAAGTAACTGAATGTTATCTATTTAGTCATTTTTCTCTCTTAGATAAAATTACTAAAAGACTTACTGTTGCCATTAACTCTTTCACAACAAGAAGAGTTCTCTTTGGCCAGTACTTCTGTGCTTTGTGTGTCAACTTTGTCTTCACAGCCAGTCAGTCACATCAGATGGCTGCTCAAATAAGTAGGATCCAATGTATGTGATTGAGTTAAATCTGTATATATACTTGGACAGAATTTGGTACTTTTCTTAGTATCAGTAGTATCTGTTTTGTAAACTGCCTCTTGACATGGCACTGGTTGTTTATTTACAACCTGTGGCATGTAAATAAACTAAATTGAATTGCATTTAATTGACATGAATTGCATTTTATTTTAATCTCTGGATTACTTCAGTTGGTATCAAACTTCACCTCCATATGACCACTGAGACTAACTTACTGAGAAAAAAATAGTTATTTTCCATGGTGCCAAGTATTCACACATATTGGTGCATAAAACATTTGCTTTAAAACAATTTCTTAAAAAAATCTCGTTTAATTTTTCTATGCTCCCAGATTGCATTTAGCTGCATCTATCTAACTTTAAGCCAAGAAACAGCTTGCCAAAGACATGAAAGGTCACTGACACACAAAAACAGTCTCTCTAAGAGTGCACTCATAGGCTTTTGGGTAATTACAGTTCTTTCACTTGAGTGTTTTGTGTTTCGCTTTGCTTGTTCTGTCTCAAAAGCTAACAACCACTCATTATTCACGGTTTGAGTTGGGCTTTTTTTTCTGTTCAGAAGGGCAAATTACACACAAGAGTGACAGCTCTCAGAGAAAGAGAGGACCAACAGCCTCTCTATGCTCTGGTAAGTGTATTCTTAAATCAAAGGGGCAGGGACAGTGACTTCGGCCTTGCAGTCTGTTGACTTTGTAGCAAGGGCAGCAAAGAAGCAACGGCATGGGTATACTGTACTCTTAAAAGCCCATTCCAAACCGAACTGCATTCCATAACAGCTATAAAGTCTCTATGCAATTTTGAGGTACTTCTCAAGTATCTTAGCATCTTAAAGGCTCCAGAGTCTATCCACTGTAGCCTCCGGTTAAACCCCACATAAGAAACTCCTTATTCAAAGATAGACTTAATTTTTGTGTGTGTGTGACTACAAGCCCAGTAGACTCCAACTCAAGCCATACAAAAAGGGCAGCAAAGACAACCTTATCTAACACAAAAATGTTCCTGCACGTCCACATCCTACCACAGACAAACACAGACACCAATATGCCTCCATTCCTAGTTTGGGCAACATTTTGTCTTTGGAAAGATTTATGATGGCAAACAGACGGTAATGAAACCCAGTGAGATATTTACCGTCAGTGTCAGAGCTTATTATCCCAGAGAGGAAAATGGGGTCAACTGAAAATTCTTGCTGAAAACTTGGTGTCTATTGCCTGAAAGAAAAAAAAGGAAAACAGTCTCTCTTCTGTCACCAGACCTCTAAGATCTTAAACAGAGAGATCAGTGTAGACGGATGCCACATCAATAAGGCAGGAAATGAATGGGCAATTCACTTCAAATGTCTGATGCTTTGATTATTGTTCTACAACGTTTTGCACATGGTGCTATGCTTAATCATTTAGTGATGGCCCATAACTTCCAACTTTAGCTGTTGGGGTAACTGCACTTAGGGCATGTAAAGTTGGCACATGACAGTCACGTGAATATAGAGTTGTTTACACGTTTTATGGAGAAAGAGACTTTTGAACTACACATGCCAATTTTTGTAACACTTTGTATTGACAGAACTGAATGCCGTATGTGTCCAGTTATGCACAATTCAAATATACATCACTTCACCCAGTGACGTGCGGTGAGGTTCATTGCTGGTGAGGCTCTGACTTATGACTTAGACACCATCCATGTTATTGGACTTAAAGAAATTTCGCGCATGCGTACAACGCTGGGGAGGCAAAAAGACTAAAAATTTACATGTCATCCATGCGTTAACTCAGTGAAACTTAGAAATGTAGGTATTAATTTCGTGCCATGATCCACAGCAAAGTGATCTGTATTCGCCAAGCTATGCAGACACGTTGCCATAGCAACTGACAACAATGCCACTTCATGTTTTAGGATTCAACACCAAAAACATTCAAGAATTTTGCACACAGAACAGAACATTTAGTTTGTTGTTGTAGTACGTTTTAGTTTAATGTTTAATGTTTTATTAATAAATAATTGCTGTGGTAGATTAGCTACCGCTTCTGAATTATTTAAACATTAACTGTAGCCCACAAAACGCACATTTAATTAAAAAAACTAAACTAAAATATCTTATTGCTGTCTTACCTTCACTTATCCATGAAATCGATGCACCGCTAATTCTGCACAAAATATCTGTTCATCCAAAGTCAAGTTTATCTTCGGCATGTCTTTTCTACTCCGTTTGAGAATCATCAAACTGTCTTGAAGTAAAACTTTCAGCTCTGTGTTGGTCTTCCTTTAGTTATTATCTCCTGTTTCAATTGAAAATTCACTTTAGAAAACTGTTTAAGTGTAGAAATCTATCATTTCATGTTGACAAATATCGCTGTACTGTAGTTATTTACAGTGTGGCTAGCTCCATGGCTAGCTCACTGTGTCTTACTCTGCGGTTGTGCAGTCACAATATCTGAACATGAGCGCCCCCTGCCATGAGGCTAGTTAACTGCCTGCCTCCCTTCGAGTCGTTCTCTGCCGTTTCTTAACGCTCCTCCACACATAAAACGCGATACACACACAGTTAAGAGACAAAAAACACTGCACATTATATACATAAGCGAAATTATGGAAAATCAGTCCATATATTAATATATTCATATATTAAGTGTTTCTTAGCCATTTTATTGCCGGCGTGCAGACAGGACGAACATGATGTCATATAACGGCAGTTAGTGCAGTTAGCGAGCGATTACGTCATAGCAGAGGCTGAGCTCGCTGCTGCCTCACCCGCTTCGCTTCTGAGCATTTGAATGGGAAGATGCGAAAATCCAGCGATTTTGAAGAAAAATTCATCAGAATTGGTTAAGCTAAGTAAAAAATAGATACTTTATAGTACAAAACCACAGGGTGAAAATATGAATATAAATGATTTTATATTACATATTATTTTTCCATGATAACAGGTGAGGCTCTCCCTCACCTGCCTCCCCTGACCGCACGTCACTGACTTCACCATGTCAGCATATTTCCATTTTGTATTTGTGAACTTTATTATGCATCAGTTCATATATTTTTGTGATTATGGTTGATATGTTCGGGGAGAAATAATTAAAAAAGGCTAAAATAGACTTATTTAATTTGATTGGTTATATATATATATATATATATATATATATATATATATATATATATATATATATAACCAATCAAATTAAATTAAATATATAAATTATATATATATATTTAAAGAGGGGTCCAAATCCCACTTCATGTCAGTCAGTCTTATACAGTTTGAGAATTGGACTTTATTTACTTCATTTATCTTGCAAAATATAGCTGTAAATAAAAATAACAAACCTAGTTGTTTCTACACCCTAATAACTTTTTAATTACCTAATGCTTTCACTGACCTCCACACCTGGGTTTAACATGGCTTGATCATAGCAAATGTGGAAAATACAGTATTACTGCATCAGGAGTGTGAAGGTGTCTTCTACAAATACACCTGAATCAAATTACTGAGTCTTGTCCCACCCTCTGCATAGCTGAAAGACCATTCAGGTGTGCTGAAGAAGGGATGCATCTAAACAGTTTCTGTTTCAGCTTAGTTTTGTAGCTTAAACAATATCACAAAACAGGTGAATTCAGATTATGTTACTGTCTATCTGCAAATGTATTTGTGTGTAAAGAGACCTAACAATCCATGTTGGATTTTATTACCAGGCTTTAATAAATTTATGCAGCTGCATATGAATCAGTTAAGTGAAATGACGATGCCAAGCTTGAAGAGCATAGGTTAATATTGATGACAAACAATGCTGTCAAACAGAGTTAACTATAAAAACATGGTACAGTTGATATGGAACCCAACTTTGTATTTTCTAAACAAATAATAATCTATACTTATGTTATATCAGTTTGCAACAGATGCTTCCATCTCCTATTTTATTTTTCTTACCATTTTCACATACAAGGATAAGCGTGATAATGCAAGCCAATACTACAGCATTGATCCTTTGCTGCTTAAGAAGGCTTTGCCAATACAACCACACAAAAAATTAATGTGCCTTTAAACCAAGCTTTTTCTAGAGGGATAATTAATACATCCAGCAAAACATAAACGCACAAAGACTGGATGTGTTTATAGTTTTATGGATAAAATATTTGCTAACCTCAATTTTTAAGAGAATCATAAAGATTTAACAGTAACACCTGATAAGTTTGATACAATCCTGTTCACATGACTCCACTAAGCAAGAGCACATTAGCACGGTCAATTGTTCTTCCCCTGAGACATTTCAAAAATAGTGGCTATCATTATTCATGTCTAATGGCAGACAATACACATCATTCAGAGAGTTCAGTGTTCTGAGCATTTGCATAAGCATTATTTAAGTCCCTTACTTAATCATCCACCTGGAAATCAGGGACTGGGTGGCAAAAAACTGATGAAAGATCTCAGTGGGAACTCCACATCTTCAGAGAAGGCATAAGTCAAGGCTGTGTTTCATTATAAAACAAAATAAATTAGATTATTTTGGTAAAAAAAAAAAAAAAGAGAGAGAGAGAGACAAATGCCCAAGAAGAAGAATTAGTGAAGGGACATAATACAATGTATTATAACAGCAAAAACTTCAACTGACCCAAGTTCAATGAGGAAACTCATGAATATCAAACAGCACTTTCAAAACTTGCATCCCCAATTCTGCAGTATCATTTCCTCTGGGGAACAAACTTAAATAGCTCACACTGGTTGAGATCCATTATCCATCACAGCATCCTCATTCATCTCAAATGCATAATTTCTATGGGTGATGTGTTGCAGTTCCCAATGCATCAACATTATTTATGGTTTGACATTATAAAAGTAAGTGCATAATTTATGGACTTAAATTAATGCACTACCTTCCGCATGCTGCCTGTTTTTCAGAGATTCAAAGCCAGATTGCCGCATGCCAAAACTATGGAGCAATCCCATTTACAGCCGAGAGCCCACAGCAGCCTTGATTTATGGCAGTAAATTAAAAAGAATGAAAAATTTATGACAGCAATTTGTGGGCAGTCATAAAACTATTATAGAACTTTGAAGTGGCATTTTGTCCTTTTGCATGTAAGTGAAGCAAGATGACCCGGTGTTACAGAAATATCGTAACTCCTTACTGGAAATGATCACCATGTGTGCTAGCAACGTCTACAAACATAGCGAAGGTAAAAAAGATAAAACGTTAATAAACCTAGTTAAACTTTCCTTTCTTCTTAAGATCATTTCACCCGTGCATGCCTGCTAACCGTGTTTTCAACTTCTCTTTTGCTTGAAATTGAAGCTCCAGCTAGCATTCTGACTGGATGCCAAGCCATGATTGAATGAAAGCCCATCCTTGACTGACAAATGATATATTAAGCTTTCAGTCAGCAGGGTGAGGGAGGCCAGGCATGTCAGTTACCTGCAACAGCAGAAACTCCACTTGTCAATCTGCCATTGGCAGGGCTAAACCAGATCTGAAATGTTAAAAGCCCAACACACAGTACTTTTTCACTTAGACATCTCTCCTGTGTTATCGCTGTGAATCCGCATGTGCTATGAATGCAAGGGTATCAAATTTATATGACAAATACTTTTAGTTGGACCTGTGGCGGTTGGTTTAATGTAGGGAAACGGAGAACCTCCACATCACAGGTGATTTAATCCTAAATATAAATGGTAAAGTAACCTTTATGAGGAAGAATACTTTATTAGGGATTATGTCATGTAATGTCCAATATTGGCAAATTACATCAGTTTAAATGGCAATGTGCAAGCTATCTTTGGGTGCTAATAAAGATCTGAGCATGCATGTGATGCAGGTCTGTGGGCAGTGTCGGGCAGCTCTGAGTGCCCCTCTCCTTGACACTGCTGGTGTTGATTATGGATGATTAATGGGGTATAAGAAGAGAGAAAGAAAGGTCAACTCCTGGGTTCTAGAGGGAACAGCTACATTGGGAGTAATTAAGACACTTGTGTAACCATGATTAATACACACACACACACACACGCACACACACACAGAAATGCCGCTGCAACCGATAAACAAGGCAACTGAACAGTTAAGCTACACACATTAAATTGTATTTGAGTGAGTTCAACACTACATAGCAGCAGCTGTATTTAATTCAGATGAATGTGTCGGAGCTTACCTTTTTTGATGAAATCACCATTGTTTGATGTCCAACAACATGGCCAGACATGAAAAAGAAAAACATGTACAGTATTTAGTATTAGGATACTTCATGTAATCTTCTATGCAGTTTGAAGATCTTCATATTATGTCAGCATCTTAATCACTGCTGACATTTGAAAAGGAAAACAAGCTGACCCATGTTGACTCATTGCCACAGAAAATGCATCAACATCGGTATGTTCTCACACCACTCTCGACCAAGAGGGAATACGTCAGCACATCTTAGTGCCAGCTTTTACTTGTATTACACTAGTCTTCACGTAGTTTATAGCATGTACAACAGGCAACACTTCAGGTTCAGCCGTAGTAAAATGCTTTTTTAAAATGTGTTTACAGTTCAGGCTTTAAGGAGAAAAACTGCCCAGACCTCTCTCTTACTGTGGTTGTTTACCTCATGACAGGGCTCTAAAAAAGGATTAACTTTATGACTTTGGATAGTTTGGGTAACAGGTGTTACCCAAATTACTACCCAAGTAATATTTCACCCAAGTAAGCAATTCATTCTGCCAATCTGATGGCCTGATGTTTGCTCTGCAAGTACCCAACCTGTAGAGCATAAAACAAGAACATGCAGATATACAAGTAGTCATCCTACATCTGATAACCTGACTTCATTCAGACAATTTTTACTTCGATTGGCCCTACACTGAGTTTGGTCAGAAGGACATTGAAAAACTTATTAATTTTTTACAATACATGTAAGTGCCCTGCTAAGCATTTCCTTTATAGGTCGGCAGAAAAGGTCTTTGTTTGAGCTTTTAACCCTAATTGGATTTAGAAACAATGACAACCTCTTTAAATCAGAAACTTGACATAGAGATCTATATTCTACAGAGCAGACTGAAGAAATTGTTGTTTTGTAATGCTAGTTGGTTATGTTAATTATGCCAATCTAAAAAAACAACAAGCCAGTTTAGCATGACAGATATGTATAAATTTAGTCTATTTTGTTATTTTAACTGGTATTCAAAACAACTGCTATCTCATGACAAGATTAAGGTTCCAGCCGATAAGTGTTGCACTTACATAAAATATACTTTATGATCATAAATTGTAAATAAATTAAAAAAAAATTAGATATATCAAAAACTGGTGTGTGATTAGCCAGTACTAACCACTAATAAAGCCTGTTAAAAACACTATGTTCTTTGCTTTGTTTCACTAAAACAGTAAACACTGATCCCATTACCTCTACAAATGAACAACTAATGACTATTTGGTGTTGTAGATCTGAAATATCAGTACAAACACACATTCAAATTCAAGCATCAAGAGCAAAACCCAAACAACCTGAATTTCCGCTTTAAACATAGTCATAGTACAGCAGAAGTGATCTCATTCAGCAGAACACACATCTGTCCTATTCAAATACTTGTTTAGACAGAAGGCCTTGTGTCACCTTAATTGTGAGTGAGTCCAAACATCAGGCAAACAGTATGCTGCATGGCTTCATATGTCAGCCAACAGAAGACTACTAGGGCTGACAGTCACCAAGCAATTCCCTGTGCTAGCCCAGTCTCCACCAGCAGCTCTCTGAAGAGAGAGCACCACGTAAGACAAAGGGATGGCTTCCATATGGCCATGAATCACAATCTTCAAAAACAAAAGAATGGAACCGTGAAGAAAATCTTCATGACAGTGCCAAGAAGCAAGTGGCATGTTACCGGGATCCCAGCCAATAAACCAAAAAACATAGCCACAGAAGCAAATTTTACACAAATGAGCAAAATTTAAAAGCACTTTTCAAATAAAATAATAATGCTTTGATTGTTTTATCATTGTGTAAAACATATTCAAAACTAAATATAAACACAAGCTTTATGAAACAATTCATAACCTCTTTTTTTGTGATATTATATTGGACTAAACTTGTTCCGTTTTGGGTCAGTTTTGGTTATCAAAAGGATTCATATTTTCTAAAAGGCAGACAAATTACAGAGAGATAATTACTTTTTATAAACCAGAAGTTTACATACAATATTTACAAGCATTGTCTTTAAGCTTTATGACTTGAGTTTAAAGAGTTTTGGTATCTTTCTACAAGTTTCTTTTGATAAATTGCTAGAAATGTGCTCTAATCTTCCTGACAGAACTGGAGAAACTGAGTGAGATTTGTAGGCTGCCTTGCGTACAAGCTACATTTCAGCTTGTCACAATATTTTTCTTTAAATTATGACTTTTGCTAGCTTCTCCAATATATTTTTTTATATTAGATAGTTTTCTTTCTTCATGATCCAATCTGTTCTGTAACATCCACCTTCTAGTCTTGCACCAAAACACACACACAATGTCCTGCATGTGTGTGTGATTTAAGCCTTGCAAATGGTCATTTTGTCAAGCTATAGTTTCATCAAACCACAGGACATGTCTCTAACAAGTCAAGGTTGTGTCTCCCAGATTGTGTCACCATAGTTTGTTTTTTTTTTTTATTTTGGGGGTAGGGGGGCAGAGAGAAAGGGCTTCTTCCATGCCGAGTGCCCATTCAGGTCATGTCAATCCAAGTCGTTTCAATGTGGATAATGACACTACCTTTAGCTAGCATCTCAAGGTCTTTTGCATTTGCTAAGGGGTTAATATGCATAGTTTGTATGAAAAACACCTCCCTACACAACAGTAACATGATTTGCATATAAAGAGTTTGAATGTGGCATCCTCAGGTATTTTGAAACTGTACTTATGGATGAAACAGACCAGTGGAGGTCAACAATGTTCTTTCAAATATCTTTGTTGATTCCTTCTAATTTTTCCATGACATTACACTTGCTCCGTTTTGCATATTGGGAAGTAAATTATCAGAAGTTTACAAAGACAGGTAATAGTCCTAAACTGTTTGAAGGCATGATGAACTTAGTATATGTAAATTTATGAAATAATAATAATAAAACTAGTTTTGTTAATCTTCTGTGACAAAAAATGTCAATCCTATTTAATGAGAGGAAAACAAATGTTTTATCTGCTATATTTTCCATACATAGTTATGTAAATGTCTGGTTTCAATTGTACCTTGTTTGCTCATCATATGATCTGTGTTTGAGTCAAGCTCTGCAGGTTTTTTTATTCTGAGGTTTGATGCATGTACAAACTGTTTTACTCATACGCCCATCAAAAGGGAACCCTATTTGGTGCATATTTGGACAATGTGGTAAACACATATTCCTGGGTAAGACAGAAAGCAGGACTTTTTTGCTTCCGTGCACCAAGTACACACAATTTTGGCAGCATATGTCCCGTAGGAACCCCACATCTCTTTTGTCCCATCCAAGTTTGTTAAACCACTGTCATTACAATTGTTCTGCCACAGGAAAATTATAATCCACCTGTCAACAATGACAGGATGTTGGAAAACTTGCAGAATGGATAGTGTACGGCTCTGAAATTCAAACCAGGGTGCTCACTGCCAACTATAACTATTACACCCTCACAATTCTTTTTTCAGTTTATTTGAAAATTGCACTGAATCCCTCCTGTCTCCCTGACCATCAAACCACAATCAATTTCCTGAGTCAGACCCTGATATGAGTGAAACTGGAAAATGAAATATTGACTTGTTCAGTGTGGGGTTTTATCTCCGTAAATTGTTGACAACACAATAAAAGCACCATTGAGAAAACTTAGCTATTCCAGGCTTTTGCAGATAGCATAGTGTGGCTTTATGAGAGCAAACTTGTATTTCGGGGTTACACTGACACTGAATTAATAACTTGATTCATGAGTCCATTCTAACCCATTTCCATAGCTAATCAACCCTAAAAGGTAAAGAGTTGCTTCCACGATTAGAGATTAATGCTGTCTCGGTCAGCTCGCTCATCAGCATCATCAAGGTAATTAAGAAAAGACACATTTCTAAAGTTTAACTTTGTAATGAAAGTCAAGGGAAAGACTTTGAATAAAGTTTTACAAATGGCAAGACAATCTCGTTAACATGGTAATGAAAAAAAAATGATACAGATTATTTTTATAACCTCCACACAGATAGTGTGACTAAGTTTAATAAAGCTATGGAGGATTGGCTTAGTTCACAGTCAGGCTGCAACACCAACGGCCTACTGAATAAAGCTGAAAGGGATCACTTTGATCTCTGTGCCTCCCTAAATCAACACCAGACAAGGTTCATGCAAAGGCCAGGAAAGTCATCTGATCATCACATTCCAAAACCAAGCATTACATGATAGCCATGCCCGGGTACAGGTTAAATGTCAGCAAAAGTTCAAGAGAAACAACAAAGGATCAATGTATTTGTCCCAAATATAAAACAAACACAAGACGTCACAGGTAAAAACTCTGTCTATATTCTTCACCAAGCAAATAATTACACCAGGAGAAATATTAACAGTATAGTGAAATCATAAAAAAAGAACATTTGCAAATATTGCTCATAAAAGTATAAAACGAGGAATAGATAAAATGATTATCTCCAGCAATCCTTGGCAGAAATAACACTATCAATGTGCCATTTCTGAAAAAATAAAATTGTGTTTATTGGTCAGAGGCTTAGAACTAAATGATGCAAGAACTCTTCTGTGTGCTGCAAATCAAATGTCCAAATAACTTTCAAAGACATACAAGAAGACTAAAGAATTATTGCTTAGATCACTTTGAAAAGTGTGAAGGAACTGACTGTCAGGAAGGAAAGCATAAATAATTTGGGGTGGCCTAAAGACTTTTACGCAGTACTACGAGTTAAAAGTCAGACTAATGTTGGACTTACATGACTTTATGCCATATAAACATACTGTAGAGACATTTTAACAGCTTTGATAGTGAGCAGAGACAAGGAGACAGACTATGTTGAGATCACACAAACACAAGAGTACCAGGAACTGTACAGTCATTTACCCAGGGTCACTAGTCTTCACAAGAGAAAAAACCTATCATAACACAGCTGCAAGAACAGACCTTTGTACTCAAGAAAGAAAAAAGGGGGCAAAACGATGATCCAATTAAAGTTGTATATCATTTGGCTCTCCTCTGTCAGTGTATATTCCTCCAGCTCTATTAGAAGCTAGCTCCTCCCAGGCAGGCCAGTGTAGCTCTGTAATTACACCTCTTCCTCTGACAACCTGCATGATTGTTTTCCTAACACTGTATTACTTCGTTAGTACTTTCCAGAGTGCGTTATTTTTAAACTGTCAGTCTGGCTTGGCTCATCCCCCGATCTGCACTCGTCTGTTTATCATAACAATCATTAATAACTGTCACTTGCCAACATCCATAGAACAAACTCATTGCCTCATTACCATGTTGGAGCGTTTGTTCCGGCGCAACGCCTGTGTATTGCTCACAACAGGGCCAAGCCAATTACTTTGCTGAAATGGAATCACATTAATCAAAACTTAACAAGGTGGCAAATTTAAAGATATCACATTGCAAAAGACAGCATAACTAATATGTCACTGTCATAGCTGCTGTGGAGGTATGCAGCACGCAGGGAGTAAATATATTGCTTTCTAGGGTCCATATGAATTTAGACATTTCATGTGATCTAAGGTGCCGAATGTACTGTACAGAGCTCAGCACATGGTGCCTCTGATTGCGTGCTTGTTTCAATGTGGATCTAGTAAACAGAGAGGTGAAGGAAAAAAGAAAAAAATATGGCATAAGAAAAAACAAATGCATCACAAATAATTTAGACAAGATCATGGAGGCAGGAAGAAAAGAACTGATTTCAAGAGAACAAAAGTGGGAGAGGGTATGCCTCAGGATTTTAAAACGGTAAAGAAAAGAGGGCAAAACAGAAGCAAAGAAAGGGAAAAGGACAGAGGGACAGACAGGGGGGGCGATGAAGTAGAAACCAGGAGAGATTGAGCAAAAACAGAAAGAGAGAAAGCAAGAGGGAGGGATCTCCAAGTGTGTCTCTGAGAGCACCAGCAGGCGGCAGTTCATCATGTCTCCCTTCACAGAGACGTTTTCTTTTACACTTTAAATGATGATACTCATCAATCACAGACTGACAGCTGCATCAAGCCAGTTGCAAACATGCAAAGGCCAGCAGTGTGAAACCTGCTGACGCCACCCATCGCTGCATACAGGAGGAATCAGTCAGCCACTCGGCCTCCGCCCAGGATTTATCTCCTCTCCCAAACACACCAGCTTGCTTTTCTCTGCAACAAATCTAGAGAAAAATACAATCCCTTTTAACAGAACTACCTTGCATGGTTTGGAGAAATAAACTCTGGATTGGTATTCACAGCGTAGAAAATTTGCTCTAGTCTTCTCCACTTACATTAAGATAAAATAGGTAATGACGAGTGAACAAAGTACTAATAAAGATGCGCATGTTGCAAAACCTTTCAGTTTTATTTTATTATTATGGTAGATTCCTCTGTGCCATAACCTGGATTATTTAATTATTTTTATAGAGTTTCAGTGGTGCTGAGTGACCGCTGTGTAATTTGGGTCTGTTTTTAAGAATACAATTTTTATGTTACCATTAACATTTTATTGTAAAGACTATTAGATTTTCAAAAGAAAAAGTACAATTGGCAGGGGAAAGGTACTTTGTTTTTATTTCTACATCCTTAAATCCCTAAATAGGAAACAGAAGCTACCAAAAAAATAAATAAATAAAATAAAATCCAAATCTACAAGTCAGACGTTAAAAAATAAAGCCACTGTTTTGAAATTGGCCACAAAGTCTCTGTCTGGTGCATCTTCATTATTACTATGATGCAACTCATGCTTGGTTTAGGAAACGCTACCATTTTTAAAACAAGTTCAATCCAACTCATTTAGCCATGAATCATTAGCTATGAAGCCCAGTTACTTTATCTGGTAATTAACAAGACAAAAGGCAATCTTTGGTGGCAGAGGTTATGCATACACAGCTCATTCACACTACTGGTCTTCAGTTACTCCCCTCAGCCATCCTTCACTTTCCACTCATCCTCCCTTTTATTTAGCATTTTTAGTGACTGGTCATTTCTAGCACTTAGAGGAAGGGAGCGAGGTCAGGGGCGTGGGGGGTTGCTCTCAACATAGCCAAGCAGATGGATGCGAATTCAAAGTTTCCTGATCTTTAGCAGAAGTTATGGAGGGTTATCTTTGGCTGTATATCTCAGCCCTGGCAGCTCTCCCCTGGTGATGAAGGATTAAGCAGCACAGCTGTCTCTTCCCAGAATGATGCAGTGCAGTGCTCCCCGACACGACAGCATCACTTAATCTTAATGTCCGCTTCTCCAGCGCAGACGCACAGGACAAAGCCAATCAGCATCACATGCCACGGGGATGGACCCTGCTGCCTGGCCCAGGAGTCTCTCACCCTCACAGGCCGATTAATCAACTTCAGACAGCCCGGTTCAATCCCAACTAGCTCGCTCTGCACTGAACTGTTCACTCTCCCTCTCTATCACACAGACAAACATACACACTCTCTGTTGTGATGTATAGAGCATGGAGGGCTACTCTGAAAGAACACTTATCAGATTGCATTTCACATTATGCATGTCTTTATGTTACACTGAGAATAAAAGGTAGTGAACAGTGAGTGTGTAGGAAGGTGCATGGGGAGGCAGTGGAGGGGGGCTTCATTATTGAATACCACACCTCAGTCTGTCACAGGCCATCTATTTGGAGTGAGATCTATGAGCTCCAGTAGGGGCTTAAAGAATAATGACTCATGCTCATTAGAACAAATGACTCTCTTGGAGGTCCTGTGTAAAGAGTTAACCCGATATGATAAAAGCAACACCACAACATGCATTCTCGAAAAGCTGTGTTAAGTTTTAAATGCATTGATTACTTGATTTCTTGCCTGCCATCAGTACTCATCAATAATTTAAAATAGAAGCAGCGGAGACCCCACGGTATGTGCACAATATGTGCAACGTTACAAATTTAATGCAAATGGTTGGAGTTGATGTTTTAAGGGGCCGGAAACAATTTCTGTTAGTGATTAGCATTGTTAACATTATTTCCATTCTCCATGTGACTTCCTTAGAGAAATTGGATCCTTGACTCAGAGATTTTCAAAATGCCACAAACATTTATAAATCCATTACGCTATGTAGGAGGCTGTTTAAAATAATAATAATAATAATAATAATAATAATAATAATAATAATAAAACAAACTGCTTATTTGCTACCTAGAAGAAATATCCTCAACGTGGGTTGATCTCCTGTCATAGAAGTCTCCTTTTATACCCCAAAAAGTCAGTATGAAGCTACCAAAACATGGAAAGTACAAAATGGTGAAGGAGCAAATGATCCTGTAAATATGAAAATCTGTTGCAGCAGGATGAATGTCAGACATGCCTCTGCATACTTCACCAGCATCATCCAAGTTGATTTGAAATAAATCACGGATAAAGAAAATGGCTAACTTGGAGTCATCTTTACTCAGTAAAGACCTCTACATCAACATGCAGTGCTTTCATTTGGCCTTTTAAATAATAATAAAAAGACTGGATTTTTGGGTTTATGTTATCCAACAGTGCTCCAAACTGGGTTTTGTCACCTAACCCTATGCGCCATTGGAGAACTTTAAAATAACCCCAAAGATTACAGAAAAATCATTTTAATCCAAAGAAAGCAGTTCTTTTAAATCAAATGCGCTTCATCAAGTCACCAACCAATTGCAACACAACCATAAGACAGACAGGAAATATTACTCATGGTAGAATGATGCTTGGAATACACAGTCAAGTGTGCATTTATGACATGCTGCAGACCTGGTTATGTGCAGATATAGAATATTAGCTCCATAAATTATTCTCAATTGCAGTCACTCTCATTACCCACAGGCATTTTCCTGTTTCATGGAATGATAAACAGTGTTTCTACATCAAGTAGAATATGAGGGCTGTGTGTAACATGAACACAAGCTGGACTCTCGGGTGTCCCATTTGAGAAGCCAACATGATTTAGGAGAGCTAATTTAGAACAATAAGCATTGAACACCGTGGAAGCATCTTGACGTTGCTGCTATGGAGTGTGACCTTGAATAAGTAGTAAACCAAGATAATGACATTCTTTATCATAACAGCATTGTAATTCCTCTTACACTATACTACCAAATCTAATATATGCATCATTCTATAGTCTTAATAAAAGACATAAAAGGGGGGAAAGGTTTGCATTACTGTATCTGTTTCACCACTGAATTGCGATTCGTAACGGGGAAAACACTCTTAGGTTTGATAATAAAGACTTGTTTTTATTGCTGCAGAGTTCATGGTTATTAACAGAAGACGTTCATCTTATTGCAGTGCTATGTGCATACTTCTTTATGGTCAGATGTACCAAACAATCTGGGTTAGATTTCTTTATCTGTCATTTACAATCGCTCCACAGCGCAGCTTCTTCATCTAATAACTTTGTCACGACACATGATATTCTCCAAGCAGCAGTGGTCATTTACACACAGTTAAGTTGTTTCAACCATGGCAATTACTGCTGGCAACAACACAGCATACCACTCGGGCAGTTTATGATGGCGTCTAAGAGTCGTTTAACAAGGTTATTATCCTGACTAAGAAGATCATTTTGGATGAAGTGAACACAGCTTTTGGGGGATTCCAAATGGGGCTTTTCTCTGAAGACCCTACTGATTAAAACAGGCATAGCCATAACAAGAGCAGATGAAAACAAAAATATCTAGTCATATTTCCACAATAAATTTATGAAGTACATGAAATAAAAGCAATTTGAAGAAATAAGACATTTGTAGACCCTGCGCAACAGAGAACATATCATAAGCAAAAATATTGAGAAGGTTTTTTTTATTATTATTTTTAACCAAAAGAAAGTTAGTGTAATACTTAGAGAATATGAAAGATATATCCAATCCATGATATAGTGCATACATTATAAGTGACTGTCTAAATATTACTGCACCATTACACCATTATAGATTTCTGCATGTAATGTGAAACCATCAATGATCTTCTAATGATATGATGATGGAGCTAGGACTGAGTTCCAGTAATTCATCACGTTATATTTTCTTCCCCAGCTACCAGAGACCCTGCTAATACAGACATCATCTCCTGTCCTACGCACATAATAAAGGCCTGTCAGATCCACAGTGTTATTAATTAGCACTTCTCTGAGGTGAAATTCAATCAATTGCAGGCCCTCTGATAGCTTTTTAGCAGGTTATGCAAATCAAGTGTGTCCACAGTCACCACCACGGTGGCCGATATAAAGTAAACTGAGCTGGTTGCTCCTTAGACCCCTCCTCGTGTTCTTCTGCTCCTCTTTTTCCTGTCACAATGCTAACGCATTCATTACTTTAACGTCTGAGCCTTTCTAGCTCCGATAGAATCAGGGAGGGTGAGAAAAGAGAAAAGGAGGGGTCTTAATGTTCATTTAATTACAATCAGACATATGGCATATGGAGCACAAAAAGTGACAGGACCTTCAATGACTCACCTAGGGAGAACAGAGAGACAGCACTCAGACATCATGAGATCATAGGAACAGGAGATTGAAAGGGGTCAAAAGTGGTTTAAAACATGCCTTGAGAATGCATTTGTATGGATTTCTGTATAACAGGTTTGAAGAAATTACAAAAAGCAAATTACAAAGTGAAAGCAAAATGCTTTGTAAACTGTACAAGTTAGTTGATTTCTGACGTGATATTTATCTATCTCTGCTTCTAAATAAATTTGTTTCTACTATGAGAAAGACTGTTGTGCAATAAAAGAAAGTAAATTTAGTTTTGGCAGCTGCATATGTGCAGCGAATCCAAGTGTGCAATTACATAAAATATGTGGGGTGGGGTACTGCTAATGGCCCCAAAATCTCTCCTTGGAACCTATGCATTTTTCATTTCAGCACTAAAGAGGGACAGGCTGTGGCAGAGCAAATGGCGTTGGACGCTAATTGATCTGCACCTTTAATGTGTGTGAAACAAGGGAGCACCATGCAATGCTGCAAAACTGTCATCTCAGCCGTTTTCCACCTAATGCAGCCATAAATCCTGCAGCCACAGCCCCCTCAGTCAGATGTTTTCATTACTACCATATCAGTTTTATTGAGATTACTGACATCTGCATGTTTCAATAACTGTAGGTCCTCTAAAGCTGTTGTAGCAATTTTAAAGGGGAAGCCCCACTTTGCATCCTGGGATCAATTTTCTGCTCTCAAGGGACAACAGAAGAAATGTGGCATTTGAAAAAGGCACCAAGGCCCTGATAAATTGTGTGGTTACCCTGTGACGGAGACAAACAGTTTAATCCGGTGTAAATCGACAGCAGCAGGGTGAGATTGTTTTATACAGAGATGTAAATTGTATTGTCAAAATCAGTCATCTTCTAGGTATGGGGCTTAACGCGAGCCACTTTAGAATAGGAAAGACAAATGCTTATCTTGCTCTGCAAACCCTGGGGGAAGGCACAGAGCCACCTGGAGCTAGCTCTCTCTTTGTGTGGACATAACACGTCAAATGAGAGGAAGCACAAATACCTGCTGAATAAGGTGTTTGGGATTTATCAAAGCTGAAAAGTATGACACAAATTTGTACATGTTGCCGGCTGCAGTGTAGGTTCTTATTGTTTCACTGTAATGGGATCCTGGAGCAATGCAAAACAAACAACACAGTCACCTAATATAATAGACAGTATGAGACTAGGAGGTTACAAAGACACAGTAATGCATGTATTCCTCCCATTTGAATTATCTATGGTCTATCTATGCATAATGCATTCTGGGATGGGTCCCATTATTATGGCATAGCCAGGCAAATGAAATATCCCTCGAGTTTTCTTGGAGACACAGTCCACTAAATCAATGCAGCACTTTGATAAAGCTGTGTGTCTAGATAATAAGTCAGCAATAACTACTTGCAATCATTTCATTAGGTACAGTATGGATGATACAGTTAGGGAAATGAGAAAAAGAGAATTGAGTCTCTTATGTACAAAGTGCTGGCTAGGAGCCTACATGTGAGTGTGTTTTTGTGCAAATGTGTGTGTTTGTTATTTTAGAACAATACAGTCCCAAACCTGATATGACGGCAAGCTATTAGGACTTCTAGAAACATGGGGACCAAACCAAACTCCTTGGTATATTTAGACTTTGTTTTAGGGTTACAAAAAGCACTTAAGTTCAGGTATTTACATGAAATGTATAAGAGGATATTTAAAAATTGCAAAAATAAGGTTTTAAATAAAATCTGCAGTGGATAATGCACTTAGCTCCTTTCTTTTGTTCAAATTCAAGCTAGTTTAGTGTCAGACTCTTAAGCCAATGGCCAGTCTATAAAGATTTAAGTCCAAAGCAGACTTTTACCATCATTGTGTTACCAGTGACCTGTACATGTGAAACATGTATGCTACAGGCCCAAAGACAGAATCACCAACAAAAAAAGGTATACTTTTTTAGGTCTTGATGTCAATAGTCAGCTAAATAAGCATCGAAGAAGCCTACAATCAACATTAAATTACCTGTGTTGATGTATGATGTTGGAGTGATTGACGAGATATGAACTTTTTTTTCAACTGTGAGTTCTCCAACTGGCTAAGTGTTAGCCAGTTGTGGGTATTGCTAATAACACTGAGAATAGTATATAAAACTAGTATATCAATATAAAACTGAACTTAATAATTCTATAACTTTGCTTTCC
Organism: Poecilia picta; assembly: GCA_033032245.1. Classification (NCBI taxonomy): domain Eukaryota; kingdom Metazoa; phylum Chordata; class Actinopteri; order Cyprinodontiformes; family Poeciliidae; genus Poecilia; species Poecilia picta. The sequence continues at coordinate 17,380,617 of CM065367.1, forward strand.
CCCCAAAAAAATGTCTTTTCCACTATAATGAACTTGTGAAACTGGGTGCATCGCTACTTTAAAGCTCAACTTTCTTAGTCGTTTTTTTTAAGAACCTCAATTCAAAAACCCAAACTATCCCTTTGATGTATAAAGGACAAGGGAATAAACTGCTATTTTGCTTAAATGAACAGTCCCCAAAGACAATTAGAAAAGGACGTGTGTGTCAGTGTGCTTCCGTGTCTGTGTGTGTTACTTTATTACTGTGCTACACAAAGTATGTGTTTGGTATGTGTGCTTGCTGTGACTGGGAGTAGACTGATGAGGCTTTAGTATATCTGTCAGGCCCAGTTTGGGGATTGGAGGAGTAGGCGAGCAGGAGCTGGTGGCCATACATCTCTATTAGACTAGATGGTCACCACTGTGGCCAGCTGTTTATTCTCATTAGCTCACACGCTGGCTGTCCAAATCAAGTCTCTGCAGCCTTCTCCAGAATGTCAAATCCATTGTGGACCAGCTCAAACCCAGACTAGCACAGATATCGCAAATGAATTATGTTGTATTTTTTTTGTATTGTTTCATCAATGCGAAATTTAACAGTCAGTATGTCAGAAAACACTAAAAATACACAAAGAAAAGAGAGAGTATTATCAGCAAAAATCAATATAGATGATCAATTCTGCTTTACAGCCTCTCAATAATTCTCTCCATCTTTCACTGTCACAGTGGGTGAAGAATAGCAGTTTTGGAAAATTGTATCTTTCTACATAACAATAGTTGTTTGTTGTGAGCTGGAAATAGAGCTTTTTGACAGCGAAGCAAAGTATTAGCACACTCTTGCTGTGTGATATGAGAGAAAAGACTGCTTTTATAGTGGCGCACAGACAAGGCTGCAGTGAGAAAAGCTAATGGCTATGATTAATGACAAAGGGCCAGAGGAGAGCCGGGACACAGACGCTACATATATCATCCTCTCCCATCAGTCTATGCACCTCCCAGGACCTCTCGGTAGAAAGGAGGGAGTTAGGGGTGAGGGAGGTGCAAAAAGACAGAGAATGAGAGACAAAAAAAGAGAGAATCAGAAAAGAAGAAGAGAGAGAGTTATCTACTCTCAGTACTTTACACACAGGAATTGCTTTTCTGGCATGAAAGTAAAGGGGGAAAAACAAGTGACAAAGAGGTGATAAGGTGAACAAGAAAATGGCGTGTAAAATAACAAGGAGATATTCTGTGAGAAAAGGGGAAAAGGAGGAAAGCAGTGCGTGATCCTTCCTGATTTTAAGCAACTTGACTCTTCACATGCTGAAGCCACATTTCCAAGGACTTATCTGCCATATGGTCTGCCCTGTTCTGATGATTTATTGGGTGAGGAAAAGCACACTGATAAAAATTTTTACTGTGTTCCCCTGCATAGGCAACCCAAAGTGTCAATAACAAAACTCGGGGATGTTTAATGAAAACTTTTAGTGCCAGAAGGTGTAAACATCTATTTATGAGTCTGTGTAATATAGCATTGGCAAAAAATAAATAAATAAATAAAATAAAATATCTGAGCTTCTCACGCACCCAGGAGAAAAAGGCCAGAAGTGGAACATAGGAGAGAATGCAGATCATATCCATATGTCAGCAGTTCTGGAGAACCCTGCATTTAACATGGTGCTGATGTATTTCTGCCTAATTGAAACATTCAGCTGTTTACAGCTCACACAAAAACCAGCAAGCGTTTATTTATGGCCAATTACAGAGTAGTGTTTTGAGTGAAGGAACCCCATTATGGATTCCAGCCCTTTTGATTCTAATTAGTCACTGTATTCAGGTTTTTGTTTTACATGCCTGATTTACGGGAGATAGGCGGCAGGGGTGAGAATTAATTTCCTATGAAACAACATGGGCCCATTGTTAAATCAAAAACTTGCAGACAATATATTTGTGGAAAAAATAGCAGCAGAATAAGCTACACTAGAGCTGTCATTTTTACTACGCTTTTTATGTGCAAGTTAAGCCTGGACCTATGTAGGATTCTGACGCAACATCGACTGTATCTTTTTACAAATGTCGGTATACCATGATATTAGATACTAGTATCAAGATCGAGATACGTCAACTTAAAAATGTTTTAAAAACAATAACATTTCTACGACTCAAAATTCCTTTAGACAAGAATTCCTCCAATAACATTAGTAGTCCAGGCGTTTTCTTTTTACAGTGTATTTATGACGGATGTTGCTGTCTCAGAAGTATCTTTTATTAACGTCCATTATTGGGGTAGGTTGGGTTAATTGTTGGAGATGTTAATGAGTCGTACTTACTTCAAACTTACCAGTATCATACCAGTAAAGCCCAGTATGATAATCAACTCTAGGTTTTCCCTAGAAAAATTAAGATTTTGAGGGGTAAAATTAACAAGCTTTCCCTCCATGTGGTCTGAAACTGTGGACCTAGACTAGTAGGAGCTGATGTTATTCCGGGAAAACCCACTGGCAGTGTTGGTTTTTCAAAAATAAAGTACATTTTCATCATATTTAAATGTATTTCAAACTCTGGCTATGGTTAGTGTAGGCGTGCAAATACATACTACATATATGTATGTCTCATATGTTTTACTTTTTTTAACAAAATAAAATAAAAATAAAAATTTTGAAGGTGTGGAGCTTTTATTTTGCCATGGTGTTGCACCATTATAAATTACATTTCTGTAACATATGGTGATAAAAAGGAGCTTGAACCAAACTTAACTTGTTTCAAATTTTGTTTAACAAGCTATTTAGAGACATACAACCTTGTTACATCACTATTCCAATGAAAGCAGACAAATAAAAATGAGTGTTATTCAATAGAAAGGGTGTGACTGCAAGCATGCTGTTTTCTTTTCACTCTGCTAGCCTTGTAAACCAATGACATGTGTAAGCTATTCATTACATGAAAACGGTTTGCCAAACAAGTGCCAACAGCTTCCCAACAATGAACTGTTAATTTGCAACTAAATGGGAGTCCAGTGCACATTCAAGATTTCATTTGCAAACCAAAGCTGCTCCTTTGAAGTACAAATATCCAACATCTAACAAGTAGGAGTCACAAAGTTCACAGAGGACAAAAGGATCTGCTTCATTAATGAATGTCACTGTGTGACCTGTATCCTTGAAGTGGAAGCCGTTTTCACTGTAAAAACAATAACCTGCAGCAAGGAGAATTAAACATAATAGCAGGACAAACATAAAATGTTATCTACAAATACAATTACTGAGAAAAAAGAATAATAAAAAGAACTGATGCATGATCTGCAACGTGTTCTCCTGTTTTATGATCAATGGATAACCAGCAATGTTCTACTTTGTTCCTCTCTTAAAGCTATTTGACTTATTTATGGCGACTGTGTGGCAATTAATATTGCACATGCTGCATTGTCATTTTTCAAGCCATTTCCCAGGAAATGTTCTACACACAGTAATGGCTCCTCTAACGCTGTAGCTGTCATGTCCTGGACAGCTGCATTTTTACAAGACAAACTCAGACACATCACACTCCCCTCTCTGCGGACCAACTTCCTGCTCACTGCCACACAATCAACACACACAGAGTCACACAGAGGCCATCACCGGCAGCTGTTAATAGCTACATGGAAAACTTTGATTAATATTTCCCCCCTCTTGCCAAGGCTGCTGAGCAAGTGTCACCTTCCCTACACTGTCCCACAAAACCCTTTCTTTCAGGGGCCTCACAATGCCAGGTGGCACTGATAAATCTGTTAGAAGGATCCCCCAAAACGCCATCAAGCTAATTACAGTGTAGTCATGCAGCTCTGATGCATGTATATGTCTGTGTCTGTGTTCACACATGTTCAGGTGGACGTTTGGAGCAAAGCCAGGATCACAGGGCTGGAGCACTGCAAGCTATGAAGAGAAATTAAGATTTTAGGGGTAAAATTAACAAGCTTTGACACCAAACTCACTCACATGCTTTATGTTCTTTCACAACCTTTGTGTGGATGCAAAACGATAATACATTTTAAGAGCTCTATTTTGTCTGAAATGCACACAACACAGAGAGGTGAAGGGTGTGAAAAGAAACTTGGCTGACACACCTGTGCATAAACAGTTCCGTTCTGTGGTTTTGTTTTGTTTTTTATTTCCACACCGCTGTTGTCATTAAACAGGAGGGGTGAGGTGAAAAGAACCCTGAATAACAACATCATGTTCTCCTTCACAACTGTAAAATGTTAACATCTGTGACGGCATCATTATCTCAAAACAACAGAGAACACACACCACAACAGTATCTATTTAATATGGAAGGAATGAAAAAAGAAACAAGTTGACTGTTGAGGTAAAAAAGACTTCTTGGTTGGGTTTTACTTTAAACTAATAGAATAAATAATACACAACTTGTTCATATACAAAAAAATATTAAAAAGCAACAGATGTATAATCTATGTTTTGTACAAGTAGTATGATGATTAAAATATATTTTATGATTAGACACCATAGATGTGACACAGTGTGTTAATAATGTGCTACCAGTATGATTGTTTGTCTTTAGCTACACCTTGAGACTGAGACAATAACACATAGATGTGAACAGGTAAAAAAGTGAAATGAGGTCATATTTGTGTCAACCAACATCTTCCTGCTCCCTTTGTAAGTGTTGTCCTGTTTTTACAAACTTTCAAACTTATTGCACCCCTGTGTTTTTGTTTTTTTTACTGATGATAAAAAACCATTTAAAACTGATCATGAACCTGCTGGCTAACAGAGTAAGATTGCCTTTTATGTTGAAAAGCCACCATTTGAGAAAAAAAATGTCAGGTGGATGCGTAGATTTGTTAAAATAACAGCAAATTTTGGAAATACCTAAAAAAAAGAAATGTTATAGTGTTAAAAGTCAGATGACATGATCAATGGACTTCAACTCCAGAGCTTGCCCCTGAAAATTTGATAAGCCCAGTTGTTGAAGCACGAGGTTGGTCCACCAGTGGACCACCGTGTTTTTTTTGTATGTAAACAAAAAAAAACAATTAAAATAGCATTTCTTTAATACATCTGTTAAATCCTAATTAAATCATCAGCCAGTTGATCTAAAAACACATTTTGAGGCAGCCCAAGGCATAAATGAACTAATTAGCTAAGAAACCCCCCCCTTCCCCCCAATAGCTTCAGGGGGCTCTTAAAGTTAGAAGAAACAAATCTTACTCACTGTTCCACTGTGGAAGATATACATGAACTTTTGCAAAGTATCAACCCAGACACAGAGCCACAATGAGTGCTCACAGTGGGTTAATGTAAATCCGGACACAACTTTTCTCCAAGAACACCTTCCAGTTTGAGTGAGAGGTGGGACGTGCACTGTGGCGAGGTAAATTTCAGAAATGCAGCCGCAACAGCACACCAGGTGGCCAACACGCAGAGGCGCCAGCAGTGCACGCTGCCAGCTTCGTGCCCTGTTCAATGCATCAACCCTTCTTTCAGGAATGATTCTGCTCTGCCAGTGAAATATTCAGCGGAGCAAAGACGCACACAGTCTGGGGTTACTGTTGTATTGAATAAACTATTTTAGAGGCCTATATTTTGAATTTTTTATAAAAACAAGCAAAGCTTAGCCTGGCAGAGGGCAAGTACAATCTGGTGGTCCGCCAGGCTTATAATACACTGAGGGAAACCCTGAACTGTTCTGCACAATTGTCAGGATCACACAGTTTGCCTAACATGATTCAGAACTATAATATTGAATCATAAGGAATAAATTGTCTCGGAATCTATGCAGCTAGATGTAAATAGGCATGTTATCCTGTAAAGTGTCATAACATGACAAATGTTTTAATTTTGCAATATATAAAATCTAAATTAATTAGAAGAATTATGTAACATGATGTCCTTGAACAAAGTGACCTCTAGGCTCATCACAAACCCAACAAGTAGGCAATTTACACCAGGCCAATCCACTCAAATATGTGGCCAAAGACGACAAACAAAGGCAGCAATGTCCGACTATCATGCTTAAAAACACCCGTCACTCATATGGAACAAGTTCCATCTCAGCTACTAAGGCTAAGACATGAAAATATGACAACCATTGCCAAGAATTTCTTAACACGACCCTAGTGTTCTGTCTACTCAGACAGATTACAGATTTCCAGCCATTTAGTTGAAAATCAGAGGTGTCTGCAGACAGAGGGCAATGGCGCAGCACATTTTGGCGTGCTCCAGTCTGACTGGGTAGAGTGCAGTGTGCCATGTCATTTTTTTGGGCACGCTGTTGCTCAACATCAAGAGAAATCGATGGTGTCTCCACAGGGGGAGAGAGGCCCATGGAATAGAGGAGCTTCTCAGGTCTGTTTGAACTCATTTTCTTTTCTGGGCGGTTGCCCCCTCGCTCAGCCCCCTAAGGCATCTCCCTCACAGCAGGCCCTGACAGCTTGACACATTGACAGCTGCCGCTGAATGACAACTGATTTGTACAAATTTCAAGCCTTATAAATCTACCTGTCACAACAAGAGCATAAAAGAGTTTGGACCCAGCAGGTATTTCGGAAGTGGTGGGGGAAGAAGAAGAAAGACCTGCTTCCTCCTCTTCTTCCTCACCGTTGACAGAACAGTCTGAGAAGGAGAAAGAAAGAAGACAGACAGCAGAAAGTAAAGAAAATACACCCCATTTTTTTAAAAGCCAGTATAGCATCGTCCTCTCCCAGGTCCACTTTTAGTAAAAATTGGACAAATCCATTTCTTTTGTCATCAGGTGGTCAGTTCTCTCATTTAAAGACAATAAAGAGCTCAATGAAAGTGAAAAAGGGCAATTTTGTTTTAAACCAACATTAAAGAAGGCCACCTGCTACACATAGAATTATCACACCAGTCTGTTTTTCAAAAGCTCTCACTGGGTAAATGAGCTGGCTCTTTTTATGGTAGTTAAACACTATCCAATACGGCACTGCTGCTGCATCCTCCCAATCCACCCCCTACCCCTGCTTTTCTTCACTTGGTAATGGCAGACCTGCCGGGCAAGGCCTATAGCTGCAATAAATCCTCTTCAGGAGTATATCTCAGAGCCAGATATAAACTATGAGAGACGGGGGCAGGAGAAAAAAATCAATAGCAGTGACAAACAGAGAAAATGGTTTTATAATTCTAAATGAGTTGTCCGTCTCATTTTTGAAGTCATCATAACAATTTTACCGCAATAACAGCAACTGACAGAAAATAATTGTGCTAAAATCTTTTACCTACTTCACGTTAGAATATATTCTTAAGTTATTTTTATAAGTGACATGTTTTTGATCTATCGCTCCATGCTTCCTTGCTTTCTGTAAACAGAACAATCACACAAAACACAGGGATCAGAGACTACACACAGACATTCCTCTGCAATTGTGGTTACCTCTCTTTTAAGGAGCAACACAGCCTCTCACAAATCTTCTATTCTGAAGTTTTCACGCCATCATGGCTAAAAGGGAATCAGTAACTGATCCATAAAAGCTAATGTTCCTGTTTTCCACTGGTTGTGAGAGATTGGCTCAAGACAATGATGATTACCATCTGCATAGAATTGTCACTGTTTGCATACTCTGCATATATTAGGTATGAACTATTAATCTAGCACTAACCATAAACACGTGTCAGTTACTGGTGTCAAGGTAAGCAAAGGTTTTAAAATGTTTCAAATTAAAACATATCTTTAATGATCTGGCTCAAAGAATGGAGGCAACTACACTTCTACTTTTCATACATAAAATACATACAGCTCTTCTGAAAAAACAAAAAGTTTCCATTTGTAATAAACACAAACAGAACAATCGTGCACCTCTGGTCTGTGTCGATATGATATCTTGTTACTTTGCCAGTCATCCAGTTAATTTTGATACACAGATATATAAAAAACAAATACACTACATAGGAGCCATCCATTGCTTTTCTTAAGGTAACACTGTCCTGAAAGTAGAGCTGAGAAACTACAAGCAGAAAGTCCAATGGCAGGGTGGCTACTGGAGCAGACAGCCAGACAAATTAACCACATTTTTATTCTTATGAAACTCTATAAAGTGTAGAAAAGCAAATTATGCACAATAAACTTTTAGAAATTACTACTGAAGTTAGATAGAATTCAACTAAAATATACAATAAGCACATTCTATCAGAGTCTATACACCAACCTTTTAAAATCATTTGTTACTTAATATTCTGTGTAGAACCATTATTGCTTTCCCTTCTCAATTAAAAGCAATTATGTATTTTTTTTTAAACCAAATACAATCAGACAGTTAAACTGTGACATTTTTACTCAAGAATATCATAATGAGGGGATATCCCCCTGCTTAGAATATAGTCACAATTCCTGAGAATAAATTAGTTGAACAGCAATGGGTAGTGTGTCATTTTGGTTGGCAACTGGATCATGACAATCACTCAGTAGTAGCTGTATGAACTCTTTCACTTTTATGGAATTGCCCACTAAACCTCTCCTATTTACAATCAGGCAAAACACCCTAATCCTCCATTTGGGTGTATTCATCCTTGTCCTAAAAGTGCCCTTCTGCTCTCTAGTCCCCAAAGACCCTTTTGCAATATATAGCCAGTAACCCTGCTGTTCGATTAAGACCTAGCCCACTGCTTTATCCCTGGACAGGACCCCAGCTGGGCCAAAAAGCACAGGTTAAACAGAAGGATTATGAGTGCCACTCCCTTCAAGGCAGTCAAACTGTCAGAAGAGATCAAAGAACTTCCTGGATACCCTCAGTCATTTAGGCCAGGTGCCCTCTTAAATGCTCAAACTTGTTCGCACCCTCATGTCCATAACTAAAGTTATTCCTGGCTTAGTTTTAAATGATAAATCTATATCCATCCATCCATCCATTTTCCTACACCCTTGTCCCTTAATGGGGTCGGGAGGTGCTGGTGCCTATCTCCAGCTAGCGTTCCGGGCGAGAGGCGGGTACGCCCTGGACAGGTGATAAATCTATATGTACAACTTAAATATGTCCAATAAAAATTGCATTAACAAATAAACTTTGCACATAAGAGCAGAGATCTCTGGATAAACCATCAGAAAATATTGACTTTAATACTTTTAATTATTTCACCAGTATCTACATTGAGTATACAATTACTGTTTCATTCTTGATTTAGTAATGATGTTGATTATGATTGCATTTTTATTTTAAAATCTACATCCATATAAATAAAAAAAGAGTTTCTCCACCAAATTTAAATTGGTTTTCACACATTAAATAGGGATGTCATAATGATTGATGACTAAAAGAAAATCATCACAAAGCATCAACACTGGAAAAGGAAAAAAACAGAGAGAAAGATGAAGTGAAAAGATATTACAGCATTTTATGAACATGGGCACTGTGGAAACATTTAGAATCATTTCATTAAACAAAAATGCATTACCAAAGGAACTGGCAAAAGCTCCTGGTATAACGTTGGGGTCCTGAGCTCCCAGTTAGTGTTATACAGAAATCAAATGAATAGAATTTACCTCAAGAGCAAAGGTATGTAAAACCCTAACTCAATCTAAAACAAAAACACAGATGTTTTTAGTAAATTGATGACAAAAGTCCTGTTATGTCTTGATCATTGTGTACTAAATTTAGTGAACACAAGCTGGTATGAGTCAGCTTGCAGAAAGACAGCTAACTTTGAAATGTCTAATTATAATAGTTAAAGAGGGTTTAGAAACAAGCAAAGGATATACTAAAAGACTGATGAAAAACATATGACAGGAATGTAAATAAAGGGTGATGAATAAGCCTTTCCAACAGTTTAAGATTCATAAAAGGAACAGAATGGTTCTTATGGCCTCTGAAGCCCAGCTGGCCTTGAATGCAGCAGGTCGGCTGTAGTTCAGCTGAGGGTCTTGTGATCTGTGGGTGTGGGATGGGGAGAGACTTGAGCTGGGACTGAGGGGGCCTGGTAGGGCAAAGGAATGACGGATGTGCCTGAGGGTGAATGCCAAAACCATAAATCCAACCTCAGCCTGACCCCGAGTTCCAATAAAGTTTATTTACATTTTCACATTGCGTCCACCTCTAAAACGTCTATGTTTAGACATTTCAAAGCAGTAGGACACAACCATCAATCTTGATAACAGGCTCTCACAGAGAGCAGATGAAAGAAAGACCAGTTTATCCCACTCTGACCTGTCAAACCATCCCCTTACAAACTCAACTCTTTAAGGAGCATTCAAAGAATAAGTTAATAATTGTTGCATTTTTTAAGGGATTTCTATTTATGCTATCCAGTAGCCACCTTTGCACCCCACCCACTGCAGTGAGTTTGCTTTCAGGCATTTAGAGGCTTCTGAGCTTTCTCTGTTATATGCCTCGCATGTTATTTCCAGACTCATTTACAAGTCTGTTTGTGTTGGTTTAAGCCTTTATTTTAAAATTAAGACTTTATTTTTAAACCCAAACCATCTTGAAGAATGACAGAACATCACTTTTCCTGCAGAGGAAGATTGAGTTCATTTAAATTTTCTAATGATTTTAATTCAAAAACCAATTTGGTGTTTATTCTCATCACTCCTTTTTAGAATCATTGTTGGCAGGTTTGAGGGAAAAAAAACTGCTCAAAAGTCAAAGCAATGGAAACAACTCACAGTTTTTATGCCAAAAAAAAAAAAATCACACACAAAATAGCTCACAAGGTTTTAACTTTTTTCCTCTGTTTGCAAAAAGCCAAACAAATAACTAAAGGCAGCATCCTGCCGTTTCACTTTTCTACAGCTCCCGTGCACTGCTCTTTTTGATGTGGGTGCCTGTTGAGAAACCTTGTTTGGACAGCCATGGGGTGGAGCTGGCAGGCTTATAAGTCTGCCACAGAACACAGGCGCACACAGGGCAGCCCACAGGGGTCCTCTCATCAGCAGAGGGAGGGGATTCTACCACCCTAGCGGGTGAGAAAGGCACAGTATTATTACACCCCATCAAGGAAACTCCAGCTGACAATAAATCCCTGAGTGCTTTACAGTGCAGACAGTGAGCATGGAAGAGTGCCACTGAGTGAAAAAAAAGAGGGAGAGGAGACATAGATGAGGGGAGGGAAGTAGGAAGGAGGACCATCCCTCAAAAGGCCATAAAGCCTTCAGGCTGTCATTCAAGGGTAGGACCATAGCTAAAGACGGGGTCTGGAGATTAATTATCAGACAAAAAAATTTTAGAGGAGTTTGCGACATTTGTTATATTCTTTTAGAGGTTGAAAAAGTCTGATTTCATAACAAGAATAGCATTTCATGAGCTTCCCGTCATGCATTCTGCCTCGCAAACGTTAAGCCAACGTTTGCTTAAAGCTTGCAACACGTGCACCAGTTTTTTTTTCAACATCGATTTCAAGCTATTTCAACGGAAACAACATGAAAAGCAGTTGGCTACAAGCAAAACCATTTCTTGAAAAGTGTTCTGTCAAAAAGAAAAAATCTGCCGAGAGCTAAACGAAGAGTACACATCTTAAATAATCGCTGATTATTCTGGGCTCGTTTTGCGGCACAGACAGTGCTGTATGGCCTTGTGTGAGAAAACAGGGAACATGCCTAAGTTATTACCGCAGGAAGGCAATCTGTCAAAGCCAGGCTGTTCTGGCATAGCCAATACCACTGGTGAGATCAGAGAGTCAGATTCTGCTTGCAATTACTGCTAAAGGACCTTGGATGCAGGCAGCCTGCTATCAATTATTTCCCTGGCCCTAGACACTTGGAGCTGTCAGAGTCCTACTGTCTTCTGTTTTGTAACAGTGGGCCCTCGGAGACTCAGAGGAAGCTTAGCCTCTCTCCGTCAGCAAGAGAAGATAGTTTGTGTCATTAAGCGGTGCTATTATAGATTCACACACTCTTCAGAGTGTGTTTTTTTCTCTTGCTTTTGCTTTTTTTTTTCTCCTTTTTGCACTCCCCAATCTGTTATTGTACTACACCATGGCATATCTGCCTCTATACGATTCTCACTTCCCACATGATGAGTGGATTAAAACTAAAACAAGAAGGCAGACTGCGAAGAGAAGTGTTCTAGCTGACAGCTCTGACCTGTGTATTTATGGTGAGGCTCTCAGCTCTGATATTCACCCTGGGTACTTTATGTTCACTGCATACTACCCCTAAAAGGGTAAATAGATCCCAAGAGTCTAGCTAAATGTAAATTGGCACTCTGACCAAACACAACAATGCACAGATTGTTTTTTTTAGATAATTTTGCTAACTTAAATATTTATCTCTCTCATCTCTGTTTTAAATTACCTCCCAAATTAGAAGCATTATATATTTAAGCAAAACGCTGATGTCTTAAATGACATTTACATATGCTCGTTTGTGTCACTTATCTAATTGCATTTTGCTGCACATCCTTCCTTCCTTGTGGACAAAAAGACAGATGAGGATAGATTAATCATTTTTCCACAGCATGACATTAGTTTGGCCTACTCAGCCCTGAGCTGTCCCCCAGGGCAAGCCCCTGGTTCATCGAGGATGGGGAATTTGGCACCAAATGACAGATTCTTTTCCAGCAGCCCCTGCCAAGTTTCAGGACCTTATCACCGAAAATTGCATTCTTATGGTAAGCAAATGTGCACTAAAGCAATACCTTGGTTGCAAGTTGCGTGAAACTGTCAGTTGAAGGGAGAAGATGTCATTTGAACAGTAGGATTCACTGAATAAAATATAGCACATTTCAGTATGTGAGTGCACACATTTACTGCAAGATGGGAGAGCTTCAGTTCAAAGGTTAACTAAAAGGTTGTTCTCACAAAACTCCTCAAGGTCAGCTTCCAAATTTAGACATCCAAATTACAATAGAAACCAATCAATCATCCAAAAATAAAAAATATTCATTAAGTGCATTAATTCTTGCTACAAAAAAAAATAGATTCACCAAGAAGTAGTCCATGACAAAAATCATACAATTTTAAACTTTGGCAGGTATGACCAAAGTTTTAGTGTCTGGTCAGCCAGACCATAAAAAGGCTATTTCTTTTCTGGTCAGCGAACACAACATACTGAACACTTACAGGTTGCGGTAAGAAAAAATATTTTCAGGACATGACTGTCTCTGTAAGAAGCTCCTACCCTTTTCACACATCATCACAACAATGTTTCTCCATGGTGCCGTTTACAAGAGAAGTAGTAGATGTTAGTATGACCATCTGAGCAAGTTGCTAATAATTTGAAAATCTTTTGGATGTTTAAGTAAGGGTCTAGTTTATCTTTGGTATGGTAAATGCACAGACAAATAGACGATGTATTGATGCCAGCTATTATACAAATTAATAAGAAGAAAAAGACAAAATGTGAACTCAGCAATCAGTTTATCCTTGTTTAAAAATAAAAACAAAACCATTTTCTTTAGCAGCTGTTTTCTTCACAACATTAAGATACAAGATAAAACATTTCCAATGCTGTTCTTTTTTGTACTTGCCTGGTAGTTTCTAAAGAGGAATTGGCATTAGCAGGCCATTACCTGGCAAGATCCCAAACATTTGACCAGTGATTTTTACGTTTACTATTAGCTTATAAAATTGACATGCATATAAAATATATGCATGTCTAAAGTCAATTAGAAACAAAAAGTTAAGATAAGTAATCATTATATTTTAATGAATGATACTGTATAATAGAACAATGGAAATAGAAATGTGTCAAACCTGGCCTTAAATTAACTCAGATGTCCTGTTATTTTTCTCAACCCAAATTATGAAATTGTCTTGATTCACTTAAATATGGTGACTTGTATGCCTCACTTCACCAGAACAAAGTCTCCAGCAACTTTAAGTATTAACACTCAGCAGTAAAAAAGCTGACTCAGGTCTTCCTCTAACAAATCCAATCAAATCTTTAGCCAGTTTTATAATCCGTTTGGAATAAGTTACCAAACCCCCCTGACAACACCAACAATTGGTGTCGACAAAACTATGAAAGGATCGTCAATCAAAAGTAAGCAGCTATTGAAATTATTCAGAGGAATTTTGATAAACAAACATGGAACAGGTGAGAGGATTCAATTTCACCTCCTTGATTGATACCAGATATTTTTTCCATAGGGAAATTAAACTTCTTCTTAACCCCTTTCAATTTCTTTTATCTCCCATTTCTTTGGTAGGTTTAGTCATGCACTGAGAAGGTGCTCAGAACTCTCAAAATACACTTAGAGGGATTGGAGAGGAACTCACTCTGTCAGAACCTTTTGTGAAGGGTTTACAGCTTAAACCCATTGCCCTATACACCAGTGACCTCTTTTCTCCTCTAACTCCAGAGTTTCTCCGAACATCAAACTCTGGATTATCTTTTGATTTCCTTTTAGGTGAAAAAAGTTCTTAAGTCCACAGCTGTAAAGAGTCACAGACAAAAGGGGGAGGAGGAGAGCCTGTTAAGTCACCATATTTATCATGACTGGCTTACCTCTCCTGTCAGGACCTTTCTTCTTCCACATGCTAATTGGTAATATCTTTCACACTCTTTAAAACTCGCATCAACTCACATATCCTCTTCTACCCAGAAACACACTCCTACTTAAACCATCTCTAAAAAAAGAAAGAAAAAGGAAACCTCTCCCTCTCCTTCCCCTGCCTACCCCCCTTACAGTACTCTCTCCATGGCTTGAGGCTGGCCCTCTCCAGGGGGAAGCAAGGTCTGTCAAATAAAGTCAAAAGCCTATTAGCATGTTAATCCACAACAAAGCTCAGGATACTGTGAGGTATACATGTCACTCCTCCTTGGTGCAATAAGAGATATAAGGTGTGTTCAAAATATGTTATCAAATTAATGGATTTGCCTTTGTGTTATGTGTATAAACTTGACATAGCAAGAAATCCCCCAAAAATAGCATACTTCTAAGAAGACCATGAATGCTCAATTAAAGTAAAGATAAATTTAAGTCAGTAGTAGGTAGGATAGGCCTCCAGTCAGAGCATGAGGGCCAAATAGAAGAAGAAAAAACAGAATTTGTATGCAGTCTATTAAAAAGCTCAGAAAAGATTTCTATTTTGACAGCCCGGATTGAGCCAAGATACCATGTGCCACACATTACACTACCATCACCATCAGGAACTGTTCATACAATGTAGGATTCATTCATGCAAACCATTTATGTCCAATTCTGACCCTACCGCCTGTGTTGCAGCTAAAACTAGCTATAAGTTTTCCGTTATCAGCAACTGCTGTAGTACTGCTGTAGCCCAATGGCTTTTGCGTTTACAATGTGCATTCAGAGATGGAGTTACGCAAACCTTGACTGTAAGTAGTGGTAACATGAGTTGGTGATGCCTTTCTATGAAGCTATTACATCCTTTCTCCTCTCATCTCTGATTTCAACAAGGTAGTTTTCAACACAGTTGTCCTTGGCTACATATTTTCTCTTTAAACTCCATTCTGTGTAAACCCAAGAGATGGTTGGAGATAATATTTCCATTAGATTGTTTCTGGAAAAACTCAAGCCGATCCATGTGGCAGCAGCACCTATATTACCAAGAGTCTCATCTAGGCAATAAATCAATTTTATCGATTAATCAAATTTGCTGTTTATGTAGATTTAACTTTTGGAAAATGTAGATTTTTCTTTCACCAATGCACTCCCTGGGTTTCCATAGTCCATAGTTTAGAGAGAGCCTTCCATCTTGTTATGCAAGAATGGTTTATAGCTTGTCTTTATTTGTATGTTGAATTCAGGTCAACTCCTAAAGGAATGACTGAAATAAAAGCAAGTTTTTGAACGTAATTTGTAATTTCTTTTCAATGAAAAGAAAGGGAGAAAAATGAATTATAATCGGAAGTTGGACCTGATATGAAAGAATTCGTAAATTTGTAAATTAGCCAAGATGTTTGTATTTTTATGTTACTTTGATGTCTTGTTGTAATAATAATAATCATGACTATAAAAACAACTACAACTATTACTAGAGCCACAACCTACAGTTTTCTAAAACACTGTACAGACATGCACATAAATATATTATGTGTCTGTCATTGTTGGCATTTAATTTTAAAAAAAGAGGGCGAAAAGAGCTTCTCCAATTTCCCAGGGAGTGCCAAGCTTGGCTTGCACATTTTGAGATCAGAGAACATGGCCGCCATGTGGCTTGCCTGCTACTATCAATCAGACCCCAAATGGCTTCCCTGACACCACCAGTCCTCATTTTGCAGTGCGCCTTATGTGGCCTCCATCTTAAAAAGAGGAGCAGGGGGAGACTGGAACGAGGAAAGAGTGTTGCACATTGGGTAGAATAACTGCCAAACCTCCAACAATCAGCTTCCAAACACATCATCTGGAGAGGTGCTGCTGCAGATGTAGTCCAGGTGTGCACTAGAACTAAGTGAGCAAGTTCTCTCGTCCGTGCTGTGCGTTTAAAATTTCTGACACACATTCACCCCCATCTTACCCCACCCTCATTAATGACATTGCCTCTCTCACTTTCCCCCTCTCTTCATGCTCCTCTCCATATCTTTACCCGTCTCTCATTTCTACCCCATCGTCTCCTCCTCCCACTCCTTCCATGTGCAGAGGCCGGAGTCAAATTTACAACAACTGTCAAAGTCAGGGATGACAGATAAATTAATCTTCTCTTCATGAGTTTACATCCCAGGCATCTGGGCTGCTGATCTGGCCCCTAACAAGCACGGGGTCTCAGTGAGCTGTCTTTTAAAGCTGATGTTTTCATGGCCAGAGATGAATTACCCTGTCACGAGAATCTATTTATACAGCAGTTAGAGGGTGGGGCTCTGGATGCAGGACAGCGTGACTTCATGGGTTAAGGTCCCCTTGAAGCATCTGTTAAATCTGGTTTTGTCAGACACATGTCAGCACCAGGTCAGTTTTTAAGAGTACTTTTTTTTTGTCTTTGTCTCATGCAGACTTTTAGTTTTTTTAAAAAAAGGTAGATTATGAGATATCTGCTGCTTTGAAACTACCTCAGCCCTAAAGCATTCAATACTTTTTTACATCCAAATCTAAAATAATGTTTGATGGTGCTTTCATTAGTAAAACTATAATACTGTAGCGGACAAGTCTAGAAAACAAGAGCGAATTGAAATCTATCATCACAAGATCATGGAACAACGATCTTATTCAAACAAGCCCAGAAGTTGTAAAATCTCTCAAAGGTTCCATAAGCTCTGAATGAACTCATACTGACAGACTTTTTTCCCCCCCCCAATACATATTTGCAGTGTTACAGTAAAAGCAGAAAAATGTATTCCTTTTACCTAAACACTGAAAAAACATAGTTTACTTATTAGATTAATTTTGTTTGTTTGTTGTTTTAACTTTAGATTAAAAAAAGATTAGATTTTTACCTCCAGCTGAACTGAAAATATACTTTTAAAACCTGTTATTCAGGCATTTTAGGTGTAAGATGGCATTAGCAGATGTTAAACGGTTTAACATCTGGAATCAGACATGATGGTAAACCTGAGCCTAAAAGGTTTTATGAAACAAACAAAGATTAATAGCAAACTTTTGTTGACGTCGTGACAAAAGGAAAAAAGTATGAAAATGCAGGGAGTATCCTGGATCTCTCAGGATACTCCCCCCACTTTCTCAAACGAATGTGGGAGAGATAGGCACCATCATGTTTATGGTTCAAAATCAAATAGACAAAAACCATTAATATAAACCCAGGTTGCTTCATGAATCATATTTAAATCATATTTAAATAAATAAAGTTGCTGTTAACAAAATCAGCATAGCAGTTGTAGTAATTTTCATTTCACTCAGATATCTTTTATACTGACTTTTATTAGTACACTCAGAAAATGTCTTCAGCATTGCATTAAATCCATTCTTAGCTAATCTTTTCTTTATAAAGACACCATTTATCTTACCGAATTTTCAGTAAGAAATAAAAGTGAAATAAATACAAACAAAAAGAAAAAAATCGAATAACTAAATTAGAAACATTTGCAAAACCATTTTGTTTCACGGTTATATTGACAAAAACGCCAAACACATGAAAGGATAAAAATGTGAATTGACCAGCACTTTTTTTTTGCCAATGCCATGTTTTTTTTTGTTTGTTTTTTTATTGACTGAAACCAAGATTTTTCATTGGTTCATTTACCTTGAAAACCAACTACAGGGAATGTGATCATAGTAACATTTTAAACATGGCAACCGCTTCATTACTGGTTGTTTTTGTTAATGTAATATCCCTCTAGATCAGTGGTTCTTAACCTTTTTTGAGGTACCGAAGCCCTCAGTTGCATATGCACATTCACCGAACCCCCCAAATACTTTGCCTATTCTGATTTAGTAATTTCATTATATTAGCCGTGTTACCACGTCCATGCCACGTTTGTGGCGTGGACGTTTGGACGTTCGGGGTTGGAGCAGTACCAACCCCGAAAAGATGCGACTAAGGAGCAGATTTTCACTATAGAATTTGGTAAAAACTGAACTTTGCTGAAGTAATTAAAGACAAAAGTTCAAATCCATGTGGAGCTCCTTCAATCAGTGTGTTGATACTTCTTCAGCGGATCTCCTATCATTTCCACGGGAGTCTCCAGACTTCTCGTCATCATCTGTACCTCGTGAATACATAACTGCAGAAGCACTAACCCACTTACGAAAATAAGAGACAGGAGACATCACCAACTGTAAACCGGTAGCCACGCTGCCTTGCTCTGTGGCTGAACACACAGAGAATGAAAAGAAGTAAGGAGGCTCCGCCTTTATTGTTTTTATAAGCGCGTAACCTTCCGCTTCACAAAGTAGTGTCAATACAAATACAATGGTGGCAAGCATCTCCTCCGCAGCACTGATTGGCTAAGCAATGTAACGTGATCCTCTGCAGCAAGTGATGGCAAAGCGGGGCGTCATCACGGCTTTACACAAGTGTGCATTTACCTCCGTGGCAGAGGCTCCGCCGAACCCCTGAGACCAACTCACCGAACCCCTGGGGTTCGATCAAATCCAAGTTAAGAACTACTGCTCTAGATTCATTTGTTGCAAATAAAACATTTTAGTTTTCAGAGCAGCACCAAGGTTAGTTGCAAGGATGACAAAATAAGAACCTTTTATTAATTTCTATCAGTTATTGTGCATTTAATTTACTGCAGCCAGTCACCAGTTACTGATTCGTCTTTGCGCTTCCACAGAAGGTATGAGTTAAATGAGGACAAGCTATGTAAAATTAAACATTGTGCTCCAAATATGAGAAAGAATAGAAACAAAACCCAGTGAGTGATATAAGACATTGGAGCAATAAGTCAACAAATGCCAATCACAACGTTTTATGTTCAACATTTTCCATTGGCAGACATGACTACAATGCTGTGACGTGAAAGGAGCAACAAACAGAACCTGTATCTGAAAGTGCTGATGACTTTTCTGTTCCAGTCTCTCTGCCTTGACTACTCTCACATTCATCTTAAAATGGATTGCTCTGTCACCTGGACTAACACTTTACTGAGAGCAGCCATCAATACGTTTTGTCAAAAACTGCAAGTTGTGCCAGACTTGTCATCAATCACCATTTACATAAAACAAAGACTCTTCTTTGACTACCAGTCAGAGGCAGTAAGGCTCCGAGTTTACTTGTAAGGTCCAAAGAGATGCTGACTGCACTATAAAGGCCCACATATGTTGTCAAGCTGAAAGTAAATAAAACAGACTGAGGGAGCAATCAATCATTTAAACTTTGTGTTGTTGTTAAGATTTCAATCAGAAAGCATAAAGACTTGAATAAGAAAACTCACATTTTAACAAGCTAAAAAGATGGCTTTACCTGGACAACTACATACAGATGCAGGGTTTCCCCCCCAGTGTATTATAGGTTAGTAGTATTATATAGTAGTATTATAGGCATGGCGGCCACCATGCCTAGCTACCCCTGCCGCCAGGCCTAACGTTTCAGCTGTTTGGGATTCCCCTCGGTAATTTCCCCTCGGAAAGCAGGCGGTTGACCCGCGCTTTCTGATTGGCTCGCAGGGTCAACAGAATTGTTGGACTCTGTAGGGATCGCTGGCGCGCACAACCCCCCCCTCCCACCTCCCCGACCGCCAGGCTAAGCTGCTTTTCTGGGGAAACCCTGCAGATGTAATGTGCAAGAGTCTAACAACCAAATAGAAGAGCTCAAAAACAAAATATATCTGTACAATGGTTTGGACAGCCTGTGTCCAGATTCAGACCAACTCTGGATCTTACCCAGGGCCAGGATCTGGGTAAGTTCATAAGTCAAGAGATTTGAGCAGCATCCAGTCTTCTACCTCCACTCCCAGTAGACATAAATGGGCCAGCTTTGATATAACACACTCTCACAACTGGTTCATCCATTCAACATGTCTGACACTCAGAGGAAAGGAAGATTTCATATCATTTATTTAACGGAGGAAATATGGTAATCATCCTTGTAACTGCTCCCACTTCGAACCATATTTCCCAGATAAATACGGTAAACAGGCCAAAAAAAATCCTCACAATCTGTTTAGCAGATGCACCTTATTATTTTGGAAATAATGTAATGCATGAACACTTACAGCTGATTCACAAGAAACTAACAAGATGTTTCTTTTTGGTTTACCTAAAATTTAACAAAGGTGTGCACATGTATGCCCTGTGAATGTGCATGGATACATATGCACAAGCACATATAAAAGATTCAATTTGGAAACCATCATTGGAGCGCAGAGGAGAACTGGAAAGTCATATTGCTATAATGCTCAGATTATCAATCATTCTGACATTTTATTGGCTTTATCACTGTACATACCATTAAAACGATGTCTGGCCCAGATTGTCAGGGGGGCAAACATTAAACAGGGCCAGGATTAAAATGCAGATCCTAAACACCTTTCCATCTGCCTGCTGAAATTGCACAGGACTCAGAAACTGACTTTGGATGTGCTGTCAGAAGAGACATCGGATCAACACCGAGCTGGGGTGACAAATAGATAGATAGTGTCAGACTGAGGAAATGCAGAGACTTCCCTCCATTTATTACACGCTGTAGCTGGTTAATGCATTAAAAGAGTGATAACAAATAAGGAGAAGGAACATCTATTAATCTCTCCTCAGACTCTTAATCAGACATTCTTGGCAAGCTCCTTTACAATAAGATAGCATGCACCCAACCTACAGCCGATAGCACAACACATTAACTCCAGCAAAACTCCTATTTAAAGTAATTTTGGTGGCTCTGAATTGACAAGGAAAGAAAATATATGTATTTTAAAAATGCTGCAATTTGCTAATGGACATTTAAATGCTAGGACAGCTGACAAAGAAACCTAAATGCAGAAAAAAAATGTTTCGTTTCTAATAACCTTTAATCATATTCATGCTAAACAAATGAGCATCATGTTTAAAGGAATAATGAATTCTTCAAAAAACCTTGTTTCACTTTCATCTACATTGTGATTTGTGTTAGCCAGTGATCAGAGAAGTCATATTTGAATTACCATAATTTCAAGTTGTGGGCATCGTTCACAGAAAACAGGAAAACATAATGACTGATGGCTTTAGATAAACAATTTTAAGCAAAGGGTAAGGCTGAATTGGAGTAGTAATACAGACAAAAAAACAGCACTGTTATAGTATTAAAGAGTTGTGATAATTATCACAAAAAGGTTTTCAATTAGAATGTAGTAAAAAAAAAACTAATGCAAGTTATTTTTGAAAAACTGACAATTTCTTTCAGTATTGTTTAACATTATTGAAAAAAAATACTACCATCCTGAATAAAAATATACTGGTATACAAAATGCTAATATCTTTCAGTATGAGCACCAAATAATGCACATCAAGTTTACACAAATGGTTCCAATCTCCACTTTATCCATCTTGTAAAAATGCTTTAAAATGGGGGACCCACGTACTGCATCTAATGTCTGTCTTAAGATGAATAGCAAGGCTGGACTTTACAACTTAGACTGTAATTGTTCTCCTGTTGCAAAACTATAGATTTCAATCTTGACTTAAACTCACACTCTAAAGACTCAATTTATGATTTGGATCCGAGGTCTGAAACTTGTCTCAAACAATCTTCATCTCATACTTTCACGAGTTAGAAGTATAGATCAGACAGAGATGCACATAGACTTCTGTTTAGGCAGGTGTTTGAACTGTGAATGGTGATGGTTGTAGCATCTACATACTGATGTTAGACATCACTCTGTTAAAGGACTCAGTCATTTCGGAACAAAATATACTTAGCCTCAACATCCTTGTATCTTGCTATTATACAGACATTTCCTGCTATTCGAAGTAAAAGCCCTTTGTACTTTAAGCAATCAAAAATTTCACAGGGTACCATTCACTCACAAGTTTCAAGTTTTTGTTGAAACTTGAGTAAAAAACTTTTGAACATATTTAGACCATTATTTTCTAAGAAATCTTACAAATCTTCTCACTACAATCATACAGCCTCAAAATTCTATGTGAAATGCTACATAGTAAAGGAGGGGACAATTCAAGTACAACTAAGTTGCTAACCACATCAGTACAGAGACACAAATACCTATTCAATATGAAATTACCTTTAATTTATTCCTCAAACTACTACATTGTCAAGTGCTGAATCATTTCTGCTTTCTTTGATCAGTAATGGATATTTGATTTTCTAAGAGAGGTAAATCAATTTTTTTTCCCACAATGATTCAAAACAAAAGTCAGTTTTCATATACTATGTTGACTGCTTCAAGATAGATAAATATTTTAAATGTTTTATGTATTAAATTAGCTTAGAGTGAATCGGTTGAATTAATAATGTGCAGCAGTGCAGGTGAATAGCCAGACAAACCTGCATGTTATTGTTATCTCAATCAGAAACTTGAGGATTAACTTGGACGAACCCTTCAACCCCTCAGGCTGGACTAGGACTTGGGGAACATCTATCATTTTGATAATGATTTAATCTTGTTTGCCGTGTATGTATTAGAAAACTGTAGAAAAGTTGTTGCTGTCATGGGAGCTTCTTGTACTTGTATTTATCAAACACCATGGAGTAGCAGCAGTCAGAGAGCATCTGTAGTGTGAAATATTTCCCCCAAAACATTGCAATACATCTGTCATGTTATTTATTTATAAAGAACACGGTCTGCATAACACAAAATTTACCAGTTTGTTTGTATAACTTAGTTACTTTTGAATCTGCCATCACAAGGGTTTTCCACACATCATTGTATCTAGTAGATCAAAGCAGAACTGATAAACGGGAATCATGATAAATCAAGAATGCTTCACTGTGCAAATAAAGGGCTAATGGTCAAAGCCACAGGTCTCATCACATGGCAAAATATTTTTTTAGGAAAGTTATTTCTGCACCATAGTGAGCAACACTTGAGAGCGTTTGACATTTCGTAGTTGAGTGTACTATGTATATTTCTTACACTTTCAACCTGTTAGATGAAAAAGGGCAGTGGGTGGTAGCAAGTCTGATGTGGTAGATGAGCACCTAGCACCATTTTTTTTTGCCAGCAGGCACCCATTGCAGACCTGTGACTGTGGCGCAGATAGTGGCCCTAAGATTGCTGCACGTCCTTGCAACTGCCTGCTTGGAGCAGCATGTTATGTCAGCTCAATGTGAAGCCGTTGACATCTTCTTCAGTTTATTGATGCTTAGCAAACAGGTACTTGGTGATCCTTAAAACCAACAACTGATGAAGAGGGTGAGTCAGAATATCAGTATTGTTGAGATGTGTTTAAAAATTATGATTCACAAATTATGTGAATTATCTCTGTTTCCACAAGAATATGAGAATTATTCACGTTTACATACATGTTATCTAAATTTTAATACAGTACTATAACTTTTGTTCTCAATATTGAGCACGTCTTACTGTGCTATTGTTTTATTTTCAGATATTTTACTGCTCGAAACTGTAATTTTAACAGTATAAAAATTACACCGTCAATGTCATTTTTGGCACCTGTTCATCTGTATAAGCATTTCAACTGGGAAGGAAAAATGTGAAAAAATACTGTAAGTACCATGTAAAATTATTATGGATATACACATATGACTAAATTAATATCAAAATATTTAATTAAATACTGAATCAAAATCTAATAAGTGTGACCCAAAGAATCAAAACTGAATTGAACAGTGAGGATTTGTTTAACAATACCTATCTCTCAATTTAAGTAATTCAAATTGTGAGCAAGAAAAAGAAACAACAAAGCAGCTTTTTAGCTTTGTACTGTAAGGACCTAAAATGTGGATGCTAACTTCAGCATCATTACCATGTAATGCTTAGCCAATGACTTGTCAGTCTTACAATATGTTTGTCACAAAAACTAACGGAGGCTTCTTCAACCAGTTAGATGAGAAGTTATTAACTGGCCCTGTAAACAACTTTCCAAAATATTTTTTCCCCCAACTACATATATTTCACTCAACTTTAAAACCCAGCCCCATGAAAGACATAGTTTACCAGATGTCACATGTTGATGGCAACTTGATAGCACATTGCAAAACAAACAAGAATTACTCAGCCATTTCAATGTCGCCAGATCTTATTTCTCTGGCAATCACTGAGTATAACTGGGTGAAAACCTTAAAGGTATGCAGTCATGTTAACCTCCCAAGCTGACTGCCTTAGCACAAATGAAAATTAAGATCTTTGTGAACTCTACAGGCAAACAGAAAAGTGTTCTTGCACAGGTATTCGAAGCCTGTAACAAAAAGCTGAAGACAGCAAGGTTCATCCCATTAATATCCCAGCAGAAGAAATGAATACATTGACTGAGCTCGACATTTTTTGTCTTCCTATAAAGAGAAACATGGAGGAGCTTGGAATGAAGCTCCACACATTATGAAAGCCATTATCTTCAGCTGCCAGTCTCAATGACAGAGAGAGAAGCTGGTAAGCCTAAGCTAATAGGCAGAATGAGAGGTGCAAAAAAGTAGGGGACTGGGTCAGATCATCTCTCACTCCCTATCCTCCAATTACTGACAGACAGTTGAGAATATGAAATGAGACCAAGGATTGAGAAATATTCATATCTTTTCTGAATGGTATTAAACCCTGACAGGGCGAAAGAAAATGAATGGTGGTTTCAATTTCTGCCATGTATCAAATCTGACAAGATATTAAACTGATCTCAAATCACAGACTGTCCGTATCATTGCCAAGACAAAATAGGATGTTCTCATTTTGAGCCATAAGATAAGATTTATTGCTAAAAAGACACAAATTGACATTCTTAAAATGACTACTCCAATCCCTCCCTTTCATCAAATTATGAAGCAAGCTGTGGAGCTTGATGTTTACAGAGACTCAACTGGCAGTTCTCAGCCATCACAGCAAAAAAAAATAGCGAGCATGACATAGTTCAGACTATTTCACGACAAACAAAATCCCATAAAAATCAACCAATGCAAGAGAATCATCCAAAAAACAAATTGATATTCAATGTTTACTTAAAGTGCTGGAAGGTCATTTTAACATAACGTGTATAACAACATGGAGTACTTTAAGTACAATATATTTTTTAATGAATATTAATACAACTTTCATCATTAGTATAAATTTCTCCTCTCCCTGCCAGATTGTTGTTGTAAATAAGAATTTGTTCTTTACTTAAAAAATATATACATTTTAAAAATCATTATGACAAATACATGCAACACAAATTTGTGGCAGGAGCATTTTTTTCCACATGTCCATCAATTTGTCCAGCTTCAGCTAAAATAATTCAGAAAAAAAAAAAAACCGCAAACACACACTTGCACCCCTTGAGAAATACAAGCCCTTTTTTATCGCTTCCGGATACTCTTTTCAATTCTGGCCACCTCGAGCATCCAACACTGTCTCGACCACTTCAAAAAACACATCTCATAAAAAAATCAGGAGGCCTGTCTGACATGTGTCCCCGTGCCCTGATGGCATGCCTACACCAAAGAACAGCATTGATTTTCTGTAACGTGGGGTCGGATTAGCCCTCTACAGGGATTAGCTGCCTGTGCAAGGCCTCAGGGTTCGCTATAAAACTAATAATTAATTTAAACAGCTGGGCCTGTAGAAGGATACACTCACTACATGCTCCCAGCGTGAGAAGGTGAGTTTGAATGACAAACTGTCTTGGATTCAGAGTGGAAAGACGCTATAGGTCTCCTATACTTCTAACTTGATTCTGGCAAATACCCTCCATGTAAATAAATATTGTATAAAAATATTTTTATGTCTTTGCTAAAAAAAAACACACATTTGGTGATACTTTAAGGTAGTCCTAAAGCATGTAAACTTAATATTCTAGGTAGCCTCTATGGTACAGTTTGAAAATGGCTCTTGGTTGATGCAACTGATAAAACAACATATTATTCATATCACTGATTTATAGACGTAATCACAGTGTTCCCCAAGGCTAAATTTTAGGTTGCATTCCTAATCTCTATAGGGATTGGTGAGCTCATCTGGAATAATGATTTAATTTTCCACTGTTATGCAGATACCATATAGAGGTTGATATTGATATGTCCTAATAATCAAGGACTGCAAATTCTTTTCATATCAGGATATTTACCACATTGTTGGAACATTTCCACTTTAAACAGTTGCAGCTCAGATAGTTTCCTTAGTTTCCACACCCATCTATGTTTGTCTGATTCACTGATTGACTAATTTGTCCTTTCTTATACTGTTAAACATGATCAATGTTCAATACAGAGTAAATGCTTTCGAATAGACTTGAGATATATTTAAATCTCAGCTGCTCAATCTGAATTACATTGTATAAATGTCAACAGTCAAAACTCAGCAATTCATCTAAAAGGTTGTCTGTACTCACACAGTTTATTTTGGGTCAACTTTTGCAACAACTGTGAACAAAGTGAGTGCACAGGCTCAAATCTGATCAAGTTTTGACTCTCATAAATGTAGTGACAGGTAACCCAGTGTAATTTGTGCACAAAATCTCAAATGTCACTTTGATGGCAGCAGCTGTCATGCAAATGGATAAAAAAAAATCATCAGTCAGTTAATCACATCTTCTCCAAGCAAGCTTTTACTATCAGTTTTGGAGCCTTATGATGAAACACTGCTGTGTGAAAATGTGCTTTTGTAAAGAAAATTGTACCCAGATATTGTGTTACATATTCATTACAGACTGACATGGGCACCTTTCATTTTCTAAGCACTGCAGTCTTAGGTCATCCTACAGCACAGCAGTGCCAAGCTGTATGGTTGTAACTTGAAGAAAAATTCAACTGCAGAAACCACCATTCAACCAAAGGAGTTCAGCACTGATCAACAGTTTACCAGCAGAGGAGAGGCTGCCTAATTAGCCAGATAACATTCGCTATCTGGCGAATGTTGTGTATTCCATGAGGAGCAGAACAGCAAGAAGTGCTAATAATCTTGATTCCTTTTACCACTATTTAAAAATTAAAAGAATTTAAAAAAGTTATAGGAACAGTATTTGCCTTGTAAAATACTCGATTTTGTTTTAGCAGTAGCAACAGTGATTGCTGTTATTTTATAAGAACTTTGATCATCTTGTTTTTTTTTAGAGATGTGCTGATCAGGTTTCTTCCTGCCGATACCGATCACCCAGGAGGGCCGATCACCAATACAGATCCCAATCACATAATTTTTTTTTATCATAAGCACTACTGTTACATTATGTGGAAAAAGGAACCATGAATTCACCTTAATTTAGATAAAAGCTTTTAAATAGATTTTTCCAAGAAAAAAAAGGCATTGTGCAAATTGTACTGCTATCAATAATATTATCTTTAACAGACTGAAAACATATGAAGGTTCTGAAGCAGCTAAATAATGCAAAAAGTCAAAATAAAGCCTCTCAACATTGCCAAAAGATTCAAGTATAAAACTTAACATTCAAAGGCAAATACAGGTTCCACTACAATAAACAATCCAGAGTTTCTCCATGAAAACTTCCTGTTAGCATGGCGGCTAGCTGATTACTGCTAGTTTTGATTGGCTGTTTCTGACTGAGCGGAGTAATTATGCAGAACAGGGAGGAGGCAAAGGAGATAGATTATTTTTCAGAGATCATTTGTCTCATGTTAGGAAAGCGAAAGTTTAATAACGTATGTAAAATGTATTTTTTAAGTTATGCTGCAGCTTTAAGCAGAGCTTTGGTGTGAGAGTCACTACTAGGGCTGTAGTGATACAATAATCTCACGAAACGATACACAATATTCTGCCCATGATACGATATATATCTCGATATTCAGCAAAAGATACAATTCAATACACTTTTGCGATTTTCTGAAAGATTTTAGAGGGACAGAGTGATTTTGGTGATATTTTGTGACTGTTATAAAGTTGGATTGAATTAATTTAACTGAAAACTGATTAAAAGCACCAACTACACAATACCTGGCTCTGGTTGGACACAGACTTAAAGTCGACAGCTGGACAAAATGAATCAAAGAAGTGGTGAGAAAACGTGTTTCTTTTAATTGAAAAAGTACAAACTAGCTTACATGCAGTAAATAAAGTGCACCAAGTACCTGCTCTGAATAGTTTGATACCTTTTAAACCTTGACACTTAACATCTGAAGGAATCACTCCAAGCCTGATGACCTGATGCGAAGCAAACAATGAGTAAGCAAGGTGACAGTTGGATGTTACGATACTTTATAAAAATATTGATTTTTTTCTAGGAAAGAAAATATTGATATATATCGCGATATTGATATTATACAGCCCTAGTCACTACCAGGTGGAGCAGAAGCGGCTCTGTCTGTCAAATATTACTACCTGTAACAGAGCAGAACCAGCGTCTTACATTGCAGCTCGAAGACTTTTGCAGGTTATTTGTTTAGCTTTCTGACCGTCAAGCTAATCCGTGTGTTTGTAGCTGTGCGCTGCTTTATCTGCTGTCTGATCGCTCCATATGTCTTTTTACTGCAGTGAGCCTCAATGTAGCCAAACTCCGTCAAGTATGGCAAGCATTGTTTTTATGCCATATTTGATTCGTCATGTTGATGCATTTTGACCTGCTTCACCCCACGTACTTCAATTTTCCGCCGCAACATGCAAACTTCCCCATTCACTCAGTGCGATATAGTTCCACATCACTTAGGATTTGTTGCTGCTCGCTTGTGCAGTGTGAAGGAAAGAGGAGACCAGCTGCACAGGCAGGCTGCGAAATGAGATGCAGGTGATTGGTTTGTGTGATCGGCAACAAGAGACCGTGATCAGCGATCACCGTTCATACACTTTTTCATGGAAATTGGCCGATTATGATCGGTGGCCAATTGATCAGCACACCTCTACTTTTTTTCCCTATTATTTTGAGGATAAATGCAGTATCCCATGCCAATTTATTTCCAACTAATCAAACCATACAAAAGTAGTAAACTAGTAGCTGTTATATTAACTTCTGTATCGGATTTGATAAATATGGCTGTTAAACACAGTGGAGTGCTCTGTGCATATTGTTGGGTATTGTCCAAAACAAAGAGCCAAAAGCTGTGTAAATAACACTCTCTTTGGGAGGATTTCTGTTCAGCTTGAAGTGAAATAAAAACAATGAAAACCAACACAAGCCAAAGCACTTCATAGCAGCTCTCAGTTATTACCCCCTCCTTTTACCTAGCGACCAATAAGGGTTTCCATACTCAGAGACGGTAAAGGGATTTCTCCTGCTCATCTGCAGACTTTGATCTGACTGACACAGAAACGGCCTTCAGATCACAAGTCTGCAGACCCTGTTGGGTCTCTCTGGCTGGTCTGCTTGTACATGTACTCTTCATCCCTGTGAGGATTCCTTACCCTCCTCCCATTTCCTTTCGTCTCTCCTTTATCCCTTCTTCTTCCTCCTCTTCATCTGCCTCCTCCTTCTGCTCTCGCTCTGCTGTTTGGTGCTTTTGAAGCATCTGAGTACAGACATGTTCTGAGCTTTGGAAGACCCAGGGGCCCATGAACCAGACAGAGGAAAGAAAATAAAGAAACTCTACAGTGCCCCCAATACAAAAAGCTATCTTGCCATTACCACTGGGGATAAACTCTTAAACATCACCAAATGCCTGGGCAGACATGGAAGATCAGAGGGGTATTTGGTGTGCTGCTCTCATAATCACACTGTTAGCTAATAGGGCAGTTAGTAGGAGAGCAAGTATGATGGGAGATGATGTATTTATCCTGATGAATAAACACTGCTTTAAAAGGGTTCAAAAAAAGAGCCTGTTGGGCCTAAAAATGGGAAGAGTTGCTCCTTGTAGTTTTTTCCAGCACAGACATGTCAGCAGAATAGACATGAAACATGCCATCACTGGTTCTTATCTCAATATGTCCCTGGGTGGAAAAGTGAGGCAACAGTTTACTGATGTCTTGCAGCCTGCCTGACCATTAAAACATATTTCCATGCTGATGGATGTCAGATGTAGCTGCAAAAGAACTGTAACTTGCCCTTGATTTCTGAGCTCATTCTTTTACTCTCGTTTTATAAACTTGCTCTTCATGGTTCGCAAATGGAGTTGGCGAGTGCAGGCAGTAAACAAGAAGATGAGAGCAAGTGAGAGCAGAGGGACCGTTATCTCGGGCAAATCTTCTTGTCTGACCAACATCAACCTCTACGGATAGCGGCTTGGATGGACAGTCGGAGGTTTTTATAAGCGAAAGCTGTGAAAGATGTGAGTAAGCTTATCTAAAATGGAAACAGGAAATGAGTTACAGCTGTGCTGAGAATGTGGCGCAGCTGTCCAGGGCTTGACAGTTGGAGGATTTTACAAGAGTATGGGGAAACAAAAAGAGGAATCGCACAATCGAGTGGTTATGTGCAAAAGCAATGCCACTCAAGTTACTGTCAAATAATGATTAAACCTTGTTAGAATCTTTATAACATGTATTATTATGGCCTCACCTTCACAACTCCATAAAAGGAAAGACATTAGGAAATAGTGAGGCCCTTTTCTCCAGCACAAGCTTCCAACTCCACTTTACTGCATAGGATTTATTTGTCCTCTGACAGAATTTATCATGCGGCCCCTCTTAAAACAGAGCAAAATTTGCAATCATCCTCTAAAACTTTGGCATGAAAGAATTCATGTATCTGTCTTCACTTTTCACCCCCGGGTGCACAAGGAGAGACTATGGGAGATTGGAAACCATGAAGCGACCAAAACTGCTGAGACCATACCAAAAGGAAGTTCCTTTGTTCATCGTCCAAAACGGGCTCCAAACCTTTTTTCCTCCCCGTCTTTATGCCACCTGGGATTCGGCCAAGGAAGTAGAAGTACGGCTGCCCCTCTCCATACTTTGTTCTAATATGTTCCATGCTTTCCAGTTGCTTATATCATCAATCTAGGAGATGGCTAAATGTGATGGGATGAACATAAACAGCGCCTGAGTTATGGGCTGAAAGACACACATATTTAGTCTCAAGTGAAAGCCCGGTACACTTTTTTTATGCAAAAAAAAAAAAAAAGAAGTACATATGGAGAGGTCCTGACTATCCTAAATGACTTGAGCATGTGGTGTACACATTAAAATCTTTGTCACCGCGGAAAAGAGCCAAAGAGAAAGAATCTGCTTAATGATATCAAAATTCCCCTATAATATCAGTTTCAAGTAGCAAATCTGTAATTGACAGCTGAGTGTCAGTACTAATCATCCATCCTTTAATGTTCGCTTAAAAATGCACACCCTCATGTCAAAACCTGAGTTCATATTAACTCTCCCCAAATGGTCTACTTAGTATACATGTCACTAATGAATTATACATCTGACTTTATTCCCCCCCTCTCTCATATTTACATGGTGTTTCGGCAGAATTTGTGTAGCGCTTGTAAAGTATTTAATAAATGTTTAAAAATGTACGAGACCAGAGATCTTAGCCAGAGCATGCAACGCGCAGTGGATGTTTACACAAAATCAAAAGAATCTGGTACGCCTATCAAAATGACTAAATCACATGAATAGTTTGTTTTTCACATGCCAAAACAGGAGAAAAAAAAAGATAGAGTCCACTTGGACCCAGTCAGCTCAAATCATAAAGATCTATCACTGGCTTTGCACTCTGCTAAAAACACCAAGGAAACATATTGCAGATTTTAAGACCCATTTTACTCAGCCAGACTGTGTACTAAAACTAATTGGATTTCTGTCAATGAAGGAAAAATATAACCCTGGGACAGCTTTGAGCTCAATAGCTCTGACTGTCCAACTGTGCATGAGGGAGTGGGACCTTACCACATGCCAAGCACCAGAGAGCAAAATTAAATCAGTGGTCAACATAAAATATTAAAATAGCATGGTATCGAATTTTTGAGGAATGATGTCAGGTGGCTCATTATGGCCAGCAAGGCAGTGAATTGAGCTATATTTAGTGGGTGATAATTGAAATCATGGCTGTAGTCATTACCACTGACAAGTTTCTAAATAATACCCAATAAATTCTGCCTTTTTAGCAGGGTTCCCATGACAGCTGGCTACACAGAAAAATAAAGTACAGAAACAGAATAGCTTTTCCTTTCTGAGTTTCCTCCTTTCTTCCCCCTTCCCCCAAACCCAACTCTCCTCTCTCACTTTCTTTCTCTCTTTTTGAGCCAATAAAATGTCAGCTTTTATTCTCCTCCTCCAAAGTGTTGGCGAGATGTCAGCAGGCCCTTCTAATGTTCAACCACTGTGAGCTGAAGGCCTCTAAATCTTGGGAGTCTATGGCACGCAATCCATCTTGGGATATACAATAAAAAATGTGACGTGGTCATAAAAGGAACAGCATCACTCACTGGTGTATATAATGTGAACAAAAAGAACGTAAAGATGTTTTTTTTCCATTCAGGAAGCTAAGCCACAAGATGGTCTTTGATTGAACAGAAAAGCAGGTTTGGGAAGGCTATGGGAAGCCAACGGCAGCTTTTGACAGTGATGGGTCTAGAGCATTTGTTGTGTTTTAACAATCAGTTAAAGATTTATACCATATACACCGTATTCACGGTAAAATGCATCGTGTAGATGAAGCTCGACATGAACAGCTACTCGACTGTGTTAAACCACAGAATGCATGCTGTTAGCAAAGCAGCTACAGCTGTTCATCTATGACAATTTCTGCAGTACACATCAGAGGTTTGGGTACGAGAGGCCATCCTTCAGTAACCCTCATGAAGGATGCAGTGCAGGACTTTTTATGTGTACTATAATTTCTCTAATTTTTAGCACTTTTAATAGAACTTCAGGTAAGGCAGCAACTAACAACTGCTCAACAGAACCCCATTTAAAAAAAATATAATATTTTTCTGTGATTTGAGTAATACTGACAATATTTGCAGCTTAACTGAGTAGATTGTTGCAATGACCAAACTTAAACTGATCACACTACAACTAACCTCAAGAAGCTCGAAAAACAATGAGACTTTGACTTTGTGATTACACAAGCTTTTGTAGAAAGATGAAAACTGAGGATGCAAGGCAAAAAAAAACAACAACAAAAGAGAACAATATAAGTCAAAGATCAGTGGTACCAAATCTATTGTTAATACAATCACTGTGTTTATGCCTTGAGACAGTGTCTCACCAACATTTTCAGAAATAACACTCCTAGGAAGTCAGTCTTTGTGACTTGCTCCCTAAGACGGCAAGTAGAACTTGAAATCAGGAACTAAATATACATAGCAGGAGGTGTTTGTCAATGTGCTGAAGCAATAGTCAAGAGTGAATATATTTAGTGAGCTGAGCAATGGAGGGAGAAGTGGGGCAAAATGAATTCATGCATTTATAGATCTCAATGTCAGGCTTAGCTGTTTGTTTATCAAACAAGTTTTTAGTGAGAAAACCAAAAATATGTGGAGGAATGTATAAACCTATACTTGAATAACAATGGTACAGATTCCAAAATCATTTTCATGAAAGAATTAAGAGGGCAACTCATGCCTTTAGAAAAAAAAACTAAGTTCAGATGACCATTTTTCTACATTCCATAATCGGCATCCTAATTTTCAAATTATGTCACAATAAATATATTGTTTAAGATTGTTTTATTACAAATGCTAAATGAATGTAAACTATTTAATACTCTTTGGGTTGATTTTTTCCCAAAATGTCTTGGTATTAAACTGTGAACATTAATTCATTTGAATTTGTACAGGAATTTCAGCAGTATAAATACTTTTCCAAGATGTTGTAATTTGTCCCATTTAAATGAAATTTAGATTAGCAAAATAATGCCATTTAGAATAAAATATTTTAAATGTTTAAAAATATTTTATCTGGTTTAACTCTTTTCTTTTTACTTCCCCACATCTCTGGGGACTCTGTGTCTACACTGTCTTCAACTACCTTTAATAGATGGGAAAAATGTTGCAGCAGTCCTGCAAATACATACACCCACACGCACACACACAATATATAATCTCAAATTGGACAAATATAAGAACAAGGCAAGTTATCCATTAAGAATCCACATCCTCTGTTCTACATCATCCCAATGTGTTCCCAGGGGTAGTACGTAATTTAAAGAACATCCCAGTGAAAATTAAAAAGGTAGATTTTTTTCCCCCAGTTCCACTGAATGATACAAAATATCACTGTTCTTCATATGAATAAGTTATTTCCTGCCAGACCATGTCCCTTTCATCTATCTGGTTTAAATCTCTTAGGGTTGGGAGAGCTCTGCATACTCCTTAATTGATGAGACACAGATCAGGTTATCCTGGAATATGTGCCTAAACAGGCCTGATAGATGGGATATGGAATACATTTCCTCAGCAGAACAGAGTACGCCACTACTATTACCAGAAATACCCACACTACGCTCCCAGTTAAGTGATTTGAGGACTTCATACTGCCAACGTTTCATATCCGCTCTTGCTAACTGACACTTTATCTGCATACCGGCATCTCTGCAGATTGAACACTTAGGCAAGACAATGACAGGCTCTCTTCCTGTTGTCACTTCTCATATAGGGCCAAGTCTAATGCTGCTTACTGGGCTTCTGCCAATAGAAGACCCCCCACCCCTTCGTTCTCCTCCTCCCATCACCATCAAACAACCAAACTCTACCTAGCCTGGTTAGAAAAGGAGCACTTGATGTCTGTGACACTCATTTGTCAATTAGCAGGCCCCTTCCAGTGTTGACATACAGCAACTTGAAAGACAGAGTGCCGTCTGTGACGAATTAAAGGAGACAGATGAGTGAGGCTTGAGCGGTGGAGTAATACTATAATGTTCCTCAGATATGAATATAAAACGACACAGTTGACAGGCCATACAAGGTTTTATTTCATTTCTCAGTGTTCCAGGCCTCCCTACTTTGTCTTCTTTGTTCTCTTTTCATCAGACTACTTACATCTCATTTTGACAGCCGGGCGACATTTAGAGCACTTTCGTTTTAAAATGCGAGTTAGCATACTTGATTTGTCATTAAAATGCAAAACGCCTGCCATCACCAACATGGCCTGGGTGAACACAAACCCAGTTAGACACACACCAAGACAGACATAGACATACACATAGTCAAACGTTTTGCACGTTTATATCTATTGTATGACTTTAAAATGTTAAAATGGGAAATGTCATTGTTTCAAATCATATAGTGAGTTGTGCTGCATACAAACCAGCTAGGTTAATGGTTATATTTAAGATCAATGGGCTTAGCAATTAAAAGGTTTTGGATTGATTCCATTGGGTCTCAATGTCCACAATTGATACATATTGATATAGGTGGGCAAGACAGTGAAGCTCACATAAAATGGCAAAGACAACATGATCATTGAAGACACAATGAGTAAAGAGCATGTGGGTTTATCACACACTGCTATAAAGATTGCACATATCAAAAATACCGGAACTGAATGTTTTTGTAACAACTGTGTCAAGGTGGTGGCTTTCAAAGCGAAAGAAATTTAGGAGGTTAAAACTTCTTATCTCTATTTAGTATTTACACATCTAAACAAAAGTCAGAGATCTTTATCTGTTGTTGCCTAGATGTAAAGCAAATCACCTTGAAAATTGTGTTTTCTGATGTATTTTCAGACTGAAAAACTAAGGAATCTGAGGAAGATAAAACAGAAATGTTCAGTATTTGATCTTCTAAAAACAGGACAGAAACTATTGGTGTATTAATAACAAAACTGATCCTCCTCTTGTACTTCCATGTGGATGGAGCTTAAGCAAACTACATTCTATACTCAGGCAGATTCCTAAATAGACTTTTAGAGACACTACTTTTCTTGCAGTCTGAAGATTTTTATGCCATCAATGGATTAAGTAATCAATTAGCAAATTGATAAGTTACCAAAACAGCGTCTTAAAATTTGCATTCACCTTGCAGAACACACTCGTTTGACTGTTTTGTTAACTTAGATAAATAGAGCTTTCAAGTGAATGTCTTCAAGAGAGAGTCCAATGTAAATAAAACAAAACAAAAAAAAGAAGTATTAATTTCCAAGCCAACTTTGCATTTAACAGAATACTTTATTATTCTGCAATTTAGGCTTGGAATAGCTCGGCATGAATAAACAAGTCTGTGCATCGTGTCGATCATACAGAAAAAAATAACAAATTGGGAATGTTTTTAAGGATTTACCAAGGCGATTTGTTTGTAAAGAGACATTGTAAACACAAGCATCACCGTTAGTATCATGTGTGATAGACACAGACATGTGTCGTCCTCAATCCGAATGTGTCCAGGGTGATAACACTGAATGTAACAGATGCAGGCACCGAAAGTGCACCCCAGTCACAGGGAGAACTCATGTCAATGCAGCACATGCCACCTCGCTGCAATGTGTACACACCTGACCTGGAACAAAGTGGACAACACAACCCTAACCAAGCCCGTCCCGAAACAGAAATCTCACCGTGAGCCACACTTCTCAACACATTGATGAGACAGGCTGACACCACAGCACACCAAGGCAGAGGTGTGGGTGTGACAGCCCACTGCCATAATTTCATCCTGCCATTACCTACCCAGCCACTCACAATTGCACTCCCAGAGACAGATCCACACGAGCACAAGCCTACACAGGAACCAAGCATATGTACAGCACACCAAAACACACAGGACTCCGTTAAAGATGGAGACAGCTCCTTGCTTCTCATTGCGACTCATTGTCAGCTTGCCGGATGATTGTTGTCAATTGAACTGACAGAAATAAGCGTATTAGCTACAACAAGCTCTGGCAATGTCTCCCTCTCGATTTGACTTGAGCAGCAAGAAGAAGTGCATAATGCTGAAGGCAGTCCACTGAGTTTGCCTAAGATGTGCATCTATTTACACCTGGTGTACTAGAGCTGACAGTGGAATGAAGTCATGATGTCAATATGAGAATGTCTCCACTGTCTGACAAGAGTTGTCAGTTGAATTTGAAATGATGCTTAAATAAAGAATTTGATACACTTATTTGATGTGTCAATGTTCACTCCCTCTCCTAGATCAAATGTGAACAGTAGAACGTTATATGCTTGATGAAATTAAAAATGATAAATGTAATACAAGCAATTGTTCAGTCAGTAAAAAGTGTGCATTTGTGTAAGTATATAAATATGACCAGGATACATAATATTCTTTCCCAAGCTAAACAATTAAAACTCCACAATATATAATATCCATCTTACAAATGGGCTTAAAACAGATACAAAATATTCTTAATTCTAAAAACAAAAAACTATTTTCTGTTCAATTCCTCAAAACAACAATGTGAATAAATAAACGTATAAATAATAAATGGATGAGTAAATGAATTTAAAGGACGAGTGATCTAGTAGGTAGGATGTCAGTAGCACTCCGGCCTCAAATCTGGAATATTCAACATGTCGGATAGTCTTGGCCCAACATTCTAATGCATCTGGTGTTTCCCAGAAGACACACACGCATGCATCCTGTTAAATTTGAAGTTTAGTCAATCAGAATGCGAGTGATGGGAACATGGACAGAAATACAAAATTCAAAACTGCCCCCAAGGCGCACCAAAAAGTCTGGAGGACATCATATTGTTGCATTATCGTATTGTTTTTTTCGCTGTTAAAAACAGTCCACAAACTATCGCCATTGCTTCTTCTTCGTCAGCCTTATTTATTTACCCTAAACTCACGTTTGATCTCAAGAAGTTATAGAATTCCCCATCCAACACTTGAAGATTTATGAGAAAAATCTGTTTGTGTGTTGTATTTGCCATGTGGTTTTACGCCACACACTGTAGGCCCAAACATGTTCTATCTATTACATTTTATTATGTAAGAGGTTTTGAAAATCAACTGATATTTAAAATGTTGCTGTGTGAACCAGACGTAAGGAATCAAACATTTATTTTATAGCTACTTTTAACAATGTGTGAGTGAGATATATTATACTGAGACCCGGCTTATTAAATCTGATTCACAGACAACTTGCAAAAAATAAATAAAAAAATAGAAAATAAAGAATAAATAAATACAAAGCTGTGTCCTCCTGTGTACTTTACAGCCTGCCAGGCCTGACAAAAGTTGAATAACAAAGTAACCTAATGTTTTCATCACCTATTTTTTATTTTTTTTTTACATTTCAGAGATAAGCTGTGCAAGTCCTGCTGTTGAAATGGAAGCCTCCTCTGGAGCAGCTCCGATAAGATGCTGTCCCACATCTCGATGGAGGAATCGTGCTGTTTGCCCCTTTATTTAACATAGTGATTATTTATTACACTTATAATTTATTTCTACCCCTCATCCATGCCGTTTGTCCTCATCATACTCTGGCCACCTACAGACTAGGTCCAAAACTTTCAACTGCAACTGATGGCGCATTTCTGCCACTAAGATCAACAAAGCAGGTACATAAGGTGGATGTGTACGATTTATTCACTCAAACTTTCTTACCTGAGCAGATTGAAGCTCAGATCCAGTCGTCTTGCAAACTTGCCATACGTCTCCCCAAGAAAGCGGGGGATGTCCTTAGAGTCTTGTCCAATGTATGATATCTTCAAGAGTAATGAAGAATAAAAACAGTGAAAGAGCTTTCTTTATAGTAGCAACATTTCAAAAACTATAGGCTATATTTCATAAGATCCATTTTAAGTTACTTTAAACAAGGTGTGAATTTTTCCAACAGCTGCTTTTTTTTGTGGGTGCAGGTTTTTAGTTTTTTGTATTGTTCACTTAAAGGTGTGAAGAGTTAAATTTTGGTGCAAACTATGCACCATATTTTTTGGTGCTGAAAGATGCAAGAGGAGGAATAGCTTAACACAGTAACTGTAAAGTTTTGTCAATATTCTGAGACAGTCACATAGCAGGAGGGATGCAAATAGGACTGACTGGTGTAAATAGATCCAACTGATGTGATGGTCACACCAGTCATGGCATTGTTACATTTCTATTCTGTGACACTTGCCTACCTGTAACGTTAGTGTACTTAACAGCATATTTCAGGATTTGTCTGACATCATTATGCCGCCACACTCATGCGCTCTGCCCGGTTACGCTGTAAAACGAACTGAAAACTGAAAGCCATGTGTGCAATGCCAACAAGTGCGTCACATGACAGCAGAGGGGGCGAAAAACAAACTCACAATCACATTGTATTCGTAAATTAAACGCTAGTTTATAAGTCGCCGAATAAAGCAGCACTTAAGAGGAGGAGGAGCCCGGACGGTGAAAGTTTTCAGTGCAGACTTACTTGAGTCCCATTTAAAACGACCGGTGACTCCCTCTGAGCCATGACGTCCTCCTGAGAATGACAGTTCGGAGTTTGTTTGTTTGTTTGTTTGTTTGTGTTTTTTTAAGCAGTGGAAGAGTCAGAAGCATGTAGTCTCCCCTCACGGTTGTTGACACCCAGTATTGATTCCTGTGAATGTGGCGCTGTTGCTTTGCAGGTTCTTCTGGCGCTTTACAATTGGCTTTTACTGTTTCCGCGTGCCGCTTGAATCAGCTGACCCGCTGTGTGGCGGAAGCACGCGGTCACTGCGTGTTAACTCGTAAAACCTCAGTGCTGCTGACTTGTCTCCTGACGACTCCATCTATTCTCCCAATAGCATGGCGTTTGCTGTCAATTACCATGGCTCGCCTTTTGTTCTACCTGCGCGCTTCCATTTATTCTAAAGAAAAAGGCAAAGGCAGTATCGTGAAGAAAGTTAAAGACGCATGAAACACCTAAATGGGGGTCAAAACGCTTTCCTAGTGATCCACGCCTGGTCATTGTACCGGCTTTTACAGAGAAAGCAGATTACAGTATCAGAGAAAATTTACTTTTTTTCAGTAATTATATTTTAAAAGTAAAATTCGAATACTTTATGTATTAAGCAGGTATGGCGAGTTCTAGTATTTATTTATCATTTTTTGTATACCCTGGCCAGGGCTGAGTATAGGTGGTTGTGGGCCTCAGGTGTAGAACCAGTTTCGGTCCCCTTCCCACATGAGTTTCTTCCTCACATGCAAAGTACAATAGGTAGACAGTTTGTTCCACATAGAAATATTCCTTTTCCAAAATAATATGTATATTTACACTACATCATTTTGAAAATGTCTTCATCCAGAAATGCAAGGTTGTTAACGCTGTTGCTTTGCAGCAAGAATTATGTTCTCTTACATGCATGGGTTTTCTCTGGGTATTCCCAGCTTCATCATATGTAAAATAATGCATGCTAGGCTAATTTGTTTCTCTGAATTGTCATTTGGAGTGGGTGTGTGAGCACCCTCCCTCAAATAATTAATGGAATGATGAACTATAAAATCTTGAAGAACATTCATTCATCAGTTTGTGATTTTAATTTTAAGTATGTTTGGGTTATACAGCGGGCAACACCTGTAAGGCCACCGCTGAGAGTTTTAAAACATATTGAACAGAAGGATCTTTATATGGCCAAGTCAAAGTTGAGACTTAACTCCCATTGAACGTGACCTAAAATAGTCTGTTACTGCTTAAAAAAAGAAAGAAAAAAGCAATGGCAAAATTAAAGCAATTCCTCGAAGATGAATGTACTGAAATTTCTGAACAAAAGAGCAGTTGATGTTGCCAAAGGGTAGTACAATAATTTATGTTTATTTGTACATCCACACTTGTATCTTTAGTCGTATTCGTCACTGCAGTAATGTATTCACAGGTCTGCCTAAAACAATTAGACATTTGCAGTTGACCCAAAACGCTGCTGCTTTCATTGTAACAGGAAAGTAGAGTTCATTACCAAAGTTTTAACCCTTGGGAGTCAGTTGACGCGTATCCGCGTCAACTCACGCGGATACGCGTCAACTGACTCCCAAGGGTTAAAGAGCATACACTTTCTCCTTGCAACTCAGAGCATAATACTTTGTTAGTTTATAAATCACCAGATCGTTTAGCACCAAAATAGATCGGCTCTACACTCCCAAAAGTTGATGTAAGGAAAACTGGAGGTGTTAGATTCTGCTGTATTGCTGGAAGGTTTCCACTGTGGATTAATGTGCACATAAAGGCACACTTTGTATTCTAATTATTAAAATACAGTTGGGACCCCCTTTTTATAAGGGTCCCATGCAATCTTTTTTTTTTTTTGCTATTCACGGACTGTCGTGGTCACTAACCCTCACAAATACCGTGCATCCTCAACACCTATAATCCATGGATTAAGTATTCTATCATTGTTCTTATTATTGTTGCCTTGTTTAGCACCATTGTCTCTCTCAATGACCAATGAGAGTCATTGGCCATTGAGACAACTTCAATTAGGGAAAATGATATATAAAATCAACTACTTTGAGCTTCACATCATGTTATGTTGTGTAATGTTTTTTCCTCATTCCCTCATCAAAAAATTTACCTTGAGTTTTGCTTTGATTCTTTCGTGCATGTTTGAGAAATCCTTTAATCTCCTCTGGCAACCATTCAGCTGGGTGGACCTAGTGAAGCCTTCCTACTTTGAGCTGCAGTTTCCAAGCTTCTAAACTCCCAAGCTTCTGAGCTTCTGCACCACAGAGCACCTCTCCTCCGCAACTACCCCACCCAACTCCTTCAGACTAGACAGCAGCGATTAGCAAACCCCTGGTGGAGCTGGAATCTGCTGAGCTCATACATGCTAGGGAAAATGTTTTTAAAGGGTCAATAGAGGAGTGATGTAATGACTTTCTGAAGGCAAAGTTTCAGAAACAAGATTAGATTTTAAAGAGA
Source organism: Poecilia picta (assembly GCA_033032245.1). Lineage (NCBI taxonomy): Eukaryota > Metazoa > Chordata > Actinopteri > Cyprinodontiformes > Poeciliidae > Poecilia > Poecilia picta. The sequence continues at coordinate 17,422,523 of CM065367.1, forward strand.
CAGAGGCCCAATATTAATTTATTACGTCAAATTTCGTTTAAGTCAAATTTGATTTAGCATTTTCATAACAAATGAAGGTAACTTGATAGTGCAATAAATTAATACTATGTTCCAAGAAAATACACAATACTGCCCCTTTAAGTGTCTAATAGGTATTCAGTATTTATAGGAGGAACAAAAAAAAAAGTGAACCAAGCAGTGTATACTTCCTGTATCAGAACACTACAATCATCCAGTTGGGGCATATAGGTCTGCACAGCGAATAAATCTACCAAAACAACTGCAAGCATAATTATCATCACCAGTAATCTAATGTGCAATCTTTTTGACACTTGCACCATGAACACAAGGCAAACATAAACACGTGAGTGAGTAAAAGATTACATACATTGAACACATTGGCACATGTATTCTGTTGTTTAGTTGCAGAAACACCAGCAAGTTTCTGAGCGGATGTTTCTTCTTCTGCTTTTCTGAGTGCCTCGTGACGTCACCTGAAACCTCCCTCCCTCCCTCTCGCGCAGCAGCTCGTTTTCTCCCGCTTCTCTTCCTTCTGCTGGAGCGGAGGGAGGCTGCATGGCTTCAGTTCTCTCTGTCGCTTCTGTCGGCGCGTCACGGGCGACAGAAAGCCGGTTTGACTCATGCGTAAAAAGAAAGAAAAAAGAAAACACCTCATTTGAATCAAACGGAGTATCTTGTAATGCTATAACGTTGTTTTGTTTTGTTTTTTTGTTACCATTTACCTCTGCGTCCGGAGCGTATAGTAAGGTAATGCCATATCACGGACTTTAAGTTAGCGTCATTTATCGTTGGAGTTTTATTTATGAAAAGGATGTAGAAAATACGTAGCGTAAGTTTTTTTTTTTTTTTTTTTTTTTTGTAGCGCTCTGTTTTGTTTTATCTCATAAAGTTACGTGTATAGTTCTATTTTGGTTACATTGATTTGACGTCTTAACTTTTAACATTTTCAGTACTCAGCAGCTCACAAATTTGACTCAAAACTATTTGCGGAAGCTTTAATAAAGTTATTTTAATAGTGAATCTTGATCGTCGGCCCAACACGCAGCTCCCAGTAATCCTGCAACTCCCAATATATTTCCTCTCGAGATGTAAATAGTTGTATTTGCATGCGAGGTGATTCATAAACATGTCAGTGTGTGGCGAAATATATGGCTGTGGAGGGATATTAAAACTTTCTATTTAAATATGGTGAATTATGGTCGCGAGAAATGTGTTCCCATTTAAGAGGAATGCCGAGCATTTTGGTGTCTGGTGCAGGAGCCCCATTTGTCATGCGGACAATAAAGAGGGTTTTCGCCTGACAGTGAAAATTTATGGTTGCCCTTCTTTGCCCTAATAATTCACATATTGTGTCAGGAACTGACATCCTTCGCAGAAAACAGCAAGGCTGTTATCAATCACACATCTTTGCATATTATGAAACGCTCCACTCTGGGGTTTTTTTTTTCTTTCTTTCTTTGCCTTGGCAGAAAGAAACAGAAGTGCAAACATATTTTTGAAGGAACACATCTCTGTTTGCTTTATGGATTTTTTTTTATTCTTTATTTTTGCGAACACACACAAAAACGTGTTAATTTGAAACGTCATAATTGCGACTCAATGATATTCTTATTTGTGTTGTTATTATTACAGGCCTTCATTTAAATATTACGACTCTTATGCAGTATGTATTTGACGTTTTTTTCCCCCCATCTCCTTTAAGTTTCACCTATTAGCTAATCGTTTTACTAACGTGTTTGCGTTTGTATTTATTTATTTATTTCTAACAATTTAAGCAGAATTTATCCTCATTCACTGTCCACTCCAGGTTTTCTTGCTCTCCAAGTCGACCTGTCAAGCAGATTACCACAGAAAGAGATTAATGGCAGAGGCGGGTTGCAATAATAATCGTTTTGTTTGATGTGACAACTTTGATAGGCGTTGATTTACTTACAAACTGATAGGCTTTTAATTGAGCGCCTCCATCCCCCGATTGAGATGAAAGGGAAAACCACATTGAAAAGCTGCCCGATTGCCCCGGAGCCTCAATACTGATTAGCCATCTCAGCGGTGAATAGTTCAAGGCATTTTAAACTTCTTCCCCCCCTTCTTCCTCTCCTTTCTCTGAACGGCCTGACAGACCATCCCTCTTCTTTTCTTTCTCTCCTCTACGCTTTTTTTTTTTTTTTTTTTTTTTTTACTCCTCTAAAGAAAATAAATCATTTCCATTGTATGCAAATAAAATAGAGCTGGCATCACAATAAAAATGTCTGGGTGTCTTATTGTTATTGTTATTATGATTAATTTATAATGCTGCGCGTCTGCGTCGTTTCAGCAGATGACAGGTTTCAGCAACACAAAAGATGCATTTGGTCAAAAATGAGAAAGGCGTTTAGACTGGGAAAATGTTGCATTTAAAAAAAAATATATATAACTCAAGGTTTTTTCCCTCACTTTAGCTAAAAGTTATTTATAGGAAATAACTTAATAATAAACTTAACCCCACATACCGTTTTCTTTTCTTTTTTTTGTAATCCATCTTTAATGCCCTTTGTTTCCTTCACTTAACAACATTTAATTGCTGTAGTGTTATTTCCCCCCCAAAAAAGCTTCTTGTTAACACCATAATCGGCCGATTATAGCAAAAGTACTTTCGCACCTGGAAGCACCAACAGCTTCTGCACATGAGAGCGAGAGTGTCTGCAAGTTATTAAAGTTTCATCATGTACATACCACCTCCGAGGTGTTTCACTGAGAACTCCGAAAGTTAAAGCTGCTATTTCATAAAGCTTTCGAGGTTAAAGTCCGCTTGCTTTTTCCTCCCTTAAATCAATCTAAAATGAGGATGCGTGTTTTAACAGATGCGTTTTAACGTTAAACGAGTCGATGCGACTCTGCGGATGACAATAATAATAATAATAATAATAGTAATAGCAATAATACTAATAAAAACTTGGTGTCTCTTGAACGCCGTCTCTCCGTTTGTTCTCTTTTCACTTCGCCAGCAGCAACACTTGCATGTAATCAGCCACAATAGCTGACATAAATCAAGTGATGGATTGACAGCGCCTGACAAATAACTGATTGATTGCGGCGGAGCAGAATTGACACTTGACGGAGGGGTGGAGATAGAAATAGAAGGGCGGTGTATATTATACTGAAAACATGTGACATTCGCATCCCTCCATCACTGCATTGGTCTATTCCTGTCAACGCTTGTCTGTTTAGGGAATTTAAACCGAAGCGGTTGGTTTGATGGTTGTCGGTGGATTAGGCGGGAAGTCCATAAATTGGAAAGACCTCCCGACGAAACTTACAAGATCCAACACGGTGGGGATAAGAAGTAGTTTCGTGGCTTTTTTTTAGGAGCAACAAACTGCTTGGTTGGTAAACTCATCGTGAATTCACAAAAGTCTATAGCTTGTAGAAAACAAAACATAAAACAACCAACAGAAACCAGCTGAGATGTGCAATGATCATGCTTTCTCTGGCCAAAACCGATTTCTGAGGTCGGACCTGGTGATTCAGATTTTGACCACTCCCCCCCCCCAATCAATTTAGCAAGAACAAAACCTGATAGTTTACTAAAAACTATCAGGTTTTCATTAAACAAAGAAAAAAATCTAATATAAATCATCAAAATAGAAGTTGGAACCTCTGTAAAACCTGTGCTTTACTTATTGAGTGAAAATGTTTTGGGTATTTAGTATATATATATATATATATATATATATATATATATATAATATATATATATATATATATATATATATATATATATATATATATATATATATATATATATATAAATTCCAATTCCAATCTATAAAGAATTGAAAGGGAAGCTTTAAAAAAACTTTAAAAGTACTTACATTATTGAATGTGACTAATATAAAATTTGTGTTACAGTGAGAAAAAAAAAAGTTTTAAACCTTCAGGCCCTCTGGACACCCCTCGCCAACAGGGGCTCCCAAGAGCACCATAACTGTTACACAAAAAAATTATAAATATAAATGATATTACTTAATCCATAAACTAGTGACAAGACTTGCTACTTAAAATATTAGATGTAAAGTGCATTAATTGTGTTATTTCTGAGTAAGGCTGAATATGTAACACCATATCAATATCAACATGTGAAAAAAATGTTTGGATGATGTTATTTTCCATTTGTACATTTTAATATTAGTTATCTTAGATCTAATTTTAAACAGTATTTTAACAGGACAGTGTTTCAGTGGGTGAATCAGCCCTGTAACTTGATTTGCAATATCCCCAAATCAAGCTAGAGTTGGACCAGCAATGTTGTTACCCAGTCTAAATCAACATACATTGTTTGGCCATGGGTGACTCTAGAGCAACATTGTTTCTTAAGTGTTTACTACAACATGTATTTGGAGTGGTTTCAGTGGGAGTGGCCTGCTACCAAGGTCAGGAATTAGCATAAGCAGTAATGAATATCAGTCTTTATTCAGATATAGATATTCAAACACAACAAAGGGCAAGATAAAGTGCTTTCAATAACATAAATGGGTTGGAAGGCAATGAAAAATGTAAAGGACGATAAGATGAGAAAATACAAGATGAAGCAGTGAAGCAAAGCTAAGCAAAAAATGTATAGAAATAATAATAATAATAAAAAAGATTATGTTGAAATACATTTTGAAACTCTTTGACTTGTCATGTTCTAAATTAAAGACTCCTAAAAGTATTTTATTTGATTGAAATCAAGAATTAGGAATCCCTCATTGTCATTTTGTGCCATCATAGGCACTAATCCCCCCTCAGCCCCCCCCCCCCCCCCCCCCCCCCCCCCCCCCGACCCCCCTCTCCCTCTAGCAGCGGCACTGGGTTTGGTACTAGCCAAGCTCCATGTCTCCTCAACTTCAGGGACAAGCGTTCACGGCAACCATAATATTTTTTTCTCTCCCCCTATCTCCTCCCCCGAGCTGTCAAAACAGAGGCGCTTACAAAGAGGAGAACGTCACATCCCCTTGACCCTCCAATCACCTCAGGGTCCCATTTGATTGGAAGGCGGCAAAGGCTTTAATCTCGGACTAATTCAGCTGCTTTTGAAGTGAAAATTCCTACCAGTTCGTGCTTCGGGAGTACAGAGCGAAGGACCTGCAGACAGACGCGCACACACACAGGGGCGCAGCGCTTTCGGTGCAGGACGCAGCTGCGGATCTGCGATAACCTCTCACTGGTCTCCTTCCCTTCCAAGCTGCCGCGCCTTGCAGCCTCCTCTCCAACCAGGGATTACATTTTACTGGGGCGTTTTGCGATCCTTTTACCCGTTTCTCTCGACAGAAAAAAGACTTTCTAGCTTTTTTGTCCCCCCCCCCACCCCCCCTCTACCACCCCTCCTTGTTTGATTTACGTTTTGGTGCTTGTTGTTTTTCTTAATGAATCTGATGAATGCATCGCCGTTTCATTTCCTGACTGTTGGGACATGATCACGTCGCCCTCGGCGTCTGCCCTGAAAAATAGTGAAATTTGTGTGGTGTGGGAAAGCAGCAGCAGCAGCAGCAGCAGCAGCAGCAGCAGCAGCAGAAGCAGCGGTTCTCGGAATAGCAGCATCAACAAGCCCTTTCTTCACTCCGCACCTCCGTCCGATCCACTACGGCAAGCGAACCGACTTCCCATCAAGGTTTTGAAAATGCTTACCGCACGATCTGGACACATTTTGCACCCGGAGTATCTGCAGCCTCTGCCTTCCACCCCAGTTAGTCCGATAGAGGTAAGGCGAGCATTTTATTTTTTAAAAAAAAATGTTTTTATATGTATTTAGACTTGAGGTTTGCTTATGTCTTCTCATACGTGGCTCATAATTGTATTTTTTTCTTGTGAAATACACTTATACTCCGTGTAAAATTCAGCAAAGTTCTACGTAGAAACGTAAAGGACTATATTTTATATGTTCTTTTCTTTTTCTTCTTTTTATTTTATTATTATTATTATTATTTTTTTTTTTTAATTTTGCAGCTTGACGCAAAGAAAAGTCCGTTGGCTTTGCTGGCGCAGACCTGCTCTCAGATCGGCAAGCCGGACCCGCCGCCCTCCTCCAAACTCTCCTCCGTAACGCCGAACGGATCTAGCGAGAAGGAATCTAAATCCGGCCCCCTGAAGCTGAGCGACATCGGCGCGGACGACAAATCCAGCTTCAAACCTTACTCCAAGCCGACGGACAAGAAGGACTCGTCCTCCTCGGGCGTCTCGGCCGGGGAGAAGTCCGGTTTCCGAGTGCCGAGCGCCACCTGCCAGCCGTTCACGCCGCGGACTGGCAGCCCCAACTCCAGCACCTCCGCCTCTCCCATGCCGTCGGAGGGGAAGTGCGGGGAGAGAGACGAGAAGAAGGAGTCTGACTGTAACAAAAACGGCACAGCGGACGGCTCTGGCGCCGCCAGCCACAGCAGGATAAGCGTGAGCTGCGGTGGAATTAACGTGGAGGTCAACCAACATCAGGAGGCGACCCCTGGCGCCAAGACGTCCTCCTCGTCTTCCTCGGAGTCTTCCTCCGCGACCTCCGTCTCCTCCGCGTCCGTTCTCGGCTCAGGACTCGTTGCGCCGGTTTCCCCTTACAAACCGGGACAAACTGTGTTCCCTTTGCCCCCTGCCGGCATGACCTACCCCGGCAGTTTGGCCGGGGCCTACGCCGGTTACCCGCAGCACTTCCTGCCCCACGGAGGAAGCTTGGTAAACGCACAGCTGGCCAGCTCGCTGGGCTGCAGTAAGGCCGGGTCCAGCCCGCTGGCCGGAGCTTCTCCCCCGTCCATCATGTCGGCCAGCCTGTGCAGAGATCCTTACTGCCTCAGTTACCATTGTGCCAGTCACTTAGCGGGCGCAGCCGGTGCGACGTGCACGCACGACTCTGCGGCCGCAGCCGCCGCCAGCGCCCTCAAGTCCAGCTACCCGCTAATGTACCCAACACACCCCATCCACGGCGTCCACTCCACGGCGCCGTCGTTCAGCGGACACCCGCTGTACCCCTACGGATTCATGCTCCCCAATGACCCTCTCCCACATGTTTGTAACTGGGTGTCGGCAAACGGACCGTGCGACAAGCGCTTCTCCACCTCGGAGGAGCTGCTGAACCACCTGAGGACACACACTGCTTTTACCGGGGCGGAGAAGTTAATATCGGGCTACCCGGGCTCCTCGTCACTGGCCAGCGCCGCAGCGGCGGCCATGGCCTGTCATATGCATATGCCACCGTCAGGCGCTCCAGGGAGTCCCGGGACTTTGGCCCTCAGGAGCCCGCACCACGCATTAGGACTTAGCAGCCGCTACCATCCGTACTCTAAAAGTCCCCTGCCGACCCCCGGCGCCCCTGTTCCGGTCCCCGCCGCCACTGGTCCCTACTACTCTCCTTATGCACTGTATGGACAGAGACTCACCACAGCGTCTGCGCTGGGATATCAGTGAGGAAGAAGAAGAAGAAGAAGAAGAAGAAGATGAAAAAAAAAAAAAAAGACTTCGAAAAGTTTATAATACTAAGAATGCAAATATAAAGACTTTTATATTAACTGCGCTAAACTTATGGACGGGATCCGTGGACTTGAACTGTATTTATTTATATGTGGGGCTTAAAGCAGGCGGTAACAGCTGCGTTGTGGGAGAAGAAAAAAAAAACAATTGAGCAACTCAAAAAGTGCATTATGTTGAAGCTGAATTCTATAGGTAAACATGAAAATACGCATATGTTAGAAAACCTAACAAACGTAGGGATCTTCATTTCGATGTTCATTTGAAATTGCTATGATTGTATTTGTTCTTATTTAATGTCTCATCGAGAAGAAGAAAAAAATAATAATTTACATGCATGTCTGTTTCTTAAAATTTCAAAACATGTCCACATTTAAATTTCCCGTTATTTTTCAGGTGATGGAAAGAGATATTGGTATTTTTTTGTATGTATTCTGGGGAAAAAATAAGAAGCAGTTCTGTTCCGTATGTTACTGTGCCTCTTTTTTTTCTTGAACTCATTTCTTCAGCTCCTAAGATGAATAATATCAAGGATAAACGTAAAATTCACTGTAAATGCAATTGAATTTGTTTTACTGGTCTGTTAAATTATTGGCCCTGGGAATATATAATTCAGCATTTACACTCACACAGGCCTGTAGTTTCCAAGGCTTTCATAAAACATAAAGACTTTCATAAAACATAAAAAACATTTCTTTCCTTTTTTCTTTCCTTCTATCTTTGTTTCTTTCTTTCTTTCTTTCTTTCTTTCTTTTTTCTCTCTTTCTTTCAAAAATTCTAACTTTAAAAATAGGTCAGACTGTTGGATGGGAGTGTGTGTGTGTGTGTGTGTGTGTGTGTGTGTGTGTCTACACACACTTAAATAAAGCGGACTTTTGCTAAGCGGATTTTCATGAATTTTATCAATACATTGCTCAGCGGAAGCTCGGCAGGTTTGTGCTTCATAAAACGAGTGATGCGCCTAAAATTTTCAAGAATATTGACGTTCCCCATCTGACGCTTTATGACAACAGAAGTCCATGCATTTTTAGATATAAATGGAATAATTATATTTGTATGCACTCATAAAAGAGAGAATGTTTTTACAGTGATTTTCTTTAAATGCATTAACAATTTAATACAAATTTGACATGCAAGGTTTTTTTTTATTTGACCATATTTTTTTTTAAATGTTAATATTTTTTCGTTGCAAATCTGACTTGTGAAAGTTTTATGCAAATGAATCAACTTTTTTGTTTTGTTTTGTTTTGTTTTCCTCTTATTGGGTGCAGTGAGTTAGTTTGCATCTGATCACTTCGTCCGCCTGTAAATCTAATATGGACGCAAAGAAATGTGCAATTAAAGCGATCTAAGTTGTGCAAAATTAGTTTGATTTTCGCGAATGTACAATCCAGCTCTATAGAGATAACGGGTCAATTACATGTTTGCATTGATAATCTCTGATGTAAGAGGAACGTGCTTTCGCAAAGGTGAGCAACTAAATCTATTTCTAAATGGCACTTTGCGGATTTTTTTTCCCGCTGAGATGCTTGAAGTGCTACGGAAAACTTTGCGGACAAAATTGTTTTTGTGCGTTTATCCGACGTTGATCCAGGCAAACCGGGGCGTTTCGTGTGCTGGTTCTTGGAATGCTTTGCTTTTTTTTTGGCCTTGCAGTTCCAGTTATCGTCATGATCATCAAGAATACCTCCTCAGCCTCTCGTTTTATCGCGGAGCGGTTAGTCACGCTGAAAAAAAAAAAAAAAAAAACTCCCCTCACGGGTGCGCATATAAGGCCCACACGCGTCCTAAACTGATGTAATGACGGTGAAAAGGGAGCAATTTCCATTTTTACCCACATCATGGTGGCTGTGCTCGGAGGTCCCCGGTGGAAGGCAATTTATCATGTGCCCCTCCCCCTGGCCCCTGTCACTGGAGGAACAGGCAGGCACATGTGTGCATGAATTACCGAGCCTCCCACCACCCCAATGGCTCTCCCTCTCCTCTCCCTCTCAGCTTCAACCGTGGAAATTTGACACAGAGAGGAGAGACAACATGGGGGGATTAGAGTATGCAGGAGGGCTAAAGTACATATTCACTTTGTCCATCAAGGTCTGGAAGTGCTAAGGTGGGCAGTGAGCGCAGCTGAGCGGGGGGTAGGGGGGGGGGGAAGCCCTACAACAACGCGAAACGCTCGCTGCAGGTAGATTAAATACATTTATGTTAGTGTTAAATTTGATTTTACATATAGCGGAAATTTGACAAACTAATTTAAGCACATGATTTTATGCCATTTTCAAATTTTCATTTTACCACACTTTTGGAAATTTAAAAAAAAAAAAATTCCACTTACAAATACAGGTTTTATTAAAGGTCAAACAAGTTCAAACGCATTATATATATATATATATATAATTCCAGCAGCTGTGTCTTACTCTGAGCCTTGTCTTTTAATATCCAAGCTTTCATTACAAAAAACAGAGAAAATATTGAGAAAATATTGTTCTAAACAAAAATATCTGGTGCCACAATTAATGGTATCCATAATTTCCATCCATCCATCCATCCATCCTGCTTATCCTAATAATTGAGGATCAGAATTTTCAGGAACTGCTAACTTACAACTCATTGCTTTCTTCTTTTCTGTGGTATAAATATGACAAGGCACAAGGGTCCGCTTCTATCAACCCCTGGTCTACTAGGCCGGAGAAGGACCATATTTGTTTTTGCGCCATGCAAATTGAGAAGGATCCAAAATCAGGTAATAAATAGAGAGTAACATCTCTCGGTCGCCAAATTACTAAGTTGGATTACATTTATGTGCAGGCATTTGAAAAATAAAAAATAAAAAAAAACTTTTCTGTCCCACCATTACAAATGTAAAGTGTGGAGTCTGACAAATCAGTAGTTTAAGTGGAACTGGGTGCTCAGGTCAAATGAAACCAGAGGGGTTTATGGTAACAAATGCTTCTGGAAGGTTTGGTCTGAGGCAAATAATGAAGCAAAAGTCATTTCCACTGTTGAGCATGGTAGGGTCATCTAGGATGCTTCAGGCCTCCTAGACGCTGGAGAAATGCTGGAAATCTTTGTATGATGAACTTCTGTAAATAAGAAACATTTAATCAAAACCACTTGACTATCCATCATGTGGTTATAAGATGTTTCTACATGTTTAAGACCATACCACCATGACAAAATAGTTGGCTTTTTACACATCGTTACTAAGAGTAACAAATTAGTTCATATCTATTACTGAAACCTTGGGAAAACACTTCAGATCACATGTTTAGTAGAGAAACCTTCCTTTAACTCAACTCTATCGTTAATTTCTTCCGTCTCACAGTTAAGTTCTTGCGTGCTCAGCTATCTAAACTGTAGTTGAGATAAAACACAGGCACTAAAACATTTGAAAAACATAGCTGTATGGGAATGCACATTCCTTTGCGCATACTGTGACTATTTGTTTGAGACCAGAAGCAGTCCTCTTCAGATTCGTAGGACGTTCACAAATAACGGCACTGGATGAAAACATGGCAGGACATCTGGTAGCGGAGGAGGGGGAGTTCGGGACGTGGTTCACACACACACACACACACACACACACACACACACACACACACACACACACACACACACACACACACACACACACACACACACACACACACACCTAAGCATATATTCGATCCTGCTGAATTACCAGCACTAAAACTGTTATTAGCGGGTATATGGTACATTATAAAGACAACATATTACCAACTGTAGTAAATCAATTGCTTTGCTAACAGTTGTGTCAATAAGAAGAAACAGCTTCAATGGTGAACCCCCATGCCAAGCAAAAGTCAAAAAGGGATGATTATCTCTAATGTGCAGTGCCAACAAAAAAATGCATATAACTGTGGGCATGGACGTCACAAAATGTTGGGTCTTTTACGATTGGGATAGGATGAAGGATGAGCTGTCATTCTTCTTTGTCAAAAGATGACAGATCACACAGCAAAAAAACTTCAAATGAATTTAAAAAGAAAAATTGAGTGCAGGAAATGCACAAATTTATTGTGAATCTCCTATCATTTACAACTGCTCAAAATTTTACAGAAGCTTAGACAAAAACATACACTCCAAAAATATTAGTTTTTTAAAGATCTCCAAAAAAATGCTACCTCTTAACCAACTAGAGTCATTAACAAGCTTCAGGCATAGTACTGACTGTATATTTGAGCACTTCTTTGCAGAGTTGGTTGACTGAATTTTAACTAACTGGCTTTTAAGGACCATTATAACATAGCAATAGCTTGTGTGGAAAACACAGATTTTCCATTCCAAAACCATTGTGGTTGGTCTTATTGTCCTGAATAGGCACATAATTTTGTCCAGATTTCAGTCTCCAAGGTTTTGAGTTGACTAATAAGTAGCCCTTCTTTCTCGTTACACCTGCTTTTATCAAAGCCGGCATGATAGTACTGCGAGAGTGAGTGCTGGAACAAAAGACCCGGGCTGATGAGCTAACAGGTTGCAGGTGTGAGGGGAGAGAGCGAAAGGCAAGCTGAGGAGAGCCTGAATAAAACATAACTAGAAACAAAATGAAGAACTAAAGTAAAACAATAACAAGACTGATTTAATCAAAGAAAGAGACTAAGGAATACAGAATAAATAAGCCTCAAAAATAACTCAAAACAATTTGGGATATAAGCTTGAAGATAAAAAGCTTTTCCCAGAAGGCCTTTGGTTAGTCCATTCAGCTAGCTACAATTTTAAATCAACCTATATTGTTTCTATTTACAAACAAAAACGGTTGGTACATTCCCATCTCTTGTTGATGTAACAATAAATTGGACTCCAACGCTAGTATTTCAGGATCTTTAAGGTTATTATAGACTTGTGTTGTTCTGGGATGTTCTTGAACAGCCCTATCAATTTCCTTTATTCTGAGGGTGGCATTTTGTATCAGGTTTAAACACAAGCAAGAAAAGTTTCATCTTAGAGTAAACTTCCAGCTGTGGACAAATGTCCACAGGTTGGTTGATTGTACGTAAAATGGTCAGAGAGAGAGCAAAAGCAAGACACAAAGCACAGCATCTTTGCTATAAACAAATGCTTTAGGTAAATTTCCACAAAACCTGCTTTTAATCCATTGGATTGAAAAGAAAACCAACAGTGTCTTTGGTCACATCCATCATCACTAAATACCAGTGTTCTGATTGAGTGATATTAGAATGCACTCCCCAAACTGAGCACTGCAATGGAGGCATTTTGGTTCTCGAAGATCTGTGTCAAGGAAGACAGGAATCCCTCCCAGCTCTCCTGCATGTGGTTACCCTCCTCATTGATTTACAAATGTAAAAGTGCTCATCCAGGTGATGTGTAAGAAGTGGTGGTGCTGATCTCTCCATGCCACTCAGATCTCTATCCAGCGAGACACTTTCTTGTGCTTAGACAGCCTAATTGAGGTCATTTCTATCCTCTCCGGGATCTCCGGAGCACTGGGGGTGTTTTAGTGTTCAGATAATTTGCCCATTTTCTGATTCTGACAAAGAATATTTTATGGAAATGCACCCTTATTCTAGGCACCTTAATGGAGCACGTTGGAGTAGTGTGCAGGCTGATGAGGTTGTTGCCTGTCACTGACAAAGGTGGGAAAGAAGCGGAAATGTCAGGAACGGGCTTTGCTCCAGAGGGCTCTTCGGCTCCATTCAAAATCATGAGTGTCTCGGTAGTTTTATCTTTAGTGTGTTTCAACTCAAAACTACAAGACTGTTCGAAAGTTGAAGCCGTGTAGAGACAGAACAAGGCATTATATAGAAAATGACTTCTCGTGTATGTAGTTACTGGGTGGACAGTGAAAGTTGGAACCCTCTAATTAGGATAAATACTTAGCCTGCTTGTGTTTCATTGATAGTTTTATTGTTTTGCTTGTTTGTTTGTTGAGTAGGCAGTGTTTCAGTCTACCAAATCATTTCTATCTCCTGCTATTTTCTCCCTTTTTTGAGAAAAACCTAATGGTGTTGTATGTCCGTAAGTACATGTTATTTCAATGGGTGTGGGTCACCCCTTACTGTGACTGACATGCTCCCATGCTACACAAATATGTGACTTTTGTAGCCGTACAATGAACTTTATCCATTACTGAGTGATTTATCTTCTGTGCTGTAATAGATGACATCATTAGTAAGCAGTATGCATCTGTTCATGCAAACAAGTGCACAAAACACCGGACAAAATCACTTAGAACTAAATGCAAAGATGGTCATTCTAAGGACATTGTGTTCTATCAAATTATACAAGGCTGGATGACGATGCTGCTAATGGAAATGTGATGTCTTTAAAGGAAGCAAGTAAGGTCACAGTTGATTCTATGACCTTAAGTGTGACTTAGTTTGCTTAATCCACATACACATACAAATTAATGACTAGATGCAAAAGGTTCAAGTAGATTACCTAGGGCCATTTTAAAGGAAACCATAAACTTCAGACATATGCTGTGTCAGCTGGATCGAGTGGGGGTAACAGGTTATGTTGGTGAAGATTATTTGCGTTGTAGCAGTGGTGTCCATGGCCTCATGCAGATTATGTGTAACTGTTACATCCTTCTGTTCATAATCTCAATTTCCTGACCCAATTCACACTTGACAAAAATAATTTTCTTCAGCTTTACTGGAACCTGGTGAAACGCAATCTAAATTACAAATTTTATTTCAGTAACTAGATGAGTATACTGTGGCTGGAGTTTAACCCATGAGATATTTTTTGTGTGGCTAAAAGCATGGCTGCACATTTTAAAGTTCTTTCAGAATTATACACAACTGGTACATAAATTCGGAAAATTCAGAAACAATTGGGGGGAAAAATAGTAGTACACAAACCGTTTTCATAGTTTGTCATTCTAATAAAAACCCAAAAAACAAACAAAAAAAAAACAGTCAAAGGACAGGTTGTTTGGAATCAAACATCAAACCAATGCTTTTGCTTCTGGGCAAAAAAGAAAATGCCATGAGGCTGAAATTTGGAGCTTTCGAATCAACTTGGCTGAGACAAAAAAAACACTTGTCTTGCCCACTGACTTGAAATAAACCATGAATAATTCCATTCTGGCCAACAGAAAAACACTGAAAACCAGCTCCCTTTATGAAAAGAAGGAAACAAACTTTGAACTTTTAAAAGGAATTTTAATAAATAAATAGATAAAAACTAAGTAATGATCAGGTGTCTTGTCCAGGATGAGCCCCAGTGCTCAGTCGCTCATTTGAAAAAGGGGAAACTTGTTCTTTAATCTTCTTTTGTAACCATTAGATATGTTTAAAGATTAGGCCAATTCATTGCTTGCTTCAAAATAGGAAAATAGAAAAATTAATAATGTGTCTTTTTATAGAAAATGTGTTCATTAAAATAAGGAACACATTGTCATCTTTAGTCTATGTTGCACTTCTGAGCTGAATTTCCCACCTCAGCAGCTGTTTGCAAACCTGTAAAGAATCACGTGGGGACATTAATAGTTCTTTGTGAACCGTTGATACTCCACAGGACCATTATGTAGTTTAAAGAACACCAAAGCCTTAGGACTTATTGTATACAGAGCAGAAGAAAGTGTAGGTTATACTTCACCTTGATATCCTCCAGAGCTTCCTGGTTGGAGCCAAGTGTGAAAACAGCAATATATAACTCCTGTGTGATTTATGAGGGCTATATTTATCATGTTGATATAAACTATTCAACTATTACCAGCTTCCACGCTACGCCAGCAATTTATCGATGTCAGTGATACAAACAAACCCTAGTGCCCAATACACAGTCAGTCCAAAATTAAACCGTGGCATGCTTTCAGTTGTACTGCTTATGATACTCTTTTTCAGCTCAGCCAAGTGTTGTAGGTGATGACGTGTAGAGATGAGACATTTGAAAGGAACTTTAGGGTTCACTTTGAAGCAGAACTATTAAATTTCAATGAATCTGGATTTTCTCTCATTGGCTTACTTTTAACCCTGCAGCAAGTGTAAGGAAAACAAAACAAATGTAAACTGTCATATGGTAGTAATTGTTTAGTTTCCCTTTTGTGATTTACATTAGCAAACTAAATTTGTTCATATAAATAATATTGCTTCCCAGCCAGGCTTGTTAGTCATAGTTTCTAGCGGTCCTGAATCTTTATATATATATATATATATATATATATATATATATATATATATATATATATATATATATATATATATATATATATATATATATATATAGTTTAGATGGGTGATTTGTGGAAAAAAAAAATTAAATGGTAAATGACCAAGTCCATAAGACCCCAAAGCACTTAACACATTAACACTACATTTAGTCATCCACCCATTATTTCACACATTTATATGGTAGGAAGATACTGGATTGTAACCACATCTGCCCTGGTGTCGCCTAACAGAGACCAGGCTACCATGCATTGACGCACTGGGCTACTTCTTCTACTGCTCCTCATTTTCTGACTCATTGTTTTCTTTGTTTGCTGTTGTGTTTGCCCCCCCTAACCCCCCAAAAAAACCCTTTTAAATGGGAGTATTGTTATTGCTATCAGCATGCACAAAATTTGGATAGTCCTAACAGGACAGGTACCGATGACACCGGCTTTGTTTTTGAACAAATATTAGAGCAGACTGGCAGATATGAATCAGGCCTCGAATGCAGATGGGTTTGAAACATTTAGAAGTGTTTGAAATGACGTGCACATCTTCTTTGAATCCCCTGAATAAGCTGTTTATTTGTAGGCTACACAATGACTCCAGATGGCCTGTCAGGTACTACATGTGTCGCCTGAGTTGGTAGACACCTTATGTATAACAACGGGAGCAAGACATTAGCTCAGATTTGTCTTATTAGAGCAACCTAACTCTTAATCATTTGTAATCGTCAAAACTAGAGAAAAAGATTATAAAATTAAATGCATTAACACAGCCTGTCATTCTGCATAGCTGTAGAGTTAAAACAGATGCACAAAGTCCATTGTATGAACATGCTTTATATCAGGTGTTCACAAAAGTCTGTAAACTGTCTGATGTTAAAATCTGGAACGGTAGATTTTCTGCCTAATGGTAGCTGAAGGAAATTACAAGTTAGTAACCTTCAAGGATTTACATCTTACAGGAGAAGAAGCACACAGCAGTTGCACATGACACACACCTGAGCAGTCAATCAAAAAAATAAAATAAATAAATAAATAAACAGATGAAATTTACTGAAAATGCAAGGATGTAAAAAAAATACTGTCACAGATAGGATTCTCTCCATAAACAAAGTGGGAAAGACAACTGAGGGGATCTTTTGAACCCTTGCGTAAATAAGAGGAATCAGGCGTTGAACATCCAGGTAATAACTGATGTTATGACTTGGCATTTGCTCTGACATGCATTTGAGACAGGAACATTAAAAGATATCCACCATTTGACAGGTATCACAGTTCCCTCAGGCAAGAAGGATTCTCATTTTGATGAGTGTGTCAGTCACACTGAAGCCTGTCGACAAGCCAGATCTTCGAGCACAGACGTTCAGGAATAACTAACACTTCTCAAAAATTACAAATGGAATATTTGAATAACTGTGTGAAGCAGCAATGAGATTGGATGATAACTCAAAGATGTTTAGGATTTTTTTTCTCTTTTTTTGAATCTAGAAGAACAAATTTTAGTAATATTTTCCCCCAGTCCTAGAAATGTCTTTTAGAGTAAATTTACTATCTACTATTGTGGATGGATTTCCTGCAAGATTCATGCTTTTAAAATAACAATCCTGTAAAAAAACAAAACTAAACAAACCCCCCCCCCCCGAGATTTATTCAAAGTAGGATAAGCCACCACTTCCAGTTCACATGAGCTCCCTGCCACGTGGAGAATAATTGCACAAACTCTTGAAATCGATCACTCATAATCAACTTCTGTGAATTAGTTGTGACTGAAGTTGACAGGACTGCGCAGAGAACGGTGGACGACATGGGGCTTTAAATCCCACACTCAGCACCGAGCGTGAATAGTCTCTCTGTGTACATTTTGCACTGCAGCATGTGCCATGTTCAGTATCTGACACTCATAATGATTTACGTCCCTCTCCTGGCTAAATAATTTACAGAGATACGGTTCTCGTTGCTTTTAACAGTCGTTGTATAGACCTGACAGCCTTTAAAATGTCTCACAATCAAGGCAGCCATGTGCTTGGATGGATGGCATACCTCTCAGAGCTGATTAATAAGGCTGCTCGCTCTTTCAGTCCAAACAGGGTGTCAGGAAACATGGTGTAAGTACAAGCAGCTGGTTGGGCTTGTGTGCTTAGCGTGCATTTCTGAATGCAGCTCGGTCAAGGGCAACGCTGGTAACATGCATGATCTCATAAAGAACAGATCTGTTGTATATTTTGATTTGTGATATATGCACATGTACAATGCCATCACTATTATAGCATATGAAAGGACGCGTATTTTTGGTAAATGTTTGTTCTCGCCTGCGTAAATACAAGTTGCATTGTCGGTTCTTTGTGGAAGGCTGGCCTGTTGGTGTGCAAACAAAGCCAAAGAGCATTATTCATCGCTGTGGCTTTCAAACTTCATTTCATGGATGCTGGCAACTGAAAGGAGTTTTTTTTTTTTTTTTACTATTATTCTCAGCGAGCGTTTAATAAATCCGGAAAGTGAATAAACATAAATGTAAGGGACTTGATGTACAAACAATTATCTAAGATTTTTACTTGAGATACCTTTTTAATTGTGGTGAAAAAAGTGAGAATTTTGTTTTAAATCACTATGTGCACTGGCTTGTAGTGCTAGTTATTTTGTTCACGATCCAAGCAGTGTTTAAGAGGCAAGTGACCTCATGAGGGTTTAACTTGAACTTTCGGATTTTACTTTTTTCTGATTCCTAGAGAGGATTTTAACATAAAACAGGTTTCTCACCCTCTTATTAATCTATGTTAAAGTGCTAGAAATTGTTACAAATTGTAAACTTATATTTTAGAAGCAACAATGAGCCCTAAATCTTTTTTTTTTTTTTTTTTTTTTTTACATTTGACAAGTTACAAGCATATGCGTTATTTTATTTTAATTTAATTTTATGAGGTACCAACACAAATTAAAAAGTGTCAGGAAATGAAGGAATTTTTCTTTTCAAATAAAAATATAAAGTATGTCCTGTGCATTGGTGCTCAGGCTTTCTGAGTCAAAACTTTGCGCATTCGCTCTTTAGGGCGATTACAGCTTCAAGTCTTAGGGGTTAAACTGTGTATCTTCTAGCTTTGTACAGCTATGCTTTCTGTTTTCAATCAGACTGGATAGAGGACATCTGTGGATGACAGTATTTAGGTATCGCCACAGATTCTCAATGGAATTCAGCTCTGGACTTTGACTGGGGCATTTTCAATCTTAGGGTATTTTTGTCTATCAATCTTCCCATCAACTCTCACTAGCTTCAATCTCCCTGACGAAAACCAAACCACACCGTTAGCATGATGCAGCCACCACAAAGGGTTAATGTGGGGATGATGTGTCAAAGGTGGCATGCAATGTTAGTTTTTTATAAAAAAATTTCACATGTATTGTTTGACGTTGACTAGAATACTTTTTACCATTACTTTTGTGTCTCCCATGGAAAACTGCTGATTTGTCTTGTAATGATTTTTTATTATTGTATAACAGCTTTCTTTTTATCATTCTTCCATTGTGGTCAAATTTGTGAAATGCAAAACTAAATTAGTTCTTTTGTCAAAATCTTGCATCTTTGCAGTTTCTCCCAAGAATAGACTTTGTGGCAACTTGTCCGATTAACGTTCTCCATCCATAATGTTGTTAGTCTTCATGATGCTTATCCTTCAATAATATCGTCTAAGAAATCTTCAAAGAGTAGATGCACTTATACTGAAATAAAATTGCATCCTTTTACTTAACTTAATTTTTAAGGCAGGCAGTTTTACTGAATTTTATTAAAATGTTGGGGTGAATACAAAAGAAAAGTAATAGAAGCCATCTGTTATTTTCCTTCTTTGGGAAATATTTGTAACTTTCAATTGGTCTACAATATAAAATCTCACTAAAATACAACTATCCCAAAGATGTGTGATTCAAAGCGGAGATTTTATACGGCGGGCCTAATGTGAGTCTCCCCAGAATTCAGTGTCAACAAAATGTTTGAGAACCACTGCTTTTGACAGTCCAAAACTGCGGGGAGGTGGCAGGCATTTTCCAGTTCAGAGCTCAGTGAAGCCCAGCATGTCTTCGACAGGTTGAGTGCCTGTGTGCTTTCACTCTGGAGTGAACGAACAATATCCCCTTGTTCCTGGCGAAGAGAAAGGAGAATCAGTGTGACAGCTGTGAACAAATATCAAGATGATGGGGTAGTCAGCCATGTGAGATGCAAAATGCTTTTCCCCCCTTGTATCTTGCGAACTTCAAAGCTGTAACTGCTAATTTCATCTGTGAACTGTGTGCTGCGGTGTCTCATGGTAAAGTGCTCCGCTGGCTGTCAGGGAATAGTTTTGGAGTAGGAAATGAACACGTACGAGGTTGAGAGGAAATCGCAGTCGTGACAGCTTCTGCAAAATTAGACAAAAACGGTTACTCATTTTCATTAAACTCAGGAATAGCACAGAGATGCACACTTTTTTTTTTTAAATTTCCTCAAGCATACTGTTTTTCGTTCAGACATAATCACATATAAAATTCTGGCATAAATAATTAAATCGATAGGTAAATAAATAAATGAACAAGTACGTATATTTAACATTCTTGATTAGTCGTCGGATTTTCTCTCCAGCTCTTCGCCTCCTTTTGACTGAAACACACATTAAAATCCAGATGAATGCTGTAACCTTTCTACACATTGCAAAGCCAGCACACAGCTGCCCTCTGTGTTTCCTGTGCACCATTTAATGGTTCATCCATCTCATCTGTTCAACCAAATGTGCCTGTTGAAAAGTATCTGAACGTGCTTTCTGCCACAGATTTAATTTCCATACACACTGTCTAGTGTGAGGCCCCCCCCACACCCCCTCCTATGTGGTGGCTTGTGTCTCAGTGGAATGAAAACCTGGCTCTTGGCCACTAAAAGTCCATCGTCTGAGTATCACACAGTTAGCGGTGCTTCCTGCAGCTATATTTATGTACTCCAACTGTATACCATTTCATTGAAACCCGACCAGCGGGTGATTTGTCTCCATAAGAGTGTGCCATTTACAAGCAGCCATGCTGGGGCGGGACCCCAACTGAAGGACTTGTTAATAGCACACATCCAATTCGCACCAGATGCTGTCCAGAACAAACCAACATATGCTGAGAAGAGTGTCAAAACCAATTTGCTATGAATGCCGGACCACTGTGTTAAAGAAATGTTTAAGTAGCATACAGAGTTTTTTTTTTTTTTTTAAGTTGGCGCCAACATATAGTAAAATAGAAAGATGCAGAGAGTTGCATGTTTTATCTGGGTGGATTTTAATCTATATTTTATATTATGAGGAGTGTTTACCAGCTAACTCCAATCAAATTATAAAATGTACTTTGTGTTATTTCATTTTCTTTTCTTCATTTTTACATAATTTTACTCACTTGATACAATAAATTACTCTCTACTCTTAAAAAAAAGCAGGTTCCCATTTTGGGTGTAGTGGATGTTGGGTGTAGAGGTTCCACATGTTAAGGAAGGGTTTGTGACCAAAAAACAATTTGTTTGTGTTAAATTTTTAGCCTTTATTGAATGCTACCTGTATAAACAAATAGGTTTAATTATAACTTCAAGAATTTTATTAACTAATGCATAATATCCTCCACTAATTCCTTTCTATGATGTTGATTCTGGTTGTTGTTTTTTTTTTACTCATGCAATTTTGTCCTTCGTGATTTCTTTACTCTTTAATTGGGTGAGAAAAATTGACTTTCTGACCCATTCAAAACACAGACCTACTCAAAGACTTTCAGAACCCCCAAGGCCAATGAGGGCAACCTTATCAAGACTCTATGCATGTCACTCTTTCACTTGGATCAATTGGCAAAGTCTATCTCTCTCTCTCTCTCAGTGTAATTGCCCTTCATTCATAAAAAAAGATTGATTGGAAATCAGACCTCCGGTTATGGGCCCAGGTGACAGCCAAAGAAAAATGTAAAATTTACTGCCTGCTTTTACAGCCGGATTCCAGGAATAATTGTTGCGGGACATGACGGTGCGTTAGCAGTTATAAACCTGTCCCCCATATAAATTACCTAATCAGGGGATCCCAGTGGTTATATAAATTGAGCCACTCATTCGTCTTCAATGGCCTGTGTGTGCATATAAAACCACAACGACCGTCATATAGTTCACAGGAAAAGGGGGAAGCCATCGCTGTTTACAGAGTTAGGGCAAAATGGATGACTTTTTGCATGCTCAATCAACTGTGAAATGTCCATTTAATCATCCCCAGAAAACCCCCTGGTTTATTTGTGCTGGAGCACAGATTTACATTTTCAAACATCCCCCATATTAATCATTACTTCATCACGCCCTCCAACTGACAAGCAGCATAAACTACCTTAGTGTACTGCCTTGTCAACTAATGTATGCATGTTGCTGCCTGGACTATGTGTGTGTGTGTGAATCTTTGTGTGTGTGCAGCAGTCTGAGAGTGTGTATACATGTGTCAATTTGTGTGAGGTGAAAAAGCTGCCCTTTGATTTACTCACCACTCACTGTGTCCTGCAGGAAAAAGTGAGTTTTGGTTGTATGATGGGATTTTGTTTCGTCCGCTGAGGTTTTTGGATTGCAGTTTCTGCTGCTGCTGCTGCTGCTGACCAAAATGTGAGTCATTTAAATGTAAAAAAAAAAAAAAACTAACTAAAAGTAAATAAAATAAAGCAAGTCATATGTGATATTTTTCGTAATACAATGCAAACTGTCTGGGTACAACTGGATATTTGATCATTGTGAAGGAAAGAAGCTTCAAAATTAAGAAGCATACAACAGCATATTGATAAAAAAAATACATTTTTAGTAATTATTTTTCAAACAAAAAAATGACACCATGATCTACAATATTACCTTGACTGAATTACATTTACTGCTTTATCAGGATATCCTGAAAAAAATGCAAAATGCTTCACCCTCAACAACGAATCCTTCATAAAAGAGTGAAGCCTGGGCTTATCACTCAGGATAAGAAGCATGTTACGTTTGCCACTTTAAAACAAGACAAATGGGTCACTCAGCCATTTACATTCTCATACATTTTTATGACTGCCTTGAAGTGAATTTGATCTATTGGTAACAAGATAAATGATGGGCATAAAGCTTTGGCAGTTCTGACTTTAAGCAATCTTTCATTTGACTGAAGTCTTTTACTCTTACATGATGTGTTTTCTGTCTTCACAACCTTCAAATAGTTGAAAGGGTAAAAAAGAGAGAAAATGGTATATCTCATTTTTCATACAATTACACGTCAAACAGAAAAGGGAAAATAACAAATAACACAACAGAAGAAAATATATAATAATTACATCTAAATGATTTGGACTGTGTAAGTGGCGTCATCAGATAGGCAAGTTATCTGTGCCAGCAAAAGGGAAGTTAATTGATTTAAAGCACATAACACAATGTTCACACACCCCATGAATATTTTCACATTTGGTCACATTATAAATAGAAACAACAGTGCATTTTATTGGACTTTCATATCATAGACTAACACAAAATAGTACATAAAGTGGAAAAAACATGTTTGCATTGTTCTTACAAATGCATGTATGCAAATGCATATTGTGTGAATTTATATTTACTCCTAATTATAAAACTTTAACATTTTTTTCTTTAGTGAATTTAGTCTTTTGCACCACCTTTGTTCATATACAGACTCAGAACTTTGGGCATCTTTCTTTGCAAAACAACTCCAACTCAATCAGACTGGACAGGTAGGATCTGCGAGAATTACTTTTAAAGGCTTGGTGTCACTTCTGAATTGAGTTTATGTCTGCTGTTCGATCTAACCATTCTAACACATGAATTTGCTTTGATCTAAGCCATTTCATCGTATCTCTAGCTGTATATTAAAATTTGTTGTCAATAGAGTGACCCTCTGAACAAGTCCCAAATCTTTTACCTGCTAGAGACGTGTGTGAGTCTCTTGAAAGTTTTCTTCCAGGACTGCATGTGATTTTGCATAATCTGTTTTTTCCATAAACTCTGACGAGCTTCCATGGAAATAATCCTTAAAGCATGATACTGCCAACACCATGTTCCACAGGACTTCCCGTGATTACTTTTTAATACCTTTCTTTCAACAAAGACTTTCTTTTTTGTTTCATTTCACAGCTTCTAGCTGAATGAAACCATATTTTTGGTCCCATATTCTCCCACATGAAAATCTATCACTGATAGCTGACAGCTGCATCATCTATTTATTTTCTGACGATGGATGAAGCGATGCTCCTAAAGATGTTAAAAACTCAGAACAATGCTTTTCTAACCTATTCATGTCAGCCCAGACTTGTTATCTCTGTTACTTTGTCCTCATGATGACGTTTGTCACCAAAAGTGGTGACCTCCTAAGGGAACCGGTTGCACTGGATTCCAAAAAATTGGCTAAGAGCGAAGTTTTCTTTCATTTCAAAATTAACCACAATTTTTTTTTTTCATGCTGGACTGTCACATGAAATTCTAAAAAAAAGAAGAAAAAAAATCTGCGGTTTTTGACAGAACGTTGAAGTGATATGAATACTTTTGTAAAATCTGTTTTTCTGCCACTCATGATTGGAAACTGGTTGGCATCCAAGCCACACAATGGGATGTTATGTTTAACCTCGTCAACAGAAAGACGGTTGCCATACAGCTGCATGAAAAGTAGCTGAAAGCTTCACTTTGCGACTGCCAGATCCCTTTTAAAGGTTTCTTTTCTTTTATTTGGAGCGACGCCCACACGTGTGCATTAGAACATGCAATTTTAGCGGTGTAGAAACAGACCTGGGTCACGGGAAATATCCCCTGTCAAAGAGTGATGGAGGACGGTGAATGGAGCTGTCCGAGGGATCTGAGTGATGGAATAAGACATTCACCCAACTCTCTCAAGCTCTCCAGTCTGCTTTCCTCTTTACTTGCTGTTGGTGACTTCTTGGATTGAACCGCTGAAAATATTTCCCTCTCTCTTCCTCCCTCACTCTCTGCCTCATTTGGAATTGTGAACCAGGAACAGCATGAATGGATTCTTGTGGAGACCTTCATGCTATGCTTTAATAGCAGCTTTGGCACAGTTAGTTGCCGGTGAGTGATGGTGTTACAGCACAGACAGGATGATAAATCACGCGGTCGGTCCGAATGACAATTTTATTTCTCACCTCCACATTCATGAAGAAATATTACCAGAGTGCTTTTCTCCATTGCAACTTCTAATTGACCCCTAATGTCAGTTAACTTGACCGGCAAGTGTGTTTTTCCACCAAGGTGCCAACATCATCCTTTTGTGATGGCTTGAAGATAAAGGAAAGCTGCTATCAAAAAAAAAGCATTCATTTTGGAGATTTGTTCAAACATTTCTTGTGCCATCATTTTTCAAGAAATGCAAGGAAGGAAAGGGAAACGCTGATGCAGACAGACAGCCTTTGTTTAGAAATCTACAGTCAGGCCTGTAATTTAAACCCTAATAAACGATGCCACTGCCATTAGAGGCATAGCAGCTCTAAAGGGAGACAAGGGGAGTGGGAAAAGAGCTCCATCATGGAATAGGGAGCTCCTGTCTGCAGCAGTGGTCTGGGACAAAGCTGAGAGCTCCCAGACGCCCCGTATGATTAATGACTTATAGCCATGCTGTGTGGAAGCCTGGTAATTAGCTACAGGCTGATTAAAGACAAGTAAACTTCTGCTGATAACCCGATTCTGTTTCTCCCTAGTGCCGACACTGGCATGTGGAAGCTCTTACTGCCAGGGTTGCAAGAAACAGACCAACATTGAGTATGATGAATGTAGTCTCCAACAAGCATATACAGGCTCTAATTTAAAACTATTTAGCGTGTGACATATTGGCATTGTGCTCTCTCTGTCTCCCTCTGTTCACGTTCGCGGTTCGTCGCGGCGTCCAAGTTTTAAGGGGCTGTTGTTTTGAGTCTGCGCCTGGCATATTCATGAATAAAGTTTTGTGCCGGCTCTCTCCCCTTCGCTAGACCCCCGCGGCGTACAACTTGCTCATAGATTTTCCTTCAAACATTTGCATTCCCCATATTAGTGTACAGAGGAAGTGGCAGACTGCCACGGGGATTCATCAGAAGGCAGGTTTTACAGTTACGGCTGTCCAGAAGCAGACAGGACGTCTGGGGCCGGGCCAGAAAAAAGGACAGCATTACACTGGATTGGAAGAGCCAAAACAACTCAAAAAAAAAAAAAAAATCTGTCCAAATTGTCTGTGTTTTCACGAGGTTAGACTGTTCCCTGAAGGTAAACAGATGGAGTTAAAGAATAATGGATAGCAATGCTTAGTAAAGCTGATGTCAGTTATTTTGGCATTAAGCTTTGCGATTCTAACACAAACATAAAGCAGTGTTCCTTTTACTTTTAGGCGGATCTCAATGTTGTTTCCCATCTCTGGCCTGTGCAAGTTTTTTCCTAAGAGACGTTTTTGCCAATTCAAACTTTTTTTTAGGACTCTAAGTAGGCCAAAAACTAAAACCCTTCTCCATAACTAATCTGAGGCTACATGAGCTAACAGAGGCTTTGTGCATTTGTGTTTATTTGCAGTCTATATGCAACGTTAAACACCTCCTGTTTTGACTCCAGCTGGAGAAGCTATGTTGCATGAAGAATGGGTTACCTGAGATTGTTTTGGTATGTAGAGTGGGTAAACCATTGTGACACCCATTGCCCACTGAGAAAAATAGGAAAGATACTGCTTTCCTGTCAAAGTCTCCAATAACACAATAAAAGTCAGTAGATCTGTTGCTAGATGTTTTATTCCAAAAGCAATTGTTGCTGTGTGAGTCTGACGACTTGCTACGTTGGCAACATTGCTGGTTGAAGTCATTTTTGCTGAATCTCATCATGTGTCAACATACAATATCTGGACATGTAGAAAAAAACCTGATTTTTTTTTTATTAACTTCATATGTGTATCCTCCGACTCCCTGATAGTTAAACTGGAGAACACCGATTGTGTTCTCTATTTTCAGAAACAGCTTTCCGAGTCTCATCAATGTGACATTGTGCTTGCATAATATGGTGCCTTCACTGATCAGAAAACGATAGGATTCATGAAATTTCTGACAGGCCGGTCATCAGTCAGGGCTGATCAGCTGAAAACCAACTGACACCTGGGTGCATCTCTAACTTGTTTGCAAATACTGTGGTTTGCAGAACTCTGATAAAAATCTGTCATCAACAGCAACATCAGTCCAATTAGCCGTTGAAGCTTAAGCTAAGCATCAAACTGAATTTGTCTGAGAGAGGCAGTATTAGTGAAACCCAGACATGTCTGTGCATGTGTGTGTGTGCATAAATGTGTGTGGGGGTCTTTGAGAAAAGGACAATGCCACAGGGTAAGCACGTGTGCTGAGATGAAATGCTTGGCCACCCACCCCTCTGCTTTTATCACCTCTCTCATAATTAGGTTGGTTAACATACTGCAGCGTATTCAGTCATATTGACTGGAAACCTAATCTCATTACTATTGAGCTAGCGCCTCTGCTTGCCCCAGGTGACACTCGTAAGTCCAGAGTTATGGCCCTAACCTATGGGAGGAAATTAGCTGTGGATACAAGTTTGCTCTTGTTCTCTGCCCTCTGTGCGAAAATATTTAGCAAGCTCAGTGGGCGACAACAATGTGAAAAACGGACAGGGAGGGAGACGGTGTTCTGCATATAGGTTTTTTTTTTTTTTTCTATGTAAAACCCAGAAAGTGTTGCAGGTGCGTGTTAGTTTGGCTGGCAGTCCATTAGGGACTGATAGACATTTCACTTACTAAAGTCAAATACAACAGCTTAGCATTCATTAATATGAGGAAGGGTCCGGAGAATCAAACCCACCATCTGGTTAAGACGACAGTATAATCTACAACTCATGATTAGGTCTAAGGAGTGGAATTTCACTTTAATCTTTTTCAGGACTTGAAATTTCCATCTGCGCTGCGCGGCACATCATTTTTCTTCAAGACAAATGTGCTGTTTTTCATGTTCCAAAATTAGATCAGAAGAAAACGATTAATCATGTCATAGCCTGGGAAAGGAAACAAAGATCTGATTTTTCTCTCTTCCTTCTCTCCACCCATGTCCCTCCCCTTTCCTTATTTCTTCCTTTGTCTGCCCCTCTGGCCTCCACTCGTTCCCCTCTGTAAGACCTCTCTCCTCTCTTCTTCAATCTCTTTCACCCTGCCTTCATTTTACCCAACCATTTTCCAGGCCTGCATGTTTTGAACTTATGCACACACAGGGAGAAGAACGTATCTCCTCGGACTTGCTCTGCAGCTTTAAAAAGAGACATTTGTAGCATCTTTGAATAATTTCAAACTGCGACGGATCTTGCGTTAGCACAGTCTTCTGTGTTCTTCTCTGCTTTGACCTGAAGCAGCAAACAACAGATGGCAGCCTGTTTGTATGAGACACCGCAACCAAATCTAAACTGGGAAGACTACAAGTCACCACGACTGCAAATTAGTGAGGCCACACAACAGTCAGGTGCTGGCCTCCGCTGACAGTTGTAGCCCATTACGGGAGCATTGATGTTTTCACAGTGTGACAAAAAGGATTCCCTTTTTTTTCCCTCTCCCCCTCTGTACAGAGGACCTGTCTGTCAGCCAGCTCTCAAGTCATAACAAATCACTGGCACTCAGCTGAGGCTGAGCATTGGGAGCGTCAGGGGAAGATAAATGACCTGCAGGCCTTTGAAGTGCTTTGGCAGTTCAGATGGCTCGGCGGCGCTGACAGAGAAATATACACAACAGCGTAACCAATAATGAGAACATTAAACATTCCTGCCTCCTGACAGTCTGACAGGAAAGCCCAGCCTTGCATCAATCATCTTCTCAGGCATAACCTTGACAATAAGTCTCCTCTCTGCCTCCAGCTCTCACCTTGTGCTCTCCAGACTCCAATACCCAGACTGCACTAGCTGCCAAGCTCAAGGCGGATATGGTGGCAGGGATGACAAAAGGAAAGGTAGGGGAAAAGGAAATAAGGGCCACCATCACAACGTGACAAGACGGATTGCAGAGATGACATCAAATGTGGGCCAAAACATCCAGAACCTGCCACTTGTGGGTCTGTATGTCACAAATACTCTGCCTTCTTCTCACCTTTCATTCATGCCGTAACCCTTCTTAGACATTTACATCTAAGATGTTCAAGCTCGATGTTGCATGAATGAGCAAAAGGATAAAGACCAAATTTGTCAAATGTGGACCAACACAAACTTTGAATGTGTGTTGGGGGCACTTATCTATCATTATTTGAATAAGCTAAATGGATAAAAATTCTGAATGACTAAATCTATGTACAATATTTACTTTTTCTTTTGTGTTATAAAGAAGACTACAATCCAAAATAATCACATGCAGTCTACAAAATTGAAGAGTGGTGTATTTCAAAGGTGAACACAGGACTTTGCAAAATAATCATACCCCATGAAACCCAAATATTGGAACTCAGTTTGATAGACCACCATAAGTAGCATATTATTGTGAAGAGGAAGGAAAATGATAAAATCTTGTGCGGTGTCGGCTCACACACTGCCACACATTTGTTGCAGTTCAAGGGTTCTGGAATGGAGCCCTTAAAGATCGATTCTATTCAGGTATTCTGATATTCTGATTCTTTTCAGGTATTCTGAGACAGAATACTTGATTAAAATGACTGCATGACTTCCTCTGCACGCCTCCAAGTGCTGCGTAGGCCTGTTAATCACCTGCTTATCCCAGTCAGGTGTGTGGCAGAGGGGAAACACCTAAAACATGCAGGGCAATGATCTCTGAGGACCAGAATTGAGAAACACTGCTGTAAACGGTTAAAGAAAAACTTTTATCAAGACTTTATATTGCTTCTTTTCAGCATCACTTTTTTTTTCTTGCCACTCATAAAGGTCAAGACTTTGTGACCTTTATAAGAGTTGTCTTTCCAACACAGAACCACTTTTAGAAAACTGCTGTATTCATTCTGTGATTAAAAACTTATTTATCGTGTGGTTATTAAGGATTTATTTTCCAAATGTACCTGCTAACATGTAACAAAAAGAAAAGGTGTGGTTTTCCTCCATTTCAATAGAATGCACTATTTATACCAGTCGATCATCTAAAATCCTAATAAAATGCATTGATGTTTGTGGGTGCAATTTGACCAAACACAGAAAAGTTCAAAGGGTGTGAAGACTTCTTTCAAGGCGCTGCGAATCCATCCCATCTAAGGCCGTCAGTAGAAGCTGACAGAGTCACCCAGCTGTAATGTTGCAAAGTATTTCACGTGTGTGTCCCTCATTAGCCATCCATGTGTAAATCAACACAGACAAGTTGACCCCTAAAATGTTTGTGTGCTCCGGTTTCCATTGCCGGTGTGCTACCCCTGTTGATCATTTTGTTGCTGCTCCAAAGCAGATGATTTATGTGGAATGAAGACGTATCCACTTTGACTAGCACATTTGCAAGAAGGCATGCCAAGGATGCGAGTTGCTCGGCACAGGCAGCCTTTCAAGAGAGGAATTTTTTTTTATCCCTTATTGGAAGAGCAATAAATATCTTGGCGACAGGACCTTCTCATGGTTACAAAGCTTACCTGCAACTGAGCTGGATAATTAGCAAGTCCTGAAGATGATGTACGACTTTCATTACCCTTTGGGACAGGCCAAACTAAATGAGGACACAGCTAATTGCCGTGCAAAGCAGTGTAGTATGGGGGATGAAGTGACTAGGACTGCAGTGCCTTGACTCTCCTTTTTTTGTCCCTCCTGTTTTCCCCTATCCTATCTTCTCGGTTCAAACATGAGGACTTAAGACTGCGACGCCCTTAGAACTTCACTCGCAGTCCATAAATCAAAAGCTGCTAAAAGTTGAAACCATCCTGAGTCATCAATATGTGAGCGGGTGAGCGACAACATCCATCCGTGCTCTCGTCTGTGCCTCCCTTACTCACACACCCTCGGCTTTTCCAGGAATAGTGACGATGAAAAAGAAAGCTGGCACCATCATAAGATCTATCTGGCATTTTAGGGAGGTAAAACGGAGAGGCCATAAGCTGACTGAGTACGAAAAGTGTTTCCAGAAGGAGCCCTCTCAGGAGTCCCACTGGTGGAAGCTAATGTCTAAAATGGTAGGGGTTAAGTATGCTGGCATCCGTGACAGCGACAAAGCCCTGTTCTCCTGCTGACATGTCAATTCAATTCTAGCGAGCCCTTCATTCACTGAAAGCTAGCGGAAAGTTTGGATAGTTGAACTGGGGATATGGGGCGAGGGGGCTGCACTGATTTTCCTACATCTGCTTATTTCACCGTGTTACCTGTTGGTTCAAGTTAGGACAGCTGGGAATTGCATATACAAAGGATGGGTTTCAAGTTATAGTCAACTCGCTTAGCGAGAGAAAGAGAGAAGTTGTTTGCAGTTGCCATGTTACATCACAGAGCTGACACATTACCGGTATCAACTTTTTAGGTTTTCATGGAGAACGTGCTACATGTTTGAGAGTTAGCACCTTTGGCGGATATGGAACAAGACTGACATTTACTTAAAGGCATGTCTCTTACCACCTGTCAGAAGTAGATTACTGTCAAAATATTCAGGGCCTTACATGTTGGATTATTATCTATCATTCAGTACCATCAGGGAAGTACTGGATCAGTTCCAACATCATCCAGTGGCATGAGAAAACAGCTCTGAGCGTGCATTCAGGGTAGTCAGAATGACTCCTTTAGCTGCAGTTGCAACTCTCACAGGGTTGTCATCTTAACGTCATGGCTTTGTTGAAAGCAGTCAAGCTTTGTTAACTTGGAACTACAGGCCTTGTTCCTACAGAGGTGTCAGCAAGCAAGTGTTGATGATTCATAAAAATGTTATAATTAACATTGGATGTTTAAGTTGGATTTGACCAAAAACGAAAAAAAAAAAAATAATAAAATCACAATCTGTGCCGTGATGTGAATTTGCAAACGAGGTTGTGTACTGGAAAACAACGGTGCATTAGCAATGTTAGCTAATTGCTAATAAAGGGTGATTTTTGCTAATTGGCTAATTAGCTAATTGCTAATCGCATTAGCAATTAGCAATGTCAGGATCAGACTGTTAAGGTTTTATTTGTCATCACCTGTGGTGACAAGAGTCCCGATTCAAACACACCGATTCCAGCAGTGTGTGTGAAATGACGCTCGCCGACAACTGGACGCGGCAGACACACCTTGAGGAGCTGCGTTCAGATGCCTGACAGAAAAAGGAACAACTCTCTTCTCAGCTGTAAAAGTTCTGAATCAAAAGCCTAAAGACAACCATCTGGAACGTCATCCTAAATGGTAAAAGTTAACTGTGTGACTTAATGCTGTTGCTCTGGCATCCGTTCTCCCCATGAACAGCATGCATGCACTTTGCTTTTTGAAAATTGGCTGTGCAAAGTAGCAATGCAGTACGCTTCAGTACTTCTCTTATTCATGTTCAACCTATGACTTTGAGTCTACACCCCCCCACCCCCCTCATGTTGTAATGGGAGCAGAAGAGAGGCGGGGAGGGGGGTCAGCTGACATAGAACAATCGCTGCCCTTTACAGCGCCAGCGCAAAAGATTTATAAAGTACTAAGAAGAATTTCTACCCACCGAATGATTTCTTTTCAGCAATCATCCTCATTTAACTTCACCCTTTTCAGTAGCGTGGAGCCTATTAATACCCTCACTGAGTCATAAACAAGGTCTTCATGAAACTATTTTCCTTCTTGCTAATGAAGCAATTGTTTCTTTGCCATTTGTCAGATTGCAGAGCGTCACTAACCTCCGACAGACAAGAAAAGGCTTTTGTTCTGTCAGGAAGGGTTTTTGTTTGTTTCAGTCGGCTGTGCCGATCTGGGACTTGAAAGGTACAGCTGGGTTTAGATCAAGACAAAACGGGGACGGTCCGGCGATACGCGAAGGATGATCACACAGGTCAAACAGGCAGGCAGGATCTGCTCACATGTTTACCCAAACTAATGTAGCTCTGAAAAAAAAAAAAAAAAAAAAAAAGTGGGCTCCAGTGAAATAATAATTACTCCTGAGGTGCACTATTTAAAACACGGTGACTGTTAGGGCTTCATCAAATGAATAAAAGCACGACCAAGATGTTTTTTCTTTTTGTGGACTTAAAAGAAAATGTTACTTAAAAAAGAAAACTTCTACCACGTTTGTAATTCACTCTTTCCTTTAATTTTTATTTGATCATGTTTTATTGACCTTCTCATCTGCACCGACTAACGTCAGATCCCACAATTCACCTCCTTGTCAGAACACACTAAATCGAGTGTGTTTTTTGTTTGTTTGTTTTTGTTTTTTTATTTGCACTGACAGCGAGTGAACTGTGCTATTGGGTGAATTCCTACTTGTCTCAGTGGAACTGCTCACCGAGCACAGAAGGAACAGATCGGGCCTCGGTGATGCCTCTTGTTTATCTCAAGGTGAGAATTGTTTTTGTTCTCACCATTCTCGCAACATAACTCCCTCCTTGGCCTGCTGCTCAGAGGTGCACACATGAAGAGGTGAGTGATTCAGTTTCTGCATATATATATATAATATATATATATATATATATATATATATATATATATATATATATATATATATATATATATATATATATATATACTGTATTATATATATATACATATATATATATATATATATATATATATATATATATATATATATATATATATATATATATATATATATATAATATCTAGATGCTACAGATGTCCGTGTTTTTATATGAATGCGTGTTCATTCTGGGACAGCAAGAAAATGAAAGATATTTACAATACAACCCTTACCCGAGGCTTTAGCTGTAAGCTGTAGCTTTGAGCCCGCTTGAGTAGGTAAGAACAACCTATGTCATAACACACAGCAGTCAGCTCAACTGTGTTTACTATGTGGATGTTCGGAATACTGCAGAGCTTTTGGGTGTAGATAGAGAGCTTGTGAAATGCAGAAGAAACTGGCTTTTGCTGTTTATAAGTTCCCCCTGAAAGCTGCATGATGTTCACAAAATAAGCTGTTTGGTCATCTAGAGTGACTGAGAATCATAAACTCCTCTGTTAAAATCCAGGCTTTTGAGACTTTAAAATTAGAGGGCACAATATATAATTTTTGATCTTTTTCTAAGTAGAAAACAACAATTAATTTATAAATCCTTTATGATCTGTTTGCACACTAGTTTTTGATAAACAATGCAAATAAACTAACATCAGAAAACCAGCACTGGGGCAGCTGAAGTAATCAGATTCAGATGGCTGGTGTAAGCTCAAGAAGACTGAATGGTAAAAATGGGAATAAAAATAGGCATTAAGGTAATATTTTTATGCATGTGCACACTTAGGCATTAAAGTTAATGCTGTGTTTTAATCAGTTTTACCTTCTTACAAATCTGTTTGCTCTGTAGGTGAACTGCAGAAGATATGTGTCACAACAAATGCAAAAAAAATATCTTTGAAAGGATTCATCAAAAATCAACCTTTATTAAATCGTTATTTGTTATTAAATCCATGTCATTTTTAAATAAGTATGCAGTTTTTAAAAATGCGTGCGCCGGAGCAATTTACCTAAATCATAAATGCTATTTAAAAATAGTTTTTTTTTTCTTCTTTTTATGTGCAGTTTAATAGTTTTATGATTGGAACATTGATAATAAAGCCAGACCACAAGAGCAAATGTTGTCTTTGTTCATAAATTGTATTGAAATAAGCAAATAAATAAAAATGGAAATTTCAGTCGATGCTTTATTTATGCTCAGATCTTAAGCCCCACTATAGTTTTATGTTCAGCATCGCCCCTGGGACTAGATATCTGGAATACATGAAAGACGCTGACATTGAGTGCCTCATGTCCACTGTACCCATCTGTGCAAGAAAACACAACAGTGAAGCCATTTTATGGTTTTTTTTTTATTATTATTATTTTTCTCCCACCATCTGTCACGTTTTCTCCAACATCTGCTTCTGTTGAATTTCAAATTTAAACTGAAGATACTAAAGGTAATCTGTCAGAGAAAAGAGTTTTGAGAACATTTTAAGCCCATGTTTATTTTATCCACATTCAGGATATTACTTTTTCAATTGTACATGTCAATGTTGGCATTATCGCTACATGCTGGAGTAGCATAGGTACAATTGATTTTAATTTTGATTGGATTCCCTTTAAACCTTTTTTCCAATAATGCATAATAAAAAATATATATATTTGGCTAAATATCTGGAAAAATGCAGACTTAAATGATTCAGATCAGTCTAAGAAAAAACATTAATCTTAACTTGTGTCAATGAGTTTTTTTTTTCTTTCTCTCTCTTTTACTCATTTTCAAAGTGGCACATATCCCACTAATTTGGCAGTCCCATGCCAGGGAAATTAAAAGTTAAACTATTAGCATGGTTGAATTTACAACAGTAACTATAACAGATTGAGCCGACTCGCCTCAATGTAAGTTTTGATCTTTATATATTTCTTCCAGATTTGAGCCATATGCTGACTTAACTTAGCAAACATTGTGAGTGGGAAGATTGAATAATTCTTGCTGCAGAAAATAAACAGCTTCCTGACAAATCCTCCCGGGATGGGAGCATAATGCCCGACTGCTGTTCCTGATCAACTGTTAATATTATGTTTCTACTTGACCACAACTCAACTCTAAACAGAGTCTAAACTTGGGGCTAGTCTGACATTTTTCCATCAACATTTCCATTACAAGTGCTTCTTGACTAATGCTGCTTTGCAGAGCATTTCATTTTATTGTTGCAGGCAAAAGCAGGAACAAATGAATTACGCTGAGGAAACATTTGAATCCAGCCAGGGCCGTTATGTAATGAGGTACAAATGAAACAGTATCCGCATATCCTCCGGCTTTGTTTATACTTTTCATAAAGTTTGAGGCCGCTGCTGAAATGAAAGTAGTGGAGTTTTG
The DNA here is from genome assembly GCA_033032245.1 of Poecilia picta. Classification (NCBI taxonomy): domain Eukaryota; kingdom Metazoa; phylum Chordata; class Actinopteri; order Cyprinodontiformes; family Poeciliidae; genus Poecilia; species Poecilia picta. Next base: position 17,458,047 of record CM065367.1, read on the forward strand.
AATGAAAACTGACAAGACCCAATAAATCATGCTAAATCACGAATCGATAACAAACACATTCTAAATTATGAGTAATGGCCAGGCCGTCATAAACTAACACAAGCGCAACTCAGCAGGCCGTTCATTTCATGGCAGCACAAAGTAAACAGACACGTTTCTTTCACGGGACTAATAAATTTTCCCGAAAAACTCAAAGACCAGTCCATCTGCTTCAAATAATTTTTAATTTCATTCTCTGTCCCGTCCCCCATTAGCTATTCCTCAGAGATAGGCTCAAAATTCTTTCATTTACCTCCTCCCATATGCACCCAATTACCTTCCTCCCCGAACTGGATCTCTCTGGAGTATGGTGCAAATACCCCCACCTGTACCTTAAGTAAACTTTATGCTTGTTTTATTATCTGCGAGAGGCTGTGAGTCATTCAATGTGCGCTCTGGTGGATTTGGCTCGGGCTTTTGGTTGATGTCTTCTGGCTCCAGCCTGGAACACCTGCACGTCCTCTGCTCTCTCTTTCCAGGCTGATCTATTAGCTGGCTAAATAGCCGAACAGATGTTGACATGCCAGCAAGGGAGCCTGTTCCTGTTCTCATAGCTGCTGTAGGAGCGATGCCAAGAAAATGTATGCATGGAACGGTGGACGACAACAAATTTGTTATCATTTATCTCTAAATCATATTTGGGTAAACAATCCCCCTACGTGTCATCAGTGCTAACTGCATTTAAAGTGACCTCTCTCTTTTTTTCTCCCCCTTGGACGAGAGTAGCTTAGTGCTTGAAAAGAGATCAGTTTTGAGGTCATAGATACTAATGGGATCCAGACACTTGTGTTTTACTGTGTAACAACTTGGAGATTTAAGGCATCATCCAGCTAAAGCATAATGAGGATATCACATTGTAAAGGAAAAAGCTGGCAAGCATGTTTACAGCATTTACTCCCTTACAAGACGTTCCGTGTACTTGCCTTTGAAATTAAAAGTGGTTTAGTTGGAAAGCCCACTTAAAAGATGCATTAAAAGATCTACCATATACCTGGTTGATTTAGATTTAAGTTCAGTCAAGAAATTTGTATCTGACAGGAAATGAGACAGGCATTCAAAAGATAATTCCATGAGGTTAACTGAGTTTCAGCTAAAAAAAAAAAAAATTAAAAATCACATTTCAAGTTTTTTTTATACCGTACTCCATAATTAATGGAAAGTTATCCATTGAACCTTTCTTATAATTGCTGATCAATTTTAAGAAAAATGTTTCCTCTTGTTTTTGTCAATTTAGCTTGATGAGCTTCAAGTCTTTGAAGTTGGACAGCCTCTTTGCCAGAACCCTAATCGTAGCTCCCTCCACAAATTTGGTATCAGATTCAAGTCTCTGGTCTGGCCACTCCAAAACTGCAATATTACTTCCAATCAACTTTGGGTTTATCTGCCTGCATGTCCAAACTCCAAATGTAGGATCCTAAACCTAATAAGAAATAGACTCTAAAAACATGTTGATGTGATTGCTCTGCAATTGCTATGAATTGTAGATAATGATGCAATGTGCAAAGCAATGCTGATAAAATTTTATGCCTCAGATTATAACTGTTGCTTCTTTTCTGTGTTCAGGTCTAGCTCCGTATAATGGCTCAATAGCTTCCTATCAGCAGCCTAAACCATTTAATTTCCTCCTGCATCACAAACCTGCTTCTTACAATTGACTAGGAATAGGAATCACTTTTTTTAAAATTAGATCCAATAATATAGAAGTGCATACCTTCTGACAATTAGATTTTGTTCAATTCAGACAATTATGACTGAGGACCTGAGCTTAACTTGAAAAAAGTACTCCTGTCATTAACCTACGTGATTTATGTTTAGAGCTTTCTTACTTAGTCCAGCTAAAAAAATTGGAATATTGCATAAAAGTGCAATATTTGTTGTCAATCATCTCAGAAACTGAAATTATCATTTTATAGAGATTTAGTACATATTTCAAGCTATAAGTAATCTTAATTAATTAGTTGATTTATTTATTTTAATGAACATGGCTTTCAGGTAAAAAAAAAAAAAAAACTAAATAAATTTAGTGTCTCTGAAAATTAGAATATCACATTAGACCAATAAAAATGGAAACTGTCAGGCTTCTGAAAAGTTTGCACATTTCTTAACATTGAATATGGGCATCTTCTAGCAAAAATTGCTACATCACTCTGTCATGGCCTAGAGGTGATCAGCCTGTGGCACTTCATCTGGGAGGCCCAGATTGCTCAGGTCTGGTTTCTCTCATGTTCCTCTTGACAATGACCCATAGATCTTCTATGGGTTCAGGTCAGGGGAGTCAGCTGGCCAACCAAGAACAGGAACACAATGGCCACCAAGACAACTTTTGGGAGCTTTGGCATTCTGGTCAGGTACCAAGTCCTGCTGGAAAATAAAATCGGCATCTTTATACAGATTCTCAGCAGAAGGAAGCATGAAGTATCCCAAAGGTTTCTGGTTAGAAGGCTGCATTGACTGTGGACTTCACTAAACACGATCGACCAGCACCAGCAGACGGCATGTCACCAAATCATCACTCTCTGTAAAAACTTCACACGGGACTTCAACCAACGTGGATTCTGTGCCTCTCCACTCTTCATCCAGTACTTGAGGAAGTTTATGAAAATTCTCATCATGTATATTCATTAAAAAAACAACTCAGTGTTAATATTGACTTGAATAGCTGGTACAACCAGTTAACTTTTCTTATGGTTCAGAAAATGGGAGGTTGAGGGTCACACTACAGTTTTATGCAGCTGTAGTGTGCATAAAGGATGAGGGTCGGCATACATCAGTGAAACACTTGAAGATTGCAGTTTAGAAGATCTTTGCTCTTTGAATAATCTACTGGCACAACAAAGGGTGAAGAGATACTAAAAAGAAGTCTTAATCCTGAACTTGACAGCTTTATGGTCGCATGAAGTCTAAGAAAGGACAAGCTAGCATGTTTTCAGCTGTTTATGAAATGAATCAACATGTTCCTAACAGTGAACCATTTAATTTGTAGCTGACTTTAATCACTCGTCTTGAGATTGGTTAAGCACCACAATGAATGAGTCAAGGAATTGCATTTACAGTTTAGGTATGAAATAGTGAAGAAGACAATGTCAGAATACAAATTCCTAATGCATTTTGCTTAGTTTGATGCATCAGGATGGAGGTTTACATTACATTAAAGGTAATGTAATGTACATGGACTAAATGTACATGGACTGATGTATTTGGATTAACTGCCAAGTCATTCATGTTGAATTTAACACTAACAAGGAGCACAAGGTTACGTGTTTCAGATATGCACAAGGCATTTGTAGCACCTGAAAACTTTCAGACAACACAGCTAATAATCACATGAGTCAAAAAAATAAACAGTTTGTTTACAGAAAACAAACAGGATGTGCTGTAGTGTGCAAAAAGCAGGTTGTATGTTCTAGTAGACAACCAAAGTGACATTGCACATGTTCAAACGATCCTATTTTTCTTTAAATAAAATTGAAAATGCCTACAGAAGAACTCAGCTAGATTTTATGTTGGAGAAATGGCAACAAAATAAAACATAACATCTTCTCTTTGACTCTTTTGTTTCTTTTTATTGGTGTTTAATTGCCACTCTTGGGGAAAGTTCAACACCCCGGACTGTAATCTAAACTCAGTCAAAATAGCACTTGGTAAGCACCAGTTGACACGGGACTTGAGAGATACCAAGCGCACACTCATCTCTCAGGCATCCAGTGTCAGTGCTGCATGATTGTAGCTGCCAACCTGACAGGTCCACCTGCCCTGCGACCACTGCCAGCTGGCCAAGACAATGATTAACGGCAAGCATAAACTCACTCAGCGGGTCCTCAGACACATTTGTGCATTCACTCACACGTAGAAGTGTTACATGACGCTAAAAGCCATTACAAGGCAGGGGCCCAGACCGAGGCAGGAATGACATCCATAAATGTTGAGTGGGAACTGCACAGTTATCACTTTTCAGAAAGAGGGACTCGCTGTTGTCAATGGGATCGTGATTCCCGGTATCAACAGAGTCGACTTATGCTCTTTGCTGTGAGGGAGATTACCCTTAAACTTGTATCGCATATCCATTCTGAGCTTTCACCTGCTGCTTTGTCCATAAAAAGGAGATGACTTCATAAGGAACAAACTGGGCCTGACTGTAGTCCCTTGTAGCATTTTTTGCTATCTCTGATTTTCCATTTTTCATGAGTGGCATGTAATACATTTTTTTGATTAGATACAGAACAGTTAAGCACAAAAAACCCAACAAAAAATTCAAAAACCAGAAAGCACTGCACTTTTTTTAAAGAGTAAAATCTTTGACTTGAGTTTTGGCAGTAGGAATGTCGCAGTCAGTTTTTATTTCTTGATTCATTTAAGAATAGACATCTGACACTCGGGCTGTGCATATACCTTCGGAGAGGCAGGTGCTCAAAGTTAAAATAAAGAGGCACATAAAACAAGATTTTAAAACACTTCACAACAACATAACATACAATCTACCAGGCTGAATGACAACAGCCCCATAATCTCTCCATGATTTGTCGTTATTATCACGTGGGAACAATGCAAAGCAAAATCAGCCTATGTTTTACCTGATATATACAATGTTGCTTTTGAGTGATTGCTACTCCTGTTGCTGCTGATAGTGCTGGAGGGCAGGGCTGAATTCATCTGAGACAGTAGACATAAAAAAAAAGACAACAGGAGATATGGTAGCCGACGGTCGAGCTACTTTTACAGTTAGCAAAGAGACAGCTCATTTCACTTTGATAAGACTCTCCCATACTTCATCCAATGTCAAACAGTCGACACTCGATGGTGTGTGTGGTGGACGTTCATATTTGCACAAACCTTTCACACACAGTGCCCACAACCTGGGACACCCCTCTAACTCTATATAGCCGTCACTCCGTCCCTGCATTCTCAGTTTTGCTTCAACAAATTGGTCATTGAGAGAGTGCCAAGTCTTTCTGCAGACAGCCTCCTTCATAAACAATGACTTTAGTAACTTTAGTGATTTTACAATGAGAATCTTTGAAGGCATTTATTGAAGAATTGTACAAATGTTATGTAATTCTTCTAATAAATGTTCCTCAAGAGCATTTATGTTGCTTGTGGCTGCAAAAACTGTAGAGACAAGCAGAAGGAAATTACTGCAGGCACATTTCTGCATAAAGCACCCCCAAAAACTTCTGAGCAATCACGCAACACATCGCAGAGATCTCTTTGTGAAATAGTTCAATCCGGGCCTGGTGTCAAGAAGCGGAGGAGGACTCATCTCTACAAACAAGAGGATGCCATTTTTGTCATGCAATGTCAGTAGAAGTATGGGAGGGCCAGTAGTTGGTACAAATCAACTCACCAACATGCTTAATTCTCCTGTGTACAATGATGCACATCTTACATATCAGTAGTCTCACTCACAAAGCAAAGCATCTGAGGACATGGAGGCAGACGCATATCAAGTATGAGCATTGGTTAATGGCCATTGTGTGATGTCGTGGAACTAAACCCCCAGTTAAAGCATAGCAGGACAATTTTGAAAAATCCAATCAAAGTGAGCATTGCCAAGAGACACTGAGGGACACGGCCAGGTCTTGAGACCTATGATGACGTCTATTATGTGGCTGTGATGTGAGAAGTGCATTTAGGAACAACCACGCAATCCATAAAAATGCTTACTGACGCACACACTGCATAGAGGCAATGCAAATTCCTTTTAACGGCCTTATTCAGTTTTATTTCATTAGTCAGATAGAAATCAATGTTTTGCATAATTTAAGTATTTGTCTTACAAATGTTAAACAGTTACAGAAAGTAGATATTAACAGTACTTTGATGAAGTTGGATTTTTTTAAACTAAAATAAAAGGATGCTATTGATCATTTATCAGAAAAATATATGCTTTAACTCCCCATTTCACCTCAGTCATCTGTGTTTTTTATTTTTTTTATGTGGCTTCATTATGGGGAGTTGAAATGCAGCATAATGAATGGTTTTGCAGCAACCCTATCACAGTACTGCTGATCCATACTGTATGAAGCAAATAAATCTTCAGGCTTGTATGTGTAGCAGTGGCTGTTATCCCATTATTCCTCATCTAATGATCTACTAGAACCACTATAGGTGATGTAAAGTCATACATCAAAGCAGCAATAAAATGAAGTGCTTCACAAGTCTTTTAATTTCAACGTGCAAACCTGCATTTTGAAAAAAAAAAAGAAAGAAGAAGCAGGAGCCCTTCCTCCTCCTAACAAATCACCAGCCTTGTCTTTTAGAGCAGTTATTTGTTAGTTATAGAGATATTGATAAGGAAACTCAGCATGCAGAGGACAGTTAGTATTCTGGAAAGGGCACTTGGAAAAATAGGCTGTTTTTTATTCCTCCCATGGAACACCGTAGGCCACACCATTGCTCCTACTCCAATTAATTTCTACACCCCATTCATATTACTCTTCTATGTAAGTGCGACATTTTCTAATTGTATTCATCACCGAAAGCCTCACTTAAGTTCCCTCAGTATATTTATTATCGCGCTAACTGGGTCTAAATTATTAAACCTTAATGATGTGGGCTCTGAAAATATGTTGTCCTTTCTTTTCCCCACAGAGAATCAATGTTATACATTAGCAGTATAAATTAAGTAATACTTTACCTAGGCGTGTTGCCGCCTTCAGTATTCCCTCTCACTAAAATGTATTCTCACAGTCCAATGGCTCGCGGGTGCCTCTGGGGAGGGGATGATATAGTTCATTCTAATGAAAGAGCTAGGTACCGCTAATGGTTTAAATGATGCATTTGTGCGAGACCAGCAGAGAAAATACATCTGAGAGATCTGGCGAAAACAAGATAATTCACGCGCCCATTGGGAGATGATGTCATCAAACCGGAGGAGCATGCCAGAGCTCCTGGGAAGCCCTGAATGCGAGGACTGACTGCATCATTCTGATTTGATTTATACAGGTCAATAATAGAAATGGGAAATACATGGTGAAGTCCATCTCACTTAAAGGTTAATTACAAAGGCCACTTTTATTTTATGGCCAAAGTGGAACACAGCTGATGGCGGAATATTCCTTATATTTAAGGCTTCCTAGAATTTGTTGATTTCAGTTTACTACGTAGGCGAGCATAAAATAACTTTGACTACTCTTGCACCATCAGTACAGTTGGAAAGTAATCCGATCATTAACATAACATGAAGTAAGTTGTGTCTTCAATTTAAAAAGCGTTTGTATTATTATCTTCTCAACAGATCAAATGGATTTCTTCTTTTCCAGACCGGGAAGTAGCCTCTAGATAAACAGAGATTAGAAAGCATTGTCTCATTGAAATGGCGTCATCCATAACACCCTCTCTCTTGGTAACTTGTTAAATTAACAGGCTAAATGCTACTGGGGGGCAAGACATTTTAGATGCAAAAACACAAAGGGCTGCTATAAAGCTAAAGCTGGAGACTGATGACAGTCAGGTTGAGAAAATACAGAAGAAAGAACAAACTGGCTTAAGGTAGGTCTTGATATTTGCCGGGGAGAGAAAAGAACTAAAGTCTCCCTGCCTCCTTTTCTCTTGTACCAGGATAAATCTCCACCGATCGCTAATTGTGTGATTCCTCTTGTCTACATCAACTTCAGCCCGACAGCTTATTTCAGCTTGTTATCGGGAAAACATTTATCTGCTTGGAATTATTGCCGTGCAGGGGCCTCTGGTGAAACACAAACAGTAGTGAATCTTTTAGACGTATGGTAAGGCCTCTCCTCATTAGATGGCCAATCGACTGGCGGAGCGGAGGGCCCCAATCTGGGCCCTTTATTGAGTGTTAAGAAGACACAGACTGACATTTACATCTCTTGCTTCTCCATGACTGGCTAGGGAGAAAATGGCCGCCATAGATCCTGGTTCAGAAGTTTTACGGCACGTAAGGTCATAGATGGAGACGCATCTTTATCTTTGAGCAATGCTTCATGGACAATATGGCACATTTGTTCACAGCGGATATTACGATGAAGCAGAGAAGAGAAAACAGAGGGTGTTTGGAAAGTAATATGTCATTTTGATCAGTTCATGGAAAAAAACCCCAAAAAACTCTGCTTGTCTATACCATAGAACTACGAAGTCACCAAAGAATGTAAATATGACATGTCACTTAATTTCTACGCCTGTGTATTGCCTTATGGAACAGGAACAGAAAACAACAAGGCCATTGGTGCAGCACCCTCATATTCCCTAACAAACCACAGCGGTCCCACATATGGAGGTGCTCTTTTCATTCAGTGGCAATTACACCCCACACCTGGCAACAAAGAAGACCTGCCAGAGCCTAACAATGTCGCAGAGGAACTCTCCTCCAAACTACCTGCCCAAATTGGCTGTGTAGCTCCGACCCAATTAGGACTGAAATATGGTAACTGCATCAGCCATTAAAGAGCCGTAGAGGCTGTACGAGGAAAGAACTCTTGAAGGTTAGGAGGCGGGTGTGCTTCAGCAGTGATATGTTGTGCGAGACTTGTGCTTACACAGCAGAAAAAAGGACCATGACAAGGAGACGGTGGAAAGAAGAAAGAGGCAAAGGAGGGCTGATAAATAAACACTGCTGGGTAGATATCCCGTGGACAAACAAAGCAGCAAGGAACACTGGGAAGATTGGTCTTAGCAACATAAACATTTCTTCCTCTTGTATGATGATGTAAGGAGACTGCTGTTAAATGCTAATATGGTCTGCTCAGTGCCTAATGTAACAAGTGATAGTCTCAACATAAAGTTGCTGAATTTGCATTGGAGCATGAAACATCTCTCCCATTTTTTTTGTGTTTGCAAGTTGGAGACAGCCAGTAGTGGTAAATATTTAAAAACCCAAGGTATTAGATATGTTTTTACCATACAAGAAAGGAAATTCCTGATTTGTACTTTCACCGACTAGGTGCACCTTGCTAACATTGGGTTTGATCCGGTTTTGCTTCAGGGGCTGCCTAAGTACTTCATAGTATAGATTCAGCGAGTGACAGAAAACTTCCTGTGAGGTTTTAATACATATTGACGTAATAGTATCATGCAATGGTTGCACATTTGTTGACTTCAATAATCCTAGGCTTTTTTTAAGTGCACTCTATTAAAAACAGGGTACACATAGAGTCACAGTGCTGTTCAGCCTTCAATCCCTCAGCTGTCAGCAGTGATGATGACTTCTTGGGATTCTTTGTAAATAAATTTGATTCAATTAAAAATTCAACTACTGACATTGTCCCGAATGGGAGTACTTTGACCATTCCCCTCCTTGTCCTCTGGCATAAGTGAGATCTTATTGCACTTAACGGGATATTACTTACCTGGTCTTTTCAGACCACTCTCTGTAAATAAATTTTCAAAAAAAGATGATTGTGTCTGTAGGTCAGCAGTTCCTGAAATTCTAGCACCAACAACCATGCAACATTCAAAGTCCGCTTTGTTGGCTTTTGATGCTTGCTGTGAACTTCACCAAGTCATCTTTCCCAGTGTTAGAAAGTTTGGTGTAAATGCACTGAGTTGTTGCCATGTGACCAGCTGCCTTTTCATTTGTGTTAAGAAGCAATTGAACAGTTATACTTTATAAATGATTGCTGAGGAAATTTCCCCTTCAATCCCTCAAGAACTGAACCACTGCACAATAACAAACTACCTACCCCTTTTTTTCTTTCTGCATGCTGGCCGTGCCCTATAAATACTCCAGACATCAGTGTAACTAATGTTCTCTGTGTTACCAAAGGATTCAGATTTGATATAAGAATTCAAACCTGTCTGCCTTGAGATATGTCACACGTCATTCGTCTCTGCGATTGATCATCCCTCTTGCTCTAAAAGGCAATGCTTCCAACGCATGCCAAGGACACTCGCCTGCCTGGTCAAGTAATGACAATCGTCTTTAAGGAATAATGGCCTGAAACCTGCATTTGAAAAGTTACCAGGGTGCATCCCATAATGAATTCCTGGTCGATGACACCTTGATAGATTCCTGTTCCTCAGATGGTCTCGCTGTGGCTGCAGTTTAATTGACAAGAAATTAATTCAGCAGGTCGGTGAAGGAAATGCAGAGACAATGCAGCAGTAGGATGAAAGCAAGAGGGGGACTAAATTCTGTGTGATCAGCAAGGTTTCAAACAATCATGGGTGAAGCAAAGTCTCGCCATATCTATAAGTCATCTTGTTTTATAGGCCATTAGGTTCTCCAGAGAAGGGCCGTGTGGAGACCGTGGCTTTTTGTCGAAATTAAAATGTCAGAGAGGAAAGAAATAGAACAAAACAGAGAATCTGCAATTAATTACCTGGCCATAAAAATTCAATAATCGGGAGGCGATGCTGTTTTCTGCACAGCAGTACCCCTGATCACAGCAAACTGGAAGGGATTACATCCATCTCCTCAAATTACATTTCTAATCCAAAGGAGAATATAAAGAGGAAAATGACTGTACAAAGCTTGCGGATTACTCTCGGCAATGAGCTTTAACATAGACAAACCTGAGCAGACTGCCAAATGTATGTGCATAATCACTAATCTAAATTATTAGATGTACAGAAATTAAAGGCAGTAATTCAGTAATTACAAAGAAAATGTTCTGATATGTCTTTCCTATTTCCTCCTCTTTTGAGTTGTATGTAAATTTTTTTCGCCTGAGGTCTCTTCTGCTAATGATTTAGATGCCATTATGAACACAACAATGACAAGGCAATAGTATAAGTGTTGTTAATGTGAGGGGAGCAATACAGAACAATGCAATTTTCACAGATTTGTCGAGCCTGAATGTCAGCCTAGCTTTGACTACCATAATGCTCACACACGGCATTGTAATAAAAAAGCGTCCGGCTGTGCTTTACAGAATTTTAAAGCAAACTTACACACTTACACATAAGAATCTAGTTACTCATATTATATTATTGCTAAACATTGTGACTATTTGTATGCTGTAATGAATTAGCAATGCATATTTTCTGGATCATTACAATATGCAATACATCACTGAGCACTTTTAAAAATAAAATAAAAAAATCCAGAGATTTGTTTGATCCTATTTAGGTTATTTAACAAATCTAGATTATTTAACAAAACATCTGGGGGTGGCAAGTGCAACCTTTTTAGGCGCAGCTCCTCTGAGCTGTAGCTTCTGATTGTCGGCCTCGTACAGCAGCCCTCACCCTTGACTCCCCCACTTGGGTCCTCCTGACGCGGTAGCAGCAATTAGTTAACATCAAATGAGCTCATTATATGAGTTACTTCTCAGTGCAATGTTGATAAAAAACATTGTTAAAAGGTTAATAGAGGAGCCATGTTGTGATCACTTTCTGAAAGCGGAGTTTCAGAAAGAGCAAGAGTTTTTAAAGAGACAGAGGCCCAATTTCAAGGTGCTGAATCAAGAAGTAAAATTTGTTTTAAGTCATATTTTATATACAAAGCATTTTTCTAGCAACTGATGGTAGCATATTTACTTGATTATACTATAAAATGGCACTATGTCCCTGGAAAACGCATAATAATACCCCTTAAGAAATGAATGTGTAGAGAAATACTGGTATTATCAGTGCATAACTAGTTCACTGGCCAGTACTGCAAGTTGTTTTTGTTGGTATTTTGTTATTCTGCTAGCTGTTTCAGGAACCTTTAAGAGATTAATGTAACTTTCTGATACACCAATTAGTCATTTTTCCATAATCCGCTCTGGCAAGCAATCAGTAGGTCCAAATGCTAATAGTCCAATTTCTTTGTCCCTGGTTATTGAAATACATAAAAAGAAAAAAAAATACTACATTTAGGGTTTCTAAATGCATAACCCAACAGTATATTATTCTATAATGAACATGTTCTTTGTAATTTGTTAAAAATCCGCTCCAGGCTAGAGATACATATATTTTCTCTTAATCCTTTTTTCTGGTTCTGAATACAGCTGCAGATTAGATGTTGAATCTCAAGTATAATCACATAATCATCAGGCTATGCAAACTTGTGTACTCTGGATATGGAGTCAGATATGTTGAAACTCAATGAGAGTGATATAGAAACACTGTGATGACAAAATAATAGCAAAAATAGGTGTAGCTGCAAATACTATCATCACGAAGTATAGCTAAAATAAAAGTAAATACAAATTATCATCCATATTTTCCAGTAATGTGCAACTATAATTCACAGCTGCTAACTCTATCAAGGAAGCTGCAGCACATTTTAACCTTTCTGGTTAATGCTTGTATTAATTACTTGTTGAATTAAAATATAGTCGGATGAATTAATCTGTGGTAAAGATCTTAGAAATATAATGATGTGTTTTGGTTTGGTGGGGAAACTTTGATATTTGATTTAAGCTGAAGTTTTTGTGTCCCAGTAAGAAAACACTTAGAAATGCAATCTACAGGAGATGTTTAAAATCTTCTGGCTTTTTTATCCAAGAAGTTGCACCACAAGGTAAAAGAAGGTTGAGGCCACAGTCTTCATGACTCATTGTCACAATAACACTCAGTTCCCCATACAAGGGTGGTCTGTGGGGGAGAGGGAGTGGTTTTAATTTAGACAATGCAGTGGTGCTATATTTCACCCTCTGCTGTTGTCTCACATTATCTTGGTAAACATCCCAGGTACTAATATGATATATTTTCAAGCAGGCAGTGTTTCATCCTGCTCTCTGCGTGACTGATGAATGATGAGGGGGGGGCAACGGGGACAAAGATTTATGGCCTGCTGGTGCATAGAATATGTATGATTATCAGCAGTGTGGAGAAAGCAGCTCAGTGTGAATGATAGGCACACAGTGAGAAATCTTCTAAATGACTCCATTTCCCTAAAAAGTAGAGAAAAAAGAGGCAGGTTTTGTCTCTCTGCTGAATTCATTCCTGGATCTGTGTAGGGACTAATTTTAGAATGATGTACAAGTACAGTTCTATATAACATGTGTTTTTGCTGTTTTATATGTTGAAAATTCTCAAGCTTTAAAATGTAAAAAAAGAAGAAAAAATGAATTGCTGACACAAAAAATAGACCTTAAAAATCCACACATAGTGTTGCATCCCAGCTGTTTGTGTTCACCTGCCTTTATCAGCCCCTGAATAGGTGGGACAGTAACTGTCAGAGCGAAGGCTGTAGTTTATACTCCGTTATCCACTAATTCTGTCCGACTTCTGATTTAGCTATAATACCCATTGGCATGTCTGAGTGCTTTAAAGAGTCAGCGCCAACATGATCAATAGGACGTCATCATAAATCCCAAAACCCATGCACTTTATTGATTTCTTTTGAGCACATGCCGCTTCTCTGCATATGTGATTGCTTCGGCCCACGCACATGCCAAGTGACAGACATATTTTATCCACAGGAAGCATTATCATATACCGTCTGCATTGTCTTCTGGGTCTGAGAATTACAGCTTGCCAGCCTGACTTGAATGACACCCCTGAGAGGGCTTCATTTCCTTTTCACCTCAATTTATATTTACACAGGGGTCATAAATAACGCTAATGCACTGAGGCGATTTGGTCAGTATAATTGTTTATCTCTCTCTAAGTGCAGATTCTAAACAATTCTGCTAGCAAACAGTCATTTAGAGCTGAACTGGGTTTGTTCTCAGAACGTGTGTGAGTTTGTTCATTCAGACTTACTGCTTATTAGATACGGAACATGTCTGAATGCACCCCATGATGTTTTTAGACTATATAAGATATTTTGTTAGTTTGAAGTTGTGCCGTAAGGACAACTCAATCAAAAATGCATGAATAGCAGGGGAACTCGTTAGAATCAAAGAAAAGGTACATATCCCATTGAACTCAGTCAGTGATTTATTTGATGCTCCTGTATCCATTTTTATTCATTTTTTTCACAGCAGGATGTGTTTTTGCAGAAAAATGGTACATTTCAAAGCGTTTATCTGACCTTACATGTGTGAATAAAGTGACATTTTGGTCATCTAAACAGATGGTCTTTGTTGACATGTTTGGCTTCTGTTAGCAAGTTTCCTCTCTGTTTTAATATGACTGATGCATAATGTGACGTGTAGTATATTTAAATACTATCTCAGAAATTATTTTTTCTCATGTTGGGACCACAGCTAATGACACACGATACAAAGAGAAAGGAAGGTGCTCTTCCAACCAACGTGGTCTCTGTTTCACTGTAAACATCACTGCAAATAGTGGAAAAATACTGCCAGAGTTTGAGAATAACTAGACTCATTAGATCAATAAAGTGTTATGCAAGACTTATAGTGTTATGCACTGGAAAAAAAGCCACAAATTGACTGAGACAAGCCAATCATTTAAGCCAATTTATTAAAACAGGACCGATGACACATTTGAAGTGATCCCTAAACCTGGCAGCAGGACTCCAGACATACAGCCAAGATGTAATGTATAACACAGTTTTAGCAAATTTTGCAAAGATGAATGAGACACATACCCTAAAAAACATTCAACTGTAATCACAGCAAATGGTGACTCTTGAATCAACATATGTTAAATATAAATGCATTCAACACTTTTCTTTTTTTTCTGTCAACATTTTAATACCAGTTTTCGCCCTCTGAGTCCTTGCCATAATTAGCTTTGAAGTTTGTGGTTGTAATGTCGAAATAATCTAGAAAAGTCCAATGCCGTGCATCTTCTACTCCACAAGAAAACGTTCTGGTATCCTCTCCTCCCCCCACTGTTTTCTTTCCCACACTCTCACAGACTGCAATTTTGTTGAAGCCTTATATGATGTGAACAAGTTACACCATCTTTGCAATATTAAGTTCCAGTATCGTTTCACTAAGTTCCAGGTGTGTTTACTGAAACATTGAGGATGACTGCTGAGGTGAAACCAGAAATTCAAGCGGCTCAAAATCATAACACCAGACTTTGAGACAGGGTTGAAAAAGTCAGGGGGGTTACATTTCTTTTTATGCACCAACTAACAATGACAGCGTCACTATAAACTAGCATGTGGAAATCACACTTACCTAACTAACCTTTAAACTTGGCAAGATCCAGAAGTCTTTGCCAGGAAGGATGAAGACCAAGTCCTAAGAAATGACTTACCCAGTGTTCATGTGACAGTGGCACGTGTCCAAGCACAGTGCACAAGGTTAAACAATGAGAGGATTTGTCATCTCATAATTGTAATTTGATAAAGATCTCACATGGTATCAGTGAACCCTGACAGACTGGGAGCTTCAGGGCACTTGTTAATGCAATTGTTCTGGTCAGATGTTGCAGTCACAAATCATGCTGAGAGTTGGATGACAGGTAGCAGAGCTCATTGATATTCCCTGAGAAGGTCAAACAAAGTGTAAGACATACCACAGAAAGGGGCTTCAACACATATTAAAAAGAAACACTGCAGAGTTTTAAAATTAGAAATACTTGAAACAGCATAGAGGAAGGTAATTATCAACCGGTGCTCTCGCCACAAAAACAAAAAAAAAATACACAAAGTGCGAACATGTTGCCTGAACTCATTTCCAAAATGGAGACTCTTGAGGACTAAACAATGCCCTCTCTTTTCACTGACAAGTCCACCCTCCTTGTACTGTGTGTGTTTCACCTCTCTGTTTCAGTGCTGAAATATGGTTAATGCGTGACAGGGCGGGTTGGGGGGGAGCTCCAGCAAAACCCGACATACATGCCAAAATACATTTTACAAGCTCTGCTCTAATCAGCCTCCGGCCAGAGGCTCGTAAATTGCCGCAGTGTGTCTGGACCTGGTGAGCAAACACAGCTTAGCGTTGGGCGAACATCAGGTCACAATCCCTGGGCAGAACCAATACTGAGTGGAGCCGAGATGTTTGAGTCAATTCAACAGAGAGAGAAGGGTAAGACAGTGTCTTTATATTAAAAAAAATATCAGAGAACAGAAAAGCCATGCACCTGTTTAATCATCTGATTAGATGAAGGCGCATGTTTGTTAAGTGTAAGTCAAATATAATTGCTTGAACACGCTCTCCTTCATGAGGATAACTTCTAACATCATTAGGACATCGAGGGTTCAGTGGAGGACTCCTGAAGGTTTCCCAACACTTTTACGCGTCTTGAATTATCCAAATGACTTGGAGCTCTCCCACAGGTTGAACGTGTCACCATTCCAGTTGGGAGGTTGTTTTGTTCTTTTTAATCTCAGCTGTAACCTTCGGTGTCCTCCACTAGCAGGAAGTGCAGTTTATCAAGTGGGGATGACACCGTGGCAGCGGATGATATATGCGGGACTGTGCTTCCCCAGATAATTCTAATAACATGAAGCCCTGTTCCTGCTCTGCTTCTCATTTTTAAACATCAGGGAATTTCCTGAGGTATGTGGAGTGAATCTAGTAAGATAATACTGTAAACTGTGCAGCCAGGATGATGCCAGATCCTCAAATAATATTGTGGATCTGAATAGGCACAGAGGTTGTGCGATTTTTGTAGTTTTTTTTGTTTGTTTTTTTATAATGTCTTTCTTTACTAAATGTATGACTACTGAAAAAAGAGGCCAATATAGCACTCACACTGTAAAAGCTGGGACTGATCTGAAGTCATGTTTAACAATAGCAGTGGCAGGGGCAAAGTTTATAAGGTGCTTAGGAAGTAAGTGTTTTACATAAAATTGAATATCAATTGAGTAATTGGATCAAAAGAATTACAATTCAGAGTATTGATTTTACTAATTTATATCTGCTTTATTACTTCCACAGTCAACCTCATCCCTGAGAGCTTTGTGTTTTATGGTCAAGCAGGACAGAGAAAGAGCTGAAGAAGGCCATCTTCACAATCAAAATAAATGTTTTTTCATATTTTGAAATACTTAACAGGGCAGCATCCCGCGTTTTCCAGGCACATCATGCCATTTTAAGACACAACAGTTTTAGAAATTCAATTATAATCAAATTTATTGGCTGATGTCGATGAATTTGTTTCTCATTTGTTTGCTCTTTTTCCTCACCCAGGAACAGAATGGTTTGGATAGCTTTCCCTTGATGAATAAGATCATAATCTGAAAACTGCTTTTATCACTTATTCGTTTTTTTTTTATTATTATTGTATATAATGCTATGTATTTGATGACCTGTGTGAACATGCGTGACAAACAAAACAAAAGAAAACCAACAACAAAAAAAATCAAACAGACAAAATCTGTGGGATTGCATACATTTTTCTACTCAAACATGTGTGTTCCTATATATTTTCTTTGCATTTGGATACGATTGATTTGTTGTCTATACATTCCTCTTCAAAAATGCATCGATCTAACCAGTATCCATTAGATGGCAGCACTGAGCATGACCTAAAAATTTGCATCAGCTCCACTCACACATCTATATATTTATAAAAAGGTTATTTTAAATTAATTGTGAAACAAAACACTAATATTTGAAGTAATCACCTACTGGCACTGATAATATAGTGACATAAACTTATGTCTAGAACTGATCACTGGGGTATTGCAGTCCTTTCCTTTTCCTAAAAAACGCCATTGTTCTTTATTGACACATTTACAGCCATCTATCTCATCCAACTTTTTCTCCTTTTACATAGCTGTCATATCAAACTCCTCCAGAGTAACGTTCATAACTGCTTGTAGAGTCAGGCTGGTGTCTATGAAATCCAAGCCGTGTTGCCTTTTATTCTGAGAGAGGATAAAGTTGTGTTTATACACCAACACACACTTGTGCACGCACACAAAGACACCGACTTTTGCTCGGGAAGTCAATGAGCAGTCTGTGGCTTTGGCAGTGCTCTGTCTTATTTACAGGACGTTTGTTGCACTTGACATTTATCATGGCTCCGGGGCCATGAACTTCATGCAAAAGCCACTGAAGCATTCTGTGCCAAGGGCTTTGGGCCTTCTGTCTCAGCGTCATCACAAGTCTTTTCACGCTAAGATAAATCACTTCCACTGGACCCCGAGCACGAGGAATTAGAGGGATGGAGGTCAGGGGATGAGGAAAGTATTGAGCAGAGAAGGAAGCAGAGTAAGGAGTGGCTGAAAGAAGAGGAGCGGTTCAAGGAGAGGGTGTTAACATCCACCAAATACCAGGAGATTAATGTTGCTCCAATTTCTCCCTTGTTAATTGTTGGGCACATTCAAACACATATCACTAACCACTAATAAACATCTGGTTTTTCTGAATGCTTTTAGGATCTCAGAAAGACTAAATACTGTCCTCACATGACATGGACACATCCCTGCTCTTTGCTGGAGGTCATCAAAACTATGAGGTAAGATGACGGAGGTTGTCTTTAACCATAGTCAAATAAATGAATATAGAAAAGGCTGTACCATCTAGGCTCAGGGTTTGGTACATATACTACACAATAACACATCAGGCAATTTGTACTTTTCTGATTAATGTTCTCCCTACTAAGCTTGTTCATTTGCTTGGATGACCATGTCTTTGAAGGTTTTGCAATTTTCCATTTTTTGAAGAAAAAAACAAAGGAAAACTTTTTTTTTCTTCATCCACCTGAAATAGGTGGATAAAGAATATAAAGTGGAAATAGTATTTTTTTGTTCTTTGCAAGGTTTTTGCAGCAGTAAGAAAACATCTTGCTGAACTTGCATCATTGGCAAAGTGTTTAATCTTGCACCCTTGATAGTCGTCGTGGTTTCTGCAAACTGGCAATCTGCTGTAATCCAACATTAGTCACCTTTGATTCAATTTATCTTTGAAAATCAACTAACATGGTAAAAGCAGTATGACAAGATGTGACTAGACTGATCACTTATTGCAATCTACATTTACTAAGCGGGTGATAAATATACAAATAAAAATGTAAAAATAGTTTATGGCTCAGTGTGTATAACACGACATCTTAATCTGTTACATTTCCTTCACACTGTAACGATATGTGCTGCTCATGCATTGCATACTAGCAAAAACTGAAGATTAATGTTTGCAAGTTGTTTGTGTAATTTTCAAATGACACATTTTACAGTCATAGATAAACTACACCTTCAAAATGTATACCTTTACATAGATGTATAACACACGTACATGACATACCTATTTTACCAAACATTTCCATTTTATTGCCATATTCGCTGAAATACATCTTGTACATTTACTGTTAGATTTGAGTCCATTTTCAACCTTTAAAGATAGTTAAAAAGTATATTTTCCATGTACGCCTTGTTTGCTTCAATAAAAAAGTATACAGTATGTTATTTTTTTTGATAATCTTGATCCAAAATACTCAGCTAGAACACAAAAATAAGATCAGAAAAGACACATAGTATTTGTCTTCAACAACATTCACTCATGTATTGCCTGCTTTACCACTGGCACATTATGTAAAAGTTGGATCAAATTTTAGCATCTGATGGTAAATCACTTATTTTATTTGAGTATTATAAAATCTTGAAAGCATTTATTGTCTTTGCGAAGTACAAATGTCCCTTAAATATTCTCACATTTTCAATCATTGCAATCACTTACTTGCATTTATTCTATTCAAATTGTACATGATAGACCAACAACAACTGCATGATTGTGAACTTGAAGAAAAAAAAGAGTTTTTATACTCTTATAAAGCACATTCCACTGAAACCATTTGCTTTTAAAGGTAACTATATTTTAACATGAAAAATACTGTGGAAGGAAACTAACACTGTGCATTCTTATAACAGCATCATCTTAACATTAAAGCTTTTTTCAGCAGGGAAAGGAAGTAGGACAGCGTTAATGGGATGATGAATAAAGCTAAACGTAGGGCAAACTGTAAGAGAACCTGTTAAGAAGCTGCAAAAAACTTGAGACCTGGGGGTGGAGCTTCACCTTCCAGGAGAAAAAATGACCTTAAACACAGCAACAACTACAAGGGAATGGCTTAGATTGAAACATTAACGTGTTAGAGAGGCCCAGTCAAAGTCCAGACCTTAATCAGTTTTGTAGTCTTAAATATTGGTTTCACGCATTCTCCATATACAATCTTACTCGATTATTTTGCACTGAAGAATATAACAAAAAAAATGTGGAGACAAATTATTAACTTGGGGAAGCTGAATTCTTACATGATCACTGTTTTCCAAATTCCTTATTGTAAAAGTGAAAGTCAAACGTCTTCTTCCACTTCACAATTATGCATAATTTATTAAAATACACAAAAGTCTGAGGTTGTCTTCTGATAAAATGTAAAAAATGGCATGGATACATTTTGTGTATCATGGGAACATTTTGTATTAAATTACTATATTTTAACTGCTGTGCTTAAAGATAAGAACGGTGGGAAAAAACAAATAAATAAATAAGTAAATCCATCCATCCATCCATCCATTTTCTGCCGCTTATCCGGGTCGGGTCGCGGGGGCAGCAGCTTCAGAAGGGAGGCCCAGACTTCCCTCTCCCCAGCCACTTCTTCCAGCTCCTCCGGGGAACCCCAAGGCGTTCCCAGGCCAGCCGAGAGACATAGTCCCTCCAGCGTGTCCTGGGTCTTCCTCGGGGCCTCCTCCCGGTGGGACGAGCCCGGAACACCTCACCAGGGAGGCGCCAGGAGGCATCCTGACCAGATGCCCGAGCCTCAACTGGCTTCTCTCGACGTGGAGGAGCAGCGGCTCTACTTTGAGTCCCTCCCGGATGACCGATCACCCTATCTCTAAGGGAGAGCCCGGCCACCCTGCGAAGGAAACCCATTTCGGCCGGTAAATTGAGCGCTTTGCTTTTTGTCTCAGCTCTCTCTTCACCACGACGGACCGGTACAGCGCCCCTTCACGGTCGAATAAAACATCTCATGGAAACATTTTGTATTAAATTACTATATATCGATCTCCCGCTCCCTTCTTCCCTCATTCGTGAACAAGATCCCCAGATACTTAAACTCCTCCACTTGAGGCAGGACGACCCCCCTGACCCGGAGAAGGCCCTCTACCCTTTTCCGGCTCAAGACCATGGCCTCGGATTTGGAGGCACTGAGCCTCATCCCGGCCGCTTCACACTCGGCCGCGAACCGTTTCAGCGAGAGCCGCAGATCACAATCTGATGAAGCCATCAGGACCACATCATCCGCAAAAAGCAGAGATGCGATCCTAAGGCCACCAAAACGGATCCCCTCAACACCTCGGCTGCGCCTAGAAATTCTGCCCATGAAAGTAATAAACAGAATCTGTGACAAAGGGCAGCCTTGGCGGAATCCAACTCTCACCGGAAACGAGCCGTAAAGATTGATTCAATTAAATGCAATTTTAAAAGAAACACCTTTGTACATTGTGAATTTACCGTATTTTGTGCAATTTTCTTCAACATTTCATTGTCTTCATCACTGCATGGAGTTTTGTTTTTATGAATTTGGGCACACTGAGGTGTGGGTGACAAAAAATCTGCAAGCATTATCTTAAGATATTTTGCCCCATTAAAAATAAAATTCCTACAAAGAAATAAAACTTGACAATCAAAAACAACCAGAATGTGGTTCTGTCAGACTACAAGCCCTAATAGCTGTACAAATTAACACTGTTTTCAGCACAGAATGATGAATGGCTCCGTGGTGCACAGCAATTCCTCCTAGCAGCTTTCGGTGCAATACATCTGAAAAGATTGAGCGCCGAATTATAAATTGCAGATCCAATTGATTCATTGTAACTTATTGACAATAACTTACACAAGTTTTTTCAAGATATTTTCTGCCAGTAATTTTCAAACAATAATAACAATATTAAAAAAAAAGAAAATAGAAGACTATTTCTTCTGCATGACTTACAATGCAGCAGCAAAGTGACTCAACGGTTTAGAAAAAAAAAAGCTGGCAAAAGCTCACTGATTCAACTGCTTGATGTTCTTGGAAAGGCAAGAGGATGACATTGAAGAATTAGCTCCGGGCTGCCTTCGGAGCATCACGCAGAGAGCTAAAAAGGTCTGACTGAGATTCGGTGCAAAAAAGATTTGATAATTATTTCAACAAAAACACACCAAGGCAAACAGCTACGAGGGGAGCTGAAAAACTGATCTTATCTTAATTCTGTCTTTACTCATTCTGAAAAGTCTCTGTTTTCATGATGCCATGTCAGAAAAGTAGGGCTAATGGTGTATCGTACAAGTTTATTCTACTATTGTCATTGAATGTCACTCGATGTGATATTCGGTTTTTAGATCAGCATATATCTTTGTAAGGGATCGCTGACTGAAGCTAATACTGATCCCCTCAGAGGCTATTTCTGCTGCCCAGTGACACTGATCATGTTGACAGCAATCACCTTCCCACATCACAGCAACTGCAAAGGTCAGTGCAAATGAGAGAGATGTGTGATTGTGGCCTGTTCCCCCTTCTAGTGCCTGATGTGGCCTTTGGCGTTCTGCCTGATGAGACCTGACCATCAGCATAGAGTCATTATTCCAACCAGAAGAGACTCTTCAGACGTTGTTCCTGACGAGAGAGTTGTACCCAGGTAGAGGGGACAAAAAATGATGGGACAGTTTTAGATTTTGCTCCCAAACTATGCAGCTCCCCCTCTTCCCAATTCCTCTTCTTCTCTTGTCTCCTGGTGAATGCAATTCCTGCACACCCTGGGGGAATTAATTAATTACAGAGCTGGCTGGGTATCAAAGGTAAATGATTTAATTACATTCCCACCGTCTTTGTTAAGAAGCCAACTGTCAGGCAGTTGTAAGCAGGGCTGTGGCCCTTTGTGATGCCTGGGGGGCCTGTGTGTGGGTAGGTGTGAGTGTGTGTGTATTTGGTACTGTATGTCACTTCTTTTGCATAATAACGGTGAGCAAAAATGGAACTTGACAATCAGCTTTAATATTGTTGAAAGTTCTCAACAGGAAAGCTGCAATATCACCGCTTCTCTATACAAACAAAATGAAAGCCACAACACACACACACACACACAACCACACACACACACACACAAAATCAGTACATATTTACAGCATCATAAAAAGGAAGTTCACACTTTAGAATTTTAGGAAACTAGGTAGCAGGAATCAATCATTACACCCAGTCCCATGCAATCATCTAACTCCACCTGCAACAGAATAATTTAACAAATAATGATTGATGTGAATCGATCGGAGGTCCTTTCACATTTCCTGTTAAAAAGAACTGAGACAGTAAATATTAATTTATTACCATTACTTTTATTTCTGTCTCCCACTCAGCCCTCCGGTAAAAACAAAAACAAAAAAAACAACTAAAAGTTAGTCTGCATATTGAATTGGTGACCTGGATCAGAAAATATGCTGGAGGAAATTAATATTTATAATGTGTGAATTTGGGGCTTGTGATATTTTGTACATAGTAGGTTTCATCACTTCACTGTAATACATTATGAGTATTATGGTTCACCCCCGTTATTTGTTGATTGAATCTGTGTTTTACGCTTACATATAAATAAAAAAACTTTTAATAAATAAAAAAGTTTTACATTGACGTTCACCATGGAAAGAGACAGTATTGCTGCTGCATTTTACTTTTTTTCTAGAACATGTGATCTACTCTAAGCTCAGGTGTCAACCAAGATCAATTTACTCATTTACAGTCAAACAAACCATTAACGGAGCAAAACGAAAAAGTGTGTTTCCTTTATGTTTTCTCTACATGCTATGATTAATGGATTTCAACTGAAATGTGTTCAGAGTCAAATTACTTAATTGTGTCAAAACATAGAGTAAACATGCTGGCATTCGCACTGGACTAAAGTAAACCTCACTGTGTTAAAAGTTGTCATGAGCAATAAGGTGTAAGTTTATTGAAAGCTGCATATGTTTGTGGAGTCGGGGGGGAAAAACGGTAACGCTAATTTCCACTGACTCCTTACAACCTCCTCTTGTTTTAATCAGGTTAAACTCTTGTTAGTACAGATTACAACGACTGGCAGAATTTAAAAATAGGAAGAGTAATAGGACAGACTGCAGTGTTTTAAACATCATTAGTGATTAAGAGCTAAAGGCTTTTGAGGAAATTCATTTTTAGCGATCTGTACCAGCCGATGCTTATATTTAAATGACTTGAATCAACAAAAAAATGTTGGCTGGGACTCTGCATATTACAGATAATATGTTCAGTGAATATGGACATTTTACTGATTGACATAAACCAATTCAGTCCGTCCTACAAATCTTCGTAATATTTATTTATATATTTATTTATAATTTTCATTTAAATTCCCTGGCTAGGAATAACAACGGTTAATTCAAACCTGTTGAATTCAAATGGCACTTTCTTTCCTTTGGAAAGAGGAACAAAAATTATTTTTCTTCAAAAGAATTTATTAAAGGAAATGCTATAATTTCTATTTTATGAAGAGTTTGTCATTTAGTCTTTCATTCTTGCCACGTTTTAGAACAATTTTTAGACAAAAACAAATAATTTACTGAAAAAAGAAGTACTGGTATTAAAATACTGTGGATTAACAGTGTGGCAATCATTCAAGTCACTGAAAGGCTTTCAAAAGGATTCATCACCACACTGTAGAAATGTATGATGACTGGCTCTACTTGATGGACAATCTAAAAAAAAAGTTAGAACAGTTGCAGCAAAACAATATTCTAAAGCAAATTTACTTATTGTGGTCAAGCTTTCATATGATGGGGATAAACTGTGACATCATCTATCTTGATTTGTGCCTGGCAGAGATTATTTTATGATGCCACAAATCAGCGCGTTGAGTAAATGGCCAAGAAACGTGAGCCTAGTTCCTGATGGAAAAAAAAAACAAAAAACCTGGGTTACAAAAAAATCCTTCCCTCCACATGGCTGAATAATTGCTGAAGAAGCAAGCCTGAATGCAAGATAAATAGAGCTGTTACTGAGGTTTTGTCACTGCACAAAGAAGCTGTTTATAGCACAGAGGCTTCGGATAAACCATTTTCTGCCCAAACAAGGTAAATGAAGCATAATTGGAAGCCCATTACAAAATTGAAAAACGGGTGTCTTTTGTTTTAACTGTGTTAGAATTGAACTGGGGCGCCTCCTCTACTCTGTAAACCTGCATTAAACTGCAGGACTCAATAATTATAATGTTCAGGATCCTTCTGAGGGGCGAAGAAAATCAATAGACTAAGGACAAAGAACCTATAGCCATCACTTAATTCTCTTATCACTGTGATTTAGGGGAGAGGAGGATGTTAAATAACTGTAAATCTTTAGCTATGACTTTGAGGGTGCTTTATAGCAGTTCTTACAGCGTCTCCCAGACAGAATGTCCATACCTTCCGCAGACCACACAATTTATAGCTTTATTACCCTTTGTCTAAAGAGCAGGGAGACATAGCAGAGAGGAAAGAGATAACAGCCCCGCACCGGGGCAGCTGGGAGAAAAAAGAAGTCACATGCCATCATCGACAGAGACATATCTTTGTGACAGCTTTACAGCTCAGGACCTCGGCTACTATTTGGGGGTGCGAGACAATAAACCATCGGTGTCCCACTCCCTGCATCTAAGTAGTCGTCTCTTCTAATGGCCACCCATGCTTTGCAAGCGCACGCCATGTCCTTAAAAATGCTGCCCCCAGTGGAGGGAGCAAGATTCAATTAATGGCTTATCCCCTGATGATCAGATTAACTTTGCTATGCAGCTGATTCTGCTACCACCACGCCTTCCTAGAGGTCACAAGGAGGACTGACAAAAGTAGACGGCTAAGGCAAGCAGGGCAGACAGAAGGGGGGAGAGGGGGAGTCTTTTTTTCTCTAGAGTCATGAGTTCCTATGGTTGTGGCAGATGCTTCCTCATATTTTCTTGCAGCGCTGACAAGTAGCTTATTGTTTCCCTTGATAAGGGTACAGTGTTCCCGGTAATGGGAATTAGAAGGAGGCGTAAGTCACCGAGACACAGGGTGAGAGTGAATCAATAGATAATGGGAGATTTCTCTTGGATGCAAAAGGCATGGATATTATCAGAGCCGGGTAAAAGACCAAGGCCTTTTATTTGTCTTGAGCTGCACTCATGGGTAGTGTGAAAACCCAGATATAAAAGTTACACTCTGCTTGAACTCTGCGGATGTAGTTTCTAAGCGTATCTCGGCTCATGCCCACAGACATGTGGTGGATGTTGTCATCCTATCACGAGTGAAGGCTGAACTGCTAAATAAGTAAAGACCAAAACAAGATCTTATGCAGTTTTCTCACAATGAGGCTTCCTATTTGCTTCATAGCGATGCAGCACTTTCATACCACCACTATTAAAGCTTACTTGCATTTTGAAAAAGGAACATTTATAAGAATAAAAGCATTCACATACAGCATAGTAAAGTATCTCTTTTTGATCTGTGTGTACATGTTATCTACAGGCAGACTGCATCCTATGCTCGTCAGATCTTCTCTGCAGTCACAACTTAGTGTTTGATGACTACATGTTCATTACTATCTTAGTTAACACACCTCATTTGTGGGGTGTGCCTTTGAGGTTATTGTTAGTGGTTTGAGTATTCAATCAAACAAAAATCCTGATACAGTACGTAAACATGCAAACAAATCTGATATGCGATGTTTAGCATGGATTCTAAAAACCACAAATCCCCCCCCAAAAAAATAATAAAAGTGAAACCTTATAGAATAAAACACTGGTCTGATCACAGAAGGTACAAATTCACCTTTATTGCTAAAATACTAACTTGCCCAACAGCCTCTATGCACCATTTACATTGAGTTAGGTAAGGTGTCCTGTTCTGTGAAGCTGATAAAAAGACAGACTGTAGAAAAATCTTTGTTGAGCCATGAGTTGAACAGATCTATTAAAAACTAGGCTTGATCATTTGATAACTCCCCCGTCCATAAAATTAAACTGGGGTAGACATTAATGGCTTAATTTCCACCTCTGGGTAGAGGTAGATGTAGAGTAAAAATAATACCACTACTCTGAGCTCTGGCAGTGATGAGCTGATAGTTAAATTTAAAAGATGGATTTTCAGACCTGGAAAGCAACCGAGTGACGAGGTTCCCTGAGATTATAAGGAATAAAATAAACATTTACTTATAATAAAATGCTTTAGTTTCTTCATATGATAAAAAAAAAATTTAAGAGCGCTGAATTATAACCATTCACCCCTACGGAACACTGCCTGAAATACACGCCATACCTTGCAAAAGTCACTGTATGTATTTACAGTACCTCTTTTATGCTCCTGCATTTTCTTTCACACGTTGTTCTGCTGCAAAACAAAAATAATTCATTGTATTTTATTGGAATTTTGTGCAATAAAAGCGCATAATTATGAAATGTAGCAAAAGCAGATGAGAACTGTTTCCAAACAATTCCTCTCAGAGTTAACAATTTACCGGCTTTTAGGTACCAGCTTTGGAAATCTCTGGAACTTTCACCAGTTCCTTCCAAATTTGCTCATTTTTTAGCCTGACTAGATGGCGATGGAGAAATAATCCCTACGGCAATATACTGTCATCATGTGACAGTATATTGCCGTGTATACAGTATATTGCTGTGAGTAAGGTTAGTTCAGGTTGATATGAAATGCTATGTTCCATGATGTCAGATGGAACTGATCAGAGCACTGTCTTCCACATGTTTGCTGTTGCAAATGGTACGTCTTTTTTTTATTTCTTTCAAAAATGGCTTTTGTTTTTCTGCTATTATGGAAAAACCAAATAATTTGCTGTCAAATGAACAGATTCTCCCACCTGAGTTTTGGATCTCTGCAGCTCCTCCACAGTTAAATGGGGTTCTTGGCTTCTTCTCTGATATGCTTTCATTGCTCAACCTACAATCATTCATTTTGCTTCTTTGTAAGGAAGAAAAGTATTGTCAGCGTGGATGCAGAAATGCACGAAATGGCCATTTCTTCAAAAAATGAGAAGCGTAAAGAGGGACAAGGACAAGTTTCTATTTTATTTGTTTGTTGTTGGGGTTTTTGACCTCCAAATTGTACACTGTGTTCTCTTTGTAATTTCACTAGGGCACTTTGCTGCCAGAGATTTTTTATATTTATTAAAACTACAAACAGGAAGCAAACAAAACGATTGTTGTCCCGTCTCTATGGGAACGCATAGAGATGGGAAAAGTTTCTTGGCACATCAACCTGCAGAACCCTGCTGTAGCTTCCTTCCTGTTCCTCAACAAGAACGATACTTTTCTCTGTTTCTCCAACTCAAGTACATGAGGTTCTGCTGAGAACCTCTAGCTGGGAGGCCACTCAACATCGACACCTGCCTGAAGAGAACAGGTTTTTTGTGGGGGGTTTTTTCATCTTCCATTAATATTTGGATTTTTGGATATTGCTTTGTCCATCTACTGATGAATGACTCAAATTGAATCATCGAGGTCGAGTTAGAGATTGTTTGATTCCAGAACTGCTGGGATTCACTGTCTCTCTCTCTGCCGATCTCTTCTCCCTGAATCTCCCTGACTGAGTTTCGCTTATGATTTGAGATATTCTGGTTGGTGCACAGATCAACAATCAGAGATCAGAATGTACAATTACATAAGCCTAACATCAACGCGAGTTCTGATTCCCAACAATTTTGATACTGTCGTGTGAGATTGGCACAACATCATTGGTTTCCAGAATTCTGATTCCCAGCACAATGGACTCCTCAAGAAATAAACTCAATTGCTTTGCGGTACAGACTTCAATGATTGCTTCTTATTCTGTGCTCCCCCCCACCCCGCAAAATGCATCTACTTTCGCCACTTGTATTATCTCCTCTTGTGAAATGGCTTGGTGATCGTTGTTCCTTGTAGAAATCTTGTAAAGGTGTGTCAAACAAAAACGCCGCCTTTATCTTGTTGTCGGTCGAAATCTAGAAATTCAGAACCAGGGACGAGGTTAAAAGGAAACATTTAAATACGTACCCTCAGAGAATGATTTTCAGACGCATATTATTGAATCATGAGCCATCCAGCGTGGTCAGTGATCAGAGCAGCAGTGAGGGTGTCCTACCCCCCCCACACCCCTGGGGGCCCTGAATGCATTAACCACTGGGGTCCACATGGGTGTGGGGAATAATTACTCATTCCCGCCATGTGACATCCCCAATAAATTAAACTCCCCCTATAAGTTTTAAAGGCAAATGCATATTGTGGCCATCACTTACAGGCTGGCCTGTCCGTGCCTGCGCATAATTCCTTGTAGGAATTTGTTACCACAACTTAGTGAGTGGACCCAGCAGCCGACTACAGATGAGTGAGCAATTTGCCAATTGAAGTTGTAACAAGTGTGGAGGAAAAGTCTGTGTGTATGTGTCTTCATCATTAATAAATCCTACTCCATTAAGCCTTAATCTAATTATAAATCACGCCTTCATCTGCCATGAATCATCTCCGCTCTGTGTTAGCTAAATTGGGGAAAAAGAATTTGGACACATAATTGAGATTTTAATGATTCTCCCCCCTCCCGCCCCCCCCCCCCTGCCTTTGTGCAAAGAACAGAGAAGTTATCAGCCTTACATAAAATGATTGTTTAAGCCTCCGTAACTAAATGGCTTTAAAGAAAAAATATAATTATAATTTAATAATTGACAAATTAAGCCTGGGGAACTTTCAGTTTTTGGCAATGGATTCCTAAAAAAAGCTCCCTTTTTTTTTTTTTTTTGCAGCAACGTGTCAAAAAAAAGGTAATTATAGCCTCTGTACACACATATAAAACTTAAGCAAACGCACCCAGCAGAGAGCTGAGGATTAGGAACGAGATGGAGATGTCATCCAATCGTCACCATGGCGCACAATGTGGAGAATAGGTTTGAAAAAAAAAATGCAACTGGTGATAGGTGCTTTCAATAAATAAATTTCCACAGTGCAGGAGTGACTTCAGCAGCGACAGCCCAAAGACAGCTTGTGCCGAGGAACATCAACACCTTTACTCCAAAATCTAATTATGTGTCACATGGAGCTTATATATTGAAGCCTATATTGTTTTTCTTAGTTAACACACGAGGAAGTGGCTTAAAGATAATTATGGCAAATAGCTCAAAACAAGTCAGATCACTCCTCTAACAGCAGCTACTCTGACTTGTTTGTTGCTGCGTGGTTGTTTGCAATAAAATAGAAATGAGCAGGCAACATCTGAGATGAGAACATCTGCAACGTTTCCACAGTTGAAAGCCCGCCCTCCCTTCCTTCCTTCTCCTCTCTGTCTGTCCACAGACAT
Organism: Poecilia picta; assembly: GCA_033032245.1. Taxonomy (NCBI): domain Eukaryota; kingdom Metazoa; phylum Chordata; class Actinopteri; order Cyprinodontiformes; family Poeciliidae; genus Poecilia; species Poecilia picta. The sequence continues at coordinate 17,488,058 of CM065367.1, forward strand.
TCTTGACAAACCCTGCCTTTCGACACTCCCCTGAGCTAATGTTCTGTCGCGAGGAAGCCACCAGCTTTGAGTTGCAGGTGAAAGTTTTACTTTTTCCTTCCTCTGTGCTCTTTTCGGAGCGCTCTAATGATCTCGATGTGCAACACCCGCGGCACAGGCAACGGGGAAGCCATAGGTAATGAGTCAGATGTATAATGTGATTAGTCGAGTCCCCCGACCAAGGCCTTCAGTCAGAGGCAGCAACAGCAGAGATCACAAGACGCATTAAGAGGCACTCCGTCACGAAGCAAAAGAACATGTGAGCTTTCAGCTGCCGCCATTCATTTTCATAATGACAGTAAATGCAGTTGAAAGCAGTGGGATCTCTGAATGGCATTAGGCTCCCTTCTTTCAATTTTGATTAGGTGCCTCGCTCTAGATGAAGAGAAATCATTTAGAGCGGAATAAGTGTGTCAGGAGATAATGGCTCCACAGGTTGAACACGGCGAGGAAACGCAGGCTGACGAAATACAGCTGCGACCTGAGAAATGCAGGTGCGCGCGCGTGTTTATCTGCGTGCCTCTCCACGCGCGCGAGCGTTTGTTTCGGTGCCGCGGCTTGCTCGCGTGCGCACGCGCGTGCGTGTTTGCCTGGCAAAGATCACAGGTTCTTTGTGTTTCATGTCAGACGTTTCGGTCTGGGTGACAGCATTTCACATTGATGTGACAGGTCTTTAGAATAAAACTAAGAAGGCTGAGTATCCCTGGTGAGTATTTCTCTTAGCATATTTAGCCTAATTAGGGTCAAATATTAATTTGTGATTAATTGCCCTTGCTTAAAAAAATACTGTAAGCTTTTGTTGCTTTGCTCCTTTTTGTCGCTACTAATCCTAAAAGGTTTTTGCTCAAAATTGTAAAAAAAAAAAAAAATAAATAAAAAATGTGTACAGGGCAATTCACCTGGAGATTTAAATCATAGCTGTGAAAGTATTAAATCCTTCAGAATGTCTTTTAAAACTTTACGAATGTTCGTTGCGCCCTGACCAAAACAAAACACGATGGCAGGTGCCAGTTTACGACATCCCTCTCTTTATGTCTGACTCTCTTGAATTTCCCCTGACAGATATGGGGGAGGGAGGGGGGACAGATAGAGAGGAAGGGGAGGAAAGAGGCAAGGAGGAAACACAGGGGACCTGAGGAGTGTTTAGGAGGAAGATGGCTGTCAGTAGCTGTCAATCGTTGACTTTTTGATGCCATCGTCTTGGCACAGGCCTGTCTGTCTCGCGGTGCAGCAGCTATCAAAGACTCACTCACAGCAGACAGACGCTGGGATGGAAACACAAGAAGATCTGCACATTCTCTCATTTCCACCTGGCACACAAACTCCGTCAAATCTGCGGATTGCGATGAAGCCCGTCCCTTCACCTGGTCTTCTCGAAACTCAAAAAAGCTAGTAACGCATAAAGAAAGACTCGATTGGAGCAAATGAACAGAAAAAGGTGATTAGAGTCCAGTTGCACTGATGTGTTTGTTACTTATTTATCATTAAACCGTTGCATTGCACTGCATATCAATGGTCTAGGCAGACACACTTCCTTATTGCACACCTGATATGTAACTTGATTATAAACGAAGCCCAGGCTGACACATTTTTTAGCATATAAAAAAATTATGCGTTGTCTACTTTCCTGAATCATTTCCATTTAGATAACATGGTGAAAGTGTTTGAAAATGTAAAACGTGTCGAAGAATGACGACCAGCCTTGTCAGCTTGTCAGTGAGTGGCTGTCAATTTTTATGTGGATGTCTATGATTTGTACATGTTATGCAAATATAAGAGCAGAATTAAACTTAAGTCTACTGTCGACTGCTGTTCATTCATAGTGTCGATTCGTTTTTGCCTTGTATGAGTAAAAAACCTGCTCTTGGATCGACGGTCCCATTTGAGGTCCCCTCTCTGCATCATCTCATTGGTCACGATGACCAAACCACAACTGAACACAACATGCTGAGCGGATCGACGCTGCTTTCCCTTCCGAACATTTACGACCTACCTTGTTCATTCCTTCGCCCTCCCTATTTAGCAACCGAACATAAAAGCCAGAGAAATAAACTAACGACAGCGTCTCTATTCAAAAGCACAGCTCAATATCCTACGTCTCCAGCAGCCTTCGGGAAGTCCTGTCGGCGCTCATCACTTGGCCTTGTACCTCCGCTAAACCATTGAATTCATCATGCATAAAACATCAAAGATGCACATCTGAAAGAGTGTGTCCGCCTGTTTATTGGCTCTCACTGCTCCATAAACCATTTTCATCCTCTGTGGGATGAGACACACATGCTCCTCGGTCCTATTGATGGCATTTAACACAGGAATATAAACTATAAAACACAATAATAAACATAAGCGGAGCAAATAAATCAGATTCATAATAACCCTGAGGTGGGATTTATGTAAGCAAAGATGGTGGCTTTGTGCAAATTGACAGCGCAAGCTCTATCAAAGTGCCGGTGAGACACTAATATAGTCTTATAAACACACCCAGCAACACTCTAAAGTAGCTCCATCTCTCCTCTTTGGCCAGCGTAAGTGCTTAAGTAATGTATTGCTTTCATAAGTGTGCAACTTAGTGGTACTTTCTTTGGTGTAAATGTGTCTCCATCCTGTGGGTTGTATGATTAAGTATAAAATACAAAGACTATTGCTGTGGAATAAATTCAAACTCAGAGCTGAGCAGCAGCAGTTCTTTTTTGGAAAGGCCCATGTGACAGTGGCAGAGAGCCCCAGAGAAATCCATCAGCGGCACATACACTGTCCCCCTGGCACCCAGGCTAATGTATCACCTCTGGATTGCAGTAATATCTGTCTGATGGATGTTTTTGGAGCACAGAGGGCCATATGAACCCCAGACAGGAGCCTCAATTGCAGGGTGTAGCGCTGAAGAGATGGGGCTCCAGCTCCTGGAGGTCCATTATACTTCCTTTCTCCTTCCCTCTCCCGAGTCCTGGACCCTATACCTCCTCCCAGTCCATTCATCCTGCCTTCTTCCCTCATTCTTCAACTATTTGTGTGCATGCACGCCTGCTTGCATGTGTTAGTCACAGGTCTCCGCTGAGAGGCCGACAGCCATCCTGGGGCGATGCCTGGGTTCCTCCAGTCAACTATACTGCCTTCATCTGGCCTGATGAATGGCTAGCTGCCTTATCAGTCCCTCTGCCTGCAATCTCAAGCGGTTCCCCGGAGCCTCACACCGCCTGCAGGTTCGGTCGCTCTCTTCTCCGAGCGGTTCCATCCGCCTCACGCAGCACACCCAGAGACACAGCAAACAGGGGCACACAATTACTTACAGATAATATTATTCCGCTGGATGTACAGTTCACAAAAGACGCGCACACGGGCGGAAAAAAAAAATAACAACAGAAAAAAAAAAAACAACAACAACAACACACCAACGGTAGCAGCCAAGAAAACCTTCACACAGCCTCTTCCACAAAGGCACACTCACGTCAACAAGCAAATCCATCATCTTTATTTCCTCCCCAATGTGCTCATATTTTCTCGTGGCTGCAGCAAGCTCAAGAAAATATTTATTTTTGCTGATTTTTTCTTCTTCTTTTTTTTTTTCAAGAGAAAACACAAAAGAAATCACACCTCTCGTTCTCCCTGGCTCATGCCAAAATAATCAATGCTTTCCAGAGAGGGACTTGTGGCGCGACATGTGTGGAGGGAAGGCAGAAGGATGCAGACATAGCTCCAGGGCTCTGGTTGGAGATAATAAGTGAGGAGAAGTCCTTGGGTATGTTTTACAGCTATCAAGACTCATCATATTTGACATGCATTCTGGTGTTTACACAGACTCTTCCGTAAAATCCTCTGCAGCTACAGAAGAGAACCGGGTGCACAGAGCAAACACAATGCAAGCGCAGGCAGAGCACACACACTTACACACACAAGTGCTTCAGAAAGGAGGAACCGGTTGTTGCCTCTGCTTTTTTTTTTTTTTTTCTCCCTGCCTCTTTTCTCCACGTCCCATCTCTTATCCACGGCACAATTGGCGGTGTTAGCACCTGTCAGCTGACTGACTTCTTGTTCCCGGCGGCTTATGAAAAAATCATGGCTGCTGGGCTTCAGAGGCTGCTCTCCCATCAATATGAATTCACCATGGTCTTCATGCAACATTAGGCCAGGTCCTGTTTTCTTACAGCAAGTCGCACGCTGCTTCGTCTGTTATACACAAGAGGAAATGAAAAGAGTAAATAGTCCTTTTAGAATGTTGCATTCAATCATGGGTGGAACCAAGTCGCCTATGAAAGGGACCAGTATACTTGGCTCTCTAAAGCACATTTGCTTTCTAGCCCCAGATATAACGGCGCGCAGCTCCATGTCTTTTATTAGTGTGTCCAGTTCTCCTGTAAATAAAACAGTGCAATTCTCTGTGCGGCCCCAGTAGATTGTCCCTCGTTCTTGTATTCCAAACAAGCTCTCGCAGATTTATGTACTTTTAGTTTTTACTGCTAAAGCAGGAGCACTAAAGGTGGCAAAATATATGGGGATTATACTTATATATTACAAAACTAAAAAGCCAGAGTACATTCAGCAAAAACAAATAAGTTCAATTCTATTATTTTTATTATTACTCATATAGAAAAAATATATATCTGGCAGGGAATTTTGTTTTGTCTGCTTGTGCCACAGGCTTTGCAACTGACTATTAGGATTTTTAAAAAAGAGCTTGGTTTAGCATCATTTTTTTAAATAATTATGCCTACTGTAAACATTCTCTTCATCAATTCGAACAGAGAAACTACAGTGGCTATAAGAAGTTTTTAACCCTTGAATGTTTTGAACTTTCTATTGCTTTTGTTAATCATCCACAACCCGTAAAAAACATAATTACAAATACCCTTTAATGTCAATGCAAAAACTGATTCCAATGAAATAATGGCAATTAATCAAAAATATTTAACATAAAATAAGTGACTGAATGAACATTTAACCCCTTTAAAGTGAATGATCTAATTCGACAGAGTTCCAGCCAGTTGGTGCTGATGGTCTCACAATGAGTGGAATGAAGATCACCTGAATGAGAGTGTGTTTCAAATTACTGTTGTATAAAGACACCTGTATTTAGAAGGTCAATTAATTGGTTAATCAGAATCCCTGACTATGAAAACGAAAAAAAAAAAAAAAAAAGAAACGCTCCAAGCAAAACTCAGTCAGGGGATGGATACAAAAATAATCTCTAAGGCATTTAACATCTTGTGGGCAGATGTGTAAATTTGCTTGGATCAGGTAAAGGGAAAAATATATAGAAATCCAGGAGGACAACTTGTTTTTATTCTGAAGCATCCAGCTAAATCTACACAAAAAATACTACAAGGTGGATCTTCCAGAGTGGCCTAGTCAAAGCCCAGAGCTAAATCCTAAAATCCCTAAAAGGACTTGAGTTAATCAGAGCAAATATGTTTATTTAATTGTCTTTATTTCGTAGATGTCAGTTTTCACCTCAACATTAAAAAATTCCTTCAATGTCAGAGTGGAAATTGATTACATCGGCATCTGAGGTTAAGTGATTTCTTGATTCAACATGTCTGGTATTAATCCGTGAAGTCCAACCTAGCTTTTCAAATTACATGGCTACTCACAATTACCTCAAGATTTAGCCAGAGGTTACAAAGTACAATTTTTACACTTAGTCAGCTTCTTGTGACTAGCTTTCCTTTCACAACAACAACAACAAAAAATCATAATTCCCATGCTTTTCTATTCCTAGAGGTTAACTTTGTCTGTTTCTAATGTGTTTGGTGATTAACACTAAGGAGTGACAAAGACACCGGAGCATTTTTGTCACGCATAAATGAGACTCTTTCGTAAAACACGAAAATTGTCAAATTAGCAAGTAAAGCTCAGTCTACAGTTGTGAAACCTATAAGAGCTCAGCAATAACAGTCTCTCACTGACATCAACCTGCTGATAATGCATTGACTCATTCGGCGTTCCCGTTACATTTGCTTGGGTGGACCAGCTGCAGGAATCTCTGCTTTCCTCCCACTTCCCTGCCTCTCTCCCAGCCCTTTAAACATGCCGACAGTCAATTATCTACACCACTTCTTCCTGACATCATCGCTCTAATACAAGCTGCTCCTGACCTTATGTTTGTGTGTCTTGAGCGGATGAAAGTGCTGTGTTTCTCCCTGATTGGATTAACTTCAGATGTGGTGTGTGTCCGGGTCTATTACACGAGCCCTGTTGAGATTTCGAACCCCGAGCCTGGACTCCCTCCCAGCCCCCCTCTAACCCTTATCTCCACATCCAAACCGTTGTGAGCCCCTTCCTTACAGCCACGGTTCCACCCTTCTCCTCCTTTTACACCTCCCCAAAGGCCCGCTCTCCCTGCGCGCCAGCTCCTGCCGGCGCACACACACACACACACACACACACATGCAGCGCTGTCATGTGCACGCTCGCACATGCACATATGCCCCAGATCAGGCCTCTAAACAGTCATAGTCCATGTGTCCATTGCTCGCTGATGGAATGCCTGGGGAAACCCTGTTTCTTCATCCGCACCCTCCTTCTCTCCCTGCTTTCCAAGTCCAGAGGGGTCATCTCAGATGGGGAGCTCATAATCAACTCAATTAAGTGAATCTGATTGCGATGGCAAATTGGTCCGAGTTATAACATTATCATTAATGCCTCAAGTGCAGTCACAATGGGACACAGCAATCAGATGGGAGTGAGACTAATAGGAAGGGAGGGAGCAGACTCTGCTCTGCAACTTAGGGAAAGACCGACTTTGCTTTAGTAGAGGAGAGCGAATAACAAATGTAACTTTTTGTGAGAAGCATAAGAGCAAATTGCAGAAGTGGAAATGGGCAGTTAACGTATTGTTTCTTCTGCAGAGAGCACTTCTCCCTCTGACAATGAGGAGTGACAACAACTGCGAGGTGTTATTGGAGAAGCTCTACTGTATTTGAAATGCAGCTGGGAGAACTAGCTTTAAACCTGGGGTTCACCCGGTAATTGTTTCTCAGGATGTGACATTTGCCTCTTTTTTTTTGTGGGTTGCTCAAGGTGTCAACACCTTTCACATAGCCAAGATTTTTTATTTATTTATTTTTTCTTTTACTGTGGTTCACGTGCCCTGGAGCAGCCCGTTTGATCTTCTTGAGGACTGTCAACTTATTGCGTGACTGCATGGAAATTGAATTCTGTATTTATTTACACGGCAGGTTAATAGAATAGATGCCTTGGTGATTTGAAAGTCAAACAACCACACCTGCCATTCATTCCATTTCATTTTTTTTTCTCAGTAGAGGCAGATCCACTCCTTTGTTCTGTTTGGCTTGAACACACAAAGAGAGGATGATAATGAACTGAATGGCTTATCCTGTGCATTCTAACTGCAGAATGCACTGTAGCTCAGACACAAATGTAGTAAATCCAGATTTTTATGATTTGGCAAAACCAAAACAGTTTTTGGGAAGATTTTTTTTGTTACATCCTCATCTGCATACTGCAACCCTTGCAATAGCCTGTATACAGCTCCTTGCAAAAATATTCATTGAACATCCACTGGAAGGTAAACATTTGTCCTTTGCAGCCTTTAACAGATTTTCCCTCAGAGGCTCCCTGTATTTTCAATCTTACCATCAGTATTCCCACAGCATGATTCTGCCAACACCACATTGTCCAGGGTGACTTGAGGTGTTATTTATTTACTTATTTTACCAGTCTTGATGTTTTGAAATTAGAAAGAGCATTCATTGTGAGAGCTCTGAAATGCTTGGAATGTCATTTTACAACGCAGCCATTATTCTCCTGGTGTGGTTCTTTGTGTTGATGATGCCGTTTATCCATAAAAAGCGCCTAAAAAATCTCTGTAGTTTCACAAAACAGATGAATTTGTACTCAAATTATATTACGCATCGATGGACTCTATGTACTAAGTAGGTAACTTCTAAAGGTAACTAGTAAAAATGAATTGTTTCAAGGGTATTAGAGTAACATGGAAGAATAAAATGCATGTGGTACTTTTTTTTTCCTAATAAAAAAAATTTGTAGCCCAATGCAACAGACTAGAATTTGCCATGGCTGTGTGACAAAATCAAAAAAGTTTAAACGGTGGGAATATTTTCACATGGCACTTTACTAAATGCTTTTTATCTGTGTTGGTACATTGACTAATAATACCTAACCGGGTTTTTTTTCTAAGAAAAGAAAAGAGAAAAGAAAAGAAAAGGAAAAACATACGATGGCCCAGTTTGAGTAAACTCTGCCTCAGCGCACTCCTATCTGCTCATACTGGAGCTTTAAACAGACTTGTCATGCTGGAGGATGCTGTCGTCAAACAGAGGACAAATCCAAGGATGTCAATTGAATGCTGAGAACTGCCTGTCATCTGTCCTGATGTTGGTCTCTCCATTGTGATTAGCATCACTTAATATTCATGCGTGCCTATCTGACTGCGGAGATGATGCTGAGCTGACTCCTGTTGTTCGTGTACAGAAGAGGCTGTCTCCCTATGATGAACACACGGATGATGTAAGAGCCTTGTGGTGTTACGAGCGCATCAATATGTTGCGCCAGTGTAGGCTCTGATGGTGCCACAGGTCAATTCAATAAGAGGAAAGTGATATTGCAACAGAGACAAGGAAGTGAAGGCCTTGGTCCCTGAGAGTTGCTGTTTTGTGCATTTGCTGAGTAACACTGCCACTTGGTGGGCAAAGTTAGGTACTGTACAGCAAAATATATGGAGGTGAAAGCTGCTCAGATTTGAAGACATCCTTTAAGTGAAAATCAGACACAAATCTCTGCCTAAAATAACATAGGGCTGGTTTTAAACTGACAAAATACCTCAGCTTAGCTTCTATATGCCCCCAAAATTTAAAAGGCTGGGGTTTTTTTTTTGTTGTACACAATCCTCCATCCCACATGCATCAAACCAGGAACATCCTGAATTATTTTATTTCATATTAGCAGTTGTATGTGTCAGGTTTGTTTCCTTGCTTCTCCACTTGTTCAGACTTTTTTTTTTTTTTTTTACCTCAGAGAGACTTTCTGAACGTGTATCATTGTGGCACAGTGACAGTCAAGGCCGGGAGGGGAACAGTGGTGCGCTCGCCGCAGATGGCAGTGCACATTTTTTCATTCCTTAAACAGACACAAAAAGCAGCCGAGGGACCAGGGCCTGTCTGTGGAATGTGCTGGGGAAGAGTAGGTACTTGGCACAAGTAGCAGAAACAATTAGCATCACATAAGCAGGGGCCCGGAGCAGCAGGAGGCAGAGGGAGAGGATGGCGGAGAAGAAACACGGCTTCTCGTTTTCACCAAGAGGACTTTAACAGATCTGCATACACACTTTGAGACATCCTCTTCCTTTCCTTTGCCACAGCTCAAACATTTTTTTTAAGAGACAGCATGTGTCATGGCTCATTTAAGTGACGTGTTCTTGTTCCCGGCGTGTTTTTGTTTGGATCTGTGCATCCTTAATTGGGGAACAGGCAGAGGAAGTGCAGTGTCCTTGGAGAGGCATTGCATCCCACTCACATCCCAAAATTCCTTTTTGAACAATCCTGGCTATTCCCATTCCAGTTCTGAAGTTGCAAGAAGAGATGATATTCTTGCTGTAGATCGGAAAAAACCTATATTTTTCCTATCATATAATATAGATATATATATATACTTCAGGGTTTTTTTTGTTTTGTTTTTTTTTTTTCGCTAAATGGAGTCTCACTCAGTGCCAGCCTAATATTCAAACTAGATACTTTTTAGACTAGCCTCCATCGGCAGAGGGCCCCAAGATCACTAAATGTATGTCATGCATGTCAGGCACTTAATTGCAAATCTTTTTTTGATAAAAGAGACGTCAGAGGTAATAATCATTCAACAGCAGAAATCAAGAACCTTGATTCTTGATGTATAATTAATTTTCAGTTGCAAACCAATCATCCTTTCGTATAGCATTTTTTCAAAATTGCATTTTGTTGCATGAATACATTTAATCTGGGTAAATTGGAGTGAAATAAATACGATTTTGATGCTCATACATCTATCCTTTGGTAGGGTTTACGGTAAGGTCAAGATATCTGGCAGTAATTATGGTAGGATGGCTGGAAGGCCCCAGAATCAAATTTTGTATAAAATTTTGTATAGGATCCCCTTTAATCACAAAAAGGTACTGACATTACTTAAACACTCTCTGTTCTCAGCTTTATTTTTTTTCACATCATCCTCAGCAATACAGCTTTCCCTTCTGCTTGAGTGAATAAACTCACACCTGACCATCTACCATACACATTTTTAGTTGCTTAACACAGATAGCAACCAAAGCCAGTCCCCTCATATCATCTAGATGTGGAGAAGACATCTATCCAGTCGACTAAGGAGAGGAACCAGCCCGAGGCTGCAATTCCAGTAACTTACACAATGCTTTAAAGATCTATTTGGAACAAAATCTATGAAGAACGTTCCTGACACCTATGAAAACATGTGGTCCAACCCTAGTGGCAAGGCGTACCCATTAAAAGGCTGGTGAGGTTAGTGCTACTTGGAAATTCTACCATATTATTTCTTTTTTTTTCAAAATGTACTTTTAAGAGTAATTAGGCCCACCTTTATGTAGTTATTTTTTTTATATATAACTCACTTGTCAGTTGTGTATTTAAACTGGAGAGTCAAACATGATTTTCCCCATAAATTTCACTAACGTCAACATTTTGAAGCTATTCTGAAGCTGTTCAAGAAATTGCTACAACATAATAATAGCAATAATGTGCACTCTGTAAAGGTCAATGAAGCTGCATTGGTACAATTTTACTCTGCGAGGCCAAACGCAGAATCAGTTGGTGGCTCTCGTATCTTCGGTCAGTATGCAAAATATATTATGTCAAACCTTTTTTATGGACTTTTTATATTTCTCTTTATTTAGGTGAGTGTGGCGGTCTAAAGAGGAATTATATAAAATTATATTGTTAGAAAAAGTTATAATTAGCTGTAAACTATGACCATATGCCAAAAGATAAACATATTTTGTTTATTTCTTTCAGATGTTGTCAGTGAAAACATTTAAGCAAATAAGTGAAATATAAAATGAAAACATAGCTTCAAAGACTGCTCCACAAAATGTAGAAATATAGTCTTTTACATTTAAATGTGACAATAAAACAAAAATATGATGCAAAGTTTAGAAAAGCATTTATATATGTTGTTCTTTCATTGTGCATCCTCTCAATGTGACATGAATAGAAAAATTATCTAATTCATTTTTCTACCACTAGACGGCAGCATTATTGTCTAATAAGCAACGTGTAAACCTAACATGATATATTTTTCATTCAAATATTCTCCTCAACATAAATGTTGAAATTAGATATTTTTCTTCTTTATTACCTTTCATATGCTCAGATAAAGATTCATAAGTAATGTACCATTTTTTTTGTTCAAATTAAATATATTTATTCAAGATTTTTTCAATAATAAAACAGAAACAGGAGCAGTAATTTCTGTTGGATTGTTTTACAATAGCTTCCAAATATTTATCCAATTTTGTTTTTTGCTGTTGCCTTTGAATTTTGCAAAATGCTGCATTTTACACCACGGGAACAAGCATATTTCTCAAAAATCACTTGTCATATCTTCTGTGTTGTGAAGCAGATTCATTTTAGACCTTCAATTGTGGGATAACAAACAACAAACTGAACAAAGCATATCAGTCTAGTTTGCAGCACTTCACAATTTATGACTTGAGCAAATAACATGGATGCAATGGAAAATATACTGACTTTTCTCAAATAAGCTGATGTTACAAAACTTGATAGACAAACAGTCATTATGTTGGGTCTTCCCTTTAAAAGGTTAACCAAAACAAACACAGATTGCAAAGTCCAAAAAGAACGGACAGTGAGTGATTTAGTACAGTCAAACACTAGCTGTTCAAAAATTTCCCACAAAAAAAATCCCAAGACAACAGAGCAGAATGGCTGCAAACATCAAGATTCTTGTCTGCATTGGACTTGCTGTAGTTTTAACAGGTAGAAAATGTTTGAGGCGTTATCAGCTGGATCAAGAAATATTTGAATTAATGTTTATTTAAGGTGTTTAGTTTCTTTCTGTCCAGGTGTGGGAAAGTCTGCCTTTATTGGAAAAAGTCACAGTGGGGGAAAAGATGACCTGGTTCTGCAGTACGTAGTTAACAACTCCCTAAGGGAGCATCCAGTCCTCACCAAACTCAGACTGGTAAGTAAAACCCTGAAACCCTTAATATTATTTTATTAATTATGTCTATTTTGGCAACTGATGACTAAACAGAGCATGAGATTCTGTCTTTACGAATCACAGTTTGTCACAACTAAAGTTTTAGTTTAGTTTTTGTTATAACCACTGTATTATTATTATTATTTATTTTTTTAGCATTGCTAAAGTGGTCACTGTTCAGCATCTAGCTGGCACCACTTTATTAACAGGTCAAATAAACTGGTGTTTATAGGATATTGTGAGGCAATAACAGATTTTCCACTCTAACATGATTTGTTTCTTAACAAATAAAGTTTAGGTTCTCAGTAGTTTTGTGTTGAGCAACTCATGGAGATAACGATCAATCTGACTTTTGAAACCAATGAAATCATAAGTCATCAATAAAGCGTCTTCCATGCTGTTTTTTTTTTCTGTAGCAAACAGCATTCTGTTAAAATTAATTATACAAGCACTTTTTGATTGAGCAATATTAAATATTGATTTAGCTTTTATTTGTATATCTGTAAATACTTAACTATTTACTATTCAGGGACATTTGGCCAGAGGTTAATTAATAACTAATGAATCATGTGTTCCTTGAGCTCTGTGGTATTTTATGATTCTATGTCCACACTAAAATTTGATTTAGTGAAAAAGAAGTTATGAACATTATTTAGTTACAGAGTGAAAGCAATATGGTTCTCAAACACCAGAGGGCAGACACACACCAGTAAAATGTAGCAACATGCGGTCTGAAGCTGCAGAACCAGTTCTTCTGTGTTTTCACTTCAGAGGACCCTTGAAGATCAATGGAACAGAATGATGGTGGCAGCAGAACAAGCCCAGTTTATGGCAAATCTCATACGACTGATCAATGCCACAAAAGCAATTGAAATAGGTAAGATTAGCAACAGTGACAGAACAAATGTCTGTCACTATGACAGACATTTGTGACAGAACAAATCACAAGTTTATTACTTTTATTGTGCAGAGCTATTTGTTTTCCTCTAATAAACATTTTTTTGACCGTAATGTTCTAGGCCAGATTCTTGATTGGTTCTGATTTGTTCCTTTTTCCAAGTAAAGGTTGTATTTATCTTTATACGGGAATCTAAATTTTTATGTAAAAAAATAAGGAAATAATTAACTAATTTCTGAAGAAAAGTGACAATAATTGTTCAGAGCTTTGATCAAAGCATTTGATTGCAGTTCAGCTTCTAGTTTCCAGCAGTGATTAATTGTTGTGAAAGAATAGTATAATTCAGATGTGTACACATTGTTTTCATAAAATGTCATGGACTAACCAATATATCTGTGATGCAGGGATGTACACTGGATACAACGCTCTGAGCATGGCTTTGGCCATGCCAGAGAATGGACGAGTGGTAGCTTGTGAAATAGAAGACACCTACATAGAAATAGCCAAACCCTTTTTTAAAGAGGTGAGAACAGTAAAAAAAAAAGAAAAAAAAAGAGTGAGAAGAAATATGACTTGGACCCCTCTATTATGAATATACTAATGTTTCAAATCCCTATGCAGATTATATTACACGAGTGCACAGTTCTTGGTCTACCAACATCAGAATTTGCCATTAAGCTTCTCTCAGAGCTAATTTGTGCAGCAGACAGCAGATTGCACATCCAACAACTGTCAGTGTGTCTCTAGAAATCCTGCAGGCTGGACACTTTCAAGGTGTCTGCTCAGGAAACTGTGTTACAGAAAGATCCCTAGCAAAGCAGTGAAATCAATTCCTGTGTAAACCCTGACAAAAACATTATTTTTGAAGTGGCTGCATAAAACTATACAATTTTCCTTTTATTTATTTATTTATTTTTTTGCAGGCTGGAGTGGAAAATAAGATTGATGTTCAGCATCGACTTGCACTTAAAACTCTGGGTAAGTGGCTTCGTTGGTGTTATCGTTGCTCTCATACAGATGTGAGTTTTGCCTTTACTTTTTCATCTTGTGTTTTGCCAGATGAACTGACAGCAGCCGGGGAAGCCGGAACGTACGACTTTGTGTTCATCGACGCCGACAAATCCAACTACGACAGATACTACGAGAAGTCTCTGGAGCTCATAAGAAACGGTGGTATAATTGCAATCGACAATGTGAGTAAAGTTCAAGTATCCAGTTCGTGTTTTGACAACAAACATAAAGTGAATCATCTCTGTGATCTTGCCGCACTGACAGGTGCTGTGGAGTGGAAAGGTCGTGAACCCTGCGCCCAATGACACCACGTCACAGACTCTAGATGCTCTTAATAGGAAGATACACAAGGACCAGAGAGTTGAACTGAGCATGCTCACTGTGGGGGACGGGCTCACCATCGCTATCAAGCGCTAACGGGGGAGTTTTTACGACACAAATGTCTTGAACTTATGATGACACTGTTTATTATTTGATTAAACAGTTTATATTCTTTCTGTAAATTCAACTCTTATTGGTCTTCACAGTTCTAGACATCAGTATTATATGATAGGGCCCAATTATATATATATATATATATATATATATATATATATATATATATATATATATATATATATATATATATATATATATATATATATATATATATATATATAATTTGAGCTTTTTTGACTGTTTATGATGTTCTTGTTTTTACCACATGTGGGCAAAGACAGCAAGACCACAAGTGAGAAAACAAGAGAACAGAGGGTGAAAAAAAAGTGGTTCTGACATATTTATGCATTTAAATCAAAATTAAATTAGGTTATGTTCACCATCCAATCAAATGAAATTACTATTGAATAAATAGTCCATCTTTCTATCTATCTTCCTACCCACAGCCTCCTACAACTCTTTGGAGATTTCCTCACATTTCTGCCTACAAGATGTTGGTTTGCATAGTGCTGGTTTATGATGTGGCCGACACATCTCACTGTCCAGAGCTCCATTCCACTAAAGGCACCATGGCAAGAAAGAAAGAGGAAAAGAGGGAAAGAAAACAAAATATTTCCTACTGTTAATTTACATGTCCAGGCAATTGGGAGTGGCCATGACTATTTGATCACTTCAAATTTGAAATGTAAAATATTAACAAATGGTTGAGAGTGCTAGTTTTACTGTTCTGATTTACACTAAACAGAGACAGAGGAAAATACAATTGTATTCTATTTTACACAAAATAGAGCATGTTCAATATCTTTTTAGTATTAAGACTACCTTAAATTGAAATAAACATTAAAACAAGACAAAACAGACCAGCTGGATCATGATAAACCGATTATTAAAACATTGTTTCAATTGTGCAACCTTTTAATCTATTTGTAAAAACAATACAAAGCAAGAAAAAAAAGTAAGTAAAAGGTAAAATGAAGGAGTCAATTCCAACAAGAACTAAAGGTGACCAAGTTCAACTCAATCACTGCAAGGTGCCCAGAACCTGCGGCTGCTAAGTGAGTCCACTTCATTAACACTCCATATATCTCAAAGTGATTCAACATATATTGTGATAAATGTGCCAAAACTATAGCATAGCAAATCATCCTGAAGGAGACCCAAACACTTGACCCGATTAAAGAGCAGTTTTTGCCAATTTCATGAAATGTCGGAACATTTCTCAAAGGAAAAGTTAAATAAATAAAATAAATAAATAAATAAATAAAAAGACAGAAATCGGAATAAATATCTCATGCATAATTCTGAGATTTAGCAAACAGAAATACTCGTGGTAATTGTGGGAGAAAAAAAAAATAGGCGCGTTATTTTCATAACGTGTGTGAACATGAAGTCTCGATTGCAAATATAGATGCAACTGAGTGAGAAACGCCACGACCAGCATCCTCTGTTCCTGTTGTTCCTTTTAAAAAGACATCCGGTGTAAAGTTAAATGTTTCTGTATTGACGTCGACGCCGCCGGGAGGAGGGGTGGTGGTGGTGGTGGGGGGGGGGGGTACCTACGTCATCGCTTTCTGCGGGACAAAAAAAAAAAAAAAAAAAACGTGGAGTAAGAGTTCATTACAGCGCCAGCTGACGCGGCACCTTTTTCAGCACCACGGACAGCTTCCCTCTGCAGATTGGGCAGCTGGCGGCGCGGCTATAAAAGCCCCGCACCGGACGCCTCGCTCTCCGCACGGGAGATCCGCACTTGCCAACATGAGTCACGGGATGGACGACAGGTTCGGCTTCCCGCGCAGAGCCCTCCGCGATGCGTATTCGCAACACAAGCCGCCGAGACGATCGGAGTTGGAAACCAGGAGGGCTTCCGCGGACATCAGCTCCCCGCACGCCGGATCCGAAAAGCGCGACGAGAAAGAGCTGCTGCACGGCTTGAACGACCGACTCGCGGGTTTCATAGAAAAGGTGCACCGGCTCGAAAACCACAACCATCTCCTGGAGAGGGAAATCGCAGACATCAGGGGGAAAGTGAAGCCCGCGTCTTGTTTGGAGGAGGAGTTCGGTCCGGAGCTCGGGAGGCTGAGGCGGCTGCTGCAGGACGTCGCCCACCAGAAGAACCAGATCGAGATCGAACATCAGAACCTGGAGGAAGAGCTGTGCGCCTTGAGGAAACAGCATGAGCGGGAGACGGAGAGCAGGTCGGAGGCTGAGGGCAGCATAGCGACCCTGAAGAAAGACATGGGCGAAGCGTCCAGGCCAAACTACTGCTGGACCGGAAAGTGGAGTCCCTCGTGGATGAAATCGACTTTCTGAAGAGGAACCACGAGGCCGAGGTGTCGGAGATGTGTGACCGGATTCAAGATGCTCAGCTCAAATTTAAAGCGCGCGAATTCGGCCACCCCGGCGTCACTGCGGCACTCCGGGACATTAGGACGCAGCTGGAAGGTCACACCGGGTCCGACGTCCAGCTGGCCGGGGAAAGTTTCCGAGTTCAGTTTGCCAGACTGACGGAGGCCGCCGAGGCCAAGAGGGAGGCGCTGAAAGCGAGCCAGCGGGAGATTCAGGAGTACAAGAAGCGTCTGCAGGCCAAGAGCATCGAGCTGGACTGCGCCAAAGGCACCAGAGAGGCTCTGGAGGCGCAGCTTCACGATGTCGAGGATCGTCACAAGGAGGAACTTATTCACTATCAGGTATGACTTGCTTCTTCACGCTTCCTGTGGCGTCAACGCTCGCAGAGATAGACACAGCTTAACGAGTTCATCTTGTCTCTTAACTCAGAACACAATCAAAGAGCTTGAAAATGAGCTCATAAACTGCAAATTCGACATGTCCGGCTACCTGAGGGAGTACCAGGACCTCCTGAACGTGAAGATGGCTTTGGATGTGGAGATATTGTCATACAGGTATAGTAAAATTAGCATGAGAATAATTAGTAAAACATAGAAAATAAATTAGTGGAACCTTGTATTATTTTGTATATTTTATGCTCTCCATCCATCCATTTTCTTTACACCCTTGTCCCTTGGTGGGGTTGGGAGGGTTGCTGGTGCCGATCTCCAGCTGACGTTCTGGGCGAGGGCCGGGGTCACCCTGGACAGGTCACCAGTCTGTTGCAGGGCAACACAGAGACACACAACCACTCACACCTAGGGACAATTTGGAGAGACCAATTAACCTGACAGTCATGTTTTTGGACTGTGGGAGGAAACCGGAGTACCTGGAGAAAACCCACGCATGCACAGGGAGAACATGCAAACTCCATGCAGAAAGACATGGGCTGGGAATCAAACCCAGAACCTTCTTGCTGCAAAGCAACAGCTCTACCAACTGTGCCACTGTGCAGCCATTTTTATGCTTTCTATGTCCATTTTTCAATTTAAACGTGCAACTGTATCACTTATTAAAGGTCAGCTAAAGAATTTGTGCAAAAATGTTACATACCAAATGCAATTATACATACCATGTAAACTGAAACTGCTGATTCTATTAATCAGTGGCTCACAAGACCAAAGAACTATGAGTGCATCTGTTTTAAATGTAAACTCTCTTTTCCATCCTGCAGGAAACTCCTCTGTGGTGAGGAGGCTCGTCTGTCCTCCGTCTCCGACCCTCAGGTCCCATTGCCCCACATCTACCATCAATCACCTGTTTACACCCTCCCCAGCTTCAGTCGACCAGGAGTCGCGCAGAGGCGGGCAGAGCCCAAGTACAAGTTTGTGGAGGAGATCATAACAGAGACCACCAGGGAGATCGAGATGTCAGAGTTTGAGGAGACGGCATCAGAGGAGACGGATGTGGGGAAGGACGAGCAGGAGTGTGGAAAAAGTGAGAAAGGGGGCAGCGAGGAAGAGGGTGATCATCAGGACAGTCAAGAGGACGAAGGAAACCAGATGTCTGACCGTCAGCAGAGTCAAGTAGCGTCCGGTGAAAAGTTGGAAAGTGAAGATGATAGAAAGGTAGCTGATGATGAGGAGGGCAATAAAGAACAAAACCACAGCGAAGAATCAGAGAAGACAGCGGCTCTAAGCGGTGAGAACATGGACACAGAGGTAGATAATAACGAACCAGTTGAGGACATGAAGGAGAAAGAAACTGCAGAGGTTCATCATAAAACTGATATCTCTGCAAAACGGAATGATTCAGATGAATCAGAGGGATCTCTAGTTAAATCTGAGGAGGATAAACAGGGATCAACTAAGGAAGAAAGTGTTATCGCAGTACAAAGTGTGAAGCCTGCTAATGAAACCGTGGTTTCAACATCTGAGAAAGATAACAAAACTCTGCAGCACAGTGGTGTAGAGGTGCAGGAGAAAGCCAAAGAATTGACAGGAGAAGCAGTTGCCTTGACAAAGATGGAGGAATGTGCAGAAATTGCGAAAGCACCTTCTACTGCACCAGAAAACGAGGAGAAAGACGCGAGGCAAATGGAACAAAAAGAAACTACCAAGACTGAACCTGCAAAGGTTGAGGAAGAAAACGCAAAAAGCACCACAGATGCCACACGTGAAAGCAATAAAGACCAAGATAAATCCCCGTCTTCCAAATCCACAGCGAAAGCAGGGGGTGAGCAGCCAGAGAGAGGAGGCAAAACCCAAATTACTCCAGCTGCTTTGCAAAAGGAACAACCATCTGCAACTGCAGAAACAAAAGAGTTACAGCAGGCCCCTGCAGACGGCAGCCAGACTCCAATCTAAAAATCGTAAGATTCAAAAGAAAAGAAAAAGAGAGAACTTCTGCTGAAGTTAAGAATGGACAATAAAACGTTGCATTCGAAGAGATGGCAGCCAAAAATAGAGAAGAGCTCATAATGCAAATGTATAATTTTGGCACCAGCAGTCGAGCGCAAAGAACAATGCAAAGTACTAGAATGCATTGTCAGCATTCTTGTTTTAAAAGAACAGAATAGGCTTTATTTTTCTTTTGCAGCATGACTGATCTCAAAGTTAAAACTGGATTTCAAATGTCTTGAAACAACAAAACAAATGTCACTATGAATGTAGATGCGTTTTGGTCATTTGTTTGATTGACATTGACTTTGCTATGGTGTGTGCAAATAAAAGCAATATTAAATCATGTATTGATTCTGGAATATTTTTCTAAATTTATGTTGCATTTCTGAAACAGACAAGTCCACAGATTCACATGCATACATGGAAACTGTTTTTCTAAATGTTCACAAGTTAGGTAACATTTTTAGATCAGCACATTTCTGAATTACTAAACAAACGCCTGCAATCAGATATGTATTTTGTAAAAATGCACAGAAAACAAATATTAAAAAAATCTGTGTGCACCTTGAACTAATGCTTTTGTGACCACCAAGTTCAAACCGTGTTTGAACTTAGCGCGTTTTAGAAGACCAACACATTTTCTCTGGAAAATTTTTACAGAATCTTATCTCCTACCACAAGCCAATTTGTTTAAATTTTGCAGGATGTTACACTAACTTTCTGCAAAACTTTGAAATAATTTAGCACTACATTTTTTAAAAAATACCTCACAAACTCCTAATACAAGGTTTATTTTTGTAAATAAATAAATGCATTATAATTATCACTCTGGTAGGCAGTTATGACTTTAAAGACTTTATTGAAAATCCATACATACACAAAGGGACCTCAAAGACTTCTTTATAAGGATTGGTCTCCTCTCGGAACAGAAACACAGCTTTACATGGTGCATATATGCAACTTTACTCTACTCCTCCAAATAATTTTAGAGTTTGGCATCACTTGAACATTATGTGCTCCACAGTTAATCTGTTGCTGCATAATTAACAAAATATAAACTCTGTTTGGGCGAGCCAACATGCAGGTTTCTCTCCCACTACAAGTAACCCCAAACCGGATCAGTTTAGGGGAAGGTCACATGTGTAGCTTTGCCAAAATATCCCAGCCTCAAACGTCGACAAACAAGACATCCATGTGTGTTCATTATTAGTATTTAAGCACAAATTGACATTAATTTTAGCTATGGATTTGATAACTGCCAAGATGGCAAAGAATATCAAAAGTCATGACAGTAGATAGTGGAGGAAAATATGACAATCCTAAAGTAACTAATGTTTGGACTTATGTTTTCACATAAAAAGGACAACGTTGGAGTGTCTGGGATTATTACACTGAAGCCACACACAGTGGTACAGAAGGATTGGATTATTACAATTACCGTGGCAGTGTTGAACAGGAACAATGACAAAATGCATAAATAATATGACAATGACTGACTTTTGGATTGATGCAATTACAAAGTAAAAAGCATCAACAAAAACAAAATATTCTGAAGACAAAAGCACCAACATAACTCGGTGCCCGAGACGATGTTGCAGAAGCCTTTGAACCGATCTTTCCATTTCCCTTTGCTGGTTTGAGTTGGACATACTTATAAGGCCCGATTAGTTCGGATATTCCCTTCTCCCTTGTTGCATGAAGACAGTTTAAGCTTCCAGTTCCAAGCCCAAACCCAGCTTATGGCCTCCTACATTGATGTTCTTCCCATCGATCAGACCAGAGAGAGTCAGCTTCACACCTACGAACACAAGGGAGAAGGTTTAGCTGTTATCTACACACTACAGTTTTCAAGCTGTTATTAACCCAAATTCCACATACGGCCTTTGCTCTACAGCAGTCTGTCGAGAACTCAAAACATTTTTTTCCTTTCATTTTTCTGTAACTTTATTTTTGCTGCCATTAGCTGATGGCACACTAATAATTTTTAGCTTGAATGAAGGTACGCGCTGTGCGGTGGAAGCAGTGCATACATGAGCCAAAACATTCCTCCCAGTTCTCTGTTACAAACTACTTTGGATTTGACCATTACAAAGATATCCTGCAACAAAATAAACTGAAGCTTGTGGTGGTTTCACAGCAAAATGTGAAAAAGTTCAACAGGTAATAATATTTCTGAAACATATACCAAGTGATCCTGCAAATTACACTACAGTAAGAAACTCACCTGGTCTAAGAGATTGGGTGTAGCCCAAACCAACAAGGCTACTGTTGTTAACTTTAGCCTGAAAAATCCAAAAGCACAGAGGGGAAAACAAAGATGTCAGTGAGCAGCATTAGGTCCAGAGTTGAATGGTGACTTTTGTTGCCTTAGAACTACCACAGATGATGTGGAGAAGAAAAAAACTTACACAGATAGAGGCATCTTTATCCAGTTGGTATTTGGCAGCAACGCCGAAGGTTGTGCTGTTGTTGCCAGCGGTCCATGCCAGGTTGATTGCAGTCTCCAGCTTGGCACTGGACTTCTGGTAGATGGAGCCACTAAATTCTGCTCCATCATTGCTGTAATGATTGAAAATAAACATTTCCAAATAAAAATGTATTCAACTCCTTCAAATGGCAAAGAAAACCCAAAGCTCAGAAGGAGCATAAGGAGTAAAAAACAACAACTCTACATACACGCATGTATGTAGCTGGAAGTCTGCCGTCTTGTAGCCGATAGCGAAGTTGCTCTTGGTCATTCTGGATTTGGCGGAGTCAAAGCTCATCTGGTAACCGCCGAGCCATCCCTCGTAACCAATGACAGCGGCTCCGTGGATTGTGGGGCCAGCAAAGTCAAAGTCAATATCGCAGCCCAAGTTGATGTGCTCGCGCTTGTAAGCGGTCTTAACTTTGCCACTCTTCTTGCTGTAGGTAAAAGAAGGATTTTATATACAAAAATTAAAAATCTACTCTATGCATAAGTCAAGTACATTTCCCACATTATGTTTGTCTTTTCAGGACCCTTTTTTTTGTACATATTTTTTTTTACAAAATTAACTCAACATTTTAATAAATACATAGGCAGAGTTTCAGAAGGGAATTCAAATAAAGATTTGTCTTTATCCCAAACATACAATCCCAGTGAAGTGTTGCAACATACTGGTTCTATACAGGGACTCAGATCACATAGCAAAGACACTTGTCAGAAATACCTGAGGCAAAGATCAGGTTTCCATAATTACTTATGGAGTGAAGCAAAAGGCTGAGCAACCTCCCCCTGTTGAGTCCTGGACTAAAATACACACAAAAATAGAAACCCAACCATCATCTTACCCAGTGTTGGGTGAGAAGGTTGTGTCAAATGTCAACTTCAGTCCTTTTGTAATCTGCAAGATGAAAAATTTGGGATTGGAAATAAGAAAAGTTATGCTGCTCTGTCAAGTGTACACCCTGTTCTTATGTTGTAGCTGCTCTTAATGTACGAAAATATTAAACATTTGTGCAAACCTGGTCTTCAACAGCGATTTCTGTTCCCAACGTGTTGTCGGTGTTCCACTTCTCAGTGAAGGTCAAGCCATATTCAGGCCGGTTGTATTTGGTTTCCAGGGAACCGACAACTTTGCTGGTATCATTGTTGGACGAACCAGATGTTTTGAATTCCTGCAGGAGACATTTTTAGAGAAACTGGGATCACTTAACAGGCATGAAATTAACATTACTAATTATAGTAAATTTTGAGAAAATTAGTTATTGCACGGTTTATATGTATTTTGTTGCTATACTGATTTTTGTGGGTACTTTAAATCTAAGCCAACAAGTATGAAAACACTGGTTTTTATAATTAAAAGTGAATTGAATGGAGATTCTGGTGAACAAACAGAAGATTGTAAAAAATTGAGCTTGGGACAAAATAAACATTTCAAAAGTCCAAGGTTGAGTACAAACAACAATTTTAAGTGTTTTTCTTTTAAAAGCAACACAGGGATTTAATAACTGCCAACATGATTATTCTCAACCAAAATCCAAATGATCTTACAACTCCGCTGGCTGACTTTGTCTTGACATCAAGCTTCACCAGGCCAAATCCTGTACGAAATACGAGTTTCAAATTTAAGTTATCAGCTACATTTGAAAGAAGCGTCAACATCTTCATGAGTGAACAAAGACCTACCATAGCCTTTGTTGAAGATATCCTTGGCAGACTTGCCCAAATCAGCATAAGCAGGAGGTACGGCCATTATACCTGCATACAAAAGGGGGAGAAAAAAGGTTACATCCGTTTAACGCATGCTAATTTTTTAAATTTTTTTAAAGTAAAGTTTCTTTTTACAATTTGCATAGTAAATATGTGATAGGACAAAATAATATAAATATACTTCATGTGAATAGAAAACACAAACTCCTATGAATGGAACAATTGTGTGTATATATGAAAAACAAATTTACTAGATCCACAAAATATTACTGTTCTGCTTCTGTAACTTTCAGCTTCTGTAACCAGGAAGCTCAGTAACTCATTATGTTACTGAATTTACTGGAGAAGGAAACTTGCAGTATATCTTTAGTTTTTACATGTTTTTGTGCTCTTGAACTATTATTGTTATATTTTTATAAACAGCAATTTTGGTATGAAATGTTCAACTTAGAACACCTCTTTTTTAAAAAAATATTAGTTTAAATCTAATTTTTGTTCTTGTGTTTTTAGTGTGCATTTTCTTAATTTTCTTTTTTTTTTAGAAAAGTAACAGAAACAGGCTTATCCATTCAATGTAGAGGTTTACAACTCCAGTGCTTGATATCCCATTGGACTCCAACTTTCAGATGCATCCCTGCTGAATTACCTTGTTGGCATGTCAGCACACTTAGCAAATTCCTGATCATTAACCTTCTACTTTAGGTGTGCTAAGAGTGGAAAGGCATCCAAAAGTTGCAGAACACCTGAGGACAGGAGCTGCAGACCCCCGTTGTATTCGATTCTATTTGAAAACCCAATGTCGATGTTATTTGTGATCTTATTCATGGTACAGACGTGCAATACTAGAAAAACATTGAATTGCCACTGGTGGATGCTACAGTGTTTCAAAGTGTAAAGCATATAAACTAGAGCTTACCAAATAATGCACCTATAAGTAATGTGCTTTGTAGTTGCAACATCTGATGCACTGAAATAGGCTAACTGACTTAAAATAGCATGCAGCTTTTAGGCTACGTTCATACTGCAGGGCCTTAATGTTCCATTTAATTTTTCATGTGAAATCTGACTCTCTTTTTCACGTGGTCGTTCACATTTCCAAATATATGCTAATTGGGTATGATCTCCTGCCAGCCAGCTAAAAGTGTCCTGCCTGTGTAGTGCAGGATGCAGGCACATCACCTGTAGCGAACATGCTTAGCGTTTGTGGAAGTTAGCATGGTTGGGAATGATGGAGACCATCTTGCCATTTTAAATGTGCTGTTCAAATGGAGCCAGCACATTAATAATCCTCATTATCACCTGCCAAGGTTGTTTTTCTTTCCGCTTTCGCATATCAGAACGCAGAATAATACAGGTTAGATCAGGGGTGGGCAATCTTGGTCCTCGAGGACTCTTAGATGTCTCCCTGGTCCAACACACTCGAATCCAATAGCTTAATCAACTCCTAAGTGCTGTCAAGTTCTCCAGAGTCCTGCTAAAAACCTCATTATTTGACTCAGGTGTGATGAAGTTGAGATACATCTAAAAGTTGCAGGATCCGGCCCTCAAGGCCAGGAGTTGCCCACCCCTGGGTTAGATGAATGAAATCTGGCCGCACAGACACAGGTCACATTTGAAAAGATCAGACACGCATTAGACATTCAGGACCACAAGTGTCCTGGGTCGCATTTGTAAAAATTAGGGATGTGCCGATCAGGTTTTTTTCTCCCGATACTGATATCGATCACCCTGAGGGCCGATCACCGATTCTGATCCCCGATACCGATCACATTATTATTCTTTATTTTTTTTTTTATCATAAACACTACTGTTAAATTATGTGAGAAAAGGAACCATGAATTCACCTTAATTTAGACAAAAACTTGTTTTTAATAACTTTTCCAAGAAGAAAACTAAACAAAACAGGCATTGTGCAAATTGAACTGCTATCAATAATACTATCTTTAACAGACTGATAACATATGAGGCTCTGAAGAAGCTAAATAATGCAAAGAGCCAAAATAAAACCTCTCAACATTGAAAAAATTCAAGTATAAAATTAACATTCAAAGGCAAAAACAGGATCCATTACAATAAACAATCCAGAGTTTCTGAATAAAAACTTCCTGTTAGCACAGCGGCTAGCTGGTTACTACTAGTTCTGATTGGCTGTTTCTGACTGAGCGAGTAGAGTAACAGGGAGGAGATCGATTATTTTTTTTAGAGATTATCTGTCTCATGTTAGGACAGAGAAAGTTTTAATACTATGTAAAATGTATTTTTTAGGTTAGATGCTGCAGCTTTAAACAGGTTCGGTGTGAGAGTCGCTACTGGGTGGAGCAGAAGCGGCTCCGTGTCAAATATTACTAAATATTAAATATTACTACCTGTAGCGGAGCAGCGGTTCAACAGCAGAACCAGCGTCTTACATCGCAGCTCCAAGACTTAAATCATTAAGGTTATTAGTTTATCTTTCTGACCATCATGCTAATCCGGGTGAGTGTTTGTAGCTGCGCTGCTTTACCTGCTGTCTGATCCTCCATGTCTTTTTACTGCAGTGAGCTCGATGTAGCCAAACTCCGTCATTGTTTTATGTCTATTAGCTTCGTTGTGTTGATGCATTTTGACCTGCTTTATTTTCCGCCGCAACAGGCAAACTTCCTCATTCACTCAGTCAATCCTAGTAGTTACACATCGCTTAGGATTTGTTGTGCGCGTTTGCGCAGTGAAGGAAAGAGAGGACCAGCTGGACAGACAGGCTGAGAAATGAGATGCAGGTGATCGGTATCGGTAACAGAGCCAATGATCGGCCGATCCCGATCATCACCGATTTCACGGAAATTGGCCGATTATGATCGGTGACCGATCGATCGGCACACCTCTAGTAAAAATCCAATCAGTTTTATTCAGACTGTCATAAAAAGATCAGATACATGTTGCAAATGGGCAAGAAAATGAGATTTGGGTCACTTCAGGCTGCAGCGTAAATGTTGCCTTTAACATGGATTTATTCTTTTAAGTTGTATTATGCAAAGTGTTATTAAAATATTTTGTGGAAACATTTCAAACACATTTTTATTCAAGATACTTATGCCTGGGTGCCAGAAGAAAAATAAGTTATTTTTTCCTGCACTTACACAAGCTATTAATATAAAGTTTTGTCTTATATCCCTGTTATAACCAACGTATTAGACATAGACAGACTTATCACTTAAGTGCGCATTTAAAATGTGGATGAGAAAACTTTTGAGCAAACAATATTAATAAAAATATCAATAGAAGTACATGCAACACAAATATTAATGGGAGCTTAGTAGTCTTGTAGCATGAGTGATGAAAATAGCGGAATCTGGTTGTTCTGCATTTATCCTTATTCTCATCATTTATTAATAAGAGGGAGCACCTGTGTTGCTGAACTGTCGGGGTTAGAAAGTATATCACTTTCTTATATAGCACCAAGTTATAGTTTTTATACTCGTTCAGTAAAAACAAAACCCACCTCCCTTGCCAACAACATAACCGTTTCACTTTTTTGATGAGCACCTCTGGCACAAATGGCATCCTGTGGGTCAGTTAACTGCCAAGGTTACCGGGAAGAACAGGAGCCATTTTAGCTACAATGGGTAAACTATTAAGGTGCGACTCTTAATGCTTTTTATTGTAAAATCAGTCGCTTAATGCGTTGGACAATAGAATGGTTTGACCGGTGCTAGTTACTGTGATGAGCTAAAATAGCTTATTCGCTTTGGCTGTGGGTGTCGGCTAGTTTCCGAAATGCTAACAGGCCAAATAGATATAAAGCAATACCTAAAAAAAAGATTTGTGGCTGTTTTATTTAAATAATTAAAAACAATGCGTTTATTTTTTTAGTCTAGAACTAAAACCTTCCAGTAAGAGCACATGTGTCAGAATTAGCTCGCTGCTACAGCTACTGAAGCTAATTATGTTAGCCTGCAGAGTTCCGCAGCGAGTAAAGCTACTCTTTAGCTTGTGTCTTAGAGAAGACCTACGATACAAAACTAAATAATAAGGAGCCTTACCAGTTGAAGACTGTATTAGTGTTACACTAAAGTGACTTTTTGGAAGTGTTCCTCACAACACACGGCAGAAGCAGGCGTCACCGGTTGGAGGGCGAGCTGAAGGAGACTGTTCTGCAACGAAATGCTGACCTTTCGGTTTCCAGTTTAGGGCCAAGGGCGCCCAAACGTGTGCCTGAGTAAAAATGGGTTTACATCACAGACGGCATTTCGGTTTGAGTTTTAACTTCGGTTAACCATTTTCTCTATAAACGTAGATGAAGCTAAAGTTCAGTTTTCAATTCTTTGGAACGAGTTAAAGCTGTTTACATGGGGTTTTTTTTTAGCATCCGAAATAAAAATATATTTTTTGCCTAAGAGTTAATAAAATACTGCCCGATTAGTCATTCTTTTCTAACTTCAAATTATAGTTTTATTTATTTTTTGCTACTTATTTAAATTTTGCTACTTATTTAGTTATTTATTTTCGATGTAATGAAAAGTCATATTTACCGAAACACAGTTTATATTCGGAACATGTTCAAGCCATCTTTGTAATTTCTGTGGGTCTTTGGAACATAGGCATAAATACGTATTCGTTTCAATACTTTGGAAGATTATATGTATGTGTGTGTGTATTTTATTTATTTCTTCTTCTTCTTCTTCAGTCTATTTTGGGCGGTGGCACCCAACGTTAGGATGCATTATCGCTATCTACTGTGCTTGAGGGGTCACAATATTCATTTCTCAAGGGCCAGTGTCCTGCAACTTTTATGTTCTTGTCCCTACACACTTGAAATAGATTGCTAAACTAAATAGCGTGCAGCCAAGATCTACAGAGCTGCAGTCAGTCACTACTCTCCCTATGCATAGCTATGGGGAGGCCCCAATAAAAATAATAGTTTGTAGTAATTCATTATCTGCATTGTTGAGTATTGAAAAGGGACATACAAATAATCATCAAAATATATTATATGAGATTATGGCTGTTCATCATAGGATATGTGAACAAAATAAAAATGTATTATTATTATTAGTTAGGTATTTTGGGGAATGAAAGAGCAGATAGGCTGGCTAAGGAGGGTATTAAAAAAAGAAGATATTGATATGTCAGTAAAGTTATCCAAATCTGAAGGCAAAAGTATAGTTTGGAGAGAAAGCGAGAAG
Organism: Poecilia picta; assembly: GCA_033032245.1. NCBI lineage: Eukaryota > Metazoa > Chordata > Actinopteri > Cyprinodontiformes > Poeciliidae > Poecilia > Poecilia picta. The sequence continues at coordinate 17,516,702 of CM065367.1, forward strand.
ATATGGAAAATTAGGTAGGACAATGAAATAAATGGAAGACATTTATATAGGATACAAAATACAGTTGATGTAGAAAGGTTCAGAGGAATGCACAGGAGGGAGGAGATAAATATAAACAGAATAAGAACCGGGCACAGTTTTTTAAGTGGAACTCTTTTTAAGATGGGTGTAAATAACTAACTGCTTAATTGGAAAATTCTCCTTGTTTATTGGTCCAACAGTGACTCCTAGTGGTTAATTTATGCATTAATTTTAAAGGAACGGTAGATTTTTTTGTTGTTGTTTATTCTGTGGTTACCTAGCAACACCCTGCGAGATGAGACAACGTTAGATTATAAAGAAACCCGGAGAAAATCTTTAAAATAGCGCCCTCGGAAAGCAGAATGAGGTATAAATATATGCAATTGTGAGTTGTAATAAGAACTGTTATAGCTTTATTTAATAAACAGTAGAATGTCGTGGTTTATAAATGAAACAGTATATTGACGAGTTAAAGGACATGACGTACTCTTTTTTTTTGTGTAACTGAATATTGATATGTTGGTTTTATACAACGGTTCTGTATTCTTTTGTTTATACTACAGTTTCCACGGTGTCAATGGAAAAAAAGGTTGCGATTAAATTGCACCCGTTTGAAACTCCCTGCGCCTGGCTGTTCAGTCCGAGAGGCCGCTACAATGTGGAAACATCTTACTGGTTTATGTAGTTGGTGTGATTCTGTAGAAACGATAGAACGTGTTTTTATTAGTTGTATAAAATATGCAAATCAATGAAGATTATTAAAAACGGAATTAGGTTTTAATAGGGAATTGAAATTTGAGAATGTGGTTGATCAATTAAATAGCATTGAGGGGGGGAAAAGAAGGTTTTTTGTTTTTTTTTTAAAACTACTGGGATCTTTATGAGAATTTGAGGTATAGATATTAGGATCCAATAGATGGCAGTAGTGCAACAATAATGGTTGCAAGCTGCCGTTAAAACCCAAAGAGGAGGAAGAAGAAGAAGTAGAAGAAGAAAAAAGATGAATGAAAACAATGGATGGAGATAGGAGGGAATGGAGTTATCCTATACTAAATAAAAATGACATAGTAGCTGTAACTGATAAGGAAAAGGTTGATATGTTAGTGAGAGCATTTATGGAGATACATAGTGGGAAAAATTTTATCAGTTAATGAAATAGAGGGAAGGGAGAGAACTAAAAAGGAAAATAGTGAAATCTTAAGAAGAAAGGAGAATGATAACGATCTGATGAATTATCCTTTCTCTATTGGAGAGCTGAAAAGAGCGTTAGATAGAACTAGGAATAGTGCTCCAGGTAAAGATGAAGTGTGTTATATTATGTTAAGACATGTAAGTGAGGAAGTTTTAAATAAAGTATTAATTTTATACAATAAGATTTGGAAGGAGGGAAGACTCCCAAGTAAGTGGAAAGAAGCTATTGTTATTCCATTGAAGAAACCTGGGAAAGATCATAGTAACCCTGGAAATTACAGACCAATAGCTTTAACATCTAATTTGTGTAAACTGATGGAAAGGATGGTGAATGAGAGATTGATTCAATATTTGGAGTCAAAACAATTAATTGCTCCTTATCAGAGTGGTTTTCGTAGAGAGAGAGGAAACAATTGATCCTATTTATGTTTAGAGGATGATATTAGGAAAGCTCAGATTAATAAGGAAGCTGTTGTTGATGTGTTTTTTGATGTGGAAAAAGTGTATGATATGCTATGGAGGGAAGGGTTAATGATTAAATTACATCAGATAGGCATAGGAGGTAATATGTTTAATTGGATATGGAATTTTTTACTGGATAGAAATATTCAAGTTAAAATAGGATATTATGTTTCAAAATTAGGTAAAATAGATAATGGAATCCCTCAAGGAACTGTGGTAAGTCCAACATTATTTTCAGTTATGATTAACGACATTTTTAAAGAATTTTCTGTCAGTTTTGGTAAGTCACTTTTTGCTGATGATGGAGCATTATGGAAAAGGGGAAGGAATGTGGATCATCTTATTGTTAAACTTCAGGAAGGTATAGATAAAGTGAGTAAGTGGGGGGTAGAGTGGGGCTTTAAATTTTCAATAGAAAAGACAAAAGTAATGGTTTTCACAAATAAAAAAATTGGTATTTATATGGGAAAGAGTTAGAAAGGGTTGATTGTTTTCAGTTTTTGGGTGTAGTTTTTGATAAGAGACTAACTTGGGGAAATCATATAGAGCATATTATAGAGAAGAGTAAAAAGGTTCTAAATATTATGAGATGTTTAGCAGGATTGTCATGGGGTGCAAGTTTTGATTCCCTAAAAAATATATATGTGTCACTAATTAGATCAAGAATAGATTATGGGAGTGTGGTGTATGAATCAGCAGCCAAAACTAGGTTAAAAAAGTTAGATGTTATTCAAGCCAGAGCAATGAGAATTTGTTTAGGGGCAGTTAAATCAACACCAATATGTGCTTTGCAAGTAGAGTCAGGAGAAATGCCATTATGCATCAGAAGACAGCAACTAATGGTAAATTATTGGATAAGTTTAAAAGGACATAATGCTGATCACTCGGTTAAGAAAGTATTAGAAAAGTGTTGGGAAAGAGGAAAGAAACAAATTGATAGCTTTGGGTGGGTGGGGGATGATAAATCAAAGATGTTTAATGTATATTATAAGGAATTTAGTCCAACTGTATTATGGCCGTTGAGACCTACATGGACTTGGAAATATATTCATGTAGACAGAAAACTAACATATATTAAGAAAAAGAGCACGTTAGATATTTGCCAAGAATTTTATAATCAAATGCAGACTAAATATAATGACTACTTACAGTTTATACTGACGGGTCGAAAGACCCCAAAAGTGAAGCAACCAGTATAGCCTTAGTGATTCCTGAATTAAAGATCAATATTTCAAAAAGAACATCTGATTATTTGAGTGTATTTGCAGTAGAATTATGTGCTATTTTAGTAGCTTTAGAATGGGTGGAGGAAATTAATAGGAATAAAATAATAGTATGTAGTGATTCACTATCTGCATTAATGAGTATCGAAAGGGACGTACAAAAAATCATCAAAACATTTTATATGAGATTATGGCAGATCACCAGAGGATATGTGAACAAAATAAAAATGTTATATTATTTTGGACTCCTGCTCATGTAGGTATTATGGGGAATGAAAGAGTGGACAGGCTGGCTAAGGAGGCAATCGAAAAAGATGATATTGATATGCAAGTAAAGTTATCTAAATCTGACGGAAAGAGTTTAATTTGGAAAGAAAGCAAGAAGATATGGGAAGTTAGGTAGGAAAATGAAACAAACGGAAGACATTTATTTAGTATACAGAAGACAGTCAATGTAGAAAGGAACAGAGGAATAAACAGGAGGGAGGAAATAATTATAAATAGAATAAGAACTGGGCATAGTTTCCTAAATGGAAATCTTTTTAAGATGGGGAAACACCTTATTGGTTTATGCAGTTGGTGTGGTGATGTAGAAACAGTGGAACATGTTTTGATCAAATGTGAAAAATATGCAAATCAAAGATTATTAAAAACGAAACTAGGTGTTATTAGGGAACTGAAATTTGAAAAGGTGATTGATCAACTGAATAATATTGAGGGGAAAAAGAAGATATTTTTTTTTTTAAAAAAAAAAAAACTGGGATCATTAAGAGAATGTGATGTATAGAAAGTAGGAGTCAATAGAGGGCAGTAGTGAACGATAATGGAAGCAATCTGCCGTTAAACCCTAAAAGAAGAAGAAGAAGAAGAAGAAGAAAGAAGAAGAAGAAGAAGAAGAACAGAAGATAAAGAAGTAGAAGTAGAAGAAGATGAATGAAACCTGCTCCGCACCACTAGGGGGCAGTATGCAGCTATCCTTTGTTTACCAACTAGTGCTCCATCCAACAGAAGAAGGCGAAGGTTTGCCGCTTGCTAGCGTATGGGTAACAATACAAGCATCTAAGCTATTTTCTGAACTGCTGACTATTTGATTGCTTGGACGACTTGAAGTCATCTTATCTTCGTTTGTTAGTTTTCCTTCGTTTGATGATCATATTCAGAACGCGGAAAAAGGTAAGCTAGGCTTTTTGAACGGAGTAACAAGGCTGTGACTGTTAGCACTTGTGAGTTCTGACCCACAACCTTACAAATGCAAAAGGTACAAATGGACGACCTGAGCGACGAGAACCTACAAAAGAAACCAGTGGTTGTTCTGACTCGACTCCCCGAGTTTACGCTCAGCGCGCTTCAGCCGCCGACACCCCAGCAGTTCGACAGCGAAGCCGAGTCCCACGGCAGCTCCGACTCCGACATGCTGTGGGAACCCGGAGACGATTCGAGAGACTCGGAATTCGGAGCTAAAAAGAAAACCCAGCAAAAACACAACAATTCCAAGCACAAAAAGGCGAACGACGCGACGGCGCCGTCACCGTTAGCGAGCAACAACATCAACAGCAGCACCAAAGCAGCGTCCGCAGTAACGACAGCAACACCACCAACAAAGGTAAGGACGTTTCCATGCACAAATATAAGCCAGTAATAACACTGGAGCTGCTAAAATGCCTACGGAGTTCAATCTCCCAACTCCGTATTGCCGTGGTGTGTCTTCCCTCCCCAGATGCTGAAGTATCACCAGTCATAGTGTCTGCAGCTTTTGCCAGCCACTCGAACGAAACGAGAAACGTGCGGCCTGATTTGCCAGAGGCAGAAATTAAACTGGACATGGTAGTCCTGGCCAGGAGGAGAGTCACGAGGTGGCAACGGGGCAAAATAGTCGAGATCATCAAAAAAGGTAAGAAAGAGCACTTTAATGCGTTTGTGTGTGTGTGTATTTTTTAATAAGCTGAAATCAAATCATTAGTTGAATGGAAAGACAGGTTGTTCCAGTTGACTCTAGGGATCCTTTTCCAGGAACTGAGGTAGTTTTCTGTGAACATTCTTTTCCCCTTCTGTATCAATCAGGGTAAAACCTTTACCTCAGAAAAGACCCCAGCATGAAAAGTGAGTCATCCTGTTCAAACTTATTGAGATCTCATTAATCAGAGCTCAGAGTAATATGGTAATGCCTTGTGCTTCATGGGAATATGTAACATTGGTCAGTGTCGCGTGTTTCCATGGAGTTTGAAAGGCACTTTGAGTCAGTTGGTAAATCAAATTTGGGAGTCAGCTGCAAGAACAAATACTTCAGGATGGAAACAGTTAATCAGATTAACTCTGATGGATTGATTAATGAAATAATCCAGTAATGTAGTAACTGATTAATGGTCAACTGGAGCACACCGACTCTCAGTCAGAGTTTCTGACAGGGCAATGTATTTAAGCAGATGACGGCAGGAGCACAGGGAGAAGGCAGAGGAGCTCATTTAAATTTTTTTTGTCATGACAGTGATAATTTTAAAGCATAAAAACCATCATTTTTATATATTCGAATGCACCTTGAGACACATTCTTAGATTATGTGACATTATTGGCTCATTGCAATCTATTCATGGTACCTGTAACTTTAAAATTAATTAAAAAAACATTACAGTCACTCTTGTCGTGTCGTCTGGAGTAACTTTCACTCCGAAAATGAAAGAGTCATCATAGTTATCTTGCTAGGGTTTGCTAGTTTAATTTTTTATTTTTTTGCTAGGCCAGCCTTTTCTTCTTTCACTCATTTTGCATACATACTAATGTTTTACATTTGACTGCTCTAATGCAAGCTGAGATAAAGGCTTTTGTTTGCCTGGGTGTTTTTTTTTAGCATTTTCTGTTGCTTTCTGTATCTTCCTTACCTGATGCAGGAATGATTAGTAGAAGCATTTCCAGAGCAAATTACATTTACAGTAATGACTTTTCAATTGTTGTTTTTTTAAGTTGTCTTTTAAATTTATTTTTGTAAATAAATTTAAAAGACCATTTACTTCTTTTCCCCTTTAATTCTATGTTCTGACTCTTGAACATGTCAGAAATATCAACACATTTCATCTTTAAAAAAACAAACTTTGCATCCTTTTTTATTTTTAATATATACCATGTTACAGGGCTTGTGCTTTTTGTGCTTCTCTCATTTTTCCTCGAGTTTCGTGAGCTGCAATAAAATCACGTAGACAAGATTCAGTAGTTTTGTTTTGGTCTTTGCAGACGATGGACGAGTGAAGTACAAAGTCATTTTTGATGAAAAGGGGAAGAGCTTGGTGTCAGGACATCACATTGCGAAAGAAACCACCCCAAAGCTGGACCAGCTGTACGTCGGAGCCCGAGTTTTAATTCAGTCTCCAGAGGATGAGCAGTGCTTCCTGCCTGGACTTTTGTCTGAGCTCCCCAGCAGAAAGAATCGCTTAAGGTCTTGGATCAAATGACTGCTAAGACATTTATGAACCCCCATTTAGAAAAAAAAATGTTTTCTTAAATAACTTTATGCTTTTCAGGTTTCTGGTGTTTTTGGATGATCACACACCAGTTTATGTCAGCTTACCATCACTTTATCTAGTTTGCAGACAAAGTAAGTTTGACTGTTTCCTCTTTTTTATTTATGAAGTATATTTAGCATCTTCTGTAGAATTACCGTGATGTATGTTTCATGTTTTAGAGTTAATATTTACCCTGCACCTAGCTAGTACTTTACCTCTGCCATTTTAATTTTAATTTTAATTTTTTTTATCCTAGCAATAAACCAAACCCTTTTTTGTGCTTATTTGGTTTCATGCTACATACAGTTGAAGCCAGATATTTACACACACCAAATTAAAAGACACACACATTTCTGTCTCAATGTCTGAAATTAAATTAGACCAAACTTTTCATGGTTTAGCTTGGTGAGAATTACAAAATGTATTTATATTTTGTAAATGCCAGGAAACTTGGCAAAGACTTGTCTTTTGTGACCCAAATCATAAATTTTATGTGAACTTTTGAATTTCCTTAAAGTCACAATTAGACCAAACTTTTCATGGTTTAGCTTGGTGAGAATTACAAAATGTATTTATATTTTGTAAATGCCAGGAAACTTGGCAAAGACTTGTCTTTTGTGACCCAAATCATAAATTTTATGTGAACTTTTGAATTTCCTTAAAGTCACAAAGGAAATTCTGAAAAAAAAAAAGTTTTTGCTGAGTTTTCTGGCGTCTAGCAAATAGAAATAACTTGGGTCCAACTAAGCTAAAACAATAAAGGTTTTGTCAAATGTGTGTTTTTATTCAGTGTATGTAAATATCTGGTTTCAACTGTAATTGCTCATGTTTTGTCAGGATTAGTACTTATGCTACATTAAAATGGTATGTTTGTTATCAATTTAGTGCAGTTTTTCTAAACAAGTTTTTACTTAACATTTCTGTAATTTATGTGGTACTTTTTGCTGTTTGGTCCAGAAGAGGGCACTGTGAAACAAAAAGTGCTACAAACTGTGGAAAGAATTTATTTATTTTTCTCTAATACTTTGTGAATAATTTCTCTTTTTTTAACAGTGGATGATCCTTTAGGCGACCTTCCAGACAGTCCACACAAGTGCTTCATGACACAATACTTGAGGAGTTGGCCGTATCCACATCTAACCCACTATAAAGAGGGACAAATCCTTAAAATCGAACTGAATGGAGTCTATCAGAAGTGTCAAGTCGAGTTGGTTGATTGCAGCTTGATGAAGGTTGTTTTTGAGGTTAGTATCTTTCTTTTCTGATTTTATTCTATTTTGTAAAACCTAATCCATTTACGTGATGTGGTTTAATTCAAAAAATAGAACAGTGTTGAATGTTTTTTTTTGTTTTGTTTTGTTTTTGTTTTGTGCTAGTTCAAGGAAATTGTCCAGCTGTGGGAGATGCCAACGTTCAGCAAAAACTATGGGCCTAGGAAAATTAACATTGGTAGACTGAAAATTTGGTAGTATTATTTATTATATTGATGCCAAAAAATATCACATTTCCCTTTGAAGAGAAATCCACAAACACACAGATTCTGTTTTAACATTTTCTCTTTATGGTCATCATTTGACTGATGACATCATTCTATTAAACATTATTAAACAAAAGTGACAATCCCAGCCATACTTTTCTCTTTTGTTGTTTGCAAATGTCACCAGTTAAAGTTAGTCTATTTTCAGTCGGGAGAATCGCTTCCATGAACAAGATTGCACTTCTATTTCAGTATTGCATTGACCAAAGGTTCTTCTTGAATGAATTGTTTCCTGTATGTGTCGAGGCTGAGCTCTAATACAGAATTTAAAGTTATTGGGTCAGGCTTACAGTAAAAGACTTTTTGTTTATCTGTGTGACTGAGTAGTATATATATATATATATATATATATATATATATATATATATATACACAGTCCAGTCACATTAATGTGACCACCACGTACTTTCCACTTCAGAGTTAAATAACCAATCACAGAAGGCAGGTGGCAGCACAGTGCAGTTGAGCGTATATAAAGGGTGTGTGTGGGCTTCGGAAAACATTTCAATCGTTGGCGTAATGCAGAAACGAAGCGATTTATCCGACGTCCAAAAGGGCATGATCATTGGCTTTCGGGCCAAGGGTGGAAGCATTTCCGAAACGGCTGAGTTTGTGAACTGTTCGCGTGCCGCCGTGGTAAAAGTGTACCGTGCATGGCAAAATGGGACTGTCCAAAATCAACGACGTGGCAAATGTGGTGCACCACGGGCCATAGATGACAGAGGCGAACGACGGTTGCGGAGATGCGTTCGGGCAGATAGACGGGCTACCGTTGAGCAACTGACCACTAAAATGAACCAAGGGGCTACCACAAGTGTCTCCCAAACCACTATTCAGCGAACATTGCTGCGTCTGGGCCTCCGAAGCGGACGCCTGGTTCGTGCACCTATGCTGACTGGTGTTCATCGACGACGAAGGCTAGAATTTGCACGCCAGTACAGCAGCTGGACGTCCACTGAGTGGCGACAGGTAGCGTTTTCAGATGAATCGCGTTTTATGCTCCATCGGACAGATGGACGTTGGCGTATAAGGCGTGAAACCTCTGAAAGGAACCACCCTGCAACCATTGCAGGAACGGTCCAAGCTGGAGGCGGGAGCATTATGGTCTGGGGAATGTTTTCCTGGCATTCTCTGGGTTCACTGATTATTGTGGAAGGCACGATGGATCAATACAAGTACGCATCTGTCCTTGCGGACCATGTCCACCCCTACATGCGCATTGTTTTTCCTCAGGATGATGGCATCTTCCAGCAGGACAATGCGAGGTGCCATACAGCTGCCAGTGTACGTGCGTGGTTCGAAGAGCACCAGGATGAGTTTACCGTCCTCCCCTGGCCAGCAAACTCACCTGACTTAAACCCAATCGAGCATCTGTGGGACCATCTCGATCGAGTTGTTCGCGCCATGGATCCTCAACCGCGTAATCTAGCGCAGCTGGCCACGGCATTAGAGTCGGCATGGCTCAACATCCCAGAGAAGACCTTCAGGGACCTAAGTGACTCTCTTCCTGCACGTCTCGTAGCAGTTCGCTCTGCGAAAGGTGGTTATTCAGGCTTTTGACAGATGGTCACATTAATGTGACTGGACTGTGTATATATATATATATATATATATATATATATATATATATATATATAAGGCACATTATTCTTATAATTCAGTGAAATCATAAATTTCAATGTTATTTCAGCATCAAAATGTTTAAAAATAAAAATAAAGAACAAACAACGAGGAAGAAGCAAGACATTACTGCGGCAAAATAAAGGAAGGTGATGAAAAGATTAAAAACAGACATACACTAATGATTGAAGTATCATTTAGCAAAAATAATGTACCTCAGAATTTCATCATTTGTCAATTTTTGGAGTCATCTCAGTAGGACAAGTATGGTAACTTACATCTCAATAGGACAGGTGTCAGGTTCAGAAGCCTAAAACATCTATAACACACAGACAGAAGAAAAGAGGAGACAGGGTTAATTCTTATCTCGCGAGGAGAACACAGAGAAACCCAGTTACAATTTCCTCCTATGTTCTGAAGTTTCGTCTGCGTCTCCTGCACTTTTATTTAGTCTTAGGGGACGCCCTAGTTACAGATGGCACGCAGCTCTAAAGGCAGGGGGAGAAACGGCTGTGTGCCTGGGTGACTACACAGCATACAGCATCTCTTAACAGAGCACACTTTATCTCCAAGGCCAGGAATTCCTGTCTACTGTTGCAACGACGACATTCTGTTCATCTTCTCGGAAGGTTACGGTCGTCTCCTCATGAACAGCCTGCAGACAGATATTTTTTGCATGCCGCAAGAAAAAGACTACACATTTCCATTACCTAATAAGAGTAAGGACATATTTACAAATTCTCAAATCACTTAACAGCAGTTACTTCTTAAAAAGATTGTCAACTGCAAGGTCATTTTTATGTAAGCAAACATAATTACACTCGGAAATAAATGCTGTCAACATTTTAATCAGAAAACACGGTCAACATTATGTCACTTTTTGTGTCTGACTCAGGCTGCTCCTCTTCGTCTTCATCCTGTATCTCATTGGTGCTTAATAGAGCATAAGTTTCAGCTATTTTTGGTTGCAGTGGTTATAAGGCGGTTTAACAACGCTCTAATGTAGGGAATGCAACAACATCCACACAAGGTTAATACTCCCACAAACACAGCTATGGACATTAACACAGGGGCTACCAGAGACCTATACTTGCCAAGCATGTCCATCCAGTTGTTTATAGGGATTTTGTCAACTTCCATGAACAGTTACTGTTAGGTATTTTCTTGAACCTACATTAAAAAAGAACCACAGACAACGTATATGAGTGTTTAAAAACTTCTGCAGAAGGAAAATACACCGTGAACTGCTCCTCCAAGCCGCTCACCATGTGTTCTCCCCTCTTCAGTTTGTCTCTTCTATTAGCAGCGAAGATAAGGTGTGAACAGGAATGGGGGGGTGAAACCCACATCCTACCTTCACAGTAGGATGTAAATTCAGACAGAGTAGGATGTGGATTCAAACAGACAGAGGGGAGACACAGATACTCAATTAACACATAGACATGTTTTACAGCTCAGGACTATCCCAGGAAGATCTAAGTCACCATCTGTAAACACATGCTTGATTAAGGAAGATTTAATTGTCTCCACAGTTTCAACAAATTTGAACACTAAACTCCAAAAAGCAAAACTAGTAAAACTACAAATGTAAGAATGATAACAAATATAATTTTTCTAACAGTTACCCATTGGCACAGACAAGTCCTTGCTCTTTAGGTCAGTCAAGTCTTGTTAGAGAATCCGACCCAGCTCTCCAGTCTCTGCAGTATCGTCATGGTGAACAAAACAATAAAAAATTAATTAAATACAGACCGGAGGTTTTTTTTTTCAAGCCTGTTTTTCCGCTTACAGCTGATGTAAACACAACATTAAAGGATAGAACATTACCTCAAACTAATATTAAAATGTTTTAATTACACAAATCTGGGCTTATTTTCAAAGACTACTTTAATTTGACAAACGTGCCTCATTGGAACCCCTATTCTAATTTATTGAAAGTGTTTGGATGTAAACATTTTATATCTTACACAGGAAAATGGGGAGGCGGACTGGATCCACCGAGGCTCTCTACGACTGGAGCACATGTCCAAGTTCTTGGAGTTGAAGCAGAATCGAGGATCCAAGGCAGACAATTCTGACTCCATATGACCTATAAAATGTTGTTGGAGAAAGAAGACAATAAATGAAAACATTCATTTTGACCTGTGAATACATGTTTCTTTCTGGCCGTTGAATTATATTTTGGTTCCAGACAGAACAGATGTAAGGTTGAAGCATGTAAACTCAAATGGGTAGTTATTTCTTTTGGTTTCTGTTGAAAAGTGTAAATACGTTTATTCTCTACTTGTTGCAGTTTTCCTTTTAAATATATGTCCAAATCTTGGTGCATAGAGACCCTGCTAATAGTAATCTGTTAAAACAAGGAAAAATAATAAAAAATGTAGCCCTATGCTGCCTGATTAATATGACAAAAAATGTTATACAGAACAACTTATGTTTGATTTGAACACAATACTTCAAGCTTAATTTTACTCCTATTTTGATCCCTGAACTGTTCTTAATTGATGCCCCCGTACAAGTAAAGCATTTGTGTATATTAAAAACATCTATTTCTTATCAGTTTTTTATTTGACACGATTTTCACAATTTGGTGTATTTAAGGGACATCACTTCTTAGCAGTAGTGAAAGTATTTTATTCTGTTATTCTCACCTTTTTTTTTACCCTAGAAATATTTGTGACGTTTAAAAATAAAATAAAAAAAAACTGCAACTTTTTTCTCATTTCTTTATAGAACTTGGTGGAATTAATGTCAATTCCGCCATGGACACTTGTTTATAAAAGTAAAAAAATAATAAAGCTTTACCATATGTATTTAGTTTGACATTTGTAATTAGCTTTACATGTTATCCAGTCCAACATTGATTGCAACATTGAGATTTAGTTGTGAAATGGACAGTCAATGTTTTTTTGTTTTTTTTTAGTTCTCATTTGTTTATTTTGATCATAACTGAGGTAATGGTACACCATGAATAAGTTGCAATAAAGTAGTAGTTTTGATTGTGTATTTAGCATCAGATTGAGGTACAAAAGGGGAAATAAGACAGTTATCCAATGTGTAATTTGATTTTAAACCCGCTGAAAATGATAGGCGAGTGGAAACCTCTTCAGGTCCCAACCACTCATATGCAGTAGCTGTTGTACAAGTGTGCATGAACTTTGCAAAAGCTTTGAATATCAATTTTACCTTGTGCTTTCTTTTTTTGAATATTTTGTTCCGTTGCAAAATTGTTAATCAATCTAGATTTTCATTTATAGATGGATTCATACATCTTAGTTCTTCATCTTTGTACATGCTCTTGGCTCCTGTTGGAGGGAAGTGGAAATGTTAGGTGGTTGATGCAACTTCTCTGTTATGTGCAATAAAAGCAAAGAAAGTAAACAAACCCATATTTAGTTTTGGATTTTGATGGCAGAAAATGATATGATTCTGCTTTGCTGATTTTCAACATTATGAAAACGTGTGAAGTAAATGGATAAAAAACATTTTAATTACACTTTGCAAGCCATTTGCATTTTGTAGAGCTTAAACCAAACAGCCTTGGCGTTATTGTAGACTCCTATTCAAACTGTAGAGTGTACTTTTCCTTTTAGGGCAGCGTGACCGGTTTTAGGAAATTGAGGTACCTTGATGTTGAATCCATCTATTAGATGAGGAGGTTTGAATTGATATTGGATAACTTGTAATTCAGACACAATCTGGCTGGATTTAAGCCTAACCCAGAAACATATCCAAACATTGTTAACTATATAAACGCTTGTAGAGTGTTGCTGGGTAGGCAACCGTGTTTGCCCTGGATAGATGATTAGTCCTTTTTAGCATAAATGGTAGATTGAATTAAATTTCATGGTTTTCTGGCTGGGAACTGGCTTTGGACTGTGGTTCCACTTGAACCACGCTCAAAAGCTTTGGGGTAGGCGTTTCGGGTGGGCATTTAATACACCAGGGCCTCCTGCAAGGGTGATGCTACCGCTTCCGGTGTTTGATATGATTGACAAGTTCATGCTGCTGCACTACAATGCGTACACATTTTACTGTAAATACTTTGATATCCAGTTCATGCCAACCCTGAGTCTTTCTTATTCTTGATAATTCTCACCAGACTTTCTTTCCTCTGAAAGTTAAGATATTTTCCCAGATCCTGGCCAAGGATGCTCCAAAAGGCATCCTTGAAATACTAGCTAGAAGCTCTATGCCTGCAAGTATTAAGAGAGAGAGTTGGTAGTTACTTATTAGATGTGTGAATAAGCACACATAAATGTAAAATCAAGTGTGTTATATGACTTGTGAAAGGTTGGTAGAATGGTGTGGATGGTAGGAAACATGCAACACCTCTACTCACAAGTCCCTTGTAGGGACATTTGCCTTTTTCCCAAGTGAAAAACAAGTGTTCCAAAAGTAGGAAAGAGCACTGATTGGAAGCTAAATATTCATTAAAACCATCACACTAAAATGACAAAGCAATTACACCCAACGGCTTTTCAAATTTTCCTGAATAATGGCGTGTGTAACCAAAACATTTTTCCATCTATTAGTCCTTGCTTTAGGCCATCTGAATCTAATTATCTGGTATATGAGCTCAAATTCACCATGAAGCCGCTGACAAGGGGAATGAAAAATGTCCTTAGCCTTTTGTGTGTGTCTCTTTAAAAAGTACTGGTGTTATTTGGTGCCAGTAGTTTTCCCGGCTACTTTTGCTATTATTTGGGACCAGATGCATTTGAATGTATCATTTTGAATGTGTGAGTGTCCGAAAATCCAGAGCAAAATTTTATGCGTGCACACAGTTCTTGTTCTGCAAAAATGTTGTGGTGCTGCATGTTGCACAATAATTTCATCCTCGAACAAAAGTTGTTAAATAAAAGTTTTAAAAGGTAAAATCTATGTTAATCTCTGTCTGTGTATGTAAACTGTAGCTAAGTAAAACCGTATCTGAAAATTATCCAATATGCCGAAGTGGATAAAAAGTTTTTATGGACTTTGTTCCAATTAATTCCCTCATTGTTGAAAGAGGAACAATAGGGACATATTTATTAATATACTGTTTCTGTGAAGGGGAACCAAGTGTCCTAGAGTTCACTGCTTCTCTGCTCTAACTTTTAAAAAAGTATTAATAGCTTAATCCAAAATAACTTTGGTGTTGAGATATAGCTTTATTTACATTTGTATATGAATTACATCCTCATTTCACTTCTCATTGTTTCCTTCTTTATACTAACACCTGCTCATAAACACTTTGACACTAAAAGAACAGCATGCAAAAATGACATTTAAAGCAGTGTTATTCTTGTTTTTGTCAAAAAGTGATTCCCGCTAGTGACTCGTTAAGTGAATGTTTTGCAACTTCACTAAATGTTACATATTTTCATCTTATTATGCAGTGGTAACAAAAAGTTTGCAGTATTTATCTTTCAGGTGAAATTTCAGGATAACCATAAAATGAACTATAGCTAACCCTTTACAAGTGAACTTAATGTGACTTTCTCTAGGCTTTTAAATACACATGTCCAACTGTTCAGGCACAGACATCATTGTCTTGCACAGACCAGAGAGTATTCATGTTGGACTAGGGACCAGTAAGCCTGAGCTCTGTTCTCTGATGAACATCAATTCACTTTGAGCAGAAATGATGGCTGCCAACAATGTCGGTGATGTTGAGCAGAGCACTATGCATCAGCCACTGTTGTCACCAGACAAGTTTATGTTGGTGTTACTGGATGGCAGGGTGTGTCTGGTCAACTCAGGGCTGTGCTGAATTTTCTGAATTGTTATAAATGTCATCATATGGGGTTCCATCTCAAGTACAAACTGATCAGTCAGTGATTGCAGAACTTTTTTTTTTGCTTGTATCAAGGTGTTGTCACAATGCATTATGTTGTTATTTGTAGAGTTCCTCTACAAATTATAAAATAAAAAATAATTTGAGATTATCTCAAAAGTTCCCCAGTGAGACATGAAGAATTGCACCTTGAATAAAAACAGCATTTTGTAATTCAGTCCAGCAGTGGGTCTTGCATGAATGCTGCCCTGGGAAAGTCCTGTCTTCTGTAACCTAATCGTAACACATAACAGAACACATACAATTTCTCCACATTAACTTTATTCTGTTACAAACAAAAAAAAATTATCAAACTTATCAGATAGATTAAGAACTAAACAATGTTGAGCTACATGATTTGAATGTTGTGATAAGTTCAAAGATGACCCAACTACTTTTTAACATACATGTAATTTTAAGAAAGTAATGATCAAATGTGGTCGAAAAATAACAGAAAAACAAAACAAACCTAACTTCAGTTCAGTTAGGTATGAGGAAAGGTTGCATCAGCAATGCGCCTCATCATGGTCAAATCTACAGTTGTATTTGATAATATTAGGGATACAGTCTTGATTATTCCAGATTTATATAGATCATAACTTAGCAACAGCTCATGCAAATCATCCTACTAAACGATTATAAATAACAACAATGGTATTTACACATTTAACTTCGTATATAAAAGCCAATTCAAATATTAAAAATATCCTCATATTTTTTAAACTTGCTGAGAAAGTGGTTAGTTTTTCATCACCTGAGCAAAAGCACATAAACGTGTACTCAATGTAAAAAAATAAAATAAAACACATGGTCAGGGGCTTTCTAAGATAATGAGCCATTGCTTCACACTTGTGGAGACAGACAATATCAGTTAGCACTTAGTCACAAGAAAAAGAAAAACATTTTCGATAGATTTAAACGTTTTGCTTGTGATGAATGACTGTGCTGTATGTAACATCCTCATCTTTTCCTTCACTCTGTAAGGAGAAAATAATGGTCAGAGGGAAATCCTAAAATGCGAGATGTATTTTCAAACATACATGAAGCATAAACTAGTCAGACCTCAAAAATAGAAACAAGACTTTTTTTTAATGTTAAAAGTTATTTTGCTTTTTATAAATTTTGCAGACTCTGTCATGTTTTTCAGGTGGATATACAAATGAGAGTTTAACAGTATTTGACATTGTACACATTTAAACTATGATAAAGAATCATGTAGCTGATCAGGTGTTAAAAAAAGTGTTGTGTTTATGCATCATCTCTGAATAATTACCCTTCTCGCACTCTGCTTCTTGACAGGAACAACAGAGCTGTAGGTCACATCGGCATCTTTTGCAGCCTGTGTTTCAAACAGAAATAACACAGTTTCGGTTTATTTCCGCATTGAAAAACTTATTACAACAAACTGTAACGATTCAAATACTTATTAATACCAGCTTACCTGAGCTGCCTTGTTTTTCTTGAAAGAGACTTCTGCATATGTTAAATCCCCTTCATTCTGCAATTAGACAAATTAAAATATCATTAGACAAGATCAGCTTTACTTTATAGACCTCAAAAGGTGCATAAGTTTTTAGTGTAAGCAGACGATACAAAGCACTTCTCTTTCTGACAAATTAACCACAGAAATCAATGCCTTTGATAAAAAAAAAAAATAGAGATAATACAGTATATCAATAACACCTTGACACCTTATCCAAGTCGTTTAATTTTACATACTACTTACTTTTGAGGCTGTTGAATCCTTAATTTTGACACGTTCTGTAAAACATTTAATTGCGGTTATTCCTTTTTTACACGCTTAAACGATCTGAATGAATTCATTCATTGTAAACCAAATAGCGGCAGATGTCCGCTCAGACTTACTGGTTCTTCTAAGCACAAACAGGATTGCTAAGGCAACAATGACAATGAAGATCAGCACACTCAGAGGGATGGCGAGGAACATCAAATAAATATCTCTGAAACACATTTTTATTCAAATTCTGGATCAGTAGATAATGATAATATCTTAAACAAAGACAATTTTGAAAGGACAAATTTTGATGAAGCAACTAATAATCACTGTGCTCGAAAGTGAAGCATTGAAGGTGTGCTGACCTGTTTTCTCCATGAACTGTTGCATTTTCTCTTGGCTCTGTGACAGTAGTTGTTGTAGCTACTGTTGTAGTTGCTGCAACTACAGTACAAATGAGAGTATCATGTTGTGAATATTTCATATCAGTAACGTGAAAATTATTAACCCTGGTCTCTGTTGGGATGTTCCTGCAATCTATATTAGTAGTAACGCATTGACTGTGAAATTCTGCCACGTAATATAATAATTATATTATCAACAGCAAATAGCTAATTTAGATGCTATTTTTTTCATGGTAGCAAAACAATGAATCATCTTTTATCAACAATAATTAACACCTATTGAAAATGTGAGCTGTTTACTGTCAGTCAGTGAAAAAGTGCAGATGTATGTGTGGATATATAAAGAAATGACTTCTCCAATAAATAAAATGTGTGATAAAAAATAAAATTAAGTCAACAAACTGCTAATGGAGCACCCATTAGAGTTGGTGAACCAGAATCTTTTTTATACATTAATTTTTAGAGCTACGATAGTGTGACATAACCAGGACACACAAGGTAAAGATTAACGACTGCCATCAGTTATTGGTATGATTAAACATGAAAACATAAGTAGCTGAAAATTAGCAGACACAAATATTTAGCTGATATATTCACCCATCTCTATATAATTACAGTTCAGGGAAGAACAGTGTGCGAGAAAATGACAAGTGGTAATCCAATTTTGTAATGACCCAAAATGCAAAGGGAAAAGAAAGTGGCCAATAGTCATGTCATACAAACTCAGATCTGCAGAATATACATGAAGGTTGCTCATCATGTGAGTTACCAAAAGAAGACTAAAAAACCTAAAGGAATTGGAGAGTTTCTCTAACAAGGGAATCAAAATCCCTTTTGTGATATGTGTAAACCTGGGGACCAGCTACACGAAGGGTAGCAACTGACTTATTAGTTTTTAGTCATGCAAGAAAAAAAATTGATTTTGTTTCCTGGAACTTGGGTTTTGTTTTTAGTTCAAAAATTAGAGGGTGTTCGGCCCAATGTTTGGTCACTTTGCCAAACTTAGAAGTTCAGCAGAGGATCAAACAAGTATTTCCTCATCTGTAGATGGAGAATCTATGAATCACTTACCAGTGGGTTTGACAGTCACAGTCAGGTGAACTGGCATCTGAAAATCTCCTGTGTCACAGTAATACCAACCACTGCTCTCTGGCTTCAGTCCACTCAATGTTACACTGATTACATTGCTGATGGCCAGGTTGATTGTTACTGCTGTTCCATCTATATTTCCAGTCACAGCTGCCTCTGTCACACATGTGCTGCCCAGCTTACACCACTTTATTCCTCCAGAAGTGATGTAGTTACAGTTTATGGTTATATTCTCTCCAATATATCCAGTCACATTCTGATCTGCCACCCAAAGGCTGGGTGTACCTTGATGGGAAACAAATGATAATAAACACATAATTTGACAGCCTTTAATCTTTAAAAAGTTATTTGTCTTGACTAATATTAAAGCAAATTTTGTTATTAGCTCAAAATTATGAGTCTTTTTGGTTTTCTTTTATATTCTTATTTTATTCTTGTTTACAAGTGTTTGAAATGTGCATTTAGAAACACAGCTTACCTGTGGTGACTGACAGCTGAAAGCTCTCCCCGTCATCAGGTCCGTTCTTGATCTCCACATTACACCAGTAATGAGAGTCATCAGCTGTTAACTGTTTTATGGTAACAGTGAAAATTCTTTGAATTTTGTCATCAGAGATTGAATACTTTCCTGTTTCCCGTCGTGAGTCTGTTCTAATTTCATCTGAGCAGGAATTCCAATAATATCCTTTACATAGATATTTAACATGATTTTTGTATTTTACATCATAAGAACAGGGGATAGTTACTGAAGCTCCTGCCTTCACTGAGACTTTGCGGATTGTCTTCACACTTTCACTTCCTGGGGAGACAAAGACACAATGAAATATATTTAGCATATTATATCACTCATATTTATGAAACATGAAGAAAACTTGTTGCTGAAGGCAACAATATTTTGGTAGAGCACTGAGACTGAAGCTGCAGTTTTCACAGATAATTTTAGACTCCATATAAATTAAAACAATTTCAAGATCAGCAGGAGCATGCTCCAGTGAAGGAGACATAGTCATCTGTGGACAGTTGTCAACTGACATGTGAATTCATTGATATCTCCAAAACACAAAAAGGAAAACTGATATCAATACGGTCAGCTCTAGATTACAAGGATAATAAAATGTCTTCAAATTATAAAGAAAGTGTAATGTGAAGCCACTGACCTGCTATGAGAGGTAGAATAAAAAGAAAACTCAGAGAAACAGCCATATCGATGTGCAAACAGCTGCATCAACTGGTTCAGTAACACTGACTCACTACTTCCCTGTTTTGATGTTAAAAATGTAATTTACATGTTAACCAACACATCTTCCACACCACATAATATTTAAGCTACCCCCATTGTATGGTCTTGTTTGGTTTGTCAGTGTGACACAATGTGTCTGTTTTTTAACATTTTCTTTTCCTCTGTTTTTAAGCACAGAAAATTACAACAGAGTTGGAATTTTAGTTGAGGTGTCAAAAGAGTTTTATTTAAGCCTTTTCCTGTTACAAATCTGATATTGCGCTTTATACTCAAGTGAAGTGTTGAGACATGGGCGGTTCAAATTTAGATCTACTGACTAATATCCTAATGGGTTCTAAAAATGTAAATGTAGATTTCTGTCTGAAGAAGGACACAAGTAAAGACAATGTATGAAAACTCAAAACTACACATTTGATTCGGTTTGCCTGTAAACCTGCAGTTTTGCAAAGCAGAAGTCAATGTTTAATTACATAAATACATGTGTTAGGCTGGTGATTGATTAATTTAAAAAGTGTCTTTCTGTTGTTGCACAAAAGCAAAGAAAGATAGACTTGATGAAAAAGCCTGTGCACTCTGGTCACTTTACCAGATGCACCTGTTCATTTTCTTGTTTGCACAAATAGAAAATCATCCAGCCACATGGTAGCAACTACATGTATGAGGGTATTCAGATGAAATAGACGAGTCACTGTAGTGAAAATTCAGCACCATAATTGGCAACAAATGTGACTTTTGTTTTTTTCCGAAGGGTTTGGTCTGACTAGAAAATGTTAATCTGTTGAGATTTTCTCACACAAACAGAGGAACCGAGAAATGTATAAATACTTTCTAAATGTCAGAGGTCAGGGGTAAATGAAAAGATCAATTTAATATTGTATACAAACAACAGCGGCTCAAATGGCCGTTATGCTTTTTTTAAAATCCCAATTTGAAAAATGTGGAAACACTGACAGAGAATTTATATTGTGCAGAGGTGATCATTTGTAGTGGTGGTGCTTTTCCTTACAGGCTGATGGATCACACATTCACACAGGTCTGTTGGGTTTATTGCCATATTTTTTCTCAATACAACACACAAAGACACATAAGATAGTGACATAACAGACAGTAGAAAATATAAATTTTGCACTATTTCTGGATCATCTGGTGCTGTTGAAAGTATTAGGATTTCTTCTGCTTTATTTTTTTTGTCTCACATGTTTGTAATGAAACACATTTAAACATCAAACAAAGACAACCAGAGTAAAGGCAAAATGCAGTTTTCAAATTTTAAATAAGTTATTGAGAGAAAAAAGCTAACCACTCCATCATGGTCCTTTATGAAAAAAATCATTCCCCTTGTGACATAATGAATAACTGTGATCAACCACATTTTTCATAAAGCTGAATTAAATTTTCCTAAGCACACCCTGATCTTATTTCTACCAGACTTCAGAAATGACACAATAACGAGAAACTGTTTGATGATAAGCTAAACAAGCAACGTTGAGCAACATTTTGCTGAAAAATTTCTAAAAAAAAATTTGAAAACAGAAAACAAAGTCATTCATTTTTATGAGTCTGGAAAGGGTTACAAAACTATTTCTGCAGCTTTGGGTCTCCAGCAAACCACATTGAGAGTCATGATCCACAAACGAATAAAACACAGAAAAGTGAAAGACATTTCCAGGGGCTGACCTTCCAAAATTACCCAAGAGTGGTGGGATGCTATGCAACATAAGGTTTATTTTTCTGAGGTGTTGCCATGATATCTTGCATTTTAATATTAGACGTATTTTTATTTAATTTAGTCTTTTATTTTTGCAAAGAAAAAGTTATCCATGAAAATAATCAGATTTATGCAGCGTTTAGAGTAGAGTAGCTACTACTGAGCAATCTAATAAGCAAAAACAAAAATGTTTTCCATGTTTTTTTTCTCAATATTTTCACGATAAACAATAATAATAAAGAAAAAATTGAGAACTGGAAAATAAAGACTTTGGTGCTTCCAATTATCCCTGCACCAACTTACACAGCTCCAAAACAGTAACTTTGAGTCTTCAGAAGAACATGATACAGTTATACATTAATCAGTCTTTTTATTTTTTGCTAAAATTAAATTAACACAACCCAAGGAATTGTATGTTCCTCTGTTCATAAGTCCAAAGAATGATGAGGCATTAAACATGCTCCCAACGGTAAGGAGAAAAAAAAAAATCTAAAACAGCAACAACTCATGAAAAATATTTATACTGAATGTTTACATTTTTCCCATTAGGTTTACTTATTAGGCTTTATAAAGTCTAATAATTTGATTCCAAATTAATTCTAAATAATTCCACCATTACAATTTATGTAATTCACTGAACTTTGCACAAACAGTACAACAAAGTTATATTTGAATAGAAACACAGCAACAACAAAAATATCATGCATATATTTCACATAATTTCCTTGTGCTTATTTATGGTTCAGGCAAGTCTTTGGCAGCATGTTTGATGACAAAGACATTGATAAAAGATGCAGGAGTAAAAAATACATTTACATTCAGAAAATCTCCACATGCACAAAGATAAAAGTTCACAAACTCTTCATCTTATAAGAAGTAAAGAGAACAAAGCAGAACATCCTAAATATTTTGGTTATGGTAAACTACTGTGCTGAATGTAGCATTTTCCTCATTTGCTTCATTCTGTTAAAAGAGAAGTAAACATGGTGATTAGCTAGGAAAAGAGAATTAAGTTACCCAAATGTAAGAAGTGTTTAGAGTAACGAATATAAATTATATCTATTATTTTTATCATTATATTTAGTTTTCCAGAGTATCTCACAGTTTGTGCATGTGGTAAGGAATCACTGACACCCAGTTTGTGTGAAATAATGTGACAATATGATGAAATTGACTTTTTTCACGTTTTGTTTCTTAGAAACAGCCAAGGGTCACATCACAGCGAAAAATCCACGTAGGAAAAAACCCCAACAAAATTGAACATTAAATTAAACACTACAGTTTTGTTCAGTTGCATTCTCACAGGTCAGATTAGAACATGGGCTAGAGCAAATATATAGTTTTGTTATGACAGGTTTACCTGTGGTGTGCTTTTTATTTTGAAACTAACAGCAGTGTAAACTATTTTCCATTCATTCTGGAAAAAAAACAAGAAGTAACAGAGGTATTAACAGAATGTAACAGAAATTATGAAGTCAAACAATTTGAGGCTGCAATTTAATAAATTTAATAAACATTTAATAAATGATCAAAAAAATACATTTCCCTAATCTAAAAGGTTATAATATTTAGTGTCACTTACTGATTTGTGGTCAGTTGAATCCTCTTTGATGTTCTCTAAGTAGGAAAAAAAGTGTGGTAGCTTATTTACTGTGAAAACATTCAATAATACTGCATAAAGCAACAAATAACTGAACCACAACACGGTGCCAAACCGTCACAGCAAAGTGAAAAAAGAGAACAAGACTTACTGCATCTTTGTATAAACCACATGAGCAAGGTCACCAGAACAACCAAGCTCAACATACCCAAAGTGATGATGTGGACTTCTGTGCCAACGTATCTAAAACACATATTTTAAACAGGAAGTGTAGATTCAACTTTACAAAATGATACTTTTTCCACAGTTATGGTATGCATCTATAATATAAAGTACAGAAAATGGCAACATACTGAAAGCGTTTAGCTTTTACTTATTGTTAACAAATATTGTAGAATACCGCTGATTTGGGATTTCTCCAAGTCCTGGATCAGTGGGTCTTGTAGCAGCAGGGTTTTCTGTGACCTCAATCATTTCTGTTGTTGCTTGTAAACCTATGATTTAAAACAAATATTTAATTGGTTGAGTTATCCAGTAATCCACTCCTAGCTCTGTTTACCCTTCAGACAATTTAAATATGCGACTTTTACAGATGTGCCGATCACAGTGTTTTTGTCCTTGGTATTGATCAGTGGTTAAGATTAAACATTGTTGATAAAGAGATGCATTTTAATACATTTTATTTTCCAGAACAAATTAGGACACAACATACTACTTGGAAAATAATATTTGACACCTCTATCTCTAGAGCACAGAAATGAGAAAAGAGGTCAGCATATATAAGATCATTTTATGTTTGGCAAAGGCAGAAACAGTAATAGCTGATATAGAGGTGATGTTGAAACTTTTTGTCCTGCTCAGGTAGAAATGTGTCAGCTATATAAAGTCATGAGAAGAGGGTCCAGTCATGCTGGAAGGCGATAAAAACCCATACGCTGGCCCTCAGTAAGAATTTGGTCATCTAAAATGATGAATTTAGCCATCTTTTTTGCTTGTCTTTTTGCTTCTTGAAAAGTGACCCCCTCTCTATAGATTTTATCAACTTGCATTGCTTCACCTTACTTCCTTTTAAAGTTTGTTGGGTAAATGACATGCTGCAATCTTCTTTAACCACTGGCTTTGGGAAACACCCAAACTGCAACTGAAGACTGAAACACTTTCTCTTTTCTGCTTTGAAATAGTTCTAAAAGACAGAAACGTGGAGTGTCCAATCCATCACATTTAAATGTGTGAGCTACACCCTCAGCAGAGGATGAGAATAGCCCAATGAACACAATGCATATTTAAGATGATTTACTTTTGATGAGTGACCTTCAGGAAAGAACAGTGTGCGAGAAAATGACAAGGAGTAATCCAATATTGTAATGACCCAAAATGCAAGGGGAAAAGAAAGTGGCCAATAATCATGTCATACCAAAGTCAAACTCATATCTGCAGAATATATGTGAAGGTTGCTCATCATGTGAGTTACCAAAAGAAGACTAAGAAACCTAAAGGAATTGGAGAGTTTCTCTAACAAGGGAATCAAAATCCCTTTTGTGATATGTGTAAACCTGGGGACCAGCTACACGAAGGGTAGCAACTGACTTATTAGTTTTTAGTCATGCAAGAAAAAAAAATTGATTTTGTTTCCTGGAACTTGGGTTTTGTTTTTAGTTCAAAATTAGAGGGTGTTCGGCCCAATGTTTGGTCACTTTGCCAAACTTAGAAGTTCAGCAGAGGATCAAACAAGTATTTCCTCATCTGTAGATGGAGAATCTATGAATCACTTACCAGTGGGTTTGACAGTCACAGTCAGGTGAACTGGCATCTGAAAATCTCCTGTGTCACAGTAATACCAACCACTGCTCTCTGGCTTCAGTCCACTCAATGTTACACTGATTACATTGCTGATGGCCAGGTTGATTGTTACTGCTGTTCCATCTATATTTCCAGTCACAGCTGCCTCTGTCACACATGTGCTGCCCAGCTTACACCACTTTATTCCTCCAGAAGTGATGTAGTTACAGTTTATGGTTATATTGTCTCCAATATATCCAGTCACATTCTGATCTGCCACCCAAAGGCTGGGTGTACCTTGATGGGAAACAAATGATAATAAACGCATCATTTGACAGCCTTTAATCTTTAAACAGTTATTTGTCTTGACTAATAACAAAAGCAAATTTTGTTATTAGCTCAAAATTATGAGTCTTTTTGGTTTTCTTTTATATTCTTATTTTATTCTTGTTTACAAGTGTTTGAAATGTGCATTTAGAAACACAGCTTACCTGTGGTGACTGACAGCTGAAAGCTCTCCCCGTCATCAGCTCCGTTATTGATCTCCACATTACACCAGTAATGAGAGTCATCAGCTGTTAACTGTTTTATGGTAACAGTGAAAATTCTTTGAATTTTGTCATCAGAGATTGAATACTTTCCTGTTTCCCGTCGTGAGTCTGTACTAATTTCATCTGAGCAGGAATTCTAATGATATCCTTTACATAGATATTTAACATGATTTTTGTATTTTACATCATAAGAACAGGGGATAGTTACTGAAGCTCCTGCCTTCACTGAGACTTTGCGGATTGTCTTCACACTTTCACTTCCTGGGGAGAAAAAGACACAATGAAAGAGCATGTGTTGCATTTCATATTGTTCATATTTTTTAAGCATTTTTTTAAGCATAACAAGGGAATCAAAATCCCTTTTGTGATATGTGTAAACCTGGGGTCCAGCTACACGAAGCGTAGCAACTGACTTATTAGTTTTTAGTCATGCAAGAAAAAAAGTGTGATTTTGTTTTCTGGAACTTGGGTTTTGTTTTTAGTTCAAAAATTAGAGGCTATTCGGCCCAATGTTTTGCCACTTTGCCAAACTTAGAAGTTCAGCAGAGGATCAAACAAGTATTTCCTCATCTGTAGATGGAGAATCTATGAATCACTTACCAGTGGGTTTGACAGTCACAGTCAGGTGAACTGGCATCTGAAAATCTCCTGTGTCACAGTAATACCAACCACTGCTCTCTGGCTTCAGTCCACTCAATGTTACACTGATTACATTGCTGATGGCCAGGTTGATTGTTACTGCTGTTCCATCTATATTTCCAGTCACAGCTGCCTCTGTCACACATGTGCTGCCCAGCTTACACCACTTTATTCCTCCAGAAGTGATGTAGTTACAGTTTATGGTTATATTGTCTCCAATATATCCAGTCACATTCTGATCTGCCACCCAAAGGCTGGGTGTACCTTGATGGGAAACAAATGATAATAAACGCATCATTTGACAGCCTTTAATCTTTAAACAGTTATTTGTCTTGACTAATAACAAAAGCAAATTTTGTTATTAGCTCAAAATTATGAGTCTTTTTGGTTTTCTTTTATATTCTTATTTTATTCTTGTTTACAAGTGTTTGAAATGTGCATTTAGAAACACAGCTTACCTGTGGTGACTGACAGCTGAAAGCTCTCCCCGTCATCAGCTCCGTTATTGATCTCCACATTACACCAGTAATGAGAGTCATCAGCTGTTAACTGTTTTATGGTAACAGTGAAAATTCTTTGAATTTTGTCATCAGAGATTGAATACTTTCCTGTTTCCCGTCGTGAGTCTGTACTAATTTCATCTGAGCAGGAATTCTAATGATATCCTTTACATAGATATTTAACATGATTTTTGTATTTTACATCATAAGAACAGGGGATAGTTACTGAAGCTCCTGCCTTCACTGAGACTTTGCGGATTGTCTTCACACTTTCACTTCCTGGGGAGAAAAAGACACAATGAAAGAGCATGTGTTGCATTTCATATTGTTCATATTTTTTAAGCATTTTTTTAAGCATAACAAGGGAATCAAAATCCCTTTTGTGATATGTGTAAACCTGGGGTCCAGCTACACGAAGCGTAGCAACTGACTTATTAGTTTTTAGTCATGCAAGAAAAAAAGTGTGATTTTGTTTTCTGGAACTTGGGTTTTGTTTTTAGTTCAAAAATTAGAGGCTATTCGGCCCAATGTTTTGCCACTTTGCCAAACTTAGAAGTTCAGCAGAGGATCAAACAAGTATTTCCTCATCTGTAGATGGAGAATCTATGAATCACTTACCAGTGGGTTTGACAGTCACAGTCAGGTGAACTGGCATCTGAAAATCTCTGTGTCACAGTAATACCAACCACTGCTCTCTGGCTTCAGTCCACTCAATGTTACACTGATTACATTGCTGATGGCCAGGTTGATTGTTACTGCTGTTCCATCTATATTTCCAGTCACAGCTGCCTCTGTCACACATGTGCTGCCCAGCTTACACCACTTTATTCCTCCAGAAGTGATGTAGTTACAGTTTATGGTTATATTGTCTCCAATATATCCAGTCACATTCTGATCTGCCACCCAAAGGCTGGGTGTACCTTGATGGGAAACAAATGATAATAAACGCATCATTTGACAGCCTTTAATCTTTAAACAGTTATTTGTCTTGACTAATAACAAAAGCAAATTTTGTTATTAGCTCAAAATTATGAGTCTTTTTGGTTTTCTTTTATATTCTTATTTTATTCTTGTTTACAAGTGTTTGAAATGTGCATTTAGAAACACAGCTTACCTGTGGTGACTGACAGCTGAAAGCTCTCCCCGTCATCAGCTCCGTTATTGATCTCCACATTACACCAGTAATGAGAGTCATCAGCTGTTAACTGTTTTATGGTAACAGTGAAAATTCTTTGAATTTTGTCATCAGAGATTGAATACTTTCCTGTTTCCCGTCGTGAGTCTGTACTAATTTCATCTGAGCAGGAATTCTAATGATATCCTTTACATAGATATTTAACATGATTTTTGTATTTTACATCATAAGAACAGGGGATAGTTACTGAAGCTCCTGCCTTCACTGAGACTTTGCGGATTGTCTTCACACTTTCACTTCCTGGGGAGAAAAAGACACAATGAAAGAGCATGTGTTGCATTTCATATTGTTCATATTTTTTAAGCATTTTTTTAAGCATAACAAGGGAATCAAAATCCCTTTTGTGATATGTGTAAACCTGGGGTCCAGCTACACGAAGCGTAGCAACTGACTTATTAGTTTTTAGTCATGCAAGAAAAAAAGTGTGATTTTGTTTTCTGGAACTTGGGTTTTGTTTTTAGTTCAAAAATTAGAGGCTATTCGGCCCAATGTTTTGCCACTTTGCCAAACTTAGAAGTTCAGCAGAGGATCAAACAAGTATTTCCTCATCTGTAGATGGAGAATCTATGAATCACTTACCAGTGGGTTTGACAGTCACAGTCAGGTGAACTGGCATCTGAAAATCTCCTGTGTCACAGTAATACCAACCACTGCTCTCTGGCTTCAGTCCACTCAATGTTACACTGATTACATTGCTGATGGCCAGGTTGATTGTTACTGCTGTTCCATCTATATTTCCAGTCACAGCTGCCTCTGTCACACATGTGCTGCCCAGCTTACACCACTTTATTCCTCCAGAAGTTGTGTAGTTACAGTTTATGGTTGTTTCGTCTCCAA
Source organism: Poecilia picta (assembly GCA_033032245.1). Lineage (NCBI taxonomy): Eukaryota > Metazoa > Chordata > Actinopteri > Cyprinodontiformes > Poeciliidae > Poecilia > Poecilia picta. The sequence goes on from CM065367.1 coordinate 17,545,345, forward strand.
TATATCCAATCGCATTCTGGTGTGCCACCCAGAGGCTGGGTGTACCTTGATGGGAAAGAAAAAAAATAATAATAAACACATTATTTGACAGACTTTAAATTTTAAAAAGTTAGTTTTTGCTTTGACTAATAATATAATAGAATAAAAATTATAATTATGAGCTTTTTGGTTTTCTTTCATGTCATTATTTTTCTTGTTTACAAATGTATAAAAGGTTTATTCAGAAACAGCTTACCTGTGGTGACTGACAGCTGAAAGCGCTCCTCAATATCAGCTCCGTTATTGATCTCCACACCACACCAGTAATGAGAGTCATCAGCTGTTAACTGTTTTATGATAACAGTGAAAATTCTTTGAATTTTGTCATCAGATATTAAATATTTTCCTGTTTCCCGTCGTGAGTCTGTTCTAATTGTATATGAGCAGGAAGTCCAACTATATCCTTTACATAGATATTTAACATGATTTTTGTATTTTACATCATAAGAACAGGGGATAGTTACTGAAGCTCCTGCCTTCACCGAGACCTTTCTGATTGTCTTCACACTTTCACTTCCTGGGGAGAAAAAGACACAATGAAAGAGCATGTGTTGCATTTCATATTGTTCATATTTTTTAAGCATATGGAAAAACACCTAGTTTCTTAAGGCAAATGATAGTAGATTGTGACTAAAGCTGCAATCTGCAATGCTCCTTTACTGATTGTGTTTATCCTTTGAGACTCTGCAGAAAAAAGACTATTAAATGATCTACAGGAACATGTTTCTGTGAAGGAGATACAGTGATCTGTGAAAATAGTTAACTGGCGTGACAATTTATAGACATTGTTAGAGATTTTTTGGTATTATCCTTTTGTTGTTACTTTAGTTTATATTCAGTCTAATGTTAATCAACATTCAGTCTATAGATTATTGTGATTTTCGGTTTAAAGTGTTCTCTTTATTCTGTGTGTATAAACTGACCTGGTGGCCACGTCTGCCTGTTCGTCTTCATGTGAAACAGTTAACTGTATGTTTCCCAGACCTTAAATTCCACAGATGCCTTCTTATCAACCGGAATACTCCCTACCTTAGAAACTGCCTGTGTGGAGCAATAATTTGTCTCTGTTGTCTTTCTTAGCTATCCTCCATCTTTTTGCTTGATAATAAAAGACAAGCTGTAACCAAAGGTCTTTAGAACGCTCTGTGAACAGCTTGGAGGAGCAGTTTGCTGAGTCTTCTCCTTTTGCAAAAGCTTGGTCATAAAATTCATATACGTTGTCTGTGGTTCTTTTAATGAAGGTTCAAGAAAAATACCGATCAGACATCTTTAAAGTATAAAAAGTAAAAGTCTACAAATGTATTCTGAATGAAAACTGAATAAATTCAGAGCTTTGGATCACAAAGATGATAAAATGTCTGCATATAATAAGCAAAGTGTAATGTGAAGGCACTGACCTGTTATCAGAATTAGAATAAGAAGAAAACCCAGAGAAACAGCCATACCGATGTAAAAACAGCAGCAGCATCAACTAGCTCAGTAACACCGACTTCCTACTTCCTTGTTTTTATGTTTTTTTAAATCAACATTTCATTTGCATGTTAATTGCCACATCTTTTATATGGTTATTTAATATATCCTAAGTTTATACTCTTGTTCAGCGTGGCAATTGTTAAAAATCTTTAACTTGCATTTGTTTTTTCACATTTTTTCCCTCTGTTTTTGAGCACAAAAAGCTTATTTTATAACAGAACATTACAACAAAGTAGGGATTTTATTTGTGGTGTCAGAAGAGATTTAAAGAAGGCTTTTTCTGACAGAGACATAACATTGTATTTTAAAACTCATGTGAAGTGTGCAGACATGAGTGGTTCAAATCAAGCTTTATTTAATAAAATCCTAATATGTTCTAAAAATGTAAAGGTTTATGCCATGCAAACATGTTTAATATGCCCCCTTTAAATGCTAAACAGATTACTTCTAACAGCTATGAGTTATTTTAGAATTACCTTATTTTGTTTTACCCAAAGATTAAACCTGCAGTTTCCACGCCAGGAGTTAATAAAATTGTATATTGTAGTCAGCAGGTGGCAGTGTAGACCAACTAAACAAAAGCTAGTGTAGACATAACATGTAACATTATGAAGTACATAAAGAACTACATTTTAAAATTATAAATAACATATATCCTTCAAATTAAGAGAGAGATTTAATTCTAGAGTAGAGAATTGTGGTTTTTGTACAACTCATTTGGAAACAACTAAACATTTGTTTTATGAATGTAAAGAAATATTAAACTTATGGGATCAACTTTGCAACTTTCTGTCTTCTAAGAAAATAAATTTGGATTTTGTTTCCTTACTAAACATTCAATTCGGCTTATCCATTAAAGAAAAACATCTGGAATTTTAAGTCAGTGTTCCGATTATTGTAACAAAATATTATATTCATAAATGCCGTCATGCAAAATGCTCCCTCTCAATTGATGCTCTTAAAAATGAGCTTTCTTTTTTTAAAAGTTGTCTAAAAATGATACAGAATTTAAATGCAGTAAATTTGTATGAGTTAATGAAAGAATTTTAGTTTGTAGCCCCTTAACATGTTTTTTTTTCCATTTAATTGCCTTTCTTTTTATTCTTCTATTAATTTAGTCATTTTCAATAATTGTAGTTTTTTTCTTCTTGAGACATTGCAAGCAATGTGATTTGTAAACTTTAGGAGCTGTGATCTGTATTTGATGAGTTGTTGTGAGTTTCTGTCATTGTTATTCTTACATACTAATAATAAAAAAAGTAAGATTATGAAGTTGTAATACAGAGTGAAGAGTTAAGTCACGGATTCCATGTGGCTAAATTCTTGTATTTGAAACTGGTAAAGCAAACAGTAGTTCTGGTAATTAAAATGTCCCTACGTTGTTTGGAAGAAAAAAAACAATTTTATGTCTTGAATAGACGATGCAAGATAATCCATCGTCTGCATACTTGTCTTTGTCTTAGAGGCCAACAGACAAGCAACCTGTCATGGTTTTATTATTGTTTTGTATGTCAGAGGGAGGAAACCATATAGTTCACTGAGAGAACTAATAGTTCATTTGTTTATTCATTTAGCTTACTGTTTTTCTTTATTTACCGTTTTTTTTTTTGTTGGTGTTTTTTTTTAAAATAAACTTTATTTCTTGTGAACAACAATACACAACTGTGCTGTGTACATATTAGGAGAAAAAAACAAAAAACAAAAACAAGACAAATATAATTGCCAGGGGAACATAAAGTACAATAGTGACAAGAAAATGACAATCAAAATAATCTTGCATAAAGAAAATAGTACAAATTATTCTTCATTTACCGTATTTGTAGTCCAGTTGGTCAACATGACGTCTCTGTCGCCTCTCGATGACGTTATTATGTAGCTGAAACTTTCTGCGCGAAAAACAAAGCGACAACACCTTTAATTTGGGCGCCTTGTTTAGTTTCGGTTCACATGAAGCTCCCTGTAGATCCGTGATCTGCCCTCCTCAGTCACCAGACTCCTGTCTTTGTTTTCAGGCGGCGAACTCTCCCGGTTTTGAATGGACTACGGGAAAGAGAGAGTGGTGGCGTTAGTCGACATGGACTGTTTTTACGTCCAGGTGGAGCAGCGGCTGAATCCAGCTCTGAAAAACACCCCTTGCGTGGTGGCTCAGTACAAGACGTGGAAAGGAGGCGGGTGAGTTTCTGACACAGAGAAACAGTTGAGGGGATCAACGCAATTGTTGCTTATCCAAACGAAGTCATCATCACATCTGTTGGGCTGTCGTGTACTGAGAGAACAGAGGAGTAAATACCCAACAGAACGCATCAGAGTAAATTACTCTACATTGTATCAGATAAAATACTCTAGATCAGTGGTTCTTAACCTGGGTTCAATCGAACACCAGGGGTTCGGCGGAGGTAAAGACACACTTGTGTAAAGTCGTGATGACGCCCTGCTTTGCCATCACTTGCTGCAGAGGATCACTTTACATTGCTTAGCCAATCAGAGCTGGGGAGGAGGAGCCCTGATTGGAGGAGTTTCACTCTCAGCAGGGATTTGAGCTTGTGGGGAAGTTGCAGTCTCACGTGCCTCTCCTCATTTGCATCTATTCTTTTTTATGGGGAAAATAGAATGTGATAAATAAGGAAATACTAAATGAATAAGGAAAATTGGAAAATGGGAAAATTAAAAATGTTTCAAATAAATGTTAAATGAAAAATAAAAAAAAATGGGTAAATCAAAAAGGGATATATGAGAGATTGAGTAATGAAACTGGGAAATAGAAATTCGGGTTAACGAAAAAGGAAATTGAAAAAATGATTATATTAAAAAAAAGATTAATGAAAAATGGCTAAATAAAGGGATAAATGAAAAATGGGGAATAGAAAAATTGATAATCTGAAAAATAAATAAATTAAAAATTGGGTTAATGAAATAAGGAAATTGAAAAGTGGTTAAATGAAAAATAGATTAATAAAAGATGCTTAAAGGGATAAATGAAAAAGAGAAATTGAGAATTTGATAATATGAAAAATAAATTAAAAAAATGAGTTAATGAAAAAGCTAAATTAAAAATGATTAAATGAAAAATGGGTAAATGAAAAACAGATAAATGAAAAATAGATAAATGAAAAAGAGAAATTAAGAAATTGATATGAAGAATAAATAAATGAAAAATTGGGTTAAAAAAGCTAAATTATTTAACATTTTTTTTATTTATTTTACTAATTTTCTTCATTTATTGATTTAGTTTAGTCATTTTTTTTACTTAATTCACCCATTCATTTATTTATTTAATTTTGGCTGACATGGCTCTCCATACCTCTGCTTCCTTATGTACCAATAATGAACTCCATTGTGAAGTTTGTAGAATCCTTCTTACCCACTATGGCACAAAGGGTTGTGTTTGGATTAGATTAGGAAGAACTTCCTTCATTTAATCTGGTCATCCACTCATTAATAGTTTAGACCTTTGATCCATCAAAAGACAATGATGTGGATGAACTTCTGTGACATTAGTTTCAACACTGACCATTGAAACCGGTGTCTCTGTGTTGGAAACTGTCCCACAAATAAATTACTTGATTTAAAATCTTTCATTTTTAACTCTCTACTGTTGAAGGGGATCTTGAGTGACCTGTCATTATCTGTTAGTATCATTGCTGTGAGCTATGAGGCGAGGGCCCACGGTGTCACCAGGAACATGTGGGTGGATGATGCAAAAAAGCTGTGCCCAGATCTCCAGGTGGCCAGAGTGCGCGAGTCTCATGGGAAGGCAGATCTAACTCAGTAAGTGCTGTTCGTTTACTCTGCAAAACGTCCACATTATGGTTCTTGTGCTGCTTGACCTCTGTTTGTAGTTACAGAGAGGCGAGTGTGGAAGTGATTGAGGTGATGTCTCGTTTTGCTGTAATTGAGAGGGCCAGCATCGATGAGGCCTACATGGATCTGACGGCAGCCGTCCAGCAGCGGTGCAAAATCATAGCCGATCAACAGATCGACCAACGGCTTCTCAGGACTACTCACATTCAAGGCTATCCATTTGCGCATGACGAGTCCAGCCACGTTGATGGTTCAGCTTTGGATAAAGGTAGACTTACTCTGTCTTTATACTGTAACAAGTCAGCATTAGGAGGCTAATATTGAAAGCAGAGAGTCTTAAATTCCTAAAACCCCAACAAATGTTATGTCTGTTAACTTTTTTTTCTTTTCTTCTTAGAACAGAGAAGATCCAGAGGAGTCCAACAGTGGTTGGCGTCCTTATCTGTCCCAAACGAAGCAGAGCAGAACTCTGCAGAGCTGCAGCTAACTGTCGGTGCGCTCATTGTTGAAGAAATGAGAGCAGCCATAGAGGAACACACAGGCTTCCGCTGCTCAGCAGGGATATCTCACAACAAGGTGGGATAAAACTTCACATAATTCTGATGTGAGACCGGCGACTGTTGTTGCTGACCTCATATTTAACTCTCTATTGTTAAAGGTGCTGGCTAAGCTGGCCTGCGGTCTGAACAAACCTAACAGACAAACTATCCTACCTCTGGACTCTGTGACTGAGCTGTTTAGCACTCTGCCAGTCGGCAAGATGTGAGTTTAATTGTCACTGTCCCGCAAAAATTTCTCTGATGTTTCGATGCAGAAGTGCAACAGATGACTAATATAACTATTCGCTCTTATTGGGCAACGCAGTCGTAACCTCGGGGGCAAGATGGGTGCGTCGATAACAGAAACTCTGGGGGTTGAGAACATGGGAGATCTCACTCGGTTCTCTCAGGCACAGCTGGCCCAGCACTTAGGAGAAAAAACAGGGTAAGGAAACACAGTGCCACAAAATGACTGTTCACAAAAAACAGCTTACAGAATCAATAATTTTTAAAATTTTGTTCCTAGTTTTCAACCTTTTTTTGAACAGTAATACAGGAATTCAGCTTATCTTAATTTTGCACTAGAAATGCACATATGTAATTCTTTGATGTAGCTTGATTTCCTTTGCTGCATCATACTGTTATAATATAATAATATTTCTGCTCCGCAGCCAGTGGCTGTATGACTTGTGTCGGGGGATTGAGTTTGAAGCTGTGAAACCCAGGCAGCTTCCCAAATCCATTGGCTGCAGTAAGAACTTCCCTGGGAAAACATCACTGGCCACAACACGGCAGGTACAGACCACCAGTTGCAGAAGCATCCTTGAGCTATTTCTACACCCAATGCCTCTTTATTATCTGAAATGTTTTTCTCTGCAGGTCTTTATTTGCTTATGCTTTCTCAATGTATGTTCATGCTAAATCCAAACCTCTGTGCAGGTGCAGTACTGGCTTCATCAACTGGCTCTTGAGCTGGAGGAGAGGTTGACCAAAGACAGAGAAGTGGTGAGAAAAAAGCGCACTATCGTTTATGTTTTGCATTGAAGTTGTGATGTTTTACCCAATTCTATTCCATATCCGCCTGCTCATTTCACGTCAGTGTTTTCTCACCGGCATACAGAACGGTCGAGTGGCAAAGTTGTTGACGGTCGGAGTGCGTCAGCTTGGTGACAAGAGGCAGAGCAGCTTCTCTCGATGCTGCGCCTTGTTGCGCTACGAGGCGACCAAAATATCCAGCGACAGCTTTGCCATTATCAAGAGTCTCAACTCAGCAGGAAACCAGCAAGCCGCATGGTAATTAAAGAGCAGCGGTGCTGCGAGGTATTTATAATGCCACTTTGAATAAATGCTCTGTGATTCAGACCTTCTGTCTTCCATGTCTCCAGGACTCCGCCTCTGACCCTGCTGCATCTCTCAGCCAGCAAATTCAGCGACGCGCCGACCACAGGGGGGATCGCTGGCTTTCTGTCCAATGATCCCACTTCGACTCAGAGTTCCGTCTCTGCGACTCGGACACAGTCAGACCTAAAAATTGTGTCTCCATGCAGCCAACCTGGAACTATACAGTCCTTCTTTCAAAAAGCGTCTGGGAAACAAAAACAAGTCAGAAAGCATGAAGAGGAGGAAGATGAGTTTGGAAGCTCAAAAGAAATCTCTTCATCTGTCATCTTAGATGAACAATTTTCCACTGATAGACGTTCTAGCACCAAAATCATCTCAGAAAGCCCCAGCTCTGGCATCTCCTCTTTCTTTCAAAAGAAAAGCCTTGAAGGAAGGTTTGGGCCCTCAGCCCTACCGATCCCAGCGTCTGAATCTGAACCTGAAATCATAGATGGAGATCGCTGCGAAGATTCTGAAGCCGTTGCCGAGCATGAAACCGATCAGCCACGATTTAAAGATGTAAGGACGAAACCAGAGACGGAACCAGAAGACCGCCAACCTCCAAGCGTGCTTGGAGAAGACCTGATAACCTGCCAGCGCTGCGGTAAAGAAGTACTGGTCTGGGAAATGCCTGAACACAACGACTTTCACTTTGCACTGGACCTCCAGACTTCCCTGTCTTCATCTATTAATTCAGCAGCCAACACTTCCAGTTCCACCACCTCTTCTTCTTCCAGTGCTTCTCTGGTTCCTCTTAGAGCAGGAGGCACAACGCAGACAACCCGGGGCAAAACAAAAACAAGAGGCCCGTCAGGCCCTGCTCCAAAAAGACAAAGATCCCAAGGAGGAAGTATGGGTACCTTGGATTCATTTTTCAAAAAGAACTGATGACATAAATGTATCCGACTACAGTAAAAACAGTAATCTGGTTTTTATTCATATCCAAAAGCAACTTAGCTAAACAATTTTTTTTTTTTTTCATTCCAAGCAATCGCTGCAGAGTAAAGAAATTATTTATTCTGAACCCAGGTTTTTGCTTTATTATAGTACTTTAATAAGCTTATTTTCTAAACTCGTAACAATTAAAGGTGTTTCTAATACATCAAAGCAGTGCAGTTTGTTGCGTTGCAATACTGTCACAAAAAAAATGATAGCAGCAACCTGTTTAACTTGAACATTTCTTAAATTTGAAAAGCAATTAAAATTGAAACACAAATGAAACTGCTGGTAAGGTATTCAGACAGTAAATAAGCCAGAGTGCAAGCCAATCTAATCAGGCCTGTACAGAGGGCTAGTTATTGGTGATAAGAGCTGCAAATGCAACCTGCTGTTATGACCTGCTTTTAGGCACAACATTCACTGGAGCAGCATTTAAATTTTCATCTAACATTTTTATTGGAGGTCGTAGTCCTGTCCTATTAAAGCTAAGTATAATTGTAAAAAAATGTAAGCTAAATGTAAACTAGATTTTAAAAAAAAAAATTATGGAATGTACAACTGAAATCCTTTTAATAGGAAATATTTCCTAAACATTTAGCAGCCCAGAAAGCAATGATTATAAGCTAAACATGCACTGCAGTGTGAGTAAACACCGTGAGGAGGCCCACTCCAAGACCTGGAAGATTCAATAAGAACAGACCTACTAGAAAGGAAACAGAAAGGCATTTCTATAATTCATATAGATCTGAATGACAAGTATGATGACTCTACCTATAATGTAGAATTATAAAACCGTTAAGCTTCTAGAAAGAGGAAATGCACAACAAAAACCCGAGTCATCCTTCTAACATGTTCTTTAGTTGTAATATTTTTCTCTAGTCTGCAAACAATGTATGTGCCTTAAACAAATCCTACATTTTGTTGGATTATAATCACAATATTGTAATTTTTTAGAATTTTATGTGAGACCAACTGAGTGGTGTATAATTGTGAAGCGAAAAGAAGATTGACATGAATATTTTTATTCAAGCTTCTTTGAATCATGTATACTTTTCATGCCCATCTGTCCCAGCATCTCTGACCAGTTTTCCCATCCCTGCTGAAGAAAAGCGTTCCTACAACACACTACCACCAACATGTTTCACCGTGGGAGCGGATTTGCTATACATTTATTCTGAAAACCACGTTTTCATTTTCATTTTTACTTTGTAAATATGTGCAACTCAATGAATTCCATTACATAAAACCTCAAAATAACATTAAAATGTATGTTTGTAGTGTAAGAAAGGGAAAATGATCAAGTGGTGAGATTTTTGCAAGTCACTCTAAATAAAGTACAGCTCCTGAGGAAATGTATCATAAAGGTACCTGCAATTCACATTTCCAAAAACTCATGGATTTATAATGAGACATAAACAAAAATTACGGTGTATGATGACAACTGAACAGGAGGAAATTTTAGTTCTAAGTAAAGAAAAACACATTCAAGAGGTAATATAGGTTTTATTTATGAACACAGAACAAATTGGATCTGTACATAAAAATTGCATTTCACCCATGTAATTAATTATCAAAATATTTTTAACTCCATTAAAAGAAAAACAAATCTTGTATTTGATTTTAAAAGAGGAAAAAAATGTGCTGTGTTAGAAACTATTAAAAAAACGGTAAAATCTCAAACTACTTAGAAATCTAAAATATCCAACTGTAATGCATTAAAACAAACTGTAACCTGAATTCTTTATTAAATGCTAGAAATGATTTGGTTGAACTTCATTATTACATTTTCTCGACTTTGCAGGCAAATTGTACGTTGACAACGCGGGTGCTACGGAACAAGAAACGCAAAAGTAGAAATGTCACAACCTGTTTCTAGTTGTAGCACCAACCAAAGCGCGTTTGTCCCTCGGCTGTAAAACTTTGGGATGTGATGGAAGGCTACTCTGGAAGTAGCTCCACTAGGCACTGTGTTTGAATCCCTTCCAAGTTTGTGACATCAGTAACTTAAGGGATGACATCAAGTACCTCAAATATCATTGCTTTGAAAGAAAGTTGCATCAGAAGCCCTTTTCACACACTAATAAACAAAACACAAATCTTTGGGGAAAAAAAATTAAGTGTATATACTGTATATATATATATATATATATATATATATATATATACACACACATCTCATTCTCTGGTTTTCCTCAAATCACCAACTCCTCAAAACAGCAACAGAAACCTCAGAGTGGCTCTGTGAAAAGGGAACGCCGACACTAATGTCTATGCTGCCCTGAGTAACTAAAGCACTTGTGATAGATGGGAGGATTCTAACAATGTCACCATACTACTGTCAGGCATTACTTGTGAATAAAAACAGATTCTAACAGGCGTGACAGGAAAACCTTTGCGATCTTGACAGACTGACATGCAACCTCAGCAAGGTTTATACATAAATTCCCATTTACATTCTTCAAATGCCCTCTTCAGCAGCACCAACAGCATTCTGCGTCACTCTAATAAGCTGTGCCCGACACTCACAAATACGGCTTTTATCCTTAAATAAAAGTCCACCAGCTTCGAGTAGAAAGCAGCAAGAGAAATACATTGGTTGTTTGTAGATGTTTAGACCGAGTGTCTACAGACCGTGTGCCTCTCATGCTTTCGAAACACAGTTTTAGCTGTCGACTTTCCTCCAACCCTAAATGTTTTTTTTTTCTTCCCCCACCCCAGTCAGGTCAACATGCCATTGCTGGTGATTCAGATCCATCTGACTGTTTGTCCAGCGTAGCACATGACTTTTGAAGTATGCAAATGCAAAGTTTGCTGGATTTACTGTTTTTTTTTTTCTTTTTTTTTGTGAAGCCTTATGTAAAAAAAGGTGAAGCAAAAGCAACAATTTAAAAAACAATGTTAATTTCAACTGTGATACATTTGAGTTTTAAAGTCTTTCTTTTGACTTTTCATTTAAAAGTTTTCTCTCGATTTAGAATGACTAATTTAAAATTACTACATCTCCCGCTTACTCAGGTTACAGATTGTATGTTAAAGTCGGCAGTGTGAAGCTTTAGTTGCAGTCTAAATACAATTTAGGAAAAAGCTGAATCCTCATGGCAGTTTGAGGTCTAAAACACCTTACATATATTTAAATACTAAGCGCTTGGGTTTATCAGGCACTGTGCTAGTAGCAGATCAGATTCTGTTGTTCACTGATAATCACTTATTTCACAACAGTGATGCCATTTACACCATGTCAAAGTATCTCATTCTTTGTTAAATAAAACAAAAAAAAATTCTTCCACACAGAAACCATCGCTGGCAGTGCTCAGTGCAGATCAGTGTGTGTGTGTGAGGAGTGCATTTATGAGTCCAGTTTATTAACAGCTCTTCAACACCGATGTAAAATGTTTCAATTGATCTATTTTTTTCCCCTTAAAATTTGACATGTTTCAGTGGGATGTGATGTTTCAGTGCCAAGAATTGCAGCTAATTTAAACCTTAAAACCGGTACAGGAATTAAAATATCAGTACTGTCAAAGTCTAAAGAAAATAAACCAAGCATGATGGAAAGGAGGCTTTGGAGATAAAAAAAACGTTGACAAAAACAATAAGATCCGGCAGCAGATGTTTACTTTGCTAGCAGAGGTCCAAAAGGCCTTGGAGAGGTGTGATGTAGTCCGTAAAGCACCTTGGTGTTTTGGGGGGGCTGGGACGGAGTTTTAAAGCTGCAATGGTCTAAAAAAAACGAACTTCAGGCTTTCTCATCCTGACCTTGAAAATGTTGGTGGTGATAGGAAATGGGTTGCAAGTTGGTGACATGACCAATACCTTTGGTCACACCCTCCCGGAAGAGCATCTTAGCCCCCACCTTCAAATACTCAGGGTGTTTGATGAACTTGAAGAGAACCACTGCTTTTTCGCCTGTCCTCAGCTCCTCCTGCAGCATAGCAATACGGCAGGAAGAAATAATAAAAGCAAAGAACATTATTAACAGAGGCAATTGGTCATTACAGTATAAATTGGTAGATTTCTTTTCCTCCTGTGCATAAGAGTCAAAAACGAAGTAAAAGAAACCATTTTCACTACCCCCCTCCTATTTTTTTTAATTTACAATTTATAATAATACTTTATCAGTACAAACATGTATTATTTACATATTATGAATTTATTTACATTTGATGCAAAACTTGGCTTCATCCCTCCTGGATTACTATGCAATATATTCTTTTTTTTTCAAACTTTTACCATAATTGCCTCTTTTCGATTGCTTTTTAAACACTTCTCAAAATAGCTTAGTGGATTAACTAACCTTGCCATAAACAGCTTCCACTGTGGCGGTCTGTCTCACATTTCCAATGTGCACAGTAACTTGGAAGCCTTTGTGGAAGGTCTTGGCATGGAAAAGCAGCACAATCTCAGCCTCAAACATCCAGCAGATAGTAGGATCCATCTCTGGGCTCACCATCACCATACCCTGTCAGTGGCAAATGAGAATCATCTTCAAATACAGCACTGTGTTTATTGGGGCGACTGACACAAATCTACGTAAACTAACTAAATGATGAATTAATGGAGTAAACAATGCGGAAAAATCAAACGTGAAAAATCGCACATAAGCAGGGTCCCACCTTGCGTAACAGTGAGCGGTCGAAGTTTCCCAGAGCAAGCGTTGCAGCCTGGCCCGCCCTGAGTACCCTGCACGCCGAGCGGTTTCTTTGGATGCTGCCAATGGTCAGCTTGTGGAACTGGCCCAACTCTGTGGGCCCTACTACAAGATGATCCCCCTCGCGACATATTCCACTGGACGACCAGAAACGAAAAATACGGTTCAGGTATTGTCCTTAGGACGTTTTGCTTACTTAAGACAGGCATCTTCCCAGACTGACCTGTACAGAGTGCCTCCTACCACTGTCCCCACTTCTGGAACTGTGTAGATCTCATCCACCTGCACAGAAGCCCACAGTCATGAATCAAATATATATGCGCCAGGGGGAGTGTGTGTGTGTCGCGCCCAGCTGGTTGCACATTTGCACTTACTTGAAACTCTGTGAGCTGTTGCATAAGCTCCTCCTGCTCTTTGCTGTTGCTGAGGGGAGGAATGATGTTGAAGAAGACCTTGAGTATGTCTAAGCTTTCCCCAGTCACACTGGATAAGGTGAAGATGGGTGTGATGCTGCCAAGGACAAGACAAACATCAAAGTCGATTCCTATTCTCCAACATCCGTTTGTAGCTGGTAGCATGAACTACAGATGAAACACAGATGTGACAGCAAAAGAGAACAAAACGAATAGGGTCTGTGCATCTGGCGTCCCACCTGGGTGACTGTGCGAACTGCTGTGCTGCTGTGACTGCGTCGTCGGTGCTGCCGACAACCATGGGCACTTTGTTGCAGCCCGGCTGTTTCAGGACCCGCTCTAGCTGCCGCACCGTGCGATCCACAGTGGCTCGGGTGCAGAGGTCTACTTTGCTGATAACAATGAAGATGGGGACCTTCAAGGCCATGGCGAGACCCAGATGTTCCCTTGTCGTACCGGCTGAAACATAGCGAGGAGAAGTGGGACACAGTAGTTAGGCAGTAGTTTGTCTTTCACTACTTTCAGCTAGTTAAGGTGGTCTTCTGTTTAGCAAACAAGCAGAAATCGATCGAGGGCATCTGTAAGGCTTGGAAGAATTTCCTTTCCTGTCCGAAATATCTAATTATCCAGAATAAAAAGTTACAATTTCTATATGTACAGTAACTTCTAACCGAGATGGCAGTGGTTTGTCAATGATGCCGAGTTGTTGTTTATTTATAAACAAAGTTGAAACCTGTACCAAAGTCACATACGTAGCAGGGTATTTCACGGGTCTGATATCCATACTTGTTCCATGTTACCAAAACACTCCAGAGTGCTGTTACAAGTCAGCAGTCACTTAAAATACCCAGATCTCTTGTAAGCTCTGCAGCAGTGAATCCATTTGTAGTACATGCTGGTCCAACAATGACGGTTCTTTATTCCTTAATTCAATTCTGACTGCAATTAATATTTATAAGCAAAACAAGTAAATCATTCCTGAAAGCAAAGATGATTACTGGCCTTTGACTTTCAGGCTTGCCATCCACGACCCAATGTGATCCCAATGCTTTACAAGGATCCATTACTCTGTTTCATAATTAAAGTTGGAGCTCATGTTCTGTTCCTTCTGCGGCGTAGTTAAGATGGTGTTCCTTCTTGACCTCATTTTAGCTGGAGTTTCTCGTTTCAGAGCAGACGTAAACACAGCGACAGATACAGCGCAACAATTTGGAAGAGAGCACTGCGCGCAAATATGGTTAAATTATAAGGGATGCACATCAATATAACCAACAACAGTGGATGGTTGATTGGATAAAGGTATTAAATTTACATCCAGAGCAAATAGTGAAAAAAATAAAGCTAACTCACTTAAATCCAGCAGGAGTTGAACCCCAACCGTTTCACTCAGATGCTCAGCTCTTAAATATGATCTCTGCTATTTGCAACAGCAACACTTTACCTTACAATTCTGCTTCTGTAACTAGACAGTGTCAGTGAAATTTGCTTACTGCTCTCTCACCTGTGTCTGCATTTCTAACTAAATTCACGCCTTCAACTAAACACTGTGCCAACTTCCCTGTCTGTGTAGCATGCCAGCTCAGGTTTCACTGTGCTTCTTTCCTGGATACATGCTTCTTGCTGCAAGTCTAATTGCTTAGCAAAAGTTCAACAATAAACTGATACATAATTTGCAGATAATTATGCTGTGGTAAAGTTAAGGATTATTTTATGGCTGCTAAAGCTGAATCTATATTTTATTTTATTTTTTTCTGTCAATTTGTTTGCAGGAACCCGGTCTGGAGTCAGACCAGACGCATAGTTATGTTCTGTGTGTCAAACAGCTTTTTTTTAAAATGGATGCTGCTGGAGATATTTTGGGACCAGCAAAGATGTGGTGGGTGGAAGCAGAGATGGGTGTTGGAAGGTGGATATGTTATGTAAGCTCAGATACTACATATCTGCAGTGTCATAAACAACTCTGTACGTGCGAGTCGAGTTATTTTTAACCGCGACACGGAAATGTGTGTCAACCACGTAGCAGAGCTACTCTTTACTTGACCTAAACAAACAAGCCATGCAAGCTCAGCGTAGATTTTTAAATGTATAAGAATCAAATGCCTGCAAAGTTTAGTGAACATGAACGTACCGATCCCAGTGTTTGCGCTAACGACCAGCATAGCAAAGTCTGGACAGTAGCTGGTGAGGCCAAAAATGGTGGTTTTCAGGTACTTGTGGTGACCGGCCAGATCTATGAAGGTGATCATTTTAGAGGCACTCTCGCAGATCTCCTCAGCAGTGCGAGACTCGCTGTAATTTACAACCTAGGAAAAAGCGAAACGAGACATGATTCTATTTCATGACTATGCAGCCTATTACATTTTAGTTTGATTAATGAGCCCAAGTAGACATTAATAATACTCTTGACGCTGGTCGTTTCTCACCTCTCCTTTGCTGTTGAAGCCGAGGATCTCAAAGCTGATGCTTGACGTGCGCCCAGTCTGGATTTCGTGCAGGTGCCTGAAGAGGTTAAGTCTCGCTCTTCCCCGTCCGTTGTCCAGCTCACCTTGTGTTAAAACGCCCAACAGAGTGGACTTACCAGAGTCCACGTTACCCAGGACTGCCACTCGTAGGTCTAAGAACTGCAGAGGAGGAAGAGCAAGGGATACGAGTTAAAACGAAACGGTCAGATAATAATGAAGTAAATAAAAAAAGTTGATAAAAAAAAAAAACGGCACGCGTTTCTAGAAGCTGAACTAACCTGCTGATCATCGGGGACCTTTCGTATGAGAACTTCAGCAATCTTTCGAGGAACATCAGAGTCGTATTCTACCTCTCGTTCTCTGAGAACTGCAATGTCAGCTCCCACCCTATTAAAAACAGTTGTAAAAAAATGATAGAACTTACATTTCTATCAAATTGTATCATAAAAATATTACATATATTTTATTCTGGAAAGCTAAATTTTGTTTGTGTTAAGGGCAGCAGAGGATTGAGTGACGCTCTCATCATTCCAAGTACCAACTGTACAGTCCAGCGGGGATAAAGTTACGATCTGGATATACCTCAGTGGATCAGCTGTAGCCTCCGTAAGTCTATGTGTCCAAGTATAAAGTAAGCAGGCTATACTAATGTACCAAATGTTCAGATTATGATCATAACACATCACATGGACGTATTTCAAGGTGTAAATGCAAGGAAGCATCAGACTGTGAAA
The DNA here is from genome assembly GCA_033032245.1 of Poecilia picta. Classification (NCBI taxonomy): domain Eukaryota; kingdom Metazoa; phylum Chordata; class Actinopteri; order Cyprinodontiformes; family Poeciliidae; genus Poecilia; species Poecilia picta. Next base: position 17,561,773 of record CM065367.1, read on the forward strand.
GAGTGAATAAGGTAGCATGGAGAGATATCCTTCTTGCATCTCGTCCACTTCCAAGCACAAACACAAGATCTTGTTGAAAATTAATGCTTTATGGACCGACATACAATATGCAACATTCGCACGAAGCTCCAGTAGACAAGTTGAGGGCCAAAGGTCGCACAACAACATATTATTGCCAGTCTGGTTATGCAAGCATAATAAAAGCATAGAATAAACCCGGCATCCAGGACTCACTTCTCGGCCAGCCTATGGAGTGTTTTCAGCGATGCCCTCATGTCCTCCTCTGACAGTCCCACCAGCATGCCATTGTCCTCGACACCTATTTGATAGACGGCTTCGCCCCGACCCTCCTGCAGTCGCCATTTCATTTGTGTTGCCAGGTGCTCAAAGCGGTTTTGTGTGGGGTTCACCAGCTTTAGCTGAAAGTGACAAAAGCTTTAGAAATTATTGCTGGCCTTAAAGCCAAGCTGTAAAAGTAAAAAAAAAAAAAAAAAAAAAAAAAATCAAACAAGTTGTTGAACATTAGTAACAGACAAACTGATATACAAAACTTAGGTTTAGTGCAGTACTAGAGCAAATGTTGAGTTACTAAAAATAATCCTGCTAATCCACTTGGCTGTTGTGTTTCCACAGAGAGGCTGCACCTGTGATTCTTCTGAAATATTTCTCTGTTAGACTTCAAGCTGCGCGATTGTGAAACAACGAAAAACAAGTATTGCCAATTACGTGGCTGACGTACATCAGTCATTTTTGAAGCATTCAGTGACCTGCTCCGGTTTCTCTAAAGAAAAACCAAAACATAAAACAAGGTTCTTGCTTACCTTGTATTCTATGTTTCCCTCTTCAGCCTGAGAGACAGAATAGTAAAACAAAGAGAGACAGAAGAAGAACAAATGCTGTCAAACAGAGAACTGCAACATTTGTTCAAAGATAAAGAGAAAACCAATTTGACTGAATGAGCAGTAAACACCGGGCTGCGAACAGGCTGGCAATGACTGCTAAACCACAGCTGCCCTTATTATACAGTCTCTTCTATACCATTAGAAGCAAAGTTTAAAACCCAGGGTTTCCCCCAGTGTATTATAAGCATGGCGGCCCGCCATGCTTTGCTAGCCCCGCCGCCAGGCTTAGCATTTCAGCTGTTTGGGATTCCCCTCGGTAATTTCCCCTCAGAAAGCAGGTGGAGAATCCGCGCTTTCTGATTTGCTAGCCTCGCCGCCAGGCTAAGCTAGCAACAACTGAAGCAAGCGTTGCGCCGTTTCAGTTGTTTGGGATTCCTCTCGGTAATTTCCCCAGAAAGCGCGGACTCTGCACCTGCTTTCTGATTGGCTGCCTGTCCCCCCCCCACCCCCCCACCCCCCGACGCACCGACCGCCAGGCTTAGCAGGTTTTCTGGGGGAAACCCTGAAACCAATGGTAATTAAAGTCAAGTGCAATTACTTTATGGGACAAACAATTATTAGTACTCCAATACTTCTGGTTATAGGTGTTCAAAAAGGAAAGGAGATGGGCGCAAATACAGAAATACAGATTAATTTAAAGTGTGACCTGCTTGCTACTAACTTTTAGGAATATCTAGAAGTCTAGACAAGTCCCCCTATCTTTATTAACTCCGTGTTATTACACACACAAATATATATATATATATATATATATATATATATATATATATATATATATATATATATAATTTATTTTATTTGTTTCAATAAAGTCACAGGGAGCTGTATGAGTTGAGGTATTTGTCCCAGAGTGAATGTCCGCCAAGCTTTGCATATCCGCCCCCCTTATTTACAAACACAGCTGTTCCTCTTTTAGGCTAGCTAGCACACTGCTAGAATAAATAATAATAAAAAAAGAACATAAAACCATTAACTGCACAATAGAACTCTATTATATAATAAACAACGAGTGACAATGTTGGTCACTTTGACCCAACACAGACCGCTCACACGTTCTCTTTGGTTCACTACGTGTCACTAGTGTCAGATAGAAAAGTTAGCCAGAAAACATTTGCGTTTCTGTGCAGTGGAAGCCACAAGGCATGTATTTCCTGTTTGTTCCTTGTTTTTCTGGACTTCTTTCGTGTTTCTCATACGACTTTATTTCGACTCGCTTAACTGTACTTTATAGATTAGCATCAGCCTTACCTCTGGGGGCAGATATGGGGTGTTATTGCTCGGTTTGAAGTTGCGAGGAAATCGAGTTCTTGCTTTCTTGTTCTTTGCACCAGTCTTCTTTGAGACAACCCCGTTGCCATTTCCTGGCTTGTGGTTAGAGGTAGATCCCTGAGATCCGCCGGAGCTTTGCCCGCTTGCTGACCCAAATAACTCCGAAACCCGCGCATCCATCGGCTTCTTTAGGACCGAGCTTGCTAGCTTACCTCTGCCTGTCTAAATATGCTGCTGTAATATGGAAAAAAGCATCTAGGCCAGGCATGTGTGCGCCTAGATTTTAATAAGGTCACACTTCTGATTATCGATTACATTCTCCACAATATTAGCAAAGTTTCGGCTTCCCCGAAAATCCTCAAATCGAACAATAACACTGGCTCCAACCCTGCAGTGCTGTATCCTTTTAAGTTTTCAGCTGCCTACGTCACAATACGGAAAGCGTTTAGGTGCGCTTGATATAATAAACCGTAAGGCGCGAGTGAGCGGTTCGTTTTGTTTCGGCTTCCGCGGTACTTTATATAGGTTAACCTCCGCCCGGCTAACTGGAAAGAATCACAAAACATTCTCAGATAGGTATGCCGTGTTACGAGGCTTTGCATCAGACGAAACCGGAAAATACCTTTTGTTTACAAAAAATGATGAAAGTTACAAATGATTTTTACCAATAAATGGCAAAGAGAAACCACATCAGTGACCGTAGCAAAAAAGTACATTTGAAAACGCTGTACATTATGCGTCAATTCTTAATTTGGGCTTTATAACAGTATGATGACATGGTAATATGTTATGAATTTTTAAAATGAATTTTTAATTATGTAAATGAAAACGACTATTTTTCACTTGAAGAATAAAGAATAAGAACTATTTATATTTAAAGTGTGCAAATAGAATTTTAGTTGATATGTTTATAGGATTAGTCGCTGAGTATCAAAACTGTTGAGCAATATATTTTTTTTCTAAGTCTTTCTTGTTGGACGCTACATCCTATATATCTGAAATTGATCCACAGTAGACACGGTGTTGTTGAGGGCGCTGAGGGGAGGAAGTGAGGTGGTTGTTCTTTGGATGTCAAGGTCACATTATTCAGTGACCCAACCCTTGTAGGAAGTCTTGACTCCCCTGGTGGCTTCTCTATATCCATTAATGCCTGAAAACGAAAGCAAACCTACATGTCAGTATCAATAGAAAGAATTTCAGCGATGATGGCGTTTGACCAAATGACAGGTTGTGTTAAAGACTCATATTGCCTTACAGGATGAGTCACTAATAATATGCAAGCCAGACATATTTTGAAAACAACTTTGGGATTTCACTGAGAACTTTCTATGGATAATGTGAAAGACTAGGATGTGAAATTTCACTGTAATTCTGAGTGTTTTATTTCACACTCTCAGGTAACAATTAATAGGTAAAACAACAAAAGTTTTTTCATGGCTATATAAGTCAGACGTTGTGTGAGAGCCAACAATGTAATGATGCTCAAATAACTATATAAAATTGTAAAAAGTAAAAGCATTGCACTGTATGAGAAATTTCCCACCAATTTTTATGTTGATTATATGATAGTTACTGTTTTTGGATTTGATTGTTTGCTCTTTTGCTTGTGTTGATAATGTTTGGTGTCGTTGATCATGTATCTTTCCTGTTGTTTACAGATTGATGGTTTCATTTATTATATTGTTTTACTGTATTGTGTATACTGAGATTTATTAAAAGTAGTTTGTTTTAACTGCCACTCCACATTCTGCCACATTCTTGTGAGTGAAGAATGTATGAAATTTGAGAGAGGACCAGCCTACTCCCTTGAGTGAGATGAATTCTGGCATTCGTGAAACTCAATTCTGATTGGTCACAAATCTTGTGATGTTGGGGCTCAACCCATCCCTTCTTGACTGAGAGAAATGTTTGGGGATTTCTAAGTCTTTTTTTTTATTTTTATTTTTGCAGCTTTCCCAAGCTCTCCATTCCAACTCAAAACTTTTTTGTAGCTGTTCCCTGTCGCCCACCATGAGTTGTCCCTTGGTAAGCTTGCTCCTGGTTGGACTGCTTCACCAGACCACGATGGCGGTCCGAATGGACAAACTAGCAGATCGCAAGATGTGCGGAGATGCAGAATGTTCATGTAAGTTACAATATCACTTACAGAGCTGTTAATTATATAGAATTGTAATGTTGAAGCTTCACTTGAATCAATAATTAAATGGCACATAGTTCATGTAAGTTGTGTTTTGTCTTTGCTTCATAAGATGTTCTTTCAATGGCCACAGCTGTGGATGACTTCATCGCTCCTGACTGCAGATTCATCAACATTAAAAAGGGTCAGATGGTTTATGTGTATTCTAAACTCATACCACCAGATGGCGCTGGAGTCTTCTGGTATGGAAGTGTAGGTGCATATTTATTGAAATCCACATATTTGTAAGCTACACAATTAAATCCTCTTGTTGCCAAAGATATTATAACTTATTATATATTTTCACTTGTAGCAAGGACCACAAATAAATAAAGGTGTTTGTTTTGTTATTTTTGTTTCACTTTAAATGTACAGTAAAAATATTTGTTACTGTACATTTAGACTGCAATGTTGTGTTTTCTGCCAGGTGTACAGTGAGCGGTATGTGGACCAGATGGGTAGAACGGGATATTTCCCTGCAACTGTGGTAAAAGAGACCAGGACGTTTACAGACAACTTAGTTCGGAAGCAGACCACTGTGAGTGTGTGTCTTTCATTTAAATATTTCCTGTTTGTTTTTGTGAATATCTTGTGCCTTTAACCTAACCTTTTGTTTCATTTTTAGGATATGGACTTCTATTGTGATTAGTGGACAAGAGACTGAGTACTCTGGAGTTCCCCTTTCATTATCCTGGTTATTTTTTATAATGAGCACTATCTGTCAAATTCATACATCATGTATAAAAATAATTTGATGTATTGCATTTAGGAAGACAACTTCAGATCTTTCTTCTCTCTTCATAGCACTTCTTTCCACCTTTGCTGTTGACACAACAATGTCAAGTTGAAGTTTTTTTTTTTAAATAATAAAAAATATGTCACTTCAAATGAAAAACAATAAAGGAATTGATTTCATTTATAGAGATGGGAATTGGGCAATGTTCTATTTCTGTCACACTGTAGATATATTATAAAATTCAAAATGCCATCATTAGCATTAGCACAGACAATCAGAGAGACACAAATGTTAACTCAGAAATGAAATCTAATAGTAAGTGTATAGACATATGTTACAAACAGTTATTTTGATACAGGAGAACTACAGACAGGCAACAACTGGAGCAAAATACAGTATAAAACTAAAGGCTGGTAGACGGGAGATTCAGACAACTAAAAATAAAATAATAATACTAATTTATTCCTCACTTTGTTAATCAATATCCCACATTACTTCAGTTTGTTGACAAGAATTCAGTGGTTTGATAGAGGTCATCAGTGACTGAGCAGCAAAATAAACACCATTCGACACAGCAAACACATCAGGTTTCTCTTTAATCCATCACCTGAAAGGGAGAAAGAGGATCCCACAACTACTACCATGACAAATCTACCGAGACACGACAATCTACCTAAATGAATAGGCTGTGGAAAGAGCATTAATCAGAGAAGCAGTCAAGAGTCCCATGATGAGTCTTGAGGGGCTGCATAGATCCAAGCAAGAGGTATAATCAGGGAACAGAACATCTGCTGCCTGCATGCTCCACATATGTAATCTAAAATTTGTTAAGAAGAAAATCAGTTTTAAGCCAAAATCAAAAATTGCTATTATGTCGTAAAATATTGGTGACATGACAAACCTGTGGAAGAAGGTGCTCTGGTTAAATGAGTCTGAACCTTTTGGGCTACAAGCAATTGAGATTCATCTTGGAAATTGTGTTCAAAGAAGCTTTCCTTTTAGTCTGGTTTAAACTAAGTTATTTTGCAAATAAAATTTTGTGAAAACTGTTGATTTATGGCTGTGCAAAGCTCACAAAGATATACCCCCACAAAAAGAGACCAACCGCTATAATAGCAGTGTGATGTGGTGCAACAAAGCATCGGCTTAATGTGATGAAATACAAATCTATGTATCACATTTTTAAAAGATATTTGTTTAAAGAAAAGAAACAAAAACTAGTAGAATTTGTCTTCCATGGCCCAACTATGCTTCATTTGTGTTTTTGAATAAAGTATAGCCAGAATAAATTACATTGAAGTATCTGTTTTTAAAATGATGAAAAGTTCAGAGAGGAAGGAATACTTTCAGAAGGCACTGTAACACAAACTGTATAGAAATAAAACAGCATCCCTATAGAAATATTTGAAAGCTGCTTCTAATTTTTTTGTGACTAATTTTATTTTCCTTAGAAACATTTTGTGTGTTTTTTAAGTTTTTTTATTTTAAAATGTCAGAAAGTTTTAAGATGTATAATTATGCTTTTCCCATGATAGTTACTTATCAACTTGTTTGAGTGCACACATGCACCAGCCTACCCACACATGCGGCTCAACAACAATCGTCATGATTAAACACAGCCTGACATAATGTTGCTGTTCAGGTTGTTCCCAGATGACGATTAAATCTCTCTTTTTATTGGTAACTTGTTTTTGTGTGTAGCAGCACCAAAGCCCGATAGGATCCTGAATATAAAACCTTAATAAAACCTCCCCTAGCTGCATCAGCGGGTGTTAAAAAGACAATCTTCTTTCTCTGTCAAATCAGAAAACTTTATGTGACAACTGCTTATTCTCATTAGTTTCTACCAACGTGGCTTGAGGCACTCTTGGAAGGGACAGCTTATAGGTTTAGGAAAGATGCCTGTCACATGCAGTATCGATCTTCTCCTGTTCCCTTTCTGTTGAAATCAATAAACTGCATTAAACGTCCTCCCACAAAATGTCACTCTGCAGAAACACACCTGAGGCATGCATGTCTGTGGAATATGCAATAATAATAATAATTAAAAAAACAAGGTAACAAAAACACCATACTCACCATACAAGACTTTTGAAACAAATTGGTATCATTAAACAGCATTCAAAGAAAGTGATTGCTTTGAGTCGTCCAAAAGAGGTAAGAAAGCTTAGCATCTTTTCAGCTGATTGCAAATTGAGGTTGAGTGAGTGTGTGTGTGTGTTTGGGGGGTGGGGGTGTTCATAAAAAACAGAGACATCACAGTAAGTTAAGTCAATCTTTCAGGAGACAGCTGTAGCTTTTGGCTGTTGCCATCATTATGGGCTTGGGTACTGTGACACAGAAGATTGACGCATGTCTACGCTCATGAGTGTATGTGTGTGGATTTACTGCGTGAGCTCAAAGGAGCAGCTGGAACACACAAGCGATGGTGGATTTGACCCTCTCTCTTCTTTCCCATCCAGTGTCACTTTCACACTCACAACTCTACTGCCAGCAGCAGAGACCTGCCAGTCTGCAGCATTTTAGAGGGAAGTTTTAGGCCAACGAAACATGAGTCCTTTGCTTCATAATCCCCAAATATCTTTCTGTTCATGATAATTAGCAGAGGATTGTTTCACAAACAAATAAAATACTCCAGGGAACTGAAAGAAAACCACTCTGTCTAGGTTGATTTTGAAACAGCATAACCTATCTCAGATTTAACTGTGAATCTGTCTGAATTAAAGGGAATGAAATGAAGATTATTTAAAGTGCAAACATTCTGTGAATCTCCCCAGACAGAGGATGAATCAGGATAAGTTATTTTTTTTAATCTTTTTTTTTTTTTTTGTTTGAAGCAGCTCATTTATTTTAATGAGCAAACAAGCAGCATTGTTCCCCCGAGAGAGAGAAAAAAAACAACATATTTACTCAGGACAATGACAGAGCTTATTTGCTTTTCTGAAATGTGATGGAAGAGTTTCTATTTTGTGCACCTATTCTTGACTTTCAGTGAAACTGGTTTTGTCTTCTAGGTGCTTTAACAATGAAATTTGTCAGCTCAAATTATCCTCATGAATGTCAAGAAATGCTAGCTCTCTGCCCGTGTGATTTAATCAGTCAATCAGTCGGCATGATTCTGCTGCTAAAGCTTGACGTGAGGCGACGCCCTCTAACCTGATTGATGGTGTCAGCTCTTCAAAATGTATTTGTCAATCTAAATTTGCTCTAAAGCCGTGGGCCCATGCAAAAAGCATGTTCAATTACCCTGCAAAATAATTTATGATCTTGAATGTATTCAGTGTGTATTTGAGATGTGGAAGGAAAATAATCTAAGTTTTCTTTTGTTTCAGCAAATAAAAATCTGGTAAGTGGCATGCATTTGAATTAATCTCCATTGCATAAAATTTGTCGAACCAATAGTAAGCACATTTACTCCCCGGACAAAGCTGCAAAGCTCTTTTAGTATGTCTACATGAAGTTTGCAAATCTATAGAATTATTATCATTTTCTTTCTTTGCAAAAATGCTCAAGCTCATTCAAATTGCAAAGCATTCGTAGACATTGATGTTTTTTACTACTAGTGTGAAGCAGTTATAGGATTAATTAATTCTTTTTTTTCCACATCTGATCACTATTTAAGACAAGGCAAATGATGGCAAGGCAACTTTATTTTTAGCACATTTTAGCCAGAGACAATTCAAAATGCTCACACAAAAAGGTTAACAATCAACATACAAGAAGATAAAAAAAAAATAAAACATGACAACAGATCATGATTAAATATGTTTTCCCGTATCCATGTGGATAAAATGTTGACTACAACATTATATCCACATTATATTTATATATAAGTAGAAATGACTTCTACTTATAACTTACATCGCCATTAATTATTAGTTTTTATTTTGGTTAACTTCCTGTTTGGGTTGTGATGCTTTTGTTCTGAAGTTCTGGTAGCCACGTAACAAAATATGAGACAACGCTCAGGGAACTGTGCGTGCTTTTTCAAGCACCGTATGTGCACTGTTACCATATTGAAGGTGTTGGTGTAGCTTGAACAGTTTCATTTTCTGTCAGTATTTTTCTCTCACTGGTGTTTTCTCTCAGTGTCTGTATTTTATCTCTGACTCATATAATTGCTTAAGTAAGTGTAATTCCCCCATTTTCTCAGTCACGCAACCTTTTTTATTTCTTTTGAGCTCAGCCATCCAAACAAATCAGTATTGCCCCATTGAGCATTTGACTGAACTTCCCATAGTGATTTAAAGGAGATATTTTAGATCCTGCACCTTTTACAAAATGTAAAGGATACACACACGTTAGGGGTTGTAATAGGTTCACACAACCTGCATTAAATCCTTCTAGATAAATGATGTAACAGAAACAAAATTGCTGTGGGAAAAAATGTGGATAATTTAAAGACAGACTGGATACTGACGACGTTTTTTCCTCATCTCTACTGCCACCAATGCTTCTGTCACACTCAAATAAACCCGTTGCTCTCCTAGAACCTTGTTCTCACCTTCTCAATCAGAAAAAACAGATAAAGGAATTCTTCTCTCCTTTTGTTTTGCCAGTCACCATGGTTACACAAAGATTCAGGCTGAGGTTGGGATGGGCATTTGTCAAAGAACAGGTCCTGTGTAAGGCGACCTTCAGCTACGAACCAAAAGAAAATTAATTTAGAAAGTTTTATCATGCATATTTGTCTCTTTTAAATTAAACTCTGTTTTTTTTTGGGAAGAAGATTATTTGGTTTTTAAAAATATTATTCAGTCCCAGTGAATAATAATGAGGTCCATGTTGTTTGGTATTAAAAAGCCCTATGTAGTTTATTCAATTGAATATTTTGTAGATTAGCTTTTTTTTATCCAAATTGTCAAAATAAAATGTAGGCACTAGATAGGCTGTTTCGTTAGTCCATCACAGGATTTGAACTGAATTGAATTCTGTTCATTCATATTTTGCTGAGTCACAGAAAATGCCATCTTATGGTCCTTAAGCAATAAACAATCATATTTATATGCAGTGTTTTATACACTGCAAATCTGAATGTTATCTTCTTACACCCCCACTGCATTATCCACTGATGTAGCCACTAACTCAGCCAGGTTCATCTTGCAAATGAGAATTGAGCATGACCTGCTAACAACATATTAAGCTCCCCTAATTACTTGAAGAAGTCATGGTGATTTTATGTTTGTCTATCAAAGTAGCCTATGGTTGCTACAGTAATAAGATGTGCTATGCATGGGCTTGCTGCTTGCTTCCCAAATTGTTTATTTTCCAACATTATGCAAATATGTTCAATGCTCAAATCTAATTAATTTTTAAATTTTTTTGTAAATTCCAACCCAAACCGGATGGAATTTACATCTGATTACTTGACTGAAGAACTGAACTGAAGATAAAGTACACAAAGAAATGTTATTTAAAAGTGACGGCTCAAAGTTTGTTTTCTTTCTAACAAAGTCATTGTCAGTCACTCTAGGTTGTGTGGCTTTTTCTCTTTTTCAACATGCGTAGTTTGTTCACTGTATTTATTGTAGTGGTTATTTAACTTTTTAGTTTTGCAACCACAAATTACTAATGCATATATGAATTTACTAAACCTGTGGCTAAACACATAACTCTAGTGGCAATCTTCATAACATTTCACAAAAGGAGATCTAATATTGTAATTAAAACATACGTTGATGCTCCTGTTGACAATCATCTGACAGTCATACTTCTTTTCATGAACACTGAAACAGCAGTACTTCCTTTACTTTCCTTTAGAGTGCTCATATGGCACAGTTTATACTTTCTAGGTAAGCTTACATTGGAAAACTTCTAAATTGTGTCTTCAAATGTGAATCCTGGGGCTTTTCCCCCCTACTAAAGCTGGTGAGCTATGAATAGACAGAGTGTTTGTCATGACAACCAATTACCCATTACAAAAGCAACAAGGCTAAGTAAGGCAATTAAGTGGTGAAATAAAACTGTGTTGCAGTGCATTGCTGCCTGCAAATGCATGTGCAACAACAGTAAAATATATTCTCATGTAGTTTAAGCAAGTATTTATGCTCCACATATTTTCTGTGCTTTGCTAACAAACTAAACCACAATGTGGCATACAATAATAGTATTCTGCTTTTCTGTTGTGTAATTTGTTTGTTTTCTTTAACATAATTTTTCACCCACATGCATTATTTGCTGAGTTCATTTGTTAAGCGAGTAATTCAATTAAACGGGGGAGGGGGGGAAGCATCACATGGATGACAAGTGGGAGGAATGGGCTTCAGTAGCTTTTAGATAAGGGGCTGTTCACACAAAACAAAGGAGCTAAGAATAACAAAATCCTCCCCTGAACAGGTTTTGAATACATATTTAGCTTTTAAATTTTATAGTTTTGCTATCACTGTGTGTGGTGTTGTCATGCTGTGAAAAGCTGCAGTGTATTTATTAGTTCTGGTCATGCTTCTTCTTTTGCTTAATGTCAAATTGTCGCAGTTAGAACAGCAGAAGGATCTTCATCCAAACGCTATTATTCCTCAGCTGGCACATTATGTACCTTACAAACTGAGGAAATTTGTTTTCACTACATCAACGTGTTTCTCAATAGCTTTTCTAATAGGCCAAATTGTTATAGCCAGATTTGTTATAAAATGCAATAATTATTTCTTGTGTTAATCAACTTTATTACACTGCTTCACTTTTGGACTCATTTGTTTCAATTTCTTAGCATGCTTACTATTTCTTGGGTTGTTTCCAGCAACTAAAGTGGACTTCAATAAGCCTATAAGAAGCATGTTACCAGGAAAAAAAAACAAAACAAAAAACATTGATATGTTTATTACTCATTTTTCCTGCTATATACTACCATGTTCATACTTTTATGGCATGTTAAATATTTTTATGGGCCCAAAAAAAGAGGAAAGAGGGTCATAACCCGAGTCAATCCTGTTGTTTAAAACCACCTGCCCATAAGTCTTTCCGGTCGGCAGGATGTCCTAGAGAGGTAGCAAGCAGTTAAAAGACAAACAGAGTTTGTTAAGCCTAATGGTCCTTGTATTGATTGCACAGGCTATCCTGACAAATCGTACAGTACAAGAGCAGAATGCCCAATGAGATGCTCATTCA